>CM029499.1:9667658-10267658 GCA_017140595.1 Eucalyptus curtisii | reverse complement strand
TTCAAAGATCCTTGTGACCAGTGCACCATAGGGAAGTTGTCCTTTTCTCTAAGAACAGTTCGATACATATGAAGCAAGATAGTGCAAGGTAGAGAGAAAACAACCTCATTAATAATGGCCCATTTCAACTTGGCTTCAAATTTTGATATATCTATCCTAGAAGATGCTTAGGTTGAATGCAGTTGATAATTATCTTGTGAACCAGCATATTTGTGGCAGACAAACTGGAGTAGAAGATGTTTGTCTTAGTTGTTCTGTCAAACTTAAAGCTTCCAAACAATGCTTTATAAGCATCCTTTGTAGAGATATCAATCAGAATATAATCACAACTCTCAACACCCAAAATTTCAGCCAATTTTTTCACATCCACATCATATACCTAATCAAACATAATGAACTGAATGTGAGAGGGAGATAGAACCGACAAATGAGAGTAGAAATAAGTAGTGAATTCTGGATAAGCTTCAGATGATTGTAGGCAAAAAGTCTAAAGTTGCAATTTTGCAAACTTTGATCGAAGAGACACCCCAATGCTATTTAGGAAATCAAAATCTGTAGTCATGTAATTCATCACACCTTTACTTAGCATTTAACCATAGCAATCCTTATGTTCTTTGGTTATGAACAATTTTCCACTCAGTTTTTCTATTACTGTGGCAATGCCCATCTTAACCTGAAAGTCTCGAACAAGCCTATCATCATCATCTTCTCTTCTTCCTTCCCATTGAGACTCAGAACCACTTTTAGGTTATGGAATCAGAGTAGAAGTTAGTGCAGTCGAGTCTTCTATCTTTTCTTTCTCCTTCCCAAAAGATTTTCCTTGTTGTTGACCTACCGTATCAGGAGGCACTACTTGAAGAGATTCAGTAGTAATAGTAAAAGCAATAAGAAATTCCTCCTCTGTTTTATAACCATGTCCATGCAGAAAATCTTTAATAAATTTCTCAGACACACTACTCCTCTTAAGAAGGTTATAAAATTTAAGCAGATACCCAGAATCATCCATCTGAAGCTTGCGATGAGAGATAGGGTTTTGAGAAACTGCAACATTACCTGAAAAGAGAGTCGTTGCCTCTGTATAATTCACCTTCCGAAGACCCAGATCATAGTGAGTAGGCCCCTTTGTTTTCTTCATCTCTTTGCTTGCCAAACAAGATGATCAACGAATTTGTGAGGAGACGAACACCGATTTGGAGGATATAGTGTTTTGAAAGGCTTAGAGATAGGCTTGAAGAGAGATTGAAGACAATGTAGCTAAGGATCATGTCACTTAGGTTTTTTAATAAAGATGAAACGACACAATTTGTAGATCATGAAGAAAACTGTTTTTGGCAATTTTATTTTGAAAACCAAGAAAATGGCACTTAATATTTTTAAAATAAATGAAAGGAAACAAGAGTAAAATAAATCAATTAAAGATATTTATAAGATAAAGAATCACATACCTAATTGACTAACCAAAGAGAGAATTTACGCGCCAAAAATTTGAAAAGAGAGGATTAGACGCATGGATCAATCACATGACGTTACCGTCTGAGCATTATTCCAATGTAGATTCATGGTCCTCAGTACCTATCCTTTACAAATCTTACTCAAAAGAATTAGTGATATTCAATTTATCACGAATAACTTCAAAAATGGTTTTCTCCAAAGGTTTTGTAAAAATATTTGCAAGTTTGTTTTAGAATCAACAAACTGGATATGCACATCACCATTTTGAACATGATCCTGGATAAAGTGATGCTTGATCTCAATATGTTTTGCTCTTGAGTGGAGAATTGGGTTCTTAGTAGTTGATGGCACTTGTATTATCACATTGTGGTTCCGTGCTTGATTCTTCCACACCAACGTCTCTTAGTTACTACTTCATCCATAGAACTTGAGCACAACAACTCTCAAGAGCTACATATTCTATTTCTGTTATTGACGAAGCCACCATACGTTACTTCTTAAAATACTACACATAAGCATTTGGCCCATCAATTGACAAGTCCCTATAGTGTTTTTCCTATCAACTTTGCATTCTAGCTAGATCAACGTCCGAGTATCCAATAGGTGTAAAATCGGACACTTTTGGATACCAAATGCCTACCATAGGGTTAATACCAACATATTTGATAATTCTTTTAACTACAGAAAGATGAGATTTTCTATGATCTGCTTGAAACTAAGCACACATATAGACACTAAAGAATATCTGGCCTAGAAACGATAAGATAGAATAGAGATCCAATCATACTTCTATACGTTTTCTAATCAACCTTTTTACCATGTTTGTCTTTGTCAAGCTTGGATGAGTAAGACATAGGAGTTTTAATTTTCTTGTAATTTTTCATCCCAAACTCTTTCACAATTTCTCTAGCATACTTTTCTTAGCATATAAATGTTCCTTCTTGAGTTTGCTTGACTTGTAGACCAAGTAAGAATGTAAGTTCTCCCATCATACTCATCTCGAATTCCTCCTACATTTTGAAAAATTCTTGCACAACTGCTCATTAGATGACCCAAAAATAATATCATCTATATAAATTTGAACAGTTAACAGATCCTTACCTTTTATTTTTGTGAAGAGAGTAGTGTCAACCTTACCCTTATTAAACCCATTTTCCAATAGGAAACAACTTAGTCTCTCATACCAAGCACAAGGTGCTTGTTTAAAACCATATGATAGTTTCTTCAACTTGTAGACATGGTCAAACTTTGAACGTTCTTCAAACCTAGGGGGTTATTCCACGAACACTTCCTCTTTGATAAATCCATTGAGGAACACACTTTTTACATCCATTTGAAACAATTTAAAGTTATAGAAACAAGTATAAGCTAGTAATAGCCTTATGGATTCTAGCCTAACAATAGAAGCGTATGTTTCATCATAGTTTATGCCTTCTTCTTGTGAATATCGTTTAACCACGAGCTTTGCCTTGTTTCTTGTAACTCTTCCTTGATCATCCAGTTTGTTTCTAAACACCCATTTGGTTCCAATGACTGGATGATTCTTCGTTCTAGGTACTAGCTCCCATATTTCGTTAATTATGAACTAATGAAGTTCTTATTGCAGGTTCCAATGATTGGATGATTCTCCGGTCTAGGTACTAGCTCCCACATTTCATTGATTCTGAACTAATGAAGTTCTTATTGAATCGCCTCTATCCAGCTTTCATTAGTTAAGGTCTCATCCACTCCTTTTGGTTTGATGTCATATATAAGTGCCAAGCTGCTCATATTTTCCTTGAGCTTTGATCGAGTTTAAATACCATCGTCTATTTTTCCAATAATCAGATCATTGACTTGACTTGTGTTTCCAGTTTTTATTAAAATGGTCATCTTTGTTGAGACTAACACCACAACCTAGAAGGGGATGAGTAAGTTATTGTCAAACTTTGATGATCTTTTTGCGGAAATTAGCTAATTGCTAAGTAAGGATCACCTCAATCTAATGTTTATGTAAACACTTGCTAACTATATGCCAATGTATACCAAAATATGTAAAATAGTAGGACATGGAGAGTTGTAGTGGTTTGGCTTTATCATTAAGCCTACGTCTACTCTTTAGACTAATAGCCTCAAGGCATGCTAGATTCCACTAACAATTTGTTTGGAAAATTACAAACGGTTAGCACTGATCCTTTACACGATAGATCACATTATATGGACTCAGTTGATGCTCTTACACTTGTATACTTAATCCATAACACAATTATTAAGCAACATAACAATCAAAGCAATAAGGCAGAGAGCTTTTTGCTAAAAACAACAATATGTAAGCTACTTGATCTTGTATAAGTCGCACTCTCTTTGGTTCCTCAATGCCTTCTCATTTATACTCTTCCTCAATCTATCCATTGAGAGTGGTTTAGAGAAGTAGATGATTGTTGAAGAATTTTCCATTGAGTTGCTATCCAGGAAGATGTTGCCCATACAACTTCTTTTTCTAGGATTTCTGCAAGCTAACCAGAAATATCAACTGTTGCTATCTTCTTACTGTAGTTTTTGACAGACCTGTCAGACAACCTAACTACTCTATTATATGTTTTATTTTGATTCTGCTGTTGTGCGAATCCAAATCTTTCAACAGCTCTTTAGCTGACCTAACAACCATCAACTTGTATACTTGGTTATTACATCACCATCAACCTGATCTTTACTGTCTCAAAATAAACATCATCGGTACCTGATCTTTTTGGTTGAATGGTGTTGTTCATTCTAACAGGACATTTGCAAGCTTCTTTTCAATGTATCACATCATGGATGTGGTGCAGTCCTTTAGTCCAAACATCTTCAAACAACATAGTAAGTAATATACCAAAGATAGTTTGGGCATCAAAATCATATGAAGATATTTTTTCCAACAATCTCACCATTTTTTATGATAACAAAATTATCCCGCATATGTGAAGAATAGTCAGAATTGTTTCAAATAATTTGCGTAATTTAAAAATAGAATCTCCTTAAGATGTTTTGCTGCAACGCTTTAGAAATATACACTTAGATAATCTTTGGTATGATAGGATATAATTACACAAAAGATCTTCTACCCATAGTGTGTCATGATCTAATTTGGGGATCATGAGATAACAGTTGGTTGCTCCCCCTGTCTTGATGATGCACTTGTATGCTCTCCCTGCTTTGGTGAGTAGTTTAATTTCACACATCAGCTGGTTCTAAGCAAAACATCATGAGAGAAATACTTAGCAAATTATCAGTATCAAATGTTTTGAGCACATTCATAATTTTCAAGGAATGTTAAACATTGTAAATGGCATATGTTTAAGAGCAAATGTTAAGCATAATTTTTTCACATCAATTAACTCTCCCCCTTTTTATCATCAATCAAACAAAATGAAGAAACAGTTGTATGAATCAAAAGATCAGCTTCATTAATGGCAGGAGATAGGGTGATACAAGAAGCGGTCCTAAGTAACGAACTAGAATTAATAAAACATGAGTATATTAACAATAGGAACAAAACATGGGCACACTAAGATTTGAAAATGTTTCGGTGCAAGGGCGCTGCTAAGAGGAAGTGGGTTGTTCGAGTTCAGCAGCCTCCGATTTAGGTCGTACATGGTTGTAACAATCTAGGCTGAGGAGAGTAGGCTCGATCTTCACTATGTGTCAAGTCAAATACAAGAGAGTGGTCTTGATTTCCTTAAAATCTGCTTGCAGTTGGTTAAGGCTGGTAGGAGAGGCGGGTACGTTCACAGCTGGTGAAGGTGATCTTTTTGGTCAAGTGAATGAGGGGTCATGGATGATGCCGGTGCCTTTGCATGTTTGGGCTTTTCTAATTCAGAAAGCTTAGCAAGTCCTTTTTTGAGTTTTGCCACTGTTCTATCATGGTTGTCATGACTAATGGGGACAATCTGACATCATCCTAAGCATCATCTTGTCCAAGGTTTTCTTCCCAATTTCCACATTTGGCATGACAATAGGTGAAACTCCAAAGTGGTCAATCTTGAGCTACTTGAAAATATGTGTGACCAAAGCACCATAGGGTAGCTTTCCTATCTTTCTCTTAGCCATGTGACCCATGTGGATAAAGATCATGTGGGGGAAGGAAAAATCTTCAAATTTGTTCAGGATAGCCCAGATCACTCTTACTTCATATCAAGAGACATCATTTGTAGAAAATATTTTCTAACAAAGGTAGAGAGTGAGCATCTTTTAAATGAAGTTCATTTTGAAAGGGAGCAAACTCAAAAGTATAATTTTCCTAGAACTGCAAGCAAAATTAGGCATTTCTAAAAAAAAAAAGTTGTAGGCCCCATCAAGCTCTACAGGAATGAGTTTGAAAATATAGTACTCGGTTTGGATGATTTCAGCCAATTCATCAAGAATCACAACATGGTTTTGTCCATGTTGCAAAATGCAGATTTGAGTAGAACATTGCCACAAGGTTAACATGAACCTCCTCTTTCATGGAGCAAAAGAATTTAAGTCAAAGTTCTTCAAAAAGCTCAAAGAGAAAAATCCCATAATTTTCTAAAAAGTCAAAATCAACATAACGATGAGGAATAATGCCTCAATCATAGAAGTGAACTTTTGCACATTCATGTTCCTATGAAAGAAAGAAATCGGATTTAAAATTTGGATCTTTTTCAAAACCAAAAGTAGGTTCAAAATTTTGAAATACCCGGTCATCATTATCTTCTCGACACTTACCTCCTAGGGCTTCTCCTATTTCTTTTGTGGTTTCGCTTCCTTCAAGCTATGAAGTAAATGGCTAGGGATGATTTCTACCCCTTCGACAACTTGTTTGCCTTTATCTTTGAAAGCAGCAAGTTTAGAGGCGCCTTCCCTTTTAGTTGAGGATTTCTGAGGTGAGGGTTAATAAGGCTGAGAAGGCTAAGCAGCTGAATGTAATGGTTCAATAGTTGATGTTTCTTGAGTGGTTAGTGCCTATTCCAGTTATAGGGTTTGCAATCCTGTGGCTTCAAACTTGAGGAGTTTCTTTAGCTCCGATCCATGGGTTTCCATGAGAGCAGCTAAGCCTTTCAATAGATTTCCTGGAAGTGTTTAGGTAGGAGCTAATGGTGATGAAGCGGTTGTAACCAATGGTGTCGTAGGTGGTACAGCACCTATGTCCTTCACTACAAGCAGTAGAGATTCCAGAGTTCTTCCGACAGGGGTTTCTTTGTCTGTGGTTGCTGGCAGCGGTGTGCTAGCGATAGTTGACCCACTAGTTTAGGCCACACTGTGAGTTTGAGTGACCTCCAGAGATTCTCCTTGTTAGGTGACCTCTTCTTTAGAGGTTTTGGGCATTCGGCCAATGTTATGTGAGGATCTCCTTACGACCTTTGAAGATGGGCGAGCTTTGGGTGCCATGGATTTGAGTATAGAGATATTTGTGTGTAAAGAGAATAAGAATTTGGAGTAGAAGAGATACGAGAAAGTAGGTATGAGCAGTGTGAGTAAAGAAATGAATATTGGCTCTTTATAAATAGGAGCAGCGTATTTCATGAAGAGAGAGAGAGAGAGAGAGAGAGAGAGAGAGAGAGAGAGAATTAGCCGTTGTTTCTTCAATGGTAATTTTCTTATCTGTAGTTATTTCATATTCAAATTTTACCAATTAGATCAGTAATAAATTTGAGTTTACAGATATTGCTACAATAGTAGTATCAACTCTAGATAGGGTATAAATGGTTAAAACAAAAACAAGTCAGTACTTGTAACAATAACCTTTTTTTTTTTAATTAATACAGTATGTACATACCTTTGTTTTTTACTGTACTCGATATTTTTCGATATAATTGACACAATACCTGAATGTTGTCATTCCAAAGCATTGCATATTCCTATTTCATCATGTATATGTTCAAAGGCTGGCTTATCCAGTGATTTGGTGAAAATATCTACTACCTACTGTTTTGATGCTACAAACTGTATATAGATATCACCATTGTTAACATGATCTATAAGAAAGTGATGTCTTATCTCGATGTGTTTTGCTCTTAAATGTAGAATTGGATTCCTAGTTAGATTTATAGTACTAGTGTTGTTGCACATGATAGGAATACATTCCTCATCTTTTTCGAAATCACTTAATCGTTGCTTCATCTAAATAAGTTGAGCAAAATAGCTTCCGAGAGCAATAAATTCAGCCTTAGTGGTTGAAAGAGCGACTAAATTTTTTTTTCTTCGAAAACCAAGAGATCGGCATATTTTTTAGCAGTTGGTAAGTACCTGGTGTACTTACTCTATCTACTTTACAACCTATAAAGTCAGCATCTGAGTATCCAAGTAGCATGAAATCTATATTTTGGGGATACCAGATCCCTAATTTCTAAGTGAATCCAATGTATCAAATAATTCGTTTGATAATTAATAAATGTGATTCTTTTGAATTTGATTGAAATGGAGCACATAAATAGGTGTTAAATAAAATATCAAGTCTAGATGCTATTAGATACAAAAGTGAACCTATCATACTTCTATACAGATTGGAGTCGACAAACTTACCTTTCTCATCTTTATCCAACTTGATAGCAAATGACATGGGTGTCTTGATTTTCTTGTATCCTTCCACATCAAATTTCTTTACTATTTCTTTGCGTACTTCTTTTGATGTATGAAAGTGCCTTAAGGTGATTGCTTGATTTCAAGTCCAAGAAAGAAATTTAGTTCATCAATCAGGCTCATCTCGAATTCACTCTTCATCTTCTTTGCAAAATCCTTACATAGCACGTCGTAAGTGGCTCCAACAATTATATTATCAACATATATTTGAACAATAAGCAAATATTTACCTTTCCTTTTGATAAATATAGTAGTGTTTACCATACATTTTTCGAAATCATGATTTATCAAGAAATTACTTAATCTTCTATATTAGGCTCTAGGTGCTTGTTTTAGTCCATAGAGCGCCTTCTTGAGATGATAAACATCACCAGGTCTTTCTGTTTCTTCAAAACCTAGTGGTTGCTCAACATACATCATTTTCTTAATATAACCGTTTAAAAAAAATACACCTTTAGCATCCATTTGATATAGTGTGAAATCATAAAAGCAAGCATAAGCTAGTAATATACATATAGCTTCTAATCTAGCAACAATGGCGTGAGTTTTATCAAAATCAATATCTTCCTCCTATAGATATCCTTTAGCAACTAGTCTTGCCTTGTTACGTACAACATTACATGTTTCATCAAGTTTGTTTTTTAATACCCACTTGGTTCCTATTACGGTCAAACCATTGGGTTTTACAACTAATTTCCAAACATCGTTGACTTTGAATTGATGTAATTTCTCTTGCATGGCTTCTATCCAGCTTTCATCTGTTAGAGCATCTTTTACTTCCTTGGGCTCAAGGAATATAAGAGCTAAGGAATTTATCATACTTTTGAGAGATGATCTTATTTTGATTCATTCATCCACTCTTCCTATTATTTGTTCCTTAGGATGATCAATCTTAAATCTCCAATATTTGGATGATTAACCTTGATTTGAGAGATCAACTAGTGGTTGAGATTGCTACTATTTATGAGTGACTGGTACAGATATATGTATAACGTTTTTGTAGTCATCAGTTTGTACTCCTTTTTTATCATCCATGAATCTCACATTTATGGATTCTTTCACTACCTTATAATCTTTGTTAAAGACTTGATAGACTTTACTTGTAGTTGAGTAACCAAGAAAGATACCTTCACTAGGTTGTGCATCAAACTTTTCGATGTTGTCATTTATATTCTTGAGAATGAAACATTTGCATATGAATACATGGAAGTAGTGTAGAGTAGGTTTTATTCCTATGGGTATCTCATAAGGAGTCTTTTTCACCATAGGTCTCAATAATACTTTGTTGAGAGTATAGCATGCGGTGACAATAGCTTCAGCCCAAAAATAAGTGGGTGCATTACTTTCAATCAACATTATCCTTACCATTTCTTGCAATGATCAATTTCTTCTTTCTGTCACCCTGTTTTGTTAAGGAGTGTCAGTAATGGAGAAGTTGTGTTCCACTCCATTTTCATTACAATGCTCAGCAAAGCTTTGGTTGTCAAATTCTCCACCATGGTCAGTTCTGATGGTGGTGATATTATATCCATTCTTGTTTTGAACTTATCGAGCAAATTTCTCAAAGGAGTGAAATGCATCATTCTTATGGGATAAGAACATTACCTAAGTAAATCTTGAGTAGTTATGACTGGACAATATTTCCTTCCTCCCAGACTGGTTGTCCGTGTTGGTCCAAATAGGTTCATATGCAGTAGCTGCAAAGATCTATTAGTGGCAATAGCTTTAGTAAATTTAAAAGAGTTTCTCACCCCAGCGTGCATGCATTACATGTGTCACACTTGCTGTAATTGATTTTTGGTAAGTCGTGAACTATATCTTTGGATGATATCTTCTAGATCTGTTTTCAGTTAATGTTTGTGATTTGTCTTTAATAATGCCAATATACTTAGGGATGAGCGATTCCAGGTTCCTTACATGTTCCACTTGGAACCTGAAACCAACCCTCGGGTATAGGTTCCTCATTTTTTGGAACCTGGAACCTACCCGTCAAAATCTGGAACTGGAACCTACCCTGTCACAGGTTCCAGGGTCGATTCCAGGTTCTTTTTTCTTTTTTTTTCAATAGCGAAGGATAGTTCCATTCTACAAATGAATCAAATATCCATTGATATTATACGCAAATATTGGTCTTCATTAATGATTGGAACAGCCAACATCTTTCTCCAATACTAATAATAAAATCTAAAAGAGATATTTTTCAAGGTTTATTTTCAGGAAACTAGAATCAAATAACTTCTTATGTTGAACTAGGAGCAAGTAGATAATCAATAGTAACCAAGAAGCAAAGAACCTGTTGAAGGCACTTCTTGAGCTACGGTTTGAAAGATCTGATCCTCCGCTCTTCATATCCAGAGAGAACCCTCACATAAAATAGAGCCTTCCTTCCAAACTCCAATAGCCCATCCATACCAACTCACAATTAACATGCAAAAAGGCATACATTGATAAATCATGTAACCATTAGTATATAATACCCGCTGTGTGTCAAAGTTCACATCCATTACAAAAAATTTCTATTTAGGGCTTGAATTAGTAGCTGCCTACTAAGTGACATCCACTAATTGGTGCTTTTGAGTGAGGACATGCACACCCCATCACATGCTATAATTTGTCACAACAAGAAAAAAACCCAACTTTAAGCCTAAAACCTCATTTTCTTTCTCCTCCCTCTAACTCCTTCACGTGCCACCTACCCGAGTCAACCTCCGGCACCAAAAGCCACGTCATCACTTGCTCGCCACCATTGTTGAACCATTACTAGTACATGTGGCTGTTATTGTTGTAAGCCGACATCCCTCCCCCGTCCCCCCCCCCTCTTTCTCCCCCACAGGTTCCCCCCTTCTCGACTTTTCTGGCTCATCATAGGGCCTCATCCATGGCAAACAACCTCAACTCCTCCTTGTTCGCCATGGCCAACACCACAAGGGCATCACCTAATGAGCAGCAACTAAACTTAGCCCTTCTATTTATACTAATAGGCACACACATAGACACATACAAAACACTAAAAGAAATATCTCCTAACATCCCTTGAACGGTTATAGCACAAAATCCAAATGACTGAATAGACTTTAGGATCTCAGCTTTCCAATAGAGAGTAAATTTACCCCCCTTAAAACGTGAGCATATCAAAGTGCCTTTGATATGCTCAAATTTTCAAAGTCACTCACCAAGTGAAAAGCTCTCATACAAGCAAAAAGCACTAAAATTGTGACTTCAAACTAAAAAAAATGAGGGCAACCCCAAAAATTTGGTCAATTCTCAATACTCAACATAAGAACTGAACTACGCCTGGAAATCAAAATTTCATGAATCCTTTTCAAGCACAATAACCACTCCGCAAAGAGATCTGGGAAAGATAAAGATTATCATGGGAAGATCTATTAAACTCATCGGATTAAGCACCTACTGGACAGAATCAAGCAAACATTACAATGATTGAATCGTCCCAGAACGAAACTACAGTAGAGGATGTGATTCAAAACCCTACTTCGAATCCTAGCCTCAATCAATTGAAGAGATACGAGCACAGAGAGGATTGAAGATGACAGAGCAAACGAACCTAGGTTTAGGACGGATGACGCCTTCTGCTCCTAGAGAGAGACCATCCTCGGATTCGCTTCTCTGGCGGCGACTTTCTGCAAAATCGGAGACGGCGAGAGAGAGAGAGAGAGAGAGAGAGAGAGAGAGAGAGAGAGATTCAAATGAACTGAACTTGGTTCAAATCAGTGGCTGAGTTGAGCGAGCTTGATTCGACAGGTTGAGATGCGGCGGCTCGTTAACATGCGGGTCGTTCGTCGTTGAAGTCTGCATAGCAGCCACATCGTCGACGGAAAAACAGCAACGGTGGAACAACAAAAGCGTCGCAGTGGTAGCCCGATAGCATATCGTTGGGAGGCAACACATGCAACAGCAAGAGTCTTCGGCGTCGTCAAATGAAGCAGCGGCAGCGTCGACAGCAACGTCATGGGTCGTGAGGGTAGCTTCGAGGGAGGCAAGTAGGGAGGACGTGGAGGGCGGCAAGCAGCATGGGGTTGTCGGGGGCATGGAGAGTTGCAAAAAGGAAATGTAAAGAAAAGGGAAAGTGAAGAAGGCTGAAGATGAAAGAAAAAATTAGGGTTTCTATGCTTATTACTTAGGGTCCGGTTCGGTTCCGGTTTTGGTTTCTACGGGAACCGGGACGATAAATTGGATCGAATTTTGCAATTTTTTCTTCTGCAGTACCTCGACGTGACATGAGCGTGAAAGGGCCGCCAGTTCTGGAAAAAATGGAACCGGGAACCAAAACTTGTCTTCCCAGAACCGGGAGCCGAACCGGAACCCTTGGTTCGGTTCTCCAGTTCCTAGTTCTACCTGGGAATCGTGCTCACCCCTAAATATACTTACCTTTCTCAAACTTTATTTTGTATCCTTTGTCACAGAGTTGACTTATACTAGATAGATTGTGCTTTAGACCTTATACAAGTAAAACATCTTCAATAACTAGATTTCCTAATCTGATGTTTCCTTCCTCGATGATTCTTCCTTTATTTTTTTTTTCTCCATATGTGACTATGCCTCTATATAGGTAATAAGTGTTATAAACTTCTTGTTGTCTCTAGTCATGTCTCTGGAGCACTCGCTGTCCAAATACCACTTGTTTTTCTTCAAGATAACCTAAAATCAAAGTAGACCTCATCTTTTCTTTGGTACCCACATAAGCTTAGATCCCTTGTGGTTAGGTTTTGACTCAAGATCAAGAGACCAGTCAGTCTTTCTTAATTTCTTCTACTATTTTGGACAATATATTTTGAAATGGCCGTATCATCCACAGTTTGAATACTAAGGAAAATTTTTGCCAGTATCTTTTATTTTTGAAAAAGGATTTGTCTCATCTTCATTTCCTTCATGTCCGAGACCACTCTTGTTGTAGTGAGGATTTTGGATAGAGAGAATGTGTTGTAGGGTTTTTCAAACGAGAGAAAATTTGTTGTTGATTTTTGAAATTTCATCATTGACATTCTCATTTTCAACCTTTAGGAGCTTTACTTGATTTATTTGAAGATCAAACTCTTTCTTCAAGTTGTTAGTGAGAGTTTTGCCAATGAGGTTTTTAGTGATAAGATCGTGAACCTCTGTTTTAGAGCTTAAATTCTTTGTGAAACCTTTCGATGTTCTTCAAACATTTCCTTTAAGAAATCTTGCAATTCATCGTCAGATAGTTCAGAATCTTTTACCTCATCTTCTTCTATTTTTGAGTCAGCCATGAGACACAGATTTGCTTCTTCATCACTTAACTCACATTCTGTGTCACTCCATGTTTTAGCTTTCAGCGCCTTTTTCTTTTTCTCGAATTTCCCTTTCCTCTTCTTGATTGATGGACATTCTAGTTTTATGTGACTAGGTTTCCTACATTCATAGGACACGATGTCTTTACCTTTGGATTCTTCCTTGTTCTTGTAAGCCTTTTTCTCGTCAGGATATTGAAAAGAGCTTTTTTTTCTTTAAAGCTTTCTCCTTTCCTCATGAAGCTTTTAAACTTACTTGGTAGTAGTGCCATGTCTTCATCACTCTCTTCATAATCAGAAGATATTTCTCTATCTATATCATCATGGTTAACTTTAAATGCAATGACTTTCTTAACTTTGAAGTTGCTTTCTTCATTTTGAGGCTCAAATGCATAAGACATACATGTTCCTATAAGCCCATCCATCGTGATTGGTTGAATCCTCATTATTTCCCATAGTGAGGTCTTCACGATAGTCCATTTCTTGGGAAGGGCTCCTAGTAGTTTGTTCACTTTCTCAACATTCCTTGAAGAGCAAGTTCATTCACTATTTTAGTGAATCATGTGAATATTTGTGTTACTGTTTCATTAGACTTCATCTTAAACAACTCATAGTTCCCAAGCTAGATGTTTAGCTTTATTTCTTTGACTCTTTCTATTCCTTCAAACGTCAGTATGATGCGATCCCATATTTCCTTTAATGTATCACTAGAAGAGATTCTATTAAAATATGAAGGTGATAGTACACAATACAAAAAATGTTTAGCTTTAGTATTAAGAGCAACTCTTTTTCGAGATTCTTTTGTAACATTAACAACTGCTGCTTCTTGGCCCTCTTGTCGAACAAGAATTAGTACTTCTAGACCATTTGCAACTACATCCCACATATCCAAGTCTGCGGTTTCAATGTATGATTTCATTTTTTGCTTCCACTAGCCATAGTTGCTTCTGTCGAATTATGGTAGCTTGTTGGAAGCTTGAGCATCATTAGTAAAGAAGCTGCCAAGGTTAGCAATAATAAAGGATCTTTATACTCATAAGAAATGCACTTCAGATAATGAGCAATAGAGCTCTGATACCAATTGTTAAGGCTAACACTACAACCTAGATGAGGTGAATAAGTTGTTTTTAGACTTTGATGATCTTTTGCAAAAATTAACTAATTGCTACCTCAACATAATGTTTATGTAAACACTTACTAACTGTATGCCAATGTATATCAAGGAATGTAAAATAGTAGGACACACAGAGCTATAGTGGTTCAGCTTTATTCTTAAGCCTACTTCCACTATTCAGACTAGCAGCCTCAAGGTAGGCTGAATTCCACTAACAATCTGTTTGGAATGTTACAAACGGCTAACATTAATCACTTACACAATAGATCATACTATCTGGACCCAGTTATTCCTCTTACATATGTACACTTAATTTGTAGCATAATTATTAAACAACATGACAATCAAAGTAGTAAGACAAAGAGCTTTTTGCTAAGAACAACAGTACATAAACTACTTGATCTTTTATAAGTCGCACTCTCTTTTGGTTCCTCAATGCCTTTTCTTTTATACTCTTCCTCAATCTATCCATTGAGGGTGGTTTAGAGAAGTAGATGACCATTAGAGAGTTTTCCGTTGAACTATTGTCCAAGAAGATGCTCCCCATACAACTTCTTTTATGGAACTTCTGCAGGCTAACCAAACATAGCAACTATTATTTTCTTCTCACTGCAATTTCTAAGTGACTTGTCAGGCAACCTAGCTATTTTGTTCTGCTTCTATGCGAATCCAGATCTTTCAATGGCTCTTTAGCTAACCCAACGAACATCAATTGATGTACTTGGTCACCATCAACCTGATTTTTACTACCTTGACATAAACATCATTAGTACCTGATTTTTTTGGTTCACTGGTACTATTTGTTATAACATCACATTTGCAAATTTCTTTTCAATGAATCACACCATGAATGTTGCATAACTTTGGTCCAAATATCTACAAACAACATAATAAGTAATATATTAAGGATAATTTGGGCGTCATCAAAATCACTTGAAGATGTTTTCTCCAACAATTTTCTCCCTGAATTTCATGAGATAAATCTGGATTTTGTTTAATTACCTCTAGATTTTCTTATGTGAAAGCATCTTTCTCAAGAATCAAATTTTTTTCAATGATTCGAGCATTTGTTATGTCTAAAACCGGTTCAAACTCTTCTGGTTGAGTTTGATCATTCTCCTGGAACTTCACATTTATTGTATCCTCAACCATCTAAGTGCTCTTGTTGTAGACTCTATAGACTTTACTTGATGTTGAATAACCAAGGAATATTTCTTAATATGCTCTTTTCTCAAACTTACTAGGACTATCATTGGCATTCTTAAAGACAAAGCATTTGCAACCAAAGATATGAAAGTAAAAAATATTTGGTCTTTGACCTTTGTAAATTTTATAAGGGGTTTTCTTAAGGCTTGGTCTCAAAAAGACTCTATTGATAACATAGCAAGTTGTTGAGACTACTTCTGCCCAAAAGCTAGAAGAGACTTTGCTTTCTATCAAAATAGTTCTGGCCATCTCCTATAAAAAAAAAAAAAAAGATTTTTTTTTCTTTCTATTACTCCATTATGTTCTGGAGTATAAGGAGATGAAAAAGGATATAAAAGACCATTTTCATCACAAAAATCTGTAAAGTTTTGATTTTCAAATTCTCCCCCATGATCGATTTTAATATTGGAAATAGCATAACATTTTTCATTCTGAACCATTTTTTGCAAATTTTGAAAAATAAGAAAAAGTCTCGCTTTTGTGCGCTAGAAAGAAAACCCAAGTAAACCCGGTATAATCATCAACAATGACTAAACAATATTTCTTACCCCCAATACTTTGACTTCTTGTGGGTTTGAAGAAATCCATGTGTAGAAGCTGCAAAGAACAATTAGTGGAAATATGATTTATGGATTTAAAAAAAAAAAAAAAACTTCTCACCTACTTTCCCAAAGTACAGGCTGTACATAGTTTGTTCTTCTTGTACTTTAAATTGGGAAGTCCACGAACAAGTTTTTTGGAGGAAAGTTTGAATATTTGCTTCATACTCACGTGTCCTAGCTTTTTGTGCCATAAGTCTAAATCATCTTGAATAAACACAAGACATTGAGCAGAGTCAGATTTTACATCCAGCAAGTAGATATTACCATGCCTTCTCCCAGTGTACGTTTGTAAGCAATCACTACTTATTCCTAAACAGATATGGTCTTGAAAGTTGATTATGAATCCAATGTCACATAATTGACTTATACTAATCAAGTTATTGTTGAGTCCTTCTTCAGGACATACGTTGTTGATGATCAGACTCCCTATCTTCATAATAGATTAATAAGAAATTTTGTTGACAATTATCACACGTTGCCATGAAAAGATTTCTGGTGTAGAAAAGACTTGATGGTTATAAATTATAACCTAAGAATAATGTAATTCAAATAGTTCTTTTGGCCATGTGGCTCTAATTTTGCTGGATGGGTTGCAGGCAAATACTCGTTTATATGGATAGGCCCAACACCGAGAGTGAACATAACAAACCCCGAACAGCGAAAGGAGATCTTCTCCAAGATAAACGACTATTTCAAGCCAGCCTTCCATCCCCCGGTGAATTCGCTCGGTGATGGACCCGTGACCCAAGAGGGCGAGAAATGGACGCGGCACAGGAAGATCATCAATTCAGCGTTCCACATGGAGAAGTTGAAGGTATCTAAAGCTCTGCTCAATGAATTGAACCACGCATTCTGATGCCTCTGGAATTTTTCTTTTGATTCCTTCTTTGCATTGATCTTTCGTTCTTGCAGCTTATGTTGTGGGCCTTTTATTCAAGTTCCGCTGAAAGGGTTGATAGATGGGAGAAATCGATATGAGTAGAGATATTGGGTGAGGTTGACGTGTGGGTCGACCTTCAATATTTGACCGGTGACGTGATTTCTCGGACAGCATTTGGCAGTAGCTTTGAAGAAGGCAACAGGGTTCCCAAACTTCAGGAGCAACAAGCCCTGCTCGTAGTTAAAGCCCTTCAATTGGTCTACGTCCCCGGCTGGAGGTAAAGTCTGTCATCATCCATAAGCTAATTGGATCTAAATGAGCCACTCGCTTACAAACATGACATTCTAAATTATCCAACTATTTGATTCTATATTTCTTTGGTTTGTGCCAGCTAGTGTGAACAGGAGGATGAAGAACATAGAAAAGCAAGTGCGGGCTCTGCTCATGGACATCGTTCGCAGAAGGGAGAAAGCAATGAAGGCAGGGGAAGCTGCTAGCGATGATCTGTTGGGGCTGTCGCTGGAATCAAACATGAAAGAAAATGTTGGGATAATCCTTCAAGACATGATCGAGTGCAAGCTTTTCTACTTCATCAGACAAGAGACGACTCCGGTCTCGCTGGTTTGGACCATGGTCTTGCTGAGCATGCACTCAGATTGTCTGGCCCGAGCTAGGGAGGAGGTCCTACAAGTCTTTGGAAGCAGAAAACCCGACTTTGGCGGGTTAAGCCACCTCCAGATTGTAAGTTCAATACTCTTTTCCTTTTCTGTTAAGAGTAGGACTCATAACAGGTTCAATGTGAAGAGTTCTTCAAAAGCATTTTTCACCGCATGACACATGATAATCATTCTATTCTTATTAGATGTGCGTTTGTGATCCTTTATAGACAAAACTTTTGGTTAAATAATATTATCCAATGAAGATGAACATGACAATGAATTGACAGGAGCATTTTCTTGGCGCCCTTGGCTTGAACACGGATTTCCCCTCAAGACAAGAACCTGATTCTTCTGACAAGAACCTCTACTACCGGATGAAAATCACAATTGTTTCCGTTCTCCTTGTGGATATTGATTTCCTTGTAGTCTTTCTCGGGCATCTTAATCATACATAGATGGTCCTACGTGCACATCTCTACCATATGACAACTTCTATGGATTTGTTGCGACAAGGTCACAATGATCTTGAATGAAATCCTGAGGTTATATCCATCGGTGATCATGCTGGAACGCAAGGTTCACAAGGAAACAAAACTCGAGAAGCTGACCATACCCAGGAGTCCAGCTGTCAGCGCCACCTCTCCTCGTCCACCATGATAAAGAACTGTCGGGGGAGGATGCCGAGGACTTCAAACCAGAGAGTTTCGCCGAGGGAGTGTCCCGTTCGGATGGGGGCCTCCCATATGCATTGGCCAGAACTTCGCATTGATAGAAGTGAAGATTGTGCTCGCCATGATACTTCAGCGATTCAGATTTGAGCTCTCTCCATCTTATGTACATGCTCCTTTCACTATTTTCAACCTCCAACTACTGCATGGCGCTCAGGTCATCTTGCACAAGGCAAACTAAAAATCACAGATCCGGGTGACATGTACTCTAGACGAAAACGTGCATTGAACAATAAAATGATGCACCAAATATGATTTGATGTATCAAAAGAATAAGTGCAAAATATAGAGATGAAAAGCATTTTGGCCTTCTCAAGCCGGATTTTTCATGCATCAATTTCAAATGAAAACCAATCCAAGAAATTGTGTCTCGAAAGTTCTGGTCTCTGTCCCTTTTGTACCCCCTGGCAATTCAATGGCGTGGGCGTGAATCCATCGATCACTGACAACGCTTACCAAATCATTGGAATGGTGGTGATCACTCCCTCGTAAAAGCAACAACTATCATTTAAATTATGTTTTGTCTAAGAAGATGAGAGCTGATGGGACCTCGGAAACAATATTTGAGATCCTTCACAATCATAGGAAATTTTTGGTTTTTTAAAGTCAAATGCAAGTGTCAATCAGTCGATTTTTTATTTCGAAAATGTAAGCGAAACAGGCCCATCGTTTGGAGTCTAGGCTACTCAAAAGTGCAGAATGTTATATTTTGACAATTCATTTACGATGATGGAAAAAAAAAATATTTGACGAACGAGGCTATTTGTGATAATAAGAATTTTGCTGACATTCATCACCCTGTTGCTATAAAAAGATTTTTGCTGTGGAAAAGACTTGTTGATCATGATTATAGCCATCCTTTCCCCACGCGACATCAATTCAAGCTCGCGTGGGGAAAGGATGATTATAGTTCAAATAGTTATTGTTGATCATTATTACATGCATTCCTAACGAACAGTAGAGAATATAATTCAAATAGTTCTTTTGGCAATGCAGCTCTTATTTTGCTGGATGCATTGCAGGCAAAGACTCGTTCATGTGGAAGAGCCCAATACGGAGAATGAACATGACGAACACCGAACAACTAAAGGAGATCTTCCCCAAAATATATGACTATCCTATGCCAACCTTCCATTTCTGGCGAAGTTGCTCCTTGATGAACTCGCTTTCTGCGGGGGCGAGAAATGGGCTCGGCATAGGAAGATTCATAATCCATCATTCCCCATGGAGAAGTTGAAGGTACCTGAAGCTCTGCTCAGATGAATTGAACCACACATATTGATGCCCCAGGATTTTACTTTTAATTCCATCTTTGCATTGATCTGTTGTTTTTGCAGCTTATGTTGCCCGCTTTAATGGTAGATGGACGGAAGAAATTGGCATCAGCAGAGAGATTGTGTGGGGATCCTGACAGCCGCACAGCATCTGGCAGTAGTTTCAAAGAAGGCAAAAGGATTTGCGAACTTCAGAAGGAACCCCTCTTGCTCGTGATCAAAGCCATTGAATCGGTCTACATCCCCGCTGGAGGTAAATCCATAAGCTAGTTGAATCTAAAAGAACTTCTCGCTTACAAGAATGCCATTCTTAAAAATCCAACTATTTGATCCAATACTTCACAGGTTTGTGCCAACTAATATGAACAGGAGGATGAAGAACATAGATAGGGAAGTGCAGGCTCTGCTCATGGGCATCATCTGCAAGAGGGAGGCAGAACGCAATGAGGGGAGGGGAAGCGGCTAGCGATGATCTGCTGGGGCTGTCGCTGGAATCAAACATGAAAGAGAGTGTCGGGATGAGCCTTCGTGACGTGATTCAAGAGTGCAAGCTTCTCTACGTGGCCGGACAAGAGACTACTTCCTCTTGTGTTTAGGGTGGGACTGATGAGTGATGATAGGTCTAACATGAGAGTTCTTCAGGAGAATTTTTTCCACATGACACGCTACTGACACGGCCAACAGACGAAGCATGTCCAAGACCGTCCGTGACTCGGCCGTGTCATGCACAAGGGCTTGCCGCAGACAAGCCCTGATTGGTCCCAGTCTTGACCGATCCCTAACTGATCCCGCATCCATCCCTGATCGATCCTTGATCAATCCTTGAACGATCCCTCAACTGTGCACAATCCATCCATACACGGTGCAATTGAAGACCCGTGCACGACCAGCGACCAACTCCTAATCAATGCTCGGCCACCCATGCTCGCCCATGCTGACCCTAATCTTGCTTTTGACTTGCGCCTCTGGCTGTTTCCCAATGCCTGCAGCCCTTGAGTGGCCTAATATGTAGACTTGACAGGATTCAAACTCCACCATTGGATTGGAGGGACGATCAACGACTGGCATTAGACCCGAACTTGTATAAATAGGGGTCCCTCCCCTTCATTTGAGCTCAGCTCATTCATAATGAATACATTCGCCCCTTTGCACAGCTGACCCTTGTGTTTGTGTGCATGAGTTGAAAGGCTGACTTGGGATCGCAAATTCTAAGGCCGCACGGTGTTTGATCGATCGTGTTCGATCGACCGGTGACACTACGTTCATTTTATTATTACCAAATGGGCGTTTGCGATATTTTGTAGACAATACTTTTGGTTAAATAATTTTATTCAGATGAACAAGACAATGAATCGACAGAAGCGTTTTCTTTAAACACTTGAAGGTGCATGCTGATTTTATTGAAGAAAGTTTTTTCTAGGCATCATAATCAAAACGATTAGGTGATCACAAGCAAGGAAACAAACGAGCTTATCCAGGAGTCAAGCACTTAATGCGGATTCTCCCTAGCGAAAGTTCAAGCGAGGGAGGTTCGCCACCTATAAGCAACTCGGCACATCGGCCAGAACGAAGATGCCATGTTACTTCAGCGATTCGCTTTCCATCTTATAAGCATGCTCCTTGGTGCTCAGGTCATCTTGCACAGATCAGGGCGACATGGGAAGCAGACAAAAACTTGTATCAATAGAATAAGTGCAAAATATAGAGATGAAAAACATTTTGGCCAAAAATTTCTAATCAATACCGAATCTTTTATGCATCCATTTCTAATCAAAACCGATCCAAGAAATTCAAGACATCCAATCAAAAAACCAGGACGAGGAAGTTGAAATAATCAAAAAAGGGTTCTTTTATGGTACAAAACGAACAACTTCATCAAATTCAAATTGACAGAAAAGTGGGGCGGCAATGGAGGGGATTCCAGAGGATGAGCCTAAATCTTTAAGCGATTACGATGAACCAAAGCTGAAATCGTTGGGGGAATTTAGGGCAGTTTCCCTGAATTGAAACATCAGCGAGGGACTTGTAAAACCCTGAGGCTGCCCCAAGGAAATGAAACCTTGAAACCTTAATCTAGGCCGGGTGAAATAGAGCCCTCTCGCGCAATCGATTAAGAGAGAGCCCATTGGAACGGCAGAAGAAATTTTAAAAAAGAAAACTATAAACAAGAATTGAGGGAACTGCGACATGGATAACAGAGAATGGAGATGTGAAAGGCCTTTCGAATCGATCGCGAGAGAAGAGGAAAGGATCTGGTCGCGGAATCACGAACGAAAGGATTTTGGGCTTTCAGTATATGCCGGCAACGGAACGAGAGCGCCATGTTCAAGAACCGCTTCGTTCTCTCTCAAAGGCAGTAAGAGAATCCCTCGTTGCAGGCTCTCTAGTTTTTGTAGGAGACGGGGGGAAGGAGAGAGCAGTTGATGTTAGTGGGCCTAGTTTGATGAGTTTGAAGTTATGGCTCACGGCCCATTATTCGGAAATCTAGCTCGGTTCTCTCATGTGTGTCTACATGTATATTATATACACACTCTCTCCAATTCAACTAATATTTCATACAAACTAATGAATTAGTAGGTTTCAGTTCCAATGCCATGATGTTTTAGGAAGATTTCATATTTTGTATACTAGAAAAGTTTAAGACTAAATTGGTATTAATATAATAAGTTTCGAACTTTTTAAATACTTTCCGCACTTATGTTCCACAAACACTAGATTACGAGTTCAATCATTATTATTAATAATTTAATTGTCATGCTTTATATGAATAGATTGGAGATCACTTGGAATTACGTTGAAAGGACTTGCTTACATTAACTCAATATGTCGCAAGTGGTGTTGAGCATCGATCTCTTTGTAATCATAAACCCGAATTTTGTAATGGTTGCTGGGATCCCATGATAATTTTTGAAGGAAGTAGCTATGTTACTTGTGCTTTTCAACTCTTTTAACAAAAAAAAAAAAGAGAAAAGTTCAATATTGAAGATAGTTGTCAAGTTACCTTTAATATTATAAGATGATGAGTCGATGCGTGAAATTATTGAATTTACTCATTTTAATCAAAATATGATAAACTTTATATTTGGTCAAACAAATATTCATGTCTTCTTATGCAGAATGGGCGTATCTTATGTGCACGATCATCTCAGGTGAATGATGTATGAGGTGACATAGAGAGCCGCTTCGATTAGCAAAGTATGAGACTATCAAGTGAATGATGCTTTGCTAGATTTATTGAGGCCTGTGCTTGCCGAAGGCGTGTCCAAGGTCACCAAGAACAAAGTCTCCTTTTTCCCCATTCGGATGGGGACCTCGTATATGCGTCGACCAGAACTTCACTGAGATAGGGGTGAACAAGGCCCTCGTCATGATATTTTAGTAATTTGCATTCGAGCTGTGACATCCTGAATTTTCGACCCGTCTCGATAAAACGAAATGGGCTTTTCACCGATCTGCCTATGGTCATTTTTCTCTGAACTGATCACTCACGAGTTAACTAACTTATTGGGTGAAGCCGTTAGGGGATACAATCGCAATAAATCTCTAAAAGCTACCCGATAAGTTGGATTGTACTAAAATCGCGTCGATTGATTTTACCACGAAATTGAACTCGATTTTAGGAATCGAACGTTCGAGCGTGTCACAATTTATTTTTAGGACCTCGTCTCATCTTTTGGAAAATTTCCATCGAGCCCGGAATTTTTACGGAAAATCTATTTCGGCAAATTGGAAAAAATGGAAGAAATTCGGATGGGCACCTTAGTTGGCAATTTTGGCTACCCATTTGAATTAGTTTGTGAAGGAAATTGTGGAAATTCGTATGGGCAGCCTCCTAAACAAATTTAGCCATCAAATTTGAGTTATTTGTGGAGAATTGAGAAGAAAATAGCTGGAAATTCGTATGCTGCTAAAGGGTGGATCTTTTGGCATCCAAAAAGGCTTATTTTGGGTGAGGAAATGGTGGAAAATCACCATTGATTGCTGCCTTGACTTATGGTGGCTAAAGACTTTGTGCAAGTGTGATCATCACATAGATATTTCACCTTGGAAGCTCATTGGCTACTTGCTTGACTTGCATGGCTCTTGTCCCCCCTTGGTTCCCTCTCTCCTCCCCTCTCTTCTTCATTTCGACGTGCACATCCCCTCCCTTTTGGCAGAACTGCTTCTTCTTCCTTTCTTCTTCTTCTACCCTTCATCTTCTTCATTTTTTTTTTCCATTTCCTCTCGGTGTTGCTGCTGCGACACGACTCCACAGCAGCCCCGCAAGCCACCGAACCCACCATCTCGCCCCACCGTCCCCACGTCATGTCCAACTCAGCCAAGCTCGGGACCAGCCCCCTCCTCAGATGCAAAACCAATTTTTCCAGCTCAGGCCATGAGACTTGTTGCCTGTTTTCAGCCCCTTTCAGGCCTCCTTTGGAGTCGTCATAGACACGGGATCTCGCCGCCATCGCGCCGTCGCGCCGCCGTCGCCGTGAATTTGTTAGCTCACTAATCCGGTGAGTTAACTCCATAATCATTGATTAGGTTGTTAATTGCACTTATGGGGTTAGATTAGTGTTAATTAGCTTAATTAAATTCGTATTAATTGAGATTAGCCTTAAAATGGATTATTGTTAATCTAGCTTGTTTAGATTAGCCTTAAGATGAATTAGTATTGATCTAATTGATTGGATTAGCACTAATGAGGGTGGTTTAGTTTAGCTTGGTGAATTTCTCTCCGGATCAATTCACTGGACTCTCGCCATTTGCTATTTTCGTGGATGGAAATGTGCTGCAATTTTGAGGTTGCTTCTTTCTTGAGAAATATTTTAAACATCTTCAGTTATGACATATATTTTATTCAATATTTTATAGATTTAAAGGAATGATATTTCAGATTCATCATTTGCAAAACAGAATCTCGGACTGTGCTGGAATCTGTGACCTTTTGGTGTTCAAAGGATTTTTATCAACTCTTGGGGTTTGATTTTGGAAATGGTTTATTCATAAAAATTGTTCATCACATATTTTAGTTTAACATAATCAAATTTCAGATTAAACAGACATGTTTTGGATCTCGAACCAAACTGATTTTTGGAAAACAGAATTTCTGGAAACGGACACAGTTTTTGTAACGGTTTGAGCGATTTACTGCTCTTAATATAGAAATATATGGGTTAAGGTGTCTTCTTAAACAATGTTCGTTTAGGTGTTTACTAGAACATATTCAAATTTGAGAATTTTTTGAGCTCGTTTGATTATGTTTCTGGATTTAAACTTGGAGACGCGCGAGTGGTCCGGTTTCTGCCGGTTATGACCGGTAGTGGTTTTATGATTGTTCTTGATGTTGTGATTACTGGATAGTGTATATTTAGTGATGTGGTTGACTTGTGACATGCTTAGAACTTATGTGTGATCTCATGAGGTCAATTGTTCTATGTGGGTTATTTAGTATTATTGCAAAAGGTGACCTTATGGACTATTAAATAGAAAATAAATGAGTTGTCAGGTAGGAACACCAAAAATTATTTGCCCAATAAAACAATGAAGTTTTAAACTAGGTGCATGCAAAGTTTGGCGGATTAATTTTAAGTACGTGAGCACCTACGAATTTATTTCTAAACGTTTTGAACAAAAAAAAATGTTAAAAAGGTTTGTCTTCAAAAGAGGGTGGTTGGAAAAGAAATTAAAAAAGAAATATGGTGTTGGGATTAGACGCCAAGTTTTATGTGCTCAATAAAACGATGAGGTTTTATACTAGAGATGTGCAAAGTTTGGCAGGTTAATTTCAAATACGTGACCCATACGAATTTATTTCGAAAAGTTTGAACAAAAAAAAAGAGTTACTAAGTTTATTTTTAAAAAGGGGATTTTGGTTTTTGGCTATATAATGGAAGGTAAAAGTTGACTTGATTAATGATATGCCTGCATGGACAAGTTAATTAAGTAGTTCAGTTTAATTAAACGCAATTTATTTATTTAATTGTAATTTATTTAATTATAATTAGCGTAAATTGTACCGGGATAGCCGGTTAGTGAAATTTTACGCTAATCATCGTGGATGCGTTTACATGTGAAATTGATTGCCGATTTGTGCAATTGGGTGCTGGATAGTTGTTTTGAATTATTATTGCAAAAATTGATTTTTGGGTATTTAATTAGAAAAATACCGAGTGTCGGGTTTTAACGCCAAAAATATTTTATGTATTGTAAATGAGTAAAGGGCCTTATAGTCAAGGGCTAAGTGCTACATGGTGACTTGAGTCACATGTTAGCCACCTCTAGAGCCTTGCACTACTGTCATGCGAAGTCAAGGGCTAAGTGCTACTCGATAACGTAATTTCGTGGGAGCCACCTCTAGAGTCTTGTACTATTGCTATTTGTGGTCAATGACTAAGTGCTACACGATAACGTAACTTCGTGGGAGCCACCTCTAAAGCCTTGTACTATTGCTATTCGTGGTCAAAGGCTAAGTGCTACACTATAACGTAACTTCGTGGGAGCCACCTCTAGAACCTTGTACTATTGCTATCTATGCTTAAGGGCTAAGTGCTACACGATAAAGTAATTTCGTGGAAGCCACCTCTAGAACCTTGAGTTTAAATATTGAGCGTGAAACGAACCGTTGATATGAGATAGCCACACCTAATTATGGAACAAAATTGTGTGGCACGGAATGGGACGTGTCATAACGGTTTTGCCTTATAATCGGGACCATTGTAATTGTTTGAGAATGAATTAATGTGTTCCAGTTATTGATTATGTTGTTGTATACATATGATATATGAGATGTACTAATGTGCAGGGAGGTGCTGAGGCAAGGTAAGTCGTAAGTGACGCATGTTTAGGCTACCTCTAGGTGAATTTTCGTCTTAATCGGGATTTAGGGTGTGGACTCATGAGATTTTATCTCACCCCGTCGTGGTTAACATATTTCAAGTCCCTAGTGTGGAGAAACCGGAGCCCGAGGTGGAAGGGTCCGAATTTTTGGAGACAAACTGGTGTGTGTAGACTTGTAGGGCCAACCCGGTTCGTTTATAAAGTGTGTTTTGTAAAAATGTGTTGGCATATGTTTTGACTATCCATGTGCTAATTGTTGTATGGGGTTTATTAGTTCGCTTCTGCATGTGCACAAAACGAAAGGGTCGGTGACGCGTCCTGGGAACGTCGCAAAATTTTTAGTCGACTGCCGAGGGATGTGCGCATGCCCAGGGTTCAGGGCGTGACATGAGCTCTCCATCTTATAAGCATGTTCCTTTCGCTATCATCATCACCCTCCAATCATGCTACGGTGTTTAGGTCATCTTGCACGAGGCAAACTGAAAGTTACAGCTCAAGGTGACGTAGTATAGACAAAAATGTGCATTGAAATAATGAAAGGATATGTAAAATATGGGTGGGTTTTGACCAAGTCAATAGAGAAAAAAGAAATAAAAAAAAAAAAAAAAAACTCGAATGTTGAGAAGTCAAAAAGTGGAAAAGTGAGCTCAATTTATATTAGATAGAGAGCTCGCCAGGAGAGGGAAGAGGAGGAGAGGAAAATAAGAAAAGAAAGAGAAAATAAGAGGGGCTTTGCTCGTTACGGATGCCTTACCAAGCCGATTCAACTTCACTCACAATGCTTCGTAAATGCTCGTGCCCTTCATTTTTCCAAACATATTAGTTTTCAAGGTTAGGGTTTAAATTAAGAATTATGTGAGATTCAAGCCGCAAAATCTTATTTTTGAATTGTTGAATTGTAGAATATCATGAAAATAATAGTTTAGGGGCTTGTGAAGCCATAAGACATCATGGAATTTGATTTGAGCCAACGGTTTACCTAAAACAAAATTTTGAAGTCACTCACACATGATAAACAGTAGGTGTCCAGAGATTTTAGGGCCGTATTTTGTCAATTTTCGGCTTGATTTTGAATTGCCTAAGTTAGAGGCCTTGTAGTACGTCAAAAGAACTTTATATGGATTGTAAGTTTGTTTGAAACGGGTTCGGTGGAGACAATTATGGCATGACCAAGTTTCGCGCTTGACCTCCACGTTGTAAATGATGGTGTTATACTTGATTTTTAACATTGTTTCTCGCTTATTTGATAGGATCGCAAGTTTAATGATTCAAGTAACATTTGTTGTTTGGCCATAGGCATTTTCAAGTGAATGCTGCTATCTCTTCTATGAATTTGTAGATTCATATTTACAAATAATAATTGTATGCATTGTGAGTATGAAAGGCATGGCACAATATTATATTTATAAAGTGGAAAAGGTGGCCATCTTTGCTACATAAATCCGATGGCTTAGATAAAATTGTCCAAAACATCTTAAACCTATTGATCGCACCCAATTCAATTCGAAACTTTTCAAATGTGTTAATTTAATTCTAAATATTTTGACAATTTATCAATCCAATTTTAAACATTTCAACTGTATTAATTTGGTACTAAAATTTTTAATGAATTACAAATATAGTCCTTTCAAATAATTTTGTTCAAAAATTGCCGATGTGGAAGTCCAATCAAATCTAGTTCTCATATGTGGCATTGCTGGCATTGTCGTGAAACAACTTTTTAATTTTTTTCTAAAATTTTCAAATTTTTTTTCTTTTCTTTCTTTTTCTTTTTTTGATGTACCAGCAAAGCCGCCAGCAACCTCTGTTGGCCCCTAGGTGAGGGCCACGAACCCCTCACTAGCCTTATTTGTCAGGAAGGAATTGATCTAAAATGAAATCGTTATTTCGGATGTGATTTCATTTCATTGCTTTGCTTTTTTCTTGCAAAAGAAGTGGAATGCTTGCCCCTCTATCATACTAGGGGAATGGTCACTCCATGGTTCCCGTTATGGAATGGCCAATCCAATCCATACCTTGGTAAAAAATTTAAAAAAAGATTACTTTACACAATTATTTTCAAGGTACTTTTGTTTCTTTCCTCACTCATTACACGTTTTATAAACACTTTAAACATTTCAAAACACTTATTTTCCATTCCAAAATTTTCCATAGCACAAGAAAAGAAATGGTCATATTCTTTCCAACTCACTTTTTCGTAAACATACAAAAATTGTAATGCAAATTCCATTTCAATATTCCTCTTCTTCCATTCTCCTCCCTTTCCACGCCATCAATTCTGGGAGACGGAGACGTTGACACGGACATGGACGTTTTCTTGAAAGTTGAGAAAGGGATATTTGTATTTTCAAATATTGATGTTGCATGTTTCCCTAGTGAAATTACGGTCCTAGTGCATGGGCAAGTCTGCATCATTCCCAGGAGGCGAGTAAGAGCACGTTTGGTAACCATTCTATTCCAGAAAATAATTTTTTATCATAAATGATTTTTTCTGACTCTGTCCCGAGAACAATTTTTGAGCAAAAGAACGTGTTTGTTAACTGTCCAAAATTTCTATTCTCAAGTACAAATGCGTTTGATAAGATTCTAAATTTTTTTTTTGTTTCTTTTAATTTTATAATATTTTTCTCTTTTTTCTTTTTCTTTGTCTCTTCTTCCTCTTTCTACTTTGTAGCGTGGCTGGCGACCGGCTAGGCTCCGATGAGCGCGAGGTCAACCTCACCAGGTGATGTGAATCATTGCGAAAAGATCGTTTTATGAAGACTTGGATGGTGCGAATTGCGAATCGCAACATTCAATCGAACCTGTGATTAGCAACCTTGGTATGAACGTGACCTGTTGATGAACCTATGTCAACCAACCAACATTATAGACACCACAAGCGAAAGAATTCGCTATCTCACTCGATAAGTCGAATCAACCTCCACAATGGAACCTTAATAAGATCCAGTCCTCAAAAGAACAGTAGAAGAGAACCTCTAAATTTTTTTATTCCCTCCAAAATAATATATGTCCCACTCCAAAGAAATTTGGCCAGCCTTTAATATAGAACTTCTAACCACCACACAAATCCTAATTTAGTTTGGTTACGATTTAGGAGATCTAATACTTCCTATTCTAGAATATGCCTAAACAAAAAAATAATTTTATTGACTTTGTCAAATATTTGGTAACCAGATAATCAAATCACGCCAAGATTTCCAAGATTTTTTAAGATTCAATCTAATGTCATCTCCACGCCAAAGATAACGCCAAGATTTCCAAGATTCTTTAAGATTCGATCCACCACGCCAAGGATCACGCCAAGATTTCCAAGATTCTTCAAGATTCGATCCTAGGTCATCTCCTGCCAAAGATCACGAACTAAGACGCTAACAGCTTGCCTGAATTACTTGGCCCGCTTTCGATTGATTGAACCGGTCATAATAGACAACAGGTCCCTAGCACCTCCTTCCTCAATATGGCTCGATGTTCATATCACTAGGCCACTGTCAATGTCACCTGGCGATGGCCCAGTGAGGCCGGCCCTCATCTGATCGATCACCGACCACAGCTGAGGTCGGCAACCAGCCAAAAGGAAGAAGAAGAAAAGGAAAGAGAATAAGAGAAAAGAAAATAAAATAATAGGAATTGATTTTAGGAATTGTTCTCAAGAATAAAAAGTTACTTTTTTCTACTTCTTGATTCTGTTTCAAATATATTATGGGAACAAAAAAATAGATTTTTGTTCCCGGAAGCAAAAATTTTACCAAACGAATTTATATGCTTTTTTCGTTCCAGGGAACAAAAGAACAGAATCAAACACTATTTGGAGTAAAAAAAAATAAGCCCTAAATGTCATCAGCATATAATTTAATATTTTGACTTTTTAAGTAGTGGGGCCCACAAGAAAAAAAAAAAAAAAAGCTCAAAAGTCAAAGAAAAAAAAGGTTGGGCCTAAGCAAGTCATAAAGCTACTTCGTTTGAACTTAGGGACATAAAATATGGGAGTATTTCCTATTGGGTGGGGAAAATAAATATTCACCTGGCAACAAGGGAACCATGAGGGGGATTGGAAGTGCCTACCGCCGAGTAGGGAGATATAGCAACCTCTTGCATCTAGATTGAGATGATAGAGCTCGCAAGGGCTTCTACAAGTTTGGCCTGTGCTTTTTATAGTATCTCCTAACCAATTGACTTTTTAAGAAGTGGGGCCCACAAGAAAAAGATAAAAAGAAAGTTGAAAATTCAAAGAAGAAAAGGGGAAAGAGAGGATGCTCAGTTCTTAAAGAGGCTGAGGAAGCACGCACGAGAAAGGAAAAGAAAAGAAGACAGAAAGAAGAAGAAGAAGAAGAAGGAAGAAAGGAAGGGGTTTGTGTGTCCACGCTATCAGAGTCTCGCCAAGCTAGAGTTACTCTAATTCGCAACACCCGGTAAGTACTCACGCCCTTCGTTTTTTCAATCGGGATAGTTTTCGAAAGTAGGTCGTATATTCAAAGTTTTATGAAAATTGAGCCGTGAAATTCGATTTTTGAGTTGTCAAACCTTAGAATTTTTTGCGAATGGTGAATTATGGCGTTGTGGATTCGTGGGTTTGACGGGCATCATTTTAGAGCAACAGTTTTGTCCAAGCGAGATTTTATAGTTTCGCAAGTGAGTTTTGCGTTGCGTTTAGGTTTGAGTAGTCACTTTGGGTGAGCAATTTGTTAATGCATAGAAGTCGTTTTGTTAGTGTTTAGACATAATTTAGTCATTTCATAGTTAAGATAGAGTTTTAATTGATTTTAACATTATTCCTCACTTATTTGATAGGACCGTGAGTTTGACAATATGACTACTATTTATTATTAGGTTGTAGGCAACAAAGTGAGTGGTACTATATTTTCCTTGATTTTGTAAATCTCAAACTTTGAAGCATGAATATACATTGAACTAAAAAGAGCATTTTCGTTGCATAAAACAGGATTGATTATTCATTACCTTTTGTTTATTTAAGAACAGTTTGAGAAACATATAATGAAATATGTTATGACAATTTATGTATATGTAATTGCTTTGTGACTAGTTTATAGAAAGATTTATGAATGATTTGAGAAATAATTGAGAAATGGTGGATGACTATGTTGCAAAACGGTATTTGCTTGGTTTATGAAATTGATTTCTAAATTGGATTTGGTATTGGAGGATGATTATTTATGCTCAATATAACTATGGACCCGGTGAGGGGTTCTTGGGAGTCTCATACTGGTTTAGGATATCTTTCTGGTCCAAGCCACCGGCTTTGTAGTTTGATACCTCATCAAGGGGAAAATCTTGGTCATATTATCACAAGGCGTTGTGTCATGACTGTGGTAGGAGATTGAGCACTAGATTGATCAATGGATGGACCATTAACATGTGGTTTTATATAAAGATTAATAGATTTGACAATTGATGCTTGAGTTGTGATGATGGTTTAAATGGGTTTTTTGAATTGTATAAAGCTTGTTGAAAAGAACCGATTCATACATGATTTACTATGTATGTTAAATTGTTAGATTATGAGTTCATGGTATTGCTTTATGTATGTGTGTGTACGTATAGTGGCCACTCAATCTGCTTAGAAAATATATGTACTAATTAACCTTGCCTTCTTTCGCTGTTGTGTCATTCATTATGATGCTACATGATCTTTTTCTTCTTTTAACTTTCTTGTATGGATGACACATAAACTTATGTGCTTCCGTTTTGAGGGCACATTTGTCATGGTACAGAAGCTCATCTTCTATTCTGAGTATTCGTTATCTTTTTCTTCCACATTTGTCATGGTAAAGAAGCTTCTTTTAACTTTGGGTATCTTGTAGTTTTCTTTTGATTCTTTACCATTCTGGGTCATGGAGAAGGAGCTTCTTGGCAAACCTCTTGTTCTTTTTCTTCTTTTTTTTTCCCATCCTGGGTCATGGTCTGTCAAGAAGCTTCTTGGCCAGCATACGCATGGCTATGCATGGGATATGGTATATAAAAAAAAAAGGCATTCCGCTCTCATTATCAGACCATCAACGCATTGAAGTCTCCCTCTTTTTCACACGCACATACAGACGATTAGATACACCCAGAAAGGAGAAAGGATGGAGATATCGATCCAGTCAATTGCGCTGGCGACGGTCCTGGCCGTCCTGACGACATTGGCATGGATGGTGGTGAATTGGGCGTGGCTGAGGCCGAAGAGACTCGAGGGGCTCCTGAGACAGCAAGGCCTCTCCGGCCGACCCCACAGCTTCCTGTTCGGAGACCTCAAGGAGATATCGCGGTTGATGAGAGAAGCCAAGTCCAAGCCCTTCGGCCTCTCCGACGACATCGAGCCTCGTCTCTTGCCTCTCGTGCATCAATCCTTCCAAACCTATGGTATGCACATCTTCATAATATCTCTGCATGCGGCACTTAATATTTTCTTATTCGTTAACACTCAGCTTGTTTTCGTCCTTTGGTCGACGCCATCGTCCTTGACAAGTTTTGAAACATTTGACATAACTGTCTTTCTTATTGGAAAATTCATGCATTTTGGCAACGCAAATGATAATATATCTCCACCTTACCCAAAAAAAAATGATAATATATCTCCAGTCATCTAATTATTTTGACATGCACACAATAGGGATACCTCACCATCCAAAAGCGAACAATAAATAAAAGTCGTACGTGACCATAGTCATTTCTCAGTTGGATTTTTGCTCAGCCATTTAACCATCTTTTCCCCTCCCGATATTAATTGAATCGGGTAATCACATGCACTCCTAAAGAATAGCTGAGAGTATTATTCAAGTAGTTGTTTTGGCAATGCGGATCTTATTTGGCTGAGTGCATTGTAGGCAAAAATTCGTTCATGTGGATAGGCCCAACACCAACAGTGAACATAACGAACCCCGAGCTACTAAAGGAGATCTTCTCCAAGATGTACGACTATCGCAAGCCACCCCGCGGTCCCCTGTTGAAATTGCTCTTCGGTGGACTCGCTTTCCACGAGGGCAAGAAATGGGTTCAGCACAGGAAGATTATCACTTCAGCATTCCACGTGGAGAAGTTGAAGGTCCATGAAACTATACTCTGGTCAAATTAATCGAAACACGCATTGATGCCTCGGGATTTTTCTTTTAATTCTTTCTTTGCATTGGTCTGTTGTCCTTGCAGCTTACGTTGCCCGCTTTTTATTCAAGTTGCACTGAAATGGTTGGTAGATGGGAATATTTGGTATCAGAGGAGAGATCATGTGAGGTCGACGCCTGGGTTGACCTTCAAAATTTGTCCCGTGACTTGATCTCTCGGACAGTATTTGGTAGTAGATATGCAGAAGGCAAAAGGATCTTTGAACTTCAGGAGGAACTAGCGCTGCTCACGGTGAAAGCCCTTCAATCAGTCTACATCCCTGGCTGGAGGTAAATCTCTCATCATCATTATTGAATCTAAATGAGCTTCTGGCTTACAGTCATGACATTATAAAAAAAATCCAACTATTTGATTTAATATTTCGCAGGTTTCTGCCAACTAGGATGAACAGGAGGATGAAGAACATAGATAAAGAAGTGCAGGCTCTCCTCATGGACATCATCCGCAGAAGAGAGAAAGCAATAAGGGGAGGGGAAGCAGCTGGCGATGATCTGCTGGGGCTCTTGCTGGAGTCAAACATGAAGGAGAATGCCGGGATGAGCCTCCACGATGTGATTGAGGAGTGCAAGTTTTTCTACGTCGCTGGACAAGAGACCACTTCGGTTTTGCTAGTATGGACCATGGTCTTGTTGAGCGTGCACCCAGATTGGCAAGCCCGAGCTAGGGAGGAGGTCCTCCGAACCTTTGGAAGCAGAAAACCTGACTTTAGCGGGTTAAGCCACCTCAAGATTGTGAGTTTAACAAGAGCCTCTGACCTTTTTTTACTGCATGTAAATTAAAATATTATTCATTCTCTTTGTGGAAATTGATGTTAGACGCAGAAGACCTTCCCCTGATTTCATTGCAGTAATCTTTCTCGGGCAACATAATCATGTAGTGCTCCTACGTACACTTCTCTACCGTATGACAACTTTTACGGATTTGTCCTGGTCAGGTCACGATGATCTTGAATGAGGTGCTGAGGCTATACCCTCCTGTAATCACATTGGCATGAGAGGTTCACAAGGAAACAAAACTGGGGAAGCTGACATTACCCACGGGAGTCCAGCTCTCGATGCCGACTCTCCTCATCCACCGTGATAAAGAACTGTGGGGCAAGGATGCCGAGGAGTTCAAGCCAGAGAGGTTTGCAGAGGGAGTGTCCAAGGCTATCAAGAACCAAGTCTCCTTTTTCCCATTTGGATGGGGCCCTCGTATATGTGTTGGCCAGAACTTTGCAATGTTAGAGGCAAAGATCGCACTCGCCATGATACTTCAGCAATTCACATTCGAGCTCTCTCCATTTTATGTGCATGCCCCTTGCAATGTCCTCACCCTCCAGCCACAGTATGGTGTTCAAGTGATCTTGCACAAGGTAAACTAGAAAAGTTACAGATCAGGATAACATGCAATGTCGACAAAAACGCGCATTGAAATAATGTCACACTACTTCATTTTCTAAGTTTATGCACATGTTTTGTCTCCTTAATGTGATGGAATCTTGCACGACGCGTGTGTATTTAAAGAAAAACTGCAAAATATAGAGATGAAAAGCATTTTGGCCTGCTCAAGCTGCACTTTCGTGCATCAACTTATAGTCAGAACCAATCCAACAAATTTAAGATATCCAATGAAACAACGGGACAAAGAGATTGTAACTATAATATAAAAAATGGCCTGGTACGAAACGAATAACGAATCCATCAGATTCAAATTGACAGCAAAAGAGGGGGCACTAATGGAGGATTCCAGAGTATGAACTTGAAATTTCACACGACTACTATGAACACAGCTGAAATTGTTGGGGGATTTAGAGAATTTTCCCTGAATCGAAACATGAGAGAGGAACGAGAGCGCCATGCACAAGAATCCCTCTATTCTCTCATAGGCAATGAGGGAAACTCTAGTTGCAGAGGGAGAAAGGAGGGGAGAGGGTGCAGTTCATGTTAAGTGGGCCTGGCTTTATGAGCTTAAGCTCCATTTGAACCTATTTCTTGCGGCCCATTTTTGAGAACTCTCGCCCCAGCCCATCTACTAAACTGTGTTATCTATTTACTTGATTTTTTTTTTTTTTGGCGGGGGTGGGGGGGTGGGGGTGTTAAAAGTGGTGTATTTAATTTGCTTTTATAGTTCATGTGGGCCGAGCGAGCAAATTATCAGGTCTAATTTCTACTATCCGAACATGTGGAGGTAAGGAAATCAAGTCCTTACATCGAGAATGTTCACTTGAGTTGTGCGGGGAGTCGGACTCATAAGACTTCTGAAGTTTGATGTTCGGCAATTTGGCATACTTTCGCATGGATTTTCTCTATAGCCATTCATACTTAATTGTTGTTTCATTGTTTATATTAAAAAAAAAAAGTTGTGACTCGCTATATATTCTAATTCAATTGATATATCTTACGAACTGTTGAATTGGTAGGTTTTTAATTTCAATTTTGCGATATTTCAAGATAGATTTCACATTTTATGTATTCAGAAGGTAGCAATGGCAATAGCAGGTGGCTAGTCTACTGCTTATGGGAATGAAAGAAAGGAGGCATGCTCCTTTATATCGTGATTGATATCAGAAAACTGATCAAAGATGATCTGAAGTTGTCTTGAGAATATGACAGCCCCTCTCTACCCTCACTTTCCAATAAATTATCCAAGCATAAGAAAAGAAGTCCTTGTAATTTTTTCCTACACATTCTTTCTTACAAATACTAAGCGTTGTGATGCATATTCCAGTCCATTCCTTACTTCAACCCGTTGCTTCTATGCCATAGGACAGGACATGGACAGAGACGTCTTTTTGGGAGAAGAAAAGGGAAATTTTAATTATGAAGTTGGGGTCATGTTGGTGAATCTGCTCGTCCATCAAGTAATCTAACTTACCTTACTTTCCCAAGCGATAATATGCAAATGCTAGTCAAACAGGCCTTCCTCTGAAAGTCAAAGATTAGTTCTAAAAGCCGTCGTCAAACCACTTTCAACAACGACATTACCTACGTCTGCCTTTTCGGCTTCTTTTTTTTTTTTTTTTCTTGCCAAAATGCGATGCCGCATGATCAATTGTTCTTTTTTTCCCAATTGGTCAGCCAATTCTAAAATGAATTTTGTTAAAATCTCTAATTGATGTCATAGCGAAACGATATTAGATATTTTTACACACACCCTCACATGCAAACCAGATTAGGAACAACACATGAAATTTGACAGAACCAATAAATAGAGAAGACTACAAATACGTAACAAACATATAAAAATCATAGTCAAGCAATGCGAGATATTTCAACACCTCCTCATAGGTGCAAGTTGGATTAGGAATGACACGTGACACTTGGAGAAAGAGTGGACGCACATGCTAAATAAATAAGGTAGAAACTGACTTAACTACCAACTATTAAAAAAACTCAAACTAATAAGTAGAGAAAAATCACATAAAAAACGTATCAACCCGATGGTCAAGCAAGGTGAGAATTTCAACATCAACAAAGAAAATTCACTATTTTCAATACACTTTTTTTTGTATTACGTGTAATTAATATTTTAAATTGTAAACACCTTTATTATATATGATCAATAAATTTCCCCAGAAAAGACCTAAAAAATTCCTTTAGAGATATTTAGAATTACCCAACATTCTAATGGAATAAAATCGAAAAATTTATTTGAAGTGATTTTTATGTTAAATTTTAGCTTTTTCCAAAATCGTATTATGTATCCTTTTTGACTTTATATAATCTAAAATACTAAAACCTTTAAAATGTTCTTACGTAGATGTGCAAATCTGCATATAATTTTTTCATAAGTTTTTTTTTAAATTAAGATGATATTTTGAATTTTAATGAAAAAGTAAAAAAAAAAAATAACTTCTAATATTTTTTTTATAATTTGCAACAGATAAATTCTAACAAATTCATACATTAGAAGACAAGCAAAGGACAATTAGCCTTTTCTCAATTCTATATATGATAACTTGATAAGGTTCCTAACTATAGGTGGTGATGGCTTAATGGCATGAACTGATGTTCGACAAACACGAGATTGCGAGTTCAAACATCTTTATTAGTAATGTGTGCATCATCCTTTTATATCAATGGATGTGTGACATCTCGCACTTCATGGGAGTTACGGAAAAGGGCTTACCAACATTTACTCAATATTTTACGAGTGGTGTTGCGACAATCTCTCGATAATCTTAAACCCAAAATTTTGTAACAGGCATCGGATCCCATGATATTGTTTGGAGGAAGTAGCCACGTTAGTTGTGTTTCTCGACCCTTTCATAAATAAATAATAATAATAAATTAGTTGTTGAGTTACCTTTAATATCATAAGATGTTCATTAAAAAAAAAAAATTCCTTCAACGTGATGCGTGAAGGTACTGAAGTTTGCTCCTTATCCAATATATTATAATTATAAACTTTAAGGCAAAATTCACCAAAGACCCTAAACTATACGATCTATGATACATTTGTTCTAAACATTTTTCCGTGGCACCAAAAGTTTCAAATTTCTACATGTGTGACACATATAGCCACCATCGAAATTCTATGATAAGAACCACTTAAAATCTACCTACATAGACGCGTGGAAGCAAACAATGTTGACATAGCACCCGCGTGGTTTAAATGAAATAAAAAAGACATTTTGACTAAAAAAATCATTTAACGAATTAGTGATGGATAGTAAATTTGTCATATAGATATAAGTTTATGTTGTTTATATCTTCAGAAAAAGTTTGAGATAGATGCGTCACAGTGGCCATGGTTTAGGGTTTTTATGTCACCAAAAAAAAAAAATTCAATGTAATTGCATTGCAGCAAATATAATTTGGAATTTTTGTGGTTTTTTTTTTCTGAACTTTATATTCAACGATGCTTAGCTAAAATTATCAAGGCATTCATGTTACGAAAAAAAAAAAAAAAAAAAGAGCAATTGCTGACATAATACTCCGTCCATCCATCACTTGGAATGGTCACAATTTGGCGGTTTCTTGCAAAGAGTCATGCTAAAGATGACAAGACTCGTATAATTAACTAATTAAACGATGTGACAAAGTTATCTAAGTCAATTGGTCCATTTACGCACCCCGTACATTTGATGGTACCTTAACCAGGAAAGCACCATTGTGTTTTGATGACACAATGGTGCTTTCCTGGTTAAGGTAAAATCTACTGTTAGGCCTAACATAACTTTCAGGTTTTCAACAAAATAAAATCTAAATCAACACAAAGGGAAAAAGATTTCCATGTATCTTTCTTTGCAACACATGTGCTTGCTTAGGATAGAGGACATTAACTTGCTTGGAGATCAAGTTCTCGATGTCTTCCGCATGGCCTTTGACCTTGAATTCCTTGGCATGCGATTAGCGTCCGAGGACATGTCAGAAGGGAAACAAAAAATAGAAACGTAACTTATAATGAACAGTTAGACTGAAATTTCTCGTTGATTTTTTCAAAAGCTTGGGCTAAGAATTTTACCATCTAGATTTTGGTCAATGCATGTTTATTTGGATGGGGAATTGTGGATTAGGGGCGTAGGGGAGCACATCTTTTGTTCCTATCGTCACTAAATGCAAACAATTCCATCATTAGTTCTCTCTAATTTTGTTGCCTTTGCATTTTGGCCCTTATGGGTTCTTTTCATCATATCCCTCTTTCTCCCTCCCTCCCTCTCACCCACCCAGACGCGGAGGTCGGATGACCTCAACTGCACATTGGGTAACAAAAACCGCTATCCGAGGTCGTCGAGGTCATGTTAAGGTTGGACGATCTTCATATGAGAATAATTGGAAATTTATGATGCACTGATTTTTTTGTCATTTACTTTAAAAGTTGAACATTTAAGTAAACTTGAAAAGGTATGTGGGTAATCGACAATAACAAACAGTTGCATGTTGAACACGATTTAATCATTACTCAATGCAGACACATTCCTAGTGAGAGGCCATTGAGAAGATGTAACACGAAACTAATGTGTACTAGAGTTATTTATTTCCAATAATTTGAAAATATGAATATAGAAAGTCATCTAAATATCATGCTAAGGACACGTAAGAAAAGCTCTTCTTTATAAATTCTCTATCTTTCCTCACTCCGAGACATGTCTTCCCAACAATAAAAAGATTTTATCGCTTTTAACAAATTATTCCTTGAATATGTCCTAAAGTAATTCTGTTAGATCAGGCGGGATGTACGTGAATGCACCTTTTTAAACAATTAATATTCGATTTAGAATTTGTGAAATGACTTTTCAACAATGTAATCCTCCTGTTTTGAGTTTGTTAATAGATTTTTTTTTTCTTTCCTCTGTATTTTGGGTTTCTTCTCTTTTTCTTTCTTTTTTTTTTTTCACATTTTGGGTCACGGTCAAGCTATGAAGCACGAACACGTTGCCCATGCTTCCGTGTCGTGTCTGACACGTGTCAAAGTGTGTCGGACACGTTGACTCGGACACACAGTCAACGCGTGTCGAATTTTCTGACACATGGTCAAACATGTTTTGACACGCATGTCCGGAAGATGGAGGGTGGAGGCGAGGGCGAGGGAGCAGAGACGAGGCTACGAGTGACGGTAAGCCCGTGACGAGGTTGCGAGCGACGGCGAGCTTGCAACGGCAAGAGACAAAAGAGGGGAGGAAGACGGTCGTGCGGCGAGGAGGAGGAGAAGGATCAAGAGGAAGAGAAGAGGAAGGGGGTCATGTGGCGAGCGGCGAGGAGGAGGAAAAAGAGGGCTGGCTAGGGTTTTTGATAAGAAAATTCAAAAATAATATATAAATATAAAAGGGATATGATGGCATGACTTTTAATTTTGGGGGGAGGGGAAGTGACAGCCTATCTGTCACTGTGAGGTGGTGGGGGAGGGAAATAAAAGTGTAATAAATTTGGGGATGGGGGGAAATGGATGAGGGAAAGAAGAGAGTGGGGGTGTGGGGACTTTTTAAAAATAAATAAATGAGATTGAAAAATAAAAATATTGAATTTTGAATAATAATAAATTTTGGTGTAGATCATGGATTTATTTAAATAAATTGATTCTAATTTCTTAATAATCATTAGTTTCATCAATAACTTTTGTTAAAATTAAAAACATGTTTCCAAACATGGATACACATTAACTATGAATATGTTTTTCGAATTTTCAATGAATTGGTTTATTAATATTATTAGTGTAAATTCATTGTAGGCTCTTTTTTAATTAATTATTTATTTATGAATTTGAATCAAATTAATTAAAAATAAAAAAAATATTCATTTAATATACAATGTATCACAATGTGTCGGAATTCTTTATTTTTGAGAAATGACATGTCGACGTGTCGTGTCGTGTCGTGTGTCTGTATCGCGTGTCGGTGCTACTTAGCGGTCAAGAACCTTCTTGGCCAACACGCACATGGCTATGTATGGGCTATGGCTATAAAAACACGACCGCTCTCAATCGCCCTTCCCCAACATCATCAAACCATCTTCACATTGAAATCTCTCTCTCTCTCTCTCTCTCTCTCTCTCTCTCTCTCATACAAGACAAATTGATCCGCCCTCAAAGAAGAAAGATGGAAATATGGATCCAGTCAATTGCACTAGCGACGGTTCTAGCTGTCCTAACGACATTAGCATGGAGGGTGCTGAACTGGGCGTGGCTGAGGCCTAAGAGGCTCGAGAGGCTCCTGAGACACCAAGGCCTCTCCGGCAAACCTTACACCTTCCTGTTCGGCGACCTCAAGGAGAACTCACGGCTGCTCAAGGAAGCCAACTCCAAGTCCATCGCCCTCTCCGACGACATCAAGCCTCATCTCTTGCCTTTTTTACATCAATCCTCCCAAACCTATGGTATGCACATCTTCATAGTATCTCTGAGCGTCGCCCTTATATTTTCTTATTCACTGAGGCTCGCTTGTTTTCTTCCTTTGGTCGACGCCGTCCTTGTTGAGTTTTCAAACATTTGCCATAACAGTCCTATTTATTGGAGATTCATGCTGCCCAGTTTGAACTTTGGCGACCAAAGATAGTTACATACGTCAAGTTTTCTAATTACTCATTTTGATATCCACACGGTAGCGATACTTTTACCATTCAAATGCGAACATTAAATAAAACGTATAGAAAGGTATTTACAAGGACATGAATGGACGATTGATATGTACAGACACTCGACCATGTGACCTTCCTGACTTTTACACTCACATTGGCATCGGCTGATCACACTAATAGTGTTGCTACTCTAGTCTTCATTCATTTTCCACGGTTTCAATTTAAATTTGTGAGTCTCTGATCTTCCACCATGTATGGCTTGTGCTTTGTGTCTCGAAATATCTGGTCATTATCCCTTGGCAATTCAATGACATGGGCATGAATCAATCAATCGCTCAAACACGCACCAAATGAACTCTCATCATTCGAATGACGGTGTCACTTCCTTTAAAAAGCAATAACTATTATTTAATTTATCTTTGTGTAAGAAGAAGGAACAAACCATCAAATTTTCGGTATTTAAACATTTTAGATTGTTCACAATCATGTGAAAAATCTATTCTCTATATTCAAAGTCATTTGCACATGTTAATAAGTTATTTTTTTTAATTTGAAAATGTAAGCAAAAGGGGCCCAATTTCGAATGTTCAGAATAGTCAAAGATGTAGAAAGTTCTATTTTGACGATTCATTTCCGCTTTTAGCGAAAACATTATTTGATAAATGAAGCCATTTGTGAATGAGACCAATAATAAATTTTGTTAACAATTATCACATGTTGCCGAAAGTAAGATTCCTGATGTAGAAGACTTGTTGGTTATTAATTATAATCTAAAGAATAATATAAATCAAATAGTTCTTCCGGCCATGCGGATCAAATTTTGCCGGGTGCGTTGCAGGCAAAGACTTGTTCATGTGGAAAGGCCCAACACCGAGAGTGAATATAACAAACCCCGAACAGCTAAAGGAGATCTTCTCCAAGATAAACGACTATCCCAAGCCAGCCTTCCATCCCCTGGTGAAGTCGCTCGCTGATGGACTCGTGACCCTCGGGGGCGAGAAATGGGCACGGCACAGGAAGATTATCAATCCAGCATTTCACATGGAGAAGCTGAAGGTACCTAAAACTCTGCTCAGATGAATTGAACCACGCATACTGATAACCCTGGATTTTTCTGTTGATTCCTTCTTTGCATGGGTCCGTTGTTCTTGCAGCTTACGTTGCCGGCGTCTTATTCAAGTTCCACTGAAATGGTTGATAGATGGGAGAAATTAATATCAGTAGCGAGATCGGGTGAGATTGACGTGTGGATCGACATTCAAAATTTGACCCGTGACGTGATCTCTCGGACAGCATTTGGCAGTAGCTTTGAAGAAGGCAAAAGGATTTTCAAACTTCAGGAGGAAAAAGCCCTGCTCGCAGTTAAAGCCCTTCAATCGGTCTACGTCCCTGGCTCGAGGTAAAGTCTGTCATCATCCATAAGCTAATCGAATCTAAATGAGCTACTAGCTTACAAACATAACAATCTAAATTATCCAACTATTTGATTCTATATATCGTAGGTTTGTGCCAACTAGTGTGAACAGGAGGATGAAGAATATAGAGAAGGAAGTGCGGGCTCTGGTCATGGACATCGTCCGCAGAAGAGAGAAAGCAATGAAGGCAGGAGAAGCTGCTAGCGATGATCTGTTGGGGTTGTTGCTGGAATCAAACATGAAAGAAAATGTTGGGATGAGCCTTCACGAAGTGATCGAGGAGTGCAAGCTTTTCTACTTCGTCGGACAAGAGACGACTTCGGTCTTGCTGGTTTGGACCATGGTCTTGTTGAGCGCACACTCAGATTGGCAAGCCCGGGCTAGGGAGGAGGTCCTCCAAGTCTTTGGAAGCAGAAAACCCGACTTTGACGGGTTAAGCCACCTCAAGATTGTAAGTTCAATACTCTTTTCCTTTCCTGATGAGAACAGGACCCATAACAGGTCCAATGTGAAGAGTTCCTCACAAGCATTCTGCACCACCACATTACACATGAGAATCATTTTATTCTTACTAGATGTGCATTTGTGATCCTTTATTGACAAAACTTTTGGTTAAATAATGCTATCCAACGAAGATGAACAAGACAATGAATTGATAGGAGCATTTTCTTGACGCACTTGGGTTGAACTTGGATTTTCCCTCAAGACAATAACCCAATTCTTCTGACAAGATCCTCAAAACCTTTTTTATTACTGGATGAAAATTAAAATTGTTTCCGTTCTCTTCGTGGATATTGATTTTGTCGTAGTCTTTCTCGAGCATCTTAATCATACATAGATGGCCCTACTTACAAAACTCTACCATGTGACAACTTCTATGGATTTGTTGTGACCAGGTCGCAATGATCTTGAATGAGGTCCTAAGGCTATATCCACCGGTAATCATGCTGGAACGCAAGGTTCACAAGGAAACAAAACTCGGGAAGCTTACCATTCCCCCAGGAGTCCAGCTATCAGCGTCACCTCTCCTCATCCACCGTGATAAAGAACTGTGGGGGGAGGATGCCGACGACTTCAAGCCGGAGAGGTTTGCCGAGGGAGTGTCTAGGGCCACCAAGAACCAAGTCTCCTTCTTCCCGTTCGGATGGGGCCCTCGCATATGCATTGGCCAGAACTTCGCATTGATAGAGGCGAAGATTGCACTCGCCATGATACTTCAGCGATTCACATTTGCACTCTCTCCATCTTATGTGCATGCTCCTTTCACTGTTTTCACCCTCCAGCCACAGTATGGTGCTCAAATCATCTTACACAAGGCAAATTAAAAATCGCAGATTTGGGTTACATGTACTCTAGCTGAAAACGTGCTTTGAATTAATAAAACGATACACCAAATGTGATTTGATGTATCAAAAGAATAAATGCAAAATATAGAGATTAAAAGTATTTTGGTCTCCTCAAGCTGGGTTTTTTCTTTTCCTTCGACGAAAAAAAAAAGCTGGGTTTTTACATGCATCATTTTCTAATGAAAACCATTCCAAGAAATTCAAGATGTCCAATCAAACTACAGGACAAAGAAATTGCAACTAAAAAGGAGTCTCTTATGGTACAAGACGAATAAGAAAGGCATTAGATTCAAATTGACCAGCAAAAGAGGGGCAATAGGGGCTTCCATAGTATGAGCTTATAAGAAAATAGTTGGAAAAATCTATGAAGATTGAATTAGGCCTCAAGTAAAAAAAAAAAAAAAAAATCGGTGTTTTACTGTTAGTCATAAGTTTTATGTTGGATTCAATACTCATATTGAAAATTGTGGTCAAGTATTATTCTATCTATACCATCTACTATAGAGAAATCTCCTTGAACATTTTTTTTTAAAATACAATAGTTGAGTATTTTCTCACGAATTAGTGTATTAGGCAGGATTCCATAAAATAGTTTGGAGTCTAGACTACTTAAAAGTGCATAATGTTTTATTTTGACAAGTCATTTAAGAATATGGCCACAAACCTATTTGACAAACGAGACCATTTGCAAAGTTACTCCTCGATGGACTCGCTTTCCACGAGGGCAAGAAATGGGCTCGGCACAGGAAGATTCATAAAATCCAGCATTCCACATGGAGAAGTTGGAGGTTCCTTAAATTAGACTATGGTCAAACGAATTGAAGCGCCCACATTGATGCCTCAGGACTTTACTTTTAATTCCATCTTTGCATTGATCTGTTATTCTTGCAGCTTATGTTGCCCGCTTATTATTCAAATTGGGCGCGGAAATGGTCGATAGATGGGAGAAATTGGCATCGGCAAAGAGATTGTGTGAGGTCTTGACAGTCGGATTCGGTGAAGAATGGCAAAACTATTTGCGAACTTCAGAAGGAACATCTCTTGCTCGTGATTAAAGCCCTTGGATCGATCTACATCCCCGCGGGAGGTAAATCAGTAAACTAATCGAATCTAAAGGAAATTCTAGCTTACGAACCTGAAATTTTGAAAAATCTAACTATTTGAAGAAATTGCAGGCTCTGCTCATGGACATAATCCGCAGAAGAGAGAGAGAGAAAGCAATGAGGGCAAGGGAGGCGGCTAGCGATTATCTGCTGGGGCTGGTTGCTAGAATCAAATATGGAAGAAAATGCTTCGGGATGAGCCTTCGCAACGTGATTCAGTAGTGCAAGCTTTTCTACTCAGCCGTCTAAGATGAGAATTCTTCACAAGAATTTTTCCCACATGACACATTATACTCATTCTATCATTATTACTAGATGGGCATTTACGATCCTTTGTAGCCGATACTTTTAGTTAAATAATCAGATGAACACGACAATGAATTGACAGAGGCGTTTTCTTTGAAAACTTGAAGGTGCATATTGATTTTATTGTAGAAAGTATTTCTCTCCTTCAAGTCATGAGGTCTGGAGTCAAGACCTTAATGCCGATTCTCCCTAGCCATCAGATAAAATTTTCATTCTCCATAGCCATCAAATATGGAAAGAGAAAAAGGAGGGGTTGGGAGACAAAAACTTGCATGCAAATTATACAGGCGAAAACCATTTTGGCCTAAAATTCCTAATCAATACCGAATTCTTTATGCATCAACTTCTAATCATAACCGATCCAAAAAATTCAAGACATCCAATCATACAACGGGACGAAGAAATTGCAATAATAACAAAAGGAAGTTCTTTTATGGTACCAAACGAATAATAATTACTATCAAATTCAAATTGACAGAAAAGTGGGGCCACGATGGGGAGGATTCCAGAGGATGAGCTTAACTTTTAAGCGATTACGATGAACCAAGCTGAAATTGTTGGGGGGAATTTAGGGCAGTTTCCCTGAATTGAAACATGACAGAGGAACATGCAAAACCCTGAGACTGCCCCAAGGAGAATAACACCTTAAAACCTTAATCTAGGCCGGGTGAAATAGAGCCCCCTCGCGCGGTTGATCAAGAGAGAGCCCATTGGAACGGCCAGAGAATCTTGAAAAAAAATGAAAACTTCAAACAAGAACCGAGGGGAAAGGAAGAGATTGACAGATAAGAGAGAGGATGGAGATGTGTAAGCCCTTTCGCATCGATCGCGAGAGAATAGGAAGGGATCTGCTCGCGGAATCACGAACGAAAGGATTCTGGGTTTTCGGTATATGCCGGCAACGGAACGAGAGCGCCATGTACAAGAGCCGCTCCGTTCTCTCAAAGGCAATGAGGGAAACCCTATCAGCAGGCTCTGGTTTTTATAGGTGACGACGAGGGGAAGAGAGAGAAAGAGAGCAGTTCAAATTAGTGGGCCTAGTTTGATGAGCTTACGCTCCATTTGGACTTATGTCTCACGGCCCATTATTCAGAACTCTCTCGCTCTGTTCTCTCATGTGTCGTGTGTGTGTATATAATTCAATTTATATCTCTTACAAACTGATGAATCATTATGTTTCAGTTCCAATTCCATGATATTTAAAGACAGATTATATATTTCGTACAATAAAAATATTTAGGATTAAATTAATCCAATTGAAAAGTTTAAAAACTAAATTGGTACCGATACAAATAGGTTCAGACTTTTTTTGTACTTTACTTACTAAAGGCGAAAGATGATTGGCCCTCCACATGATACTTTAGCAATTTGCATTTGACCTCTCACTATCTTATAAGCATGCTCCTTTCATTGTCATCACCCTCCAGCCATAGCATGGTGTTCTAGTCATCTTGCATCAGGCAAACTAAAAGTCACAACTCAGGGTAACGTAGTGTAGACAAAAAGGTGCATTGATATAATGAAAGGATTATACCCTTTTTTGCCATTTATGCATTGTTTTCTCTCCCTAATGTCATAACCTAGGATTATCATCAATGATTGATTGTATGAAACCTTGTTAGAAGAATGGGAGCAGCGGACTGGGGCTGGCCGAGCTGGTTAATATGAGCAGCAATCTCCATGCCAATGATCAATTCTAATCTCTACCATCCGAACAAGTGTGGGGTAATTATGTTCCCAGGTCGGGAGTGTTTGTGAGAGCTAAGTGAGCCCTAATCCCTAATTCGGGGATTTTTAAGTTGAACTCTAATAGGATTAGAGCGTTCAGTTTTGTAAGTTTGATCTTGGGCAATTCGGCATATCTTTGAGTGGATTCCATCATACCTTATCTCTAATATTAGAAAAAGAAGAATGCCATTGGTATCTCTTACAAACCAATGAATTGGTAGGTTTCAAAGTCAGTGCCATGTTTCAAAATAGATTTCATATTTGTTACTAGTCCGCCGCTTATGGAAAAACAAAGAAGGCAATATCAGAACAGTGACCAAAGATGACCTGAAGCACAAGAACACATCTCAGACTTGTCTCGAGGAAATGACAGCTACTCTCTACCATGACATTCCTCCTGAGAAAATCTAGTCCTCCTACTACTAGTGCAAACGCGACTTCCTATGCGTAGATGCAATTGCTGTAGCCTGCGAAACCATATACAATCATGAGCGAATTATCTATCATCCAATAAAAGAAAGTGAGAAATGCAAATACTTGCTAGAATCTTTTTATGCTTGGGGATAGGCCAAAGAATAAATGGAAATAGGCTTCATTTCTTACTTGGATCAGAGATAACGACGAGGCCGGAGTTTCGGAAATCGCAGTTCCAGTGGTTCTTTCCATGTGATTGATAATAGAGGTTCATGGCGACGGAGGCATGGTTCGTGAGATCATCGGGGTAAAAGCACGGGCCTCCCTTTTGGAGGATCTTGCAGTCCACCTGAGAGCAGGCATAGTTTATGTTGGCCAGTAGGGTTGCTTGGTCTGATGATGGCTTGGCCACACACCACGTTTTCTGCAATTTTGACAGACATTATTTATATTCTCTTGCCTTCCCCCTAGAGTCAGTCTAATATTTCAGAATTTTCTGCTCGAATGCAGTTGGCTATAGTGAGTACTACAAATGAAGTGGATTACCTGCCCATTGACAACAGTTACAGGAGCCCCTGCGAGGTAAACAACAGATAATGCGGAAATATTAGCAGTATGGCAAAAAAATCTGCCGATTCGTGTTGAAATTAGCTGAATTCAGTGACAAGTTCTTTCCAGTTTCATAACAGAATGCTACACCAGAAACTGAAGAAATATATCTACATATTAATTTAGGTAGTAATAGGCACCAAATCCCTTTAATTGCAAGTGCAGATGAGACTGGAGACAGAAACTGCATCAGCTGAAACGAACAGACCATTTAAACTTGGGTGGGTCTGTTGTCGTAGCCTCGTAGGGACAGTAGGCCACAGCTTTGAAGCTCGAGCTACTAGGACCAAACGGTAGAGCCCCCTTCACTTTTTTAAGTTGGGCGTGGATCAAAAGAAAGAACGTAGCATATAGCAACTGAGATCCTAGGATTTTTGGCACGCCTAGTGGTCCTGGGTAGGGTCGGGATTGGTACTTCCAGATAGACAAAACAGAATCAAAAGAAAGGAACTCATAACAGCAGCAGAAATCAAGGATAAGTGAGAGACATGAATGCCAAACCTGATCGAAAAGCCAAGGACAAGAGCAGGAAAATGAGGGAGAAGGCGGCTTTAGCCATCAGACAGAGAGTGTCTCTACTTTGCTCTGTTAACGGTGATTACTGTTCAGGAACAAGAACGAAATCAATGTTGGTGGGCCTTTAATAAAGGCGAAGGGAAAAAAGAAGACTGGCTGCCTCATCAACGGCTACTTAGCATTCTCAACCGTTGGGAGGGACTAAAAGGAGAGACAGACAGACAGACAGACAGAGAGACTTTTTCTGTGAGAAAAGACCAGAGGACAAACAGAGGAGCAACCGTTGAAGCTCCTTAGTTCCAATGTCTCAACGTGAATACGAGTGGTTGAACCCACCCCAAGAAAAGTAGATGGAGATGGATGCTTGTGAGCTCTGACAAAAGTGCTCCACTGCAGCTTCCTTGTTTTACATGGTGTCCTCTGCCCCCAGTCTTCTCTAACGTTTGAATTAAACAGGTTTAGCTTTCAAGATTCCGGATATAATACTCTTTAAACACTGACTTGGAAGTTGTGTAGACCACCATATCAAACACGTGGTAATTTTTCCGACCCAAAAAAGAAAAAAGTGGTAACCTCTATCCTCATATTTATTAAGTGATAGAGTTCATTTGTTTTTCGGATAACTATTGACAAAAATGTGCATAGTGGCGTGGGTCTCATACGCTAAGGGACTTCTATGATCCGGACCGATCCCCAATCATGACCGGTGATAATCATGTGCATTGGCTATATCTTTATATAAGTATTGGGATACACGAAAACTCAAAAGGCCTACTATCAACAAGAAGTCGAAAGCTAACATTCAACTATTGGAGTTCATGGCAAAAGTAAAACGTACTGTCTGAATTTTCTTGCAATTGAGAACAAATGTCATTTGTCTTGCTCAAAAGTCTCAAACTGAGCATGCATGTCTGATATATGTATGTGGGTCTTGGGACTGAGACTTGGCCAGACGACACTACAGAGGGGATGGAATAGCAAACTGAAGCTCCTCGTGGTTAGCATTAGAATTGCTCCGGTAAGCGGCTGTTTCAAATTTTGAGTTTCTCTTGAAATGTCACCCTAGCGGTTAGTTTTTGACTTGATCCTTTTTTATTGGTTCACTTGATCCTAATGAGACACTTGGATGGCTTTGGCAAAATTATCCAAAAAATCTTAAATCTATTATACAATAGTCAATGCAAACCAAAACTTTTCAAATGTGTCAATTTAGTCCGAAACATCTTGACAATTTGTCAATTTAATCTTAAATATTTCAACTATGCCAATTTAATCCTAAACTTTTTAATGAATTACAAATATAGTCCTTTTGGCTAATTTTGATTAAAAATTACAAAATAGGCTACAATCAAAGGTGTCACCATATCATTTTTTAATTTTTTTAAAATTTTAATTTTTTCTTTCTTTCTTCTTTCTTTTCGTGCGAGCAAGGCCAACAATGACCTCTTTGCCTCACCAAATCTAGCAAGGGTGTTATGAGCCCTCACTACAAGGTGTCACCATATCAAGGGTTTGTGCGAGGGCCATGACGCCCTTGCCTCACCAAATCTAGCAAGGGTGTTATGAGCCCTCACCTAGGCCCTTGCCAGCATCTGGCAAGGGCTACAACCCTTGCCTGTGACTAGTGAGGGCTTTGCGGCCCTCAGCCAGTGGTCGGTGACCATGTCGGTTGTGTAAAAAGAGGAAAAGAAAAGAAAAAATTAATAATTTATAAAAAAAAAGTTGGAAATTTTTGTTGAAAACTAAAAAATTGTCCACGTCCACATCAATCATGCCACATAGGATGATCGGCACTAACTAGACTGCTATATTAGTAATTTTTTATCAAAATTAGCTAAAAAAATTGCATTGGTAATTCGCGAAAAGGTTTAGGACTAAGTTGGTAAAACTTTAAAAAGTAATTTAAAAATTTAAGATTGACTTGGCCAATTGTCAAAAGGTTACGGACTAAATTGGCCACCGCACTATAGATTTATGACTTTTTGGTTAACTTTCCCTAATGGCTTATATTCTCATGGAATTCTTCTGCGTTTTCTTATTAAAACTATAGGTATTTGGTTAATATCATTTTCACTAACAATGATTGTCTTGTCTATATGCTAGTTACTTATGTTTGTAATAATTTTTGTTCTCCGTTATATCTTTCATAAGCTATATCGTTGAAGAAATAGCAATTCGCTAGATTTTTTTTTTAAATACATTTGTCTCTTTATAACATTAATAAATTAGTCTCAATTCAAAATAATATCAAAACTGCTTATTAGACATAACAAAATTTTGATTATTAAAAGACGAACAAAAATTTTAAATATGTGAATAGCTCTTATGTAGTGAAATAAGAGGGTTCTCTGTCAACGGCAATGATGTGCGGCGTAAGCTGAATTTGTAATTTCATTGCTCCCAAAGGAGCCAATTCGAGATCTCTTATTGAGCCTTTTTTGTTCCTCAATCTTTTGACAAAGACCAAGGTTCTCCTGCCTTTTTACTTGGAGTACGTATTTAATGAGAGAATTACCAAAAAAATTTTAAATCTAATCGTGTTAATTCAGTTTTAAATTATTTTTTGTCAATTTAGTCTTAAACCTTTAATACTTTGCAATTCAATCCACCCAGCCAATTTTAGCCGACCAACATTAACGTGAACAATTTTTAATAATATTTTATTCTATTTAAAATTTTTATTACTTTTTTCTTTTCTTTTTTCTTTTTTTTTTTAATCTTTTTTTCCCTCCTTCCTCCTTCTTCCTCCAGCTGATCGCTACCAACAATTGGCTAATAGCAAGACTCTCCCCTGTCGGCCACTAGCCTGCGTGAGGCCTCTCCAAATCTGGCAAGTCTCAACCTCGCCTAGTCACAGCGAAGTTGAGCCCCTAGACATGGCTAGGCCCCACCAAATTTCATGAAGCTTTCACCTCGCCAAATCTACAAGGTTGCCTCGCCAATGACCAATGGGGGCAACCTTGCCATGGCTAGGTGACATCGAACCTTGTCATGGCTAGGCAAGGCTTGCCCTCATCACTGGCTAGCAAGGTCAGCCTCTCCCTCGCCTCTAGGCGATCGCCACCAACAACCAACTAGAGGAAGAAAGAAGGAAGAAGGGAAAAAAAGAGAAAGGAAAAATAAATAAAAATTAACAGAAAAATAGAAAAAAATACATTTACTACAAAAAATTATCAACATCGACGCTAGTTGGATGGTCAACATCCATGTTAGCACTGACCAATTAAAATTGGTCGGATGAATTGAATCAGCATAATACAAAAGGTTTATGACTGAATGGCACAATCGTAATAGATTTAAGACTTTTTTTCTTTTCTTTTTTTGTAATTCTCCTTATATCTAATTGTTGCAATGACTATATCTATGTGCTCCTTTGTAATATTGTGAAGCTATCCTACGGTCAATACATTCATTTTCATCTGAATATCTTGTAAGAACCGATGCATGAAACATCTCAATAATCAATTCATCTTGCATGCTCAATCGAAGTATCTAAGGCGGACAATAGAACTTAAGAGTAAAATCATTCAGTTGCTATCAAAAGCGGTGGATTAGAATATCTTGCTATTTTCAGCGGGAATTCGAGTTGAATTGTGTTAGCCTATGACAATATGATTGAATGATACGCCTTTTAGTTATGTATTAGTATTTGCGGCTTAAGGACACGAGCAAGGATGGCCAAGAGGTCCAACTCGTGCATAGAAGAATATAGACAATTTAAGTCCATGAAATCTTCTAGAAACTTATGCAAAAAAGGAAGCCTCAACTTCAATCTTACATTTCGTTGATGGCAAAGGATAATACCATTTGAGTTTTGGTCAAATCATCCTAGAGTAGAGACAATTTTAGTCCATGAAATCTTCTAGAAACTTATGCAAGAAAGGAAGCCTCAACTCAATTTTACAATTCATTGATGGCAAAGGATGATACCATTTGAGTTTTGGTCAAATCATCCTAGAGTGGAGACAATTTTAGTCCATGAAATCTTCTAGAAACTTATGCAAGAAAGGAAGCCTCAACTCAATCTTACATTTCGTTGATGGCAAAGGATGATACCATTTGAGTTTTAGTCAAATCATCCTAGAGTAGAGACAATTTTAGTGAAATCTTCTAGAAACTTACGCCAAGAAAGGAAGCCTCAACTCAATTGTACATTTCATTGATGACCAAGGATGATAACATTTTAGTTTCGGTCTGTCAAACCTTCCTAGATCAAATTGCACAAACTAGGTCCTTTTTTCTTTCTTGGTCGAGAACAAGGCCACGTTTGTTAGGAACGAATCGATCGACACTAAAATCATTATTTCGGATGTGAATTCATTTCCTTTGTTTGTTTCTAGCAAAATATGTGGAACGCTTGTCCCTCCATCAGACCAGGGGAATAGTCATTCCACGGCTCCCCTTATGGAATGGCCAATCCATGCCTTGGCCAATCCACTTTTAAGGAAGTGTCATTAATTACGCCTGCCTTCTTTTGGCATTGTGTGATTCATTATGATGCCGCGTGATCTTTTTCTTCTTTTAACTTTCTTGCATAGATGACACATGACGTATATGATCAAGTTTTGAGGGCACATTTGTCATGGTACAGAAGCTTATCTTTTATTCTGGGTATCGTTATCTTTTTTCTTTCACATTGTGGTATGGTAAAGAAGCTTCTTTCAACTTTGGGTATCTTATCTATTTCCTTCGATTCTTTACCATTTGGGGTCATGGAGAAGGAGCTGCTTGGCTAACCTTTTGTTTTCTTACCATCTTGGGTCATGTTCGGTCAAGAAGCTTCTCGGCCAGCACACGCATGGCTATGGGTATATAAATAAGACACCTCATTCTCATTATCAGACCATCAACACATTGAAGTCTCCCTCCCTCTCATACACACATACAGACGATAAGATACACCCAGAAAGGAGAAAGGATGGAGGTAACGATCCAGTCAATTGCGCTAGCAATGGTCCTGGTCATCCTGACGACATTGGCGTGGAGGGTGGTGAACTGGACGTGGCTGAGGCCAAAGAGGCTCGAGAGGGTCCTGAGACAGCAAGGCCTCTCCGGCAAACCCTACACCTTCCTGTTCGGAGACCTCAAGGAGGATTCGCGGCTGCTCAGGAAAGCCAACTCCAAGCCCATCGCCCTCTCTGACGACATCAAGCCTCGTCTCTTGCCTTTCGTGCATCAATCCTTCCAAACCTATGGCATGCACATCTTCATAGTATCTGCGTGTGGCACTTACATCTTCTTACTCGTTTAAAACTCACTTGTTTAGGTCCTTCGGTCGACGCCATTATACTTGATGAGTTTCATTTGACATAACTGTCTTTCTTATTGGAAATTTATGCATTTTGGCGACGTAAAATGGTAATATATCACCATAGTCATTTCACAGTTGGATTTTTGCTCAGCCATTTAAAAAGATACTTGTGTGCACGTCGATGGATGATTGATATGTACAGGCACTCGACTATGAGATAGTCGTTTCCCATTTGGCGCCAGAAAAAACTTGTCAGTTATCATTTCGACCGTCTTTTCCCCTCACGATATTAATTAAATCAGGCAATCACATGCATTCCTAAAGAGCAGCTGAGAGTATAATTCAATTAGAACTTTTGGCAGTGTGGATCTTATTTTGCTGAGTGCATTGCAGGCAAAGACTCGTTCATGTGGATAGGCCCAACACCAAGAGTGAACATAACGAACCCTGAGCAACTAAAGGAGATCTTCTCCAAGATGTACGACTATCAAAAGCCAACCCGCAGTCCCCTGTCGAAGTTGCTCTTGGGTGGACTCCCTTTCCACGAGGGCGAGAAATGGGCTCGGCACAGGAAGATTATCAATCCAGCATTCCACATGGAGAAGTTGAAGGTACGTGAAACTATACTGCGGTCAAATGAATTGAACCACGCACATCGATGCGCCAGGATTTTTCTTTTAATTCCTTCTTTGCATTGGTCTGTTGTTCTTGCAGCTTATGTTGCCTGCCTTTTGTTCGAGTTGCACTGAATTGGTCCATAGATGGGAGAAATTGGTATCGGAGGAGAGATCGTGTGAGGTCGACGTTTGGGTCGACCTGCAAAATTTGACCCGTGATGTGATCTCTCGGACAGCATTTGGTAGTAGATATGAAGAAGGCAAAAGGATCTTTGAACTTCAGGAGGAACTAGGCGTGCTCACGATCAAAGGCCTTCGATCAGTCTACATCCCCGGCTGGAGGTAAATCTCTCATCATCCATAAGATACTAAATGAGCTTCTGGCATACAATCATGACATTACAAAAAATTCAAGTATTTGATTCAATATTTCTCAGGTTTTTGCCAACTAAGATGAACAGGAGGATGAAGAACATAGGTAAAGAAGTGCAGGCTCTGCTCATGGATATCATCCGCAGAAGAGAGAAAGCAATAAGGGGAGGGGAAGCTACTGGCGATGATCTGCTGGGGCTGTTGCTGGAGTCAAACATGAAGGATAATGTCAGGATGAGCCTTCACGATGTGATTGAGGAGTGCAACCTTTTCTACGTCGCTGGACAAGAGACCACTTCAGCTCTGCTAGTATGGACCATGGTCTTGTTGAGCGTGCATCCAGATTGGCAAGCCCGAGCTAGGGAGGAGATCCTCCAAACCTTTGGAAGCAGAAAACCAGACTTTGGCGGGTTAAGCCACCTCAAGATTGTAAGTTTAACAAGAGCCTCTGACCTTTTTTACTGCATGTAAATTAAAATATTATCCATTCTCTTTGTGGAAATTGATGTTAGATGCAGAGGACCTTCTCTTGATTTCATTGTAGCAATCTTTCTCGGGGTTCATAATCATCTTGATGCTCTTACATACACTTCTCTACCATATGACAACTTCTATGGATATGTCATGGTCAGGTCACGATGATCTTGAATGAGGTACTGAGGCTATATCCTCCTGTGACCATCCTGGGACGAAATGTTCACAAGGAAACAAAACTGGGGAAGCTGACCTTACCCACGGGAGTCCAGCTCTCAGTGCCAGTTCTCCATGTCCACCATGACAAAGAACTGTGGGGCGAGGATGCTGAGGAGTTTAAGCCAGAGAGGTTTGCCGATGGAGTGTCCAAGGCCACCAAGAACCAAGTCTCCTTTTTCCCATTTGGATGGGGCCCTCGTATATGCGTCGGCCAGAACTTTGCGATGATAGAGGCAAAGATGTCGCTCGCCATGATACTTCAACGATTCACATTTGAACTCTCTCCATCTTATGTGCATGCCCCTTGCAGCGCCGTCACCCTCCAGCCGCAGTATGGTGCTCAGGTCATTTTGCACAAGGCAAACTAAAATTCACAGGTCAAGGTTACATGCAATGTAGACAAAAGCATGCATTGAAATAAATGAAATGATACACCAAAAGGGAATTGATGTATCAATTGATTAAAGTGATGAAAAGCATTTTGGCCTCGTCAAGCTGGATTTCTTTTACATCAATTTCTAATCAAAACCAACTGAAGACTTAAAGACATCCAATCAAACAACAGGACAAAGAAATTGCAACTATAAAACAGGTTTTTTATGTTACAAAAAAAGATAACAATCGCATCACATCCAAATTGACAGCAAAAATGAAGGATCCCAGGGAAGGCATGATGAAAGTAATTTGAAGATGAAATGCTCACAATCACACAAGGAAGAAAAGAAGATCGATAAGCCTGTTATTTTATTTCTCCTTAAGAAAAAACAATTGCAAAACTCCCATATTTATAGACTTGTCATATGACATTTGCTCTTTTAATAAATAAAGTTAGTGTTCCGAATAAGATGTAAAAGCTAACAAAACAATCACCATATCTCACCTTATCTCTAAAAATAATCATTACATCTAGAAATAGGAACAAACTCATTAAAGATAATGACGAACAAACTCATTAAAAATAACTCTATTATGACTCTTCTTTAATGCAAGTATCGAACAATTATTGGTACTGGTTTAATTTCTGACAAGGCAAACTCCTCTACAATGTCATTAATATCATTACACTGATCAAAGAATCTAAAGTCCAAGAATACATCTCAGACTGATCTCAAGAATATGACAGTCACTCTTTATTACAAAATTCCTTCTGCAAAAATTTAGTCATCCTACCAGTCGAACACGATTCCTCCGAGCTATGCTATGCTTTGATGCGATTGCTGCAGCCTGCAGAACAGTATAGAACCATGAGCAAATCAGCTGTCGTTAAAAGTAGGAAACGCAAATACTGCTAAAAAAATTTTATACTTGAGGATATGCCAAAGAATAAATGGAGAAAAGACTTCATTTTTACTCAGATTAGATACAACAACAAGGCCTGGATTTCAGAAATCGCAGTTCCAGTGGTTCCTTTCATGTCATTGAATTTGATAGTAGAGTTTCTCAGCGACGGAGGCATGGTTCATGAGATTATCGGGGTAAAAGCACGGACTTCCCCTTTGGAGGATCTTGCAGTCTGCCTGAGAGCAGGCATAATTAATGTTGGCCAGTAAAGTTGCGTGATCTGATGATGGCTTGGCCACACACCACGCTTTCTGCAATTTTAACGTACCCTATTTATCTTAGACTTCGTTGCCTTCTCCTCATAATCAGTTTAACAATCATCCTTCTTTTCTCCTTTTGAAATTTTCATCTCTAACGCTAGTTGGCTATATTGAGTACTACAAACGAAGTGGATTACCTGCCCATTGACAACTGATACAGGTCCCCCTGAGAGTTGAACAACAAACTAGTGTGAAAATATTAGTCATATGGCAAAAGAAATCTGCCGGTTCGTGTTTAAAATTAGCTTAATTCAGTGGCAAGTTGTTTTTAGTGTCACAAAAGAAAGCTCCACTGGAAACTGAAGAAATATGTAAGTACTAATTTAAGTAGTACTAGGCACTAATTCCCTTGCATTACCAGTGCAAATGAGATTGGAGATGCAAAATGTGTCGGTTGAATTACACTAAGGAAACTTGATGGGCAGACCATTTAATCTTTGTTGATTTGTTGTTTAGAGAGAGTGAGCACAGTTTTGGAGCTCGAGATATTCATGCTAAGCAGTAAAGCTTTGCCCTATCAATGACGATTGCTGTTGCAGAACAAGAACAAGATTGAGGTTGATGGGCCTTTAGCAGTCCCGACAATTAGGAGATGGAGAGAGACGACTTTTTTGTGCGGAGCGCAGCTCCATTAAGAGAGGAGAGGTTGTCTCGGCTACCTTAGCAGTCCCGACAATTAGGAGCAGGAGAGAGACGACTTTTTTGTGGGCAAAGAGAGGACGAACAGAGTAGGCTCCTCCTACTTAGGTTGAATTTATACCTTCTCTCGACATGAACACCAGTGGTTAAAGCCACCCCGAGAAAGAGTAGATGGAGATGGACGCTTCTGAGCTTTAGCGGAAGTGCTCCCTCGCTGCTGTTTTCGTTGTCTTACGTTGTGCCCTTTGCCCGCCCATTCTCGTGCAACGTTCGAATGAAACAGGTTTAGCTTTTAAGGTTCCTGATGTTATACCCTTTTTTACCTCTGACTGGGGACGTGTGTAACCTACCATAGAAACAAGTGGTGATTTCATCCTAATTTAATGTGTCTTTTTATACAAATATTTCGATGTTGTGATGGACCTGGACCGCAATATGAGGTGATCGAAGCTCGATGCTGGGCCTCTTCACACTCTTCGAGCTTGACCTATGACGGAGATCGATCACAAATTTGGATTCTACCGACTAAGACTCTTTAACTTAAAATTCACCATGAATTCATGATGTTCAAATTTGACCGATCAATAAATGAAAAGGAGGTTACTTGGTAACATGTTAATTGGCTTTGACCTTGCCAAAACCAAACACCGATTGGTCTCTCAAGTGAAGGATCGAGTGGGAACAACATTAAGCAACCGGCATACCCAACTCGCCAACTAACCTCCAAAAATGCCATGTTCCAATCATAGAAAAAATCAAATGCTCATCAAACAGTGAAAGTTTGGCCGGCCGATCAATAAGTCCAAACCGTTATTTAAAATTAATAAATCTCTATTTGAGAATAATTTTACCAATCCCTCATTTAAAAGAAGATTGATTATCTTATAAAATAATGACTTCATATCAAGCTCTTATTTAAAACTTTTTAAACAATTTTTACAAACGTTAACAACTGATAAATTATCAATTTTTGTGGAAATAAACATTAGGCTGTGAAATGTTCTCAGGGCACAGAGGGTTAGAAATTCAATTGCGACCAAATTATGGAGAACCACACATCGTGAAGGGAAATATACATAGAGAAACCAGACATACAAACCAAGCAAATTGGAGTTGACTCAAAGCGGCGGCGGCGGCTGCAACTGGTTTGTAGCTTTCGGAAAATCCGAGAAACCAGGTTCTGCGTTCGTGGGTGGGTGAGAGAAAGAGAGAGATGCCGAAGAGGACGACGCACACGTACTCGAGCGAAGACGCGGCTCCCGACGGTCCGGACTCCGATCTCTTTGTTTACTACTGCAAGCACTGCGGCTCTCACGTCCTCATCACTGGTTCTCTCTCTGTCTTTTGTGCTTGATTTGGTTATTGCCTGTGCTTTGGATCTCTCGTGGAACTGAATTACATTCGTTTGGAAGATACCCAGTTGCAGAAAACGCCCAAGAGGAAGACCGACAGGGCATGTGTGCTGGACAAGAAGGAGCATCTTGCTCGATTGAATGTCCAAGAGGCTGGCAAAATTCTCTTGAAACGGTGAAGAACCACCTAATCTACGCTTTTCCCTTACGACCCTCTTGGGCATATTGGTGGAAAAACGAGAAACTATGTTCGATACGGATGATAAGCTGTCGTCTAGGGGAAAAATTGAAGTAAATGGTGTTCAGGGGCTTATTTTTTCACCGCATCTTTTCTTCCCAATAGGGTGTTCTGAATATGTTCTGTAGTGCTAGATGATTATGCCAATCTTTGTCAAGCTTTTTGGCCCTTTGTATGAATTCTCTGTCTCTCTCTCACGAAGGGGAAGGAAATAGATAATAGAGCCGGATGACTATGTTTTCTTTTAATAAGCTACTCGTGAAGTTCAGTTGGTCATGCCTGGAATGAGGCATGAGTAAATAAATTCCAAGTTTTGAGCAAGTGGTGTGTTGTTGCCGCTGAGTGCATGGTTTTCTGAATTTTTATCTTAATCCAGGGGTGAGGGTAAGCTAGAGAAGCAATTTCGCATGAACTGTATAGGTTGCGGCCTGTTCGTCTGCTACCGAGCTGAGGAAGATCTGGAAACTGCTTCACTCATTTATATCGTAGATGGGGCATTGAGTACTGTTGCTGCAGAAACAAATCCCCAGGTATCATTGGACTTCAATAGCAATTTCCTATGTTGTACTTCTGGCTGGCTCTGATTTGTAATGCTTTATTGTTAGATTGTGGATTTCCCATGCTAGTAGGAAACTTTGGATTTAAAAGCTAGAGTTCTGGCGGTTGCATTGATTGTTTCTTTCACTTTCTTGGGCATCTTTCATTGTGATGCCTAAACAAGTGTCGTTGTCAAAGATTCCTTACTTTGTCTTGGTTGCTGTTATAGGATGCTCCTGTTCCTCCCTGCATATCACGGTTAGAGGGAGGACTCGTTCAAGTGGCTATAGAAGTGGAAGCTGCGGCACAACGCTCTGCAATCACAAGTAATCTAACTGTACAAACTGCGTCTTATAAGTGAATCGATGTCCACACTTTGAGAATGTTTTAATTTCCTATTCAACTGCTCAAAATGTCACTCAGTACTGGGACATATCTACTTTTGAACATTACATGTGAATTGTGGGTGGCATATCTCATTACTTGCTTGAATTTAATCTGCAATTTGCACCTTTGAGTCACAATATTATGACTCTGTTATCTGTGCTGGTTTCTTGGGTTCCATGTAATTCTTATCAATCTTGATCTTATTGTGCTCCTTCAATTGGTGCTGGAGAACTTTATTTTATTAGTTTTGCAATGAAACATCTAACCTCTTCAGCAATTTTTTTCTTCACTTGTAATTCAGGAGTGAATGCTGATGATGTTCGTGTAACAATAGCTGCACCTGCAGCCCGGGGAGAAGCTAATAATGAACTCTTGGAGTTCATGGCAAAAGTAGCACTTTAATATTCCAGTTCTTGCAATTGAGAAAACTCCAATTGTCTTGCTTAAAAGTCTCAAACTAAGCATGCATGTCTGATTTGTGTATGTAGGTGTTGGGTCTGAGACTTAGCCAGATGACTCTACAGAGGGGATGGAATAACAAATCAAAGCTCCTTGTGGTTAGTATAGATTCATTTGCCAATATTTGGGGATGTGTTGGAGTATGTTGATGCATGTTTTCTGAATAAATCTATGGAGCATTAAGAAGTCCATCTGATTGTGTTGTTAAAGTTGGGAGTCAGTCAAGGATCGTATTAGTATTATTACTGAGAGCACCTGTTTCATCTTTAAGTTTTCCTTGCAATGTCACCCTAATGTTAGTTTTTAACTTGATCCCTTTTTTATTGGTTCACATGAATCTAAATAGACATGTGGGTGGCTTATATTCTCATGGGAATTCTCCAGCATGTTCGATGAATTCACATGTGGATTTGTTCCATGCCATGTGTTGTAAGATGAACATCTCCAGTGGTCATTACTAGTAACTGTTTCTTAAGGATGTCGACGAGAGATTGCCTTCTGTATTGTCAAGCGATCTGAGTTAACTTATTCAAGAACGAAGTAGAAAAGTCTTGTTTGGATTAAGCTTTGGATCGTGCCTACTTGCTCCTCTAATTTGAATTTGAAGAATATATTGCACTTTGCCTTTCTTGGTTCTGCTTCTGCAATTGATTGTTGCTTGATCTGCTTATGATGATGTTCCTCCAGGTTGAAGACTTGTCGGCGAGACAGGTGTACGAGAAGCTACTTGAAGCTGTGCAACCTTGAAGTTGTTTCATTGAGGCATTTTTAGATCTCCCAACATTTTTGTACTCAATTGCAGTTATTCATGCAATTTTTAATTTAACCCTCTTGTAAAAGTTTTTCTCTCTGGATGGCCATAGGACACAAAGGGATGGTTCATGAGATTATCAGGGTAAAAGCAGGAACATCCTTTTGAAGCATCCCATAGTCCATTTGAAAGTATCCATAGTTTATGTCAGCTGACAGAGTTGCTTTTTCTGGTGATGGCTTGACATCTTGGCTTTGTGAATACCACAAGGTGAATTGGATTAACAGCCCATTTATGGCCTTCACTGTTGCCCCTCTAATTGGACCTCAGATGAGAGCATCATTCACTGAACTTAAGTGGCATCTGTTCGTACTAGCGTAAAGATTCTATGAACAAGCATAGGATAATCCCCTGCAGTAGAAGAAATCTGCTGAGTTAAGTTTAAGATTAGCTTAGGACCAAACTTTTATTTTCGTTTTCATCTGCAGACAGCAAAATAATTTAACTTGTTTTTGGTTTAGCTAAACATTTTTTTATTAGAAACATTGTTTGATCATTGCCAATCATAAATGTTTATTTAATTTGCTGACAATGTTTGTCATGTCATTTTCTGTTCATTCACATATGCTGATCTGATCTGGCCAGTGACCAGTAAAGGTGGCATTTTATTAGCCCCCTTCTTCAGATGCAACTTTATTAGTGCATGAGATTTGGCTTCAACTACCTGGCTTCCACTTCATTTGTGTGAGTTTTGGAATGCCTTGCCTTTAAATTTCTGCATTGAGGCAAAGAGGCTTCTGTCAAAGAGCTTTTACTGAAAGTAAATACAGCGTGAAATTTTAACATAAATACAATATGAAAAAGAATAGATGAGTACTCTCCCGCTACCATCAGGCGCAGGGTAGCACAACCTCGCCAAGGCAGCTCCAACGTTGGGCTGCCTTGGATCCTTGGTGTGGTTGAAGGTTTACCTCACCATAGAAGAGGATATTGCTTCCTGTAAGGGCCCCCTGTGCCTGTGGCATGGGCTATCAGGATTTTTTTCTTATTTTAATGTATCAGTGACCGCATGTCTCGCGCCCCAAATAACATATAAAAAATGATAGACGAGTACTCTCTAGCCACCACCAGGTGTAGGGTAGCACAACCCCGGCAAGGCAACTCCAAGGTTGGGCAAACCTTAACGAGGCCCATCGAGAGTCGTTCAACTACGGGCAAAGATCTACCTTGCATGACCTCGCTTGTTCTCTAGTAGAAGAAAGGTGATTCTTATACCATCTGACAAATCACCTTAATGGTCCGTCATTAGTATACTATTGTGCGAATTAGTGCTTATGTATTTAGCATAATTGAAAAGTAAGTGCACTTCTGTTCAATGAGCTCTCGTAGCAGCTGAAATTTAATAAGGGGCAGATACGCATTATGCAAGCCACACCCAAAGGAGTTAAAGTACACGCGGCGTGATCTGGATGGGTGTTCCAAAATTTAATCGGAGAGGAGACAAGAAAACAGTTGCGGAATGCAGAGTGAATGAACCGAAATTTCAGACAAGAAGAATCGCTTCGCTTCCATTCTTAAACGAAATTTGCTGAAATCCCACTTCGGATTTCGCAATTCCATCACGACAAAACTGAACAATGCAAGGTGTCGGAGCCCTTTCATCACCAACGTGCGTTTCGCCATCTCTTCCTTCCAGCACCTGCAATCATCTCAATCCCTGCAACACCTTCCTCGGAAGAAGAAGTTCAGTTCCAACTCCGAATCAGAATCAGTCTCCGACGAAACGCCACCAATCTCTCTCTCTGTCTTTGCGCCGACAGTATACCAGTTTCACTGCAAAAGCTGCTGCTGCTTCGTCATCTTCGGGTACATTCTCGGGGAATTCTTTCTTTCCCCTGCTGTATCTCTGCTTCATTTGATATGGGTTCTATGAATTGTATCCACATTGACGCCTTGCTTGTTTGTTACTTCTGACCCATCACGTTAGTCCGTGTAAATTTGGACGAATTTCTTTATTTTTTTCTGAAAGTTGCAGTTTTTGTCAGGATTAAAGTGTTCCAATTTTCAGAAGAAACGGATGAAAAGAGCCCCTTTCAGATGTAGTGCTGTCTTATTTTGGTTGCCTTGTTTTCCTGTTTTTTATTGAGCATGCAGTAGGGAGTGAGTCATATGCGGAAGAACCGGCGACCAGGGTGAAGTTCCAGACCTCTTTGACACTACCGGGGTATTCGACATCTCTATCTTTGGTTGGAACAGGTGAATTCCTTGCTGCATTGGCCATTGATGACCTGTCACTTCATATCTTTCGCACACGCAATGAGATCTAGTACAGAAAGTTGTTCTCAAGAACAAGTGAATCGCACTTATACATTTTTCTCAATAAGGAGAGCGAAAATCTTGTGCAGAATATCTTCTATTTGATATATCAATGAGATGCAACAGAAATACTGCACATTGTGGACTTCGACCTACGTCTGCAATGAAGTCAGTATGTTGCAAAGATGGGATATCTTTCAATACTAAATTTCGAAGGAACCTACTCAATAATGTATCACGTGATGGTTGTTGGAGATATCTTCAAAGCTATTCTCTCCCAAAAAATCATCCCTTGCAATTCAAATTTTTTGAGGTTACCTTTTTTTCTTTCCCTCATTTGAGTCATTATCACGGTTCTTGTTTGAAAGAATCTCAAAGTCCCTTTTCTACTGAATACATGATGTTACGCCCTTCATTTCCTCTGACCTTACCTACTCAAGAATGGTTTATTTGGGTTGTATGCTTGGTAACTTAATGCTACAATTGCAGGATACAGGGAAAAAGTTTTTGCAATAATCGGTGTTAAGGTCTATGCTGCAGGACTCTACATAAACCCATCAATCTTTTCTAAACTGGATGCTTGGAAAGGGAAATCAGCTGCTGACATTCAGGAGAACAGATCATTGTTTAACTCAATTTTTCAAGGTAACACTAGAATTAGCAGCTCCCATTAATGTTTTTGTTGTAGTCCACACTGAGTATTCATGTGCTGACTGATAATGAGAAAAGAGGGTAGTTTGTGTAGTTGCTAACACGGATTGGTGCAGCTCCGCTGGAAAGTCATTACAGATTGTTCTGGTCAGAGATGTCGATGGAAAAACTTTCTGGGATGCCTTGGATGATGCCATCTCTCCAAGAATCAAGTCACTCACTCCTGTTGACCAATCTGCTCTATCCACGTTCCGCAGCATCTTCCAAGGACGCCCTCTTAAGAAAGGAACCTCCATATTTTTGACTTGGCTGGACTCATCAAAGATGCTAGTGAGTGTAAAACATGCAACCATCTATGGTATTGTCAATCTTTTTCTTTTGCACACATGCACACTATACCCTACAGAGGCTACTTTATATACTTTCTTGTTCTTCTGGTTTTGTTCCTGCATGCTAATGCATAAGGGTTATCTAGCACTCTCTTTTACCTTTCCACATGACAATTCAGACAACTGGGATTTTATGTCAGGTTTCTGTTTCATCTGACGGGCCGCCATCTGGAACGGACGCTACGATTGAGTCACAGAACGTCACCTTTGCACTGTTTGATGTATTTTTGGGGGATGCATCAGTTTCTCCTTCCTTAAAAGCTTCTGTTGCTAATGGTTTGGCGTCAATTCTTAAGTAGTATCCATGAGTTAGTTAAGCTTCTAGAAGAGCTTATTCATCAGGTCTGGCATATGGTTTCTTTCTTCTGTTTCAATTTTATTAATTATGTAATCAGATGAATTGCTTTCACCGAGATTAAGACAGAAAGTCCATTGGTGGACAAGTTGAGTTGTCCTTGAGACATTTAAGAAAGCGACCACCCTTCAGTGCTTATTCATTCGTTCACTATTTACTTGTTCGATTCAGTTTGTGCAATTCCGAAATGTGCATGCTCCAGTCATTTGGAGTTCTGTCGTAAAAATGATCTGGTCTATCCCGTGTTCTTGACATTCTCACCAGAGCTGAACAGGTGGTTCAGAGTTAGGAAAGTAGATTATTCTGCCGAGCTACAATCAAAAGTTGAGAATTGCTATATTCCTAGATTGCTTGCAAAAATTTTGTATATTAAGTGATGTGGCATAATCTGAATGGATGTTACAGAGAAGTGGGTTAAAAGCACTGATGGTAGATTAATTCAAATGTCCAATCTATCATGACGTATCGTTTGGTATACCAAATTTTGTAAATATAGTATACCTAGTATTACCCTCTGGCCACAATTAGTGGAACGGCCTTGTACTTCTTTCTTCCCACACTGCTATAGAATTTGATGTTGGAAAGCTCTTTCCTGGTTAATGACAGGAATGTTGTTACATTTGAGCCGATCTTTGGGACCAAACAGAAAAGATGACAGCTTCTCTGAGAATACATCAGTAATGGGGACTAAAGATCTTAAACAATGTTCTCTGATTTTATTTGCTCGAGCATCTTGACAACGTCAGCCATTGTAGGCCTTTTAGCCGGTTCAAGCTCCAGGCACATCAATGCGATAGCAAATGCACTGTTAATCTCGTCAACTGGACAATCTTCCAATCTGCGGTCAAGCACATATTCCTCCCTCTTCTCTTTTACTACTGACTTCACCTGTTTGCGACCAGACAAGAATGAGCACCTAAACGGTAGATAGTTGACGATAATCTTAAATATCAGATAGAAGTCATTCGGTTTTGTTTATACTTTCTACCAGAGGATACCCCTATGTTGTATCGAAGGCTTCTTGGTTTGATCTTTATCATAAGCTTTATTAGACAAATCAATGTAAATTTAATTGGTCAAAATCTTAGTTTAGCTCAAGAATTACCCATGTCACAAGCTTGGTGCCCTCCTCCATGAACGCTTCATCTGTCGGCTTTTTCCCAGTCAGAAGTTCAAGCAGAACAACTCCAAAGCTGTAGACATCTCCTTTGGTTGTTGCTTTCATTGTATCAAAGTATTCTGCACAACAAAAGTAAATAAAACTTTGTAGTATCAAAATCATTAAGAAAATTACTGATTTTTATCATAAGTAGCGTTTGCTGGTCCAATACCAGGAGCTAGGTATCCAAAAGTTCCCGCTACAAATGTCGAAACATGAGTCTCATCTGCTGTCATCAGCGTGGCAAGTCCAAAATCAGAAACTCGTGCGTTCATATTCTGATCCAGCAATATATTACTTGATTTTATGTCCCTGTGAATTATATGCGGGATGCAATCATCATGGAGATAGGAAATTCCTCTTGCAGCGCCCACAGCTATCTTGTACCTCGTTGGCCAATCCAATATCGTCTTGTTCGTCGATCTTCCTGTTAAATAGTTAGGTTTTGTAGATTAAAACTTCCCAGCACATGAGGAACTCTATGTCTGAACACAAGTCAGATACTTTCGTAGCTCATATTAAAAGCTAACAATTCAGCTGCAACATAGGAGCTTTTAATGATATTATCTTTACCATGGAGAACTACATCAAGACTTCCGTTCGGCATGAACTCATATATCAGATAATTGTCGCGAGGGTCAGTGTAGTATCCATGGAGGGTCACAATGTTGCGGTGCTTTATATCTCCCATGGCCACCAACTCTCTCTCAAATCCCCTGTCTCTCTCCGAACTCCCCTTGTTGAGCCTTTTCACTGCAAAGGCCATGGAGTCGTTGATCATCAGTTTATACACCGTCCCATAGCCTCCCGAACCGATGATATCCCTGTTGCTCAACTTCAGAATCTTCTTCATGAATGAGTTCGATGTGAGAGACTGCACTGCTGGCGACCTGAACATCACCATCTTTCCACCTGTCACCAGAAGCACAATATTGGCATCAATGTGTCCTCATTCTTACATAGGAAGAGACCAAACCGTCAAGCACTTGAAAAGAAATCATGTACCCGACAAGCCGTCTTCATAAACCCTGTGCTTTCTCCTCCATCGTTTGTAGAGAAGAAGGGATATAAAGATCTTCGCTGCAAGCAAAGCGACGGAGGAGCTGGTGATGTAAATTGCTAAGAGCAGAGACTTCTCCATTTGGTCGTGCAAATTGAGATGGAGTGTCTCAGTAGTTGAGATTTGGTTTGAACACCAGTTTCTATGTTAGTGATGAGAACAAGGAAAAGCATAAAGCGGAACGGTGGGTGAAGAAAACAAAGCCTGCACGTACAAGAAACTATGCATGATTTTGACACACAAGGGGCCACTATTACTCGAGTGAAGGGAGGCATAATAACGTGACAGTGTGTCTGCCCACTTTTGTTGACATGTGATGAATTTAACGAGGTACTCGTGGGTTGCACTTTTCCATCTCATGCCAGATCTCCGGAATGTAGAGTCTTAAAGATAAAAGATTTCCTTTTGAACTGGGTGTTTGGAATACAAACTTGTTGAATCTGTACTTTTCACGGAGACACGGTTGTTAGTGACTAGGCATCCAGAGGAAAACCAGGTGTCCCGCATTGCACGAAACTCCAGCGTAGATCAAGCCAGACAAGTCCTTTGTGTGTGGATTATAACTCACCATTTATAAATCATGCCAGTTAGCAGTTTTGCTTTTTTGGGTCATCAAAACAAACCAAAAAGAGCAGAGATTTTGCAAAGCGTGAATGAATCATGTGAAACTATTGGGACTCTCAACTGTTCCTCCCGTAGATGGAGGAGATAGGATAGGATTCATGGGGCATGCTCTGCTTTGGATATTTGACAAGTACAGGATGTGAAAACAACGCGTAGCGCACAGTTGGGGAGCCAAGGAGGCTCACTTGTCTCCATTCTCACCAGACCTTTCAGTCTTCCAGGCTCAGTTGTCATGTGAAAGTTTGAAGCTGTTGGGCCCCTTCTGGCTTCCACTGGTGTGTTATTGACGGATGTCTGTTTAAGAGCTATTCAACAGTTTGCAAGTACGTGATTTAGAGACTATTATGAATGGAAAAAAGCTTTTTGCTAGAAGCAAGGGAATGATTAAGAAAGACTATTATGATGGGCAAAATGATTTTCTCACGGCCGACAAAGATTATTACATACACCCAGTACATGCAACTGCTCCACCATGCCGGCCGCGATCCTTCATTGTAGTTCTAGATGGTGATGCTATCGGCAAGTGACATGCTCATAGGCCAACACACTCTTAACGATCGTTTCATAGCATAGAGGTGCTGATCCTTTGCATTATCTTTTCTTGCTAATGGCTTGAATACTAGCCACCACTTAAAGAAAGCATAGAATTCGCCATGCTTGTGTAATCACTCCACCGATGGTTCACTGCCATCTAAGCAAATTCAACTGTAAAATGTCCAGGAGAACAGACTTTCTAAGCTCGAATTCTTTCATACGGAGTGCGATTGTATAATATCGATGAGAGAACAACTAGCAGAGGACTACAGGCAAGTGAATCGAGAACCGACATATAGCACACCAAAGTCTTCTTCCAGTCTTTTGCTGCTTAGATTCATCAAGATGATTTTGGTATAGATGAGAACAACATCCACGTACAGCCAATAACACCGCAACCATCTTTACCCAATCCATGCTCTCACCACAAAATAATACAGCGACGATTGGAACAAGTGTCAATATCAACATACTGATGAAATTGGAGAAATAATCCAAAAATCCTAGCCCCACAACTCCAACATAAGAGGCCTGCCAAGCTAGATCAGACCCAAGTAAAGTCACCACATATATCAACCTCCCTTTCTTAATCCTTCCGTGTCCTCCTTTTAAACACTTCCCTCACCACTTGTGAACAATCCCACCATGTGAAAACAAGTAATGACAAGAGATGTGTACGCCTGCATATCTAAGACCACAGAGAACATGTCACTCGTAATTATCCTATCAAATGAAAGCTGCATTAGGGAGAGCAAACAGCACATAGCCCCCTGATGCGAGAACTGACGATGAAACCGGCTGCTTGCTTTCCTTTGAGACATCCTCACATTCTGTTGAGTCAAAATGGAGGGCAATTAGGGAAGTCGATATGGTGAGGAGGATGATTGAGTTTGAGTAAAGTTGAAAGCCTCTTAGCAGTTGACGAGGAAAGAAGATAAATCATTGAATGCCAGCTGTGTGGCACAGAGAGGAGAGTAGGTGGAGAGAGGAAGGTGACAAATCCCTAACGAATATGACATATCTACAAGAAGATGTATACCGACATAACCGACCAAATAAGAGAGCTGGCGATTCTTGTAACAGGGTTAAAGTTCTTTGGGGACGGTAGGAGGTAGACAAGGGGGAAGGCAACAGTTTGGACAAGCGCTGCCATCCATTTGCTTTTTCCACCTTTGTCAAAGTAGAATTCACCCAGAATGGCGGCTGCCGATTGACCGAAAAAGAGAGCATTCTTGAATGCAAAAAGAAACCCCATTTCTGGCTACTGAGACCAAGCGATGGCGGTTGATCATCCATAACAGTTCACTTATTGACTGACATAGCCTCACAGGAATCCAATTGCATATCATGAATTGAAATAAGTATAAAATTAGCCAACACCGGTGAATTATCCTATCCATGGGGACACGTGGATCCTACAAAAGGGAGAAGCATAAATCCTCTACATACAATATGAGTGAGAAGTAAAAGCTTTCCAAAATTTTGGTTCATTCTGTATCGACTTAGCATTACCTACTTGTAAAATATGAACAAGATGCAACATCAATTTAACATATTTAAAAGTAGATTGATCTTGCATACATCCGTCACCTAGCGACCTGTGCCATATTCAATGATCTAGTTTCTCATACATGGTACGCTGACATAAAATATATATGCTCAAGTACACGTAGACATAAGATGAGATATCAAAAGAAAAGAGAGAGGGCAGAGGATTCTGCAGAACTTACCTCTATCCATCACTTTGTTCAATGAAAAAGAAAAGACCCTGATCAATTATAATGGTAATATAGTCTGTTGAGGGGGTTATATACATGTTATGTTTAGTATGTAGCATCTTTTTGGACATACCAATGAATGCTTAGCTTTGTCTCACAGAAGCGGGTGCTTTTGTTTGTCCTTTAAGTGATCACCATCTAAAGTTGATTCCTCATGGAGGTCGGTCAAATTCCAGTGCTAGTGGATGAAAGTGCTAGCCTGTGAGCAACCATACATCTTCTCTTTCTCTCTTATCTACAGGGAGAGAGAGAGAGAGAGAGGAAAGAAGGGGGGGAGGGGAAGAGAGTCCGGATTAAAATCAAAACTAAACGATACTGTTGCTCTTCACCACAAGTGAAGACCAAATCCTACTTTCGGGGACAACTTGTGTTACTTTTTGAGAGAAAGAGGGGAGTCTGACCAAATGTAATTGCTACAACAGCCACAGCAAAGTGAAAACCCCAACATATCCACACACACAATCAAACATACCAACAAGTAGTATTGTTGAAGTATATTTGTACATATAAGTCAGAAGTTAATAGGTGGTCACAAATAAGATAAATAGGTTTTCGTGTGTGTCTCTCATGCTCTATAAATAGAGCCATCTATGTTCTTTAATTGAGTCATTTGAAATATAGCCTTTCTAATGTTTCTCTCTGGAACATCCTAAAATATTTACAAGTATGAACAATGAAATAACCCAATATACTGAAGATGAACAAGTACATTGTCTGTCTTACAGAAGTGTATCAAATAAGGAGATTGTGTACAAAATTTCAGCACGGTTTATTGGATAATCACAGTATACTGAAAGTGCTCTGCAATGCATACATCATACAGGCGCATCCACATTTGAGGTAGACTATCATGACAACAGAAAACTCCAGAAACAATTGTTCTCCATATGCTTCTGTCACAATGCAAACATTATCTTGTCTTTTGCCACATAGCGCCCTATGAAAAACAAAAGGGCAAATTATCGGAGGGAATTTTAAAACAATGAAGTCAACCAAGAAAAACCCAGACAACACAAAACAGTCACCTGCGAAGTCAGGATGCTCACTTTGGTGTGCCCTCTACTTTGGTTTCAGCTTCAATGAAGCGCTGTAAAAATTGCGATTTTCAACACGTCAGCTGCAATAGCTTTCAGTGACTGCATCAAGAGGAACCAACAAGAGAAGATGAGTTTACCTGTTAATGCAATAGCGTTTACCGGTTGGGGGTGGCCCATCATCAAAGATGTGACCAAGATGCGCGTCACAAGCAGCACACAGGACTTCCTGGCGTGGCATGAAAATGATCGAGAGATCCAATTTTGATTTGACATTGTTCCCTATGGGCTGATAGTAAGATGGCCACCCAGTTCCACTATCGAACTTTGTATTTGATCTAAAAGAGACAGTAACCACGTACAACAGTTGAAGAAAAGAAAGGGATGTTAATCAAGGACAATGCAGATTGTGGTGGAAAAAAGAGCCAACTCACTCAAATAGAGGTGTGTCACAGCAAACGCAATGATAAGTTCCAGGGGTCTTGGTGTTCCAATACTCCCTGAAGGCACATAAAACCAGAATAACGGAGAGAATTACCACAGGTAAGCAGATAACACTATTTGTTCCACCATACTAGACAACTTGAAACATAATAATAAAGCACATTAACTAGGGTTCAACTCATAAGCAAAGTTCCAAAACTTTCTCATCTTGCCCTCTAACTCAAATTTGGTGGGGGACCGGGGCGGAACTTGGTTAAATTTTTTGCAAGTACATAATTTAACATAGAAAAATTTCCAGTAAATTCTCATTTCTCTCCCCGAGAAAGGCACTTGCAAAACTTTCTCATCTTGCCCTCCAGCCCAAGTTTCTGCCCTCCGGCAGGCAAGAAAACAATTTGGAAACGCGGTAATTGCTCAAACTTGTATTCTACTCGAGAAAACACACACAATCTTATCCAAAAACCCACCGATTTCTATGCACAACGGACCAGAAAATGGGCTGGAAAACCTGACAAACTGGGAGACTCTCTAAGGATTCAGAGAATCATATGGTCCGAAACACACGAGAGAAACAAGCAACATTCCCAAGAATCGAACGTACCCAGTGAAAGCCCTCTCAGTGCCCTTTTGCCGGGCAACGTAATACTGCTCCGGAGTCAGACGTTTCTTCCACTCCTCATCACTCACGGAGACAGGGCCAACTTTGTCTGTCACGACCACCATCCCAAATTCAGAGTTTCCCCCAAAAATCAAAAGCAGACGTTCTCCGGGTCAAAACGAAAGAGCTCATTGGAAAACTAAAAGAAGGCACACGAAAGATAAAAAGGACCGACCTTGAAGGTTGTCGGGCCTCTGGGAAGAAGCAGAGGACCCCATGGCGCGAACAGAGAGCAACCCTGTCCCCGCTTTCCTCAAAGATCGAGAGGGCGACGCGAGGAGCTTCGAATTGGAAACCAACGAGAGATGGGTTCTCGCGAATGTGTACCTCGGCAGCAGCGATGAGGTACCAGAAGCGGAAGCCATTGCTGACCTTTTCGGAAGCACCGGAAATCTTCTCACTTTTTCCTTTTTTTTTTTTTTTTTATTTTTTTGCCGGCGCGGAAATCGTGAGGAATGATGCGGTGTTTGCATTTGCATAGACCATAGGGTACCTCCGTCGGGCGGGGGACCGTACGATCGGACTTTCTGGGAAACGGACGGATCAGATTGGGGGATCTTGTTGATATCGAATGGGCTAGGGAGCAGCAGATAACTTGATTGAGTTGACATCTGGCTTCCACGTGGATAGGCTAGATTGTTTTCCCGTGGCGCCACGTTGCAGCTCCATCCGAGACCGCTAGAATAATCTCTTGGTTTTGAGCTTCCAGCCCACGGGCTTCTTCATCATGGAGGCCCATTAATAATTTCAACTGTGCACTATCAATATTCAATGGCATTAGTTACAATTGTTAAAGAGGATTATCAACCTTATTTTGAAAATTGGAAAAGAAAATGGTTTTGAAAAGGTGCATGGCAATGATTCAAGTAGAAAGGTCCATATCATGAAAATACAGTTAACAACCCTAATCAGGTGTCTTGGGGACACTCTCCTAACATTTTCCATCTCAAAAGTGTGTATTGCTTATTATGAGCAAGGCATGGTCGGGGGCCCGGTGGCGAATGAGCCTATCCAAGCCACATGCCCCTCTCGGGGTTGTGTGATGGGTGATGGGATGAAACTGAGTCAAGCTACTAGCTCGATTTAATATTTCTTGAGATCACCTCGTCTAATTTCAAGCTATCAATGGATGCGTTTGATTCAGCTTTGAAAATGGGCTTTGAGTGTAAAGCAAATTATGAAAGTCAAAACTATTTGGGGAAATACAAATTATGTTTGATTAAAACCTCTTTGCAAATGGACTTTGAAGTGAATGTGTGTTTGACAAAAAAAAAAAAAAAAAAAAAAAAAGACTTCTACAATACGCTTTGGATATTATATATATAAATGACCGAACCCTTCGCCAGTCCAACGACCGTCAGTTGAGGTCGCCCGACGTCGGGCGACCTCAAGTGGCCCTCCCTAGGTGTCACGAGGGCCGCCTTAGGCCATGAGACCTAAGCGCGGTCGCCTGGATCACATGCCGCCTGGGTCGCCTGAGGTCATGCAACCTCCGACGGCCCTCTACTGGGTCGCGCGACCCTTGCCAGAAGTCACCCAACATCAGGCGACCTCGACCAACAGCCACCGATGCCAAATCTTGCTCGTCAACGCCCGTAGTCTTTTGCCAGTCCGGCAAAGAGTTTGGTCATTTTTAAATTAAAAAAAAAAAAGTAATGAAGGATGAAATTGGAATATCAAAAAATTAGTGAGGGTAGTTTTGGAAAAAAAATGAGTTTCCGCATTTGGTTAAATGCTAAAAGCTCAAAACTAGTCCCTACTAGCATTAGGCTTTCAACCTTCCCAATGCTAACTTTGAAATAAAAACTCCTTCAAAATAATTGTCAAACGGTACAACATTCCCCCAAAGGGCTTTAGAGGCTGAAAATTCCTTGAAAATGCTAAACTAAATGCATTTGATATATCTTGTTAAGTTGAGCTCAAGCTTGTGCATACTTAGCTCGCCGGGCTTATAGGCCTAATCAAGTTTCTATTATTTTTTCGGAAAAAAAAAATTAATAGTTATAAAAATAGCAACAATAATCGTAAAAAAGACCCATACACCCATATTATTCGAATTTATCAAGATAGAGCTTGAGCTCTCCGGTCTCTTTAATTGATTGTATTCAAGTCAAGTACTAATGTATGAATTTTCTATTTAAGTCAAGCTCGAGCAATCATTTCGATAATTGATCGAGCTCGAGCTGAGCTTCGAGTACCTAGCATGCAAGTTGATTCGAGCTCAAGCTTCTGTGTATTAGCCCGATCGACGTGACTAGACCTTAGGCCAGAGCAACAACTTGGGCTAGACTTAAAGACTATCTCTAGAATAAACCTAAGTGGTCCGCTCTAGAAAGAAAGCACATGGAATTATTTGATTAGGACGTATCATGCACGGCAATAGTGGCTGATACGAAGCGGGACGTCAACTAGCAGACGGTTCGATGAAATGATATTGCAGGGTGAGGCTCTAAATGTGATTCGTGAATGAGCGACGGCCTCTTGGCCTTTAGAGATGCCTTGCCGACAAGGGCAAAAGATTGATGTTTGGATTGGATCGTTTTCATGGGGACTTCGCTTGGAGGCGAAAAAGGACACGATAGAAACGATTTGTCTCCTCCTTGTTATCAAAAAGTTCAAGAAATCGTTTAAATTCTCTTATCATTGGAGTGATTAGCATCACCACATGCAGTGGTCGACAAACTTTTATGGTGTCGAATTTGATCATACGCCAACCATTAAGTATATGTTTTTTTTATTGCTAGAGAACAATGTTCAAGGTCTTTTGGATAGCTACAATTGCCTTCTTGGAATTCTCAATGATACCTCAATAATCGAATGTAGTTTCATAATATATTAGTCACATTGTCTTTTATAAGGTCTCGAGATTATATCACAATTTGATTGAAATCTTTGACTAATATGTGTCTTGAGCATATTGTTTCATGTATGGAGATATTTTTTTACTTTGAGCGCGCTAGTGGAAAGATGATAAAGAGTTTGTATATCTCCGATCTTTGGATTTTCAGCGAACGGACTAATCACAGTTTAAATCAAATATATTGTATTAAGTTTAGAAAGTCGTCGGTCACGCTTCCTCGTCCTTTTCTCCAAATAAAAAGAAAGATAATCGAGGACATATTCCTTAGAAGTAGGAATGACAATGGTACAACATCTTTTATATTGGCTACAATTGCCCATTTCGAATTCTTGTCGAATGGCAGGGTCGTCCCTCTAGCGACAGCAGCTCCGCAAGGTCAAAACGACATGTCACACGTGTTGACAATATACGTAGAAGCAAACCGGAAAAATACAAAAGAAAAGGCTTACAAAATAGAGATAGACGTTGCGTGGAAACCGGCCCTCCAATCAAAGAGTGCCCTTCCAACGGTCAGAATCGTTCATGCATCTGAAAAATAAAAATTAAACTTATAAGCAGTGAAAAAAAACAATTATATTGGAAAACCAATCACGGCCCTCAAATTGAAAAGGCAGCCAGATGGGACCCACAACAAGCCTGGTGGCCAAGATGCGCACATGCCCTCTTTATATTATAGTATATCACCCTCAACCTTTTCAAACGTTAAGCTGACGCCGTAGAACACAAAATTGACCTGAGAGAAATATTTTTTTTTTATAATGGATAATCTAAAATAACGAAAAATGACACGAACGGATCATGAACTTTGATTCAATATGTAATATGATCTCTCAATTTTTAATTTATTTAATATAATTCTTAAATTTTAACTTAATGTGTAATGTGATCATTGAATTTTCAATTTAATCTTTAAAAGTTCATTTTTTTGAGAGATGATATTGGACATTTGAGCTATAATTCAAAAATTATTTCTATCACTAACCCTCGATATAATTAAATGCTAGAAGCAGTGAATTTAGTGGTGAATTAGGGATGCACGCCAATGGGCTCCTTGGCATCTTGTTCCTCAGCTCTGGAATATTCATTTGGTGGGTGGGGGCTGTGCTTAGATTGTCGAGACGCACTTGATGACGTCACCTCCGGTCATGCTTCCCCCAATGATTGCGTCTCTCCCGTGCTCATGGAGCTCGCGAGAATAATGAAATCGCAAAAACAGCGAAAATTGTAAAATAACAATAAATAAAAGACTAAAAAAGAGAGAGAAAATAGAAAATTTCTGTGCATGCGAGAGGAACGGTCTTGATATATATATATAAAAGTCCATCATGGTGATGTCCGATCGATTTGAAAGGTTTTGAGAGATCTTAAACCAGACGATTAGATTAGCGTGTTTATAAAATGTGAATTATTGGGGGATTAATTTAATGTTATCACATCCTCACCTTAAACAATCAAGGGTTTCCTCAGTTGCAATTGTTTATACACGATCTTGCTTCTAATTATTGTAGTTTAATCCTCCAATGAGAGCATGGCTTTTCGTGCTAGGCTTACTAGTAGTCGAATGTGGCACATCTTAAAAGGGCGATTTGATCTAAGAAATTTATTACGTGTTTCTTTACTTAGATTGAGCTTTATTCAATCCGAGTTGGCTTAGCTAGGTGAGACTTCTCGAGATAAGTATAGGTTCATCATCGAGAGGAGTCAAAACTTCGCGTTTCGTGATTAAAAAGCCTATCTGCTTTATCATCATATGACGTGCAAGTCGTGTAATTTAAGTTTAAGTCTTGACTTTGGTAAGTTAAAAATCTCCTTGGATGCATATGAACGGAAGGAAAAATCGTCCATCATGTCCTATGTTGCATTTTCATTTTGTGTGAAAAGAGAATAATTTAACAAAAAAAAAAAAGGGCCAAACAGGAAAAGCACCTTCGCTCTTTGTTCGGAAACAAGAAAAGAACTTAGAACATACCTTTGCCTTTCTCTTTTCTTTTTTTTTTTTTTTTTAGGGTTTTTTTAGAGAGAGAACCGAGGATGAGGCTCTAAGGCAAAGCCTCGTTGGATAGCAATCCACGAACATCCACGAAAATTACACCACGATTGACAGCGGGCAGGCCATGAAAACTACGTCCCTCCCTCTCTCTCTCTCTCTCGCCTTATTTCAATAACGACAACCAACCCACCCATCTTCTCTGGATTAAACAAAGCCGACGGCGGCGACGACGACGACGACCACGCGAGGAGGAAGGTGCGAGGTGGATAGCTGGTCTCTTCTCTCGACATGGCTTCTTCTTTGATTTTTTATTATAGTGGGGTGGCGCTCGGTTGAGGTTCACCCACCTCTTTACGCCCTCTTTTTCCCTGCATGCCCAAGGAATTGCTGCTCTCCATTGCCTTTCCCTCGCACGACATTACACCGTGGATTAGTCAAACTTGAAATTCGCCACCCGATCACCGCCCTCCACGGCTCCTGTAAGATCGAAGCAAAAGCAAGCGCGTCCGCGATGCCTCACACCGCCATCTGTATTTCGGTTATTTAAGGACGCCGGAGAGTTGAATCCGATCGTAATCTTTCTATTCGTACTTCGGTTCTTACCCCCTTTCTCATTTTCCTTACTCGATGCTTACATTAAGGTTTGTGCTTGAGGACACTTGGTTGATTACTGTGGTAACAAACCTTCGAGGCAAAAGTTTACATCTAGTTATTCGTCTATTCCTACGGTTTAACCAAAAGTTTTGACATCCTCGGCCTTTTAAGCAAGGATTATTTTCAACGACATAAGCCAAATTGTGGGCATCATAATTGGGATTCGACTTTGCAAAACGACATGATTTTCACAAGATTATCATTTAAATTGACTATAAAGCTATCACCAATCTTTTGACCCTGATTTGTTTGAAGATATCAGGAAATTGTAGATCTCTCATCTTGAATTCAATGCACAACATAACTTTTGGGAATGAAATCATGTTGCTGAGTAAAAAAGTTACTTCATACTTTATTAGGGGATGATATAAGCATAATAGATTTACAGTGCGAAATTTATATTTTTAGCTTGAACCAAACTATGCATATATATATATATAGACAATTCTTTCTTTTTTCTTTCTGGGGTCGGAATATATATATACATACATATATATACCTCCACTACAGTATCCCAGTGTAACGGCTCCGTACGCGGAGGAGTACCGATTCAAAAGCGGGCTGCGCGTGCAGGGGGTAAAAGGCAGCCGCACCTGCACCGGCACTGCACCGGCACGCACCTAATCATTTCTTTTTCCATCAGTAAACGCACCTGATTATTTTGTTAGTAAAAAAAAACCCAAAAAAAGAGAAGAAAAAAAAAGAAAATCGAATATCAAATATCCTTTTTTTTGCCTATATAACACCTCAATCTCTATCTGCAATCCTCTCCTTCCACCTTCCTCTCTTCTTCCGCTTTCTCTCTCTTCCCCTCTCCGGTGCGCTCTCAGATCTTGTTCGCCGTCGCCGCTCGGATCGGAGGGGTTTCCGGCGAGGGCCCGAGTCGCGTCCAGATTCCGTCGGTTTCGGGTGGCGATTGGGTTTCGACTTCGTGGGAACTGGAGCGGGGAGGATTCGAGGGGGCGTCGTCGTTGCGAGGGAGGCGGTGGAGCCGCGGCGGATTAGGGCTTCGGAGAGGAGGAGAATTGGATGTGTTGCTCGGTCGCGTGCAGAAATAATAAGAAGACGTCCAAGAGAGCGTTGAGGAGGGATTGTGGGCTCGTGATCAGGGGCAGGTCTCGCTGGGGCAAATGCGGCTGACTTGCTCTGCTGCGATCTTGTTTTGATTCCTGAGTTGGTTCCGGTGAATTTGGGGTTGTAAATTATTTGCGTGGTCTGATCTTTCGAAGAAGAAGGAGGATTCTTTAAGCTGCCGTAATCGGGGGGTGATGCAAACGGATCGGCACTCGAAAAAGGTTAAGAGTGTCTCTCTCTCCTTTCTTGCGTATTTTTGCGTCCCTTTCTTGCAGGGATTTTATGCGCAAGTCTGCTTTTTTGGCTTGTAATTTGTCGTGGTGGGCAGAAAAACTTGATCTTGGTGGATTTTGTTAAGACCTTTTGGGGGAATTCATGTTCATCTCCCGTGATTGATGCACCCGTAATAACAGAAAATAAATTCCGGGGCCGTAGACTTGGGATCTTGTAATTTGCTCTTTGGTGGTTCGAATTTTATGATTGATTGTGAGTCTATGGTAACTTCCTTTCTGTCGGTTACGGCTTCAATCTTTTGGGTCTTTTTGCTGTTGATCCTATTTTGACTGCCTTTCTCCGAGTGCTTTTGAAGAAGTGAGTTATATTAGTTCTAACCAATGGCGTGGTTGATTTGCTTTCTTCGAATTTCTCCACGTCAAGCATTTACATATTTTCCTCCTACATGTGAAGCTTTTGCTAATATCTTTGTGGAAGATCTATGGTAGCGGTACTGAACTCAGATAGCTCATCTACTTGACAGATTGTAATTCGTACATGGATCTTTTTCTCTTTTTTTTGAGATGGGTCCGGGACACAATGCATGCATAATGTGGTTGATTTTCCTGTTGAACCTTTTGATATTTCCTGGACTCTCTTGGTGTTACAGACTTCTTAGGGAAGATTGTGGTGGGAATGTTCACTTTTTGTGCTCTGCTGTAGCTTGCGAGTGGTTTGTTCTCAGCTGGTGTCTAGTTGTGAAATTTTGCTTTTGATGATTTGATAGCCTCCCATTTCTTTATTTTTTTACCATGACGATTTTTTTTCTTTGGCTCGAGTCTGAAATAGCTAATTTTGTGCTCCGCAGCTGAAGGAGATGGAGTTTTTCACTGAGTATGGAGATGCCAATAGGTACAAAATCTTGGAGGTGATTGGCAAGGGAAGCTATGGAGTTGTTTGTGCAGCCATTGACACACATACTGGGGAAAAAGTGGCTATAAAGAAAATACATGATATCTTCGAGCACATTTCTGATGCTATTCGAATCCTTCGAGAAGTCAAGTTGCTCAGGCTTCTGCGACATCCTGATATTGTTGAAATCAAGAGCATCATGTTGCCACCCTCAAAGAGGGAATTCAAAGATATTTATGTTGTTTTTGAGCTCATGGAGTCTGATCTTCACCAAGTCATCAAAGCTAATGATGATTTGACCCGAGAACACCATCAATTTTTTCTTTATCAGATGCTACGAGCTTTGAAGTACATGCACACAGGTTTGTTATCAGTTTACCATCTATTCTTACAATTCTGGTTTCTTCGTTCATGTTGATGCTCTAGCAGAGAGCTCTTGCTAAGTCTAGATTCTTCTGCTTTCTTCCTTTTTTTCTTTGGTTCAGTTCTTCTCACCAACTTATTTTTGGGCCTTTGAGGGGCTTTCCTTCAAGATTTTGATTCTAATTGTTAGCTCTTTGGTTGCAGCAAATGTCTACCATCGAGATCTTAAACCAAAAAATATATTGGCAAATGCGAACTGTAAACTGAAAGTTTGTGATTTTGGATTAGCAAGAGTTGCTTTTAGTGACACACCAACAACAATATTTTGGACGGTATGTTGTTTATTGTGCATTCGGCGCCCTTTTGTTTCACTATATGCTTAGTTTGATGAGAGCATGTGGCAGCGCAATTACTTACTATAGTTATCCACTGGTCACCTTGCAGGACTATGTTGCCACAAGATGGTACAGGGCTCCAGAGCTGTGTGGATCTTTTTTTTCCAAGGTACGGCTTGCTGAACATGTCCACCCTGTCTATCCATTGGTCCCATGGGAATATACTGGAGCCTGATCTTTGTTTTGTCGGCTCAAGTTTGGTAAATTTGTTTTTTGGCATAAGTGATAATCATGTTGTGTAGGTGAGACATGCTGCCACCTGTATTTTTGTAAGTTCTTCTGCACGGAATAGTCTAGATATTAGAGATTTAGCGGTGTAGTATGTACCATAAAACTGTTTTGAAGTTCACTTTTTGTGAATAGCTGGTGCTTTATAATAATTAGCCAAGCGATAAGTTACATGCTGTGCAGAATGTGTTCCGGGTGCTTTATAGTAAGTAGTAATCCTAGATTAAAATAATTGTTGTTCAGGGAGGACTATTGAACTCTCCTGGAAGTTGAAATATCTTTAAATCAGGTAACAGTGTCCGGTTATGCTGTTCTCCAAAAATGATATAATGTCGTGGCTTCTTTTTTACTCTATGTTATACCTTTGTCTGATTTGTTCGCGACTTGAATGCAGTATACACCAGCAATTGATATTTGGAGCATCGGTTGCATCTTTGCGGAAGTGTTGACTGGAAAACCATTGTTTCCCGGAAAGACTGTTGTTCACCAATTAGATTTGATTACCGATCTTCTTGGAACACCTTCAGCAGAATCAGTATCTGGGGTATTATATCTTTTCTTTTATCTTCATTGTCATCCCAGGTTCGTTTTTCTAGGTAGATTGTGGTTTTCCCGTCCTTTCTCTAACCCTGCTTTAATGTTGGAATGCAGGTTCGTAATGAGAAGGCTAGGAAATATTTGACAGAAATGCGAAGAAAGCAACCTGTGCCCTTCACCCATAAATTTCCAAATGCTGATCCACAGGCTCTCAGGCTATTGCAAAGACTGTTGGCTTTTGATGCAAAGGATCGGCCAACTGCTGAGGAGGTTTGTTTGATCTCTGTTGTGTTCTCTTCCAAACTAAAATCTTATAGTATTTATTGGGCTTAATTTGGAAAGATGCTTATGAGAAGCACCAGGTTGTTGATTCATTTTGTATTATTTCTCTGAATTCAGATGAAAATTTTCTGCTCTTTTATTTAAACAGGCTCTTGCTGATCCTTACTTTAAGGGTCTGGCCAAGGTTGAGAGGGAGCCTTCTTGTCAGCCCATATCAAAGTTGGAGTTTGAGTTTGAGAGGAGAAGATTAACTAAGGAAGACATTAGGGAACTTTTATACCGGGAGATATTGGAGTACCATCCACAGCTACGCAAGGACTACATGAACGGAACTGAAAGCTCCAATTTTTTATATCCTAGGTTCTACTCTAAGTCCTTTGTCAGTTCACTATCTCCTGTTCTGATTGTTTACTGCCCTTCTTATGATTTTAATGGTTTTATTCGTTGGAAGCAGTCCCATTGGTCATTTCAGGAGGCAGTTTGCACATCTTGAGGAACATGGTGGAAGAAGTGCTCCGGTTATGCCTTTGGAGAGAAAGCATGCGTCCCTCCCAAGGTAGGATCTCTTTTTCATCGTAGCCCTTTGGTGTCCTAGTCTTGAAGACATTGACTGATATGCCAATGTGGTAGTTCATTTTTGAAGAGTCTGCTTTTCTCTTCTGGGTAGTTTTATTTTGGGTTAGTGTTGTAGTTTCATTATCTTATTATTGTGGCTGAGTTAGCCAAGCAAGAGCAAGTGGGCTTCCTTTGAGTATGATAGGTACAAGCCAAAATAATTTCCCAGTCTCCCTTTTAAGTATAAATTGTGACATTCCAATGTAATTTTTTCTACTTAGTTTCTTCAGTATATGTCTTAGATCTGATGTGTATCACGTCAAGAGGCACAACAGAGCTGCACACTAAAAACAAGTCATTCCTTTGACAATTTGATATGGAAGTAAAATGTTCCCAATCAGAGAACTCTATGTGGCAATGACTTTGTATTTTAATTTGTTTATATTATTTTTTGCAGGTCCACAGTGCACTCCAGTACAGTTTTACCAAATCGCGATTCTAATTTTGCTTCAAAAGATAATCAACAAGTTAGTGAGGATGCTTCTAAGAACTTTGGAGTAGTAGATGCTATTTCCAGCAATCCATCGAAGGCTATGCGGCCACCTCCAAGGGTACCAAGTGGTATTGACATTTCTTTGCTTGTTTGCAGCTATTCAATGAATGTTCAACCAATTTCTAGAAGTTTTTGAACATCACTTGTCATATATACGTGACAACTTAATATCATTTCTTGGCTACGGAAACATTCTTATCTCTTTGTCGGGAGCTTAGTATGTGGATATCTACTTCAATTTTTATTTGAGTGTGAATTTAAAGTTCCCCACACTCTAAATGTCTATTTTGGGGCTTGTGGCTGCCAGTTCCACAATTAGTGTTTTGATAACTGGATTGGACTGATCCATCCAGTCTGGTTGGTGCTTCAGTATTGTGCTTAGCGGAAGATAGGTTGAAAAGATTGAATCAGTCTATTATGTTTTACATTTAAAAATGGGAGGCAAAGCAGGAAAAAATTGAAGTAAGAAACGATTGAAGTTTGCATGCTAATTAACTTATACATTCTGCTGATTTGCTTGCAGCAAGGCCTGGCAGAGTTGTCGGTCCAGTACTACCTTATGAGAATGGTAGAAACACGAAGGTTGATTCTGACAACAGAACTGCCTTCTACAGAAGTGCCGCAGTTCCCTCTCAATCCATCTCTCCACAATGTCTTATGAGGCCATATTCGGTGAACCAAGAGAAGTCGGCGAGAGAAACTAACAGCAGCCATCTACAAGAAAAGCAAACACTAGCCTCGCAGTATAAGATGGCAGTGAATCCAGTCCCCGGCATGGCCAAGATAGATGTAAATACAAATCCGTATTTCCCAACCCAGGCCGAGATAGGGGTAGGGCAGTTAAATGATAGAATTTCTATAGAAGCTAAAGTGTTTCAGGCACAATCTCAGTTTGGGGCCGTTGGTGCTGCCGCTGTTGCCATCTCGGCTCACAGAAATGTGGGTTCGGTTCAGTATGGCTAGTATACACGTGAATCGTCTTTTCCAGATGTCTTTGACTCCATTCGTGGCTGATTTGAGTCTAGTGAACTCCTTGTGTCATTATTTAGGGCCTTGTATGATCTACAGATGTACGCCATTGATTTACTAGTGAAAATAACCCCTTATTCTTCCAGAAACGTCTTCTCCTGGGTATATCAGTCCATTCAAATTCAAATTTTATGCGCACGGCACCCTCCTCTCCGTTTCTTTCCAGGTATCCTCTGATATCTTCAAAATTCGAACTTGGTATGGAAAATATAAATCGACAATTTGACCAGAATATGAATTATCGCTTTTGGATTCAGATCGCTTACTTTTCGCTGTCTATTGTGTTTGATTATAGATAATAAGAAGATATTTATTGGACATTACTTTGGCAATTGGCACGAAAAGAATGGTCTAGATTGGCGACTTTTAAATCTAAAGACTTGTGCCATCCATTTTCTTATTTTCCAGCAATCTATTGGTTTTCCTCTAAGGCTTGTCGGCACATGTGGCAATAAGAAAAGGTATATCCTAATATGGATGCGTAATACACTCTCAAAAGGTTTATGGATGCGTAATACACTCTCAAAAGGTTGATTTGATTAGATTGATTTGACCATTCTATTGCAAGACGATAAAAGTATTTGACTTCGATGACAAATATGAATTGCATGCATAAATTCTGAAACTTGAGGCCTTCTTTCAAGCTAGTACTTCCGTAATTTTTGCTAACTAATGCGTGTTCTAACGAGAAAAGGTATATCCTAATATGGATGCGTAATACACTTAATTAGGTTGATTTGAATAGGTTGATTTGACCATTCTACTGTAAGACGATAATTTTCTAATGGCAAATATGAATTACACGCATGAATTCCAAAACTTGAGCCCTTCTTTCAAGCTAGTCCTTCCATAAGTTCCGTTAACTTTTAGTGAACGAAGTGATCTCAGGTGATAACTTTTTTGTACACTCCTAACTTTTAGTGAATGGAGTGATGTCAAGTGGTAAATTTTTTGGACACCGGGCGTTGATAAGCTTCTCAAAAAGACGTCCGGAAAAAAGTGAACGATGAAAGAAACCAACTGAATTTCTTTTAGGGGACTGAGTTTTTTTTTTTTTTTTTTTTTTTTTTTTGAGTAGGTCGGGGCCAAGGATAGGGCTGTGCCGCTTGATGCCGTCACCTTGCTCTGAGCAAGGGCAGCAGGCATTCGCAAGTTCCAACCGAGGGCGCAGTCCCTTGCCGCCTTTGACGATCTCTCTATTTCTTGACTATTATTTATCTTTTTATTTTATATTATTTTGGTTTTTGTCGAAGTGATGTGTCAAGGGGGAAAATTGCTTAAAAAGTTCTAAACATTTTTTATTTGTGCCAATTTAGTCCTAAACATTTTTATTTAATGCCGATTCAGTCCTTTTCGGTCAATTTTGGCCGGATTTTGCTAACTGGACGCTGGCCGACTAATGTGGCTTGATCAGTGCTGATGTGGACAAATTTTAATAATATTTTAATTTTTTTGAATTTTTTGAATTTTTTTTTTTCTTTTGTCCCTCCTCTCCTCCAGTCGGTCGCCAGATCTCGACGACCGGCCAGAGGAGTGAGCGACCTAGCGCGGGGTTGGCGAGGTCGAGCCTCGCCAACCACCTCACCGGGGTCGCGAGGGCGGCCTTGCGTTGGGCGGCGAGGCTCGCCCTTGCCGAATCTAGCGAGGGTTGAGCCTTGCCCGGCCTTGCCGGCATCACCCAGGTTGCGAGGGCGACCTAGCGCGGGGCTGACGAGGTTGAGCCTCGTCGGCCATGGGCGAGTCTCACCCTTGCCGAATCACAGCTTGGGCGGCGCCAACGAGGGCGAGGCTCAACCCTCGCCGCATTTGGTGAGAGCGAGCCTCGTCGCCCAGCGCGAGGCCGCCCTCGCGGCCACTATCACGTTGGGCAACGAGGGCGAGGTGGCCAGCGAGGTCGACCTCGCCGGCCGTCGCCTCTAGCCGGTCGTCGAGGTCCGGCGACCAGCTGGAGGAGAGGAGGGAAAAAAGATAAAAGATAAAGAAAAACAAAATCTAAAATATTAAAATATTATTAAAATTAGGCCACGTCAGCCGGCCGGTGTCTAGTTAGTAAAATCTGGCCAAAATTGACCGGAAAGGATTGAATTAGCACTAAGTAAAAATGTTTGGGACTAAATTGACACCAAAAAAAAAAATTATGACCAAATTGACATAAATAAAAAAGGTTTAGGACTTTTTAAATACTTTTCCATGTGTCAAGGGTCCATTACTGTGTGGCAACTTAAGCTTTAGAAAAGCTCTGAGAAAGAAAGGATTTCTATTACTGAAATATTTGAATGATTATACTGAGGGGAGGACACATTTTCTTATATTAGAGACCCTCTCATTATAACGGTTAATACACTTTTGATTTAAACTTGACACAAATACTGTCGTACCCGTCCCTGACAATGTTCCGTAGTGGAAATCCTAGGGGATCTTGGACGGTCTTCCTCCATCACGTACAATCCTTTAGTCACAGTCCGAATCTTGACACCGTAACAAATGCCTATTTTGCACTACATTGGTGTTCGCTTGTACGAAAGACCTTTTTTGTCCATGAAAATAAGGATTGGTGACAAGTTTTAGGATTTAAAATGTACAATTGAAAGTTTCAAAACTCAGCTAATGGACCGACACAAGTTTTTAGATAGACGCAAAGTTTTAATGGACACGAATTTAAGAACTCATAGAGTAATTGTCCCTAAGAGGTAAGAGTTCCACGATCTTTAGAATTCTAAGCATGGTGTCCTTAATTACCAATTCTTACATAAAAACATGACTAAATAAGCAATCTGAAACCATAAAATGAACCTACAAATCGCCCAATTTGATTCCGTGAATCGATTCATTATTAATTTTGACCAAACAAGTAAGTGGTAACCATCCCATCCTTCAATGGTTCGTCGTATTTTGCTCATTGGATCGGGTAATTGTTATCGTCTTTCACTGTGTATGCGTACGAAGCATTGCTCAAAAGTGGTCAGCAAGTCACAGAAAAAGAAAAATTGCAGGAAGGGGTCATTCCACTAATCGTGTTCGACGACTTTATGATATGATATACCATGCTTTCACTAGTCAAGCAAAATACCTATCATCGTATGCTGTTCTATACTATCACTATTAAAAAGAAGAGCCTTCATAGTCATATCATATGCCTTCTGACGGAACAATTATGTCGAAGTCGCTTACGGTCCATTCGGCGACTTGATTATCGTTCACGTATATTTCTGTTCCCAAATCAACTGATGGCCAATGCCTTTCAACGGGTTCAGTGCCTGGATCCTGCAATTTCCAAAGTTGAAAAGACCCATCTTAAGTAAATGTCATATTTGCATCATTTCGTTACCATGGAGATTGAAAATGCAATGTTTTTACCTGGTAAAAGTAAAGTGAATGAGAGAGCCTTCCAACATCCAGATACCAGGTCCTAGGATCACCGATCCAACCCTCACCCTTCTTTGTAGGGTACCCGTACTCTCCCCACACCGGATGCGGCAGGATTTGCAGTATTTCCTGGGCCTGGGGATTGCTGTATGCGTCGCATGGGGCGTACGGCTCTTCCTGGACTCTGGCGTTCCCGGGAGCACAGTACACATGGTAGGCTTCGTGGGGAAAGTTGGCCTCGTCCGTGCGGTGGACTCTGGTCCCATTCGGGAAGGTGTGGATCGGCGGGCAGTTCTTGAGGTTGTCCGGCCGGCACCACGCCTCTGTCTCGGGATTCAGGATCATCTCGCTGTACCGGGTAACGTCTGTCTCTACATTGCCGTCGCATGGCTTCCCATTGTTTTTCCAACAGCTCCCAATGTCCATCAGGTAGAATTGGCTGCTTGGTCCTCCTCCTTGCTTTATGTCTAATGTGAACTTCACCTTGAAATTGGGTGATTTTGGAACCTGAAAATGGACAATGTGCAGTGAAAAGTACTACTTTGATTGTGTCAATTCTATAGAACTGTCCTGTCATTGATACATAGTTTAAATTTCTGGAAGATGAAAACGTAGGTGTAATGTGAGATGAAATATACTGTCCTGTCAAAGCAAGCTCGCTATTTCACTGAGAAGCATAGTACTTACTATTTTGGTCATTCCCCTAGTTTCATAGTGATAACCTCCCGAGAAGCCCGTCGTGGCATCCGACCTCAAGTAGAGCATCAGCCATGGATACTTCTTCGATGTCTTCAACAGATGATGAAACACCCAACTCCCCTTTCCAATCTCCTTCTCCCACGTCACCGAGAAAAAAGAAGTCTCGTTGGCATGAATCGCCTCCTTGACGTCGGCAGCCAAGTCCCACGTCCCATAATACCGCCCTCGGAGTTTATTATGATCCCGGATGCTGGTGTAGTCGTGGTAAATCAAGGGCATGTTCATGCATCCGTCTCCGAAGCATGGGAACCTTGACTCGGGCGGGAAAATGGGCGCCTCTCTGCCATTTTCCTTGCACCTCTGGGACACGGTGTCCAAATTGCCGCTCTTGAGCATGATCATCCAGAACTGCCACGGCATTGGTATATCGGCTACTTCACATTTGTTGCCTAAGTACACTTCTTTCCGCGCCGCATACTCGTTCACGTTAGATGCCTTTATTCCTTGGTATGTTGTGGAGTTCAATATGCCGAGCCGGTTTTCTATTTCGTTCACCTTGTGGTTCAACTTCACTGCAAATTGTATGGAAGCATATTGCTTGGTCATCAGGTATGTACTAATCAGTAACACTCTTCGCCGTGCCGGGCTAAAAACCAGATCTAGCAGAAAATAAATCAAGACGAGTTTTCTTTCTCTTCCTATCGACAGAAACGAACTTACTTGGTACGGAGGAATAGTCAACGTCAAAGCAATCTGCCATTCTAGGACTGCCCATATTAAGAGCTTCTTCGCCGACCTCATTGCACTGGTTCCAGGCTTCAATCGCAACCCTCAGATTGTCATTTTTCATGCCCGGTTGTCCAACTGCCGAGACATATTTCAAAGCAGGCCACTGGATTGCCGTGACGTTTTCTCCCGCAGCAATCATGCATGATCCGAGAAGACAGAGGGAGAGCAAAGATGACAAAAGGAATCTGAACTTAGCCATTCTTATGCTCCACAGAGTTGCCAGTACAGTCAAATGCACAGATCAGTAGATGTCTACAAGTTTTTATTTATAGAACTAGATAGAGTTAGCAAACTCAAACGAGCATCGAATAAGTACTCATCTTTAATTTTCAGTTCAGCGTCCTTATCCCAACAGGATTTAGTGATTCAAAACATGTTCGTTTTGTTTTCTAGTTGCTCAGATTTATCTTATTGTTCCATCAGATGTAAAATTCGAACTTCCATCTATCGAGCAAAATAACCGCAAGCTCTGTAAAGACCCTCATACTGAGTTCGCACAGAGAGATGGATAAGATCGTATATCACTAAGCTCAAATTCTTATGGCTTTCTTAGTTCACTTGCCGGAGACCAAATATGAGATGATGAACCTATATGAAAAGAAAAAAAGTTCTATCTATAATTCTGGACCGAATACTTTATATTTATTGATAAAGCAACAAATCAGACGAGTAGTATCCATTGTTACACTGTTGTATAATCTTAAATTATATCCTATTTAGAATTTAGATAAGAGGGCCTTGGCTGCCTAAACCCACCAAATCTGACATAAAATATCGGAAGAAACTGTTTAAATTTGAAAATGATGGCTATCTGCAAGAAGTCGATTTAGGAATAGGATAAAAGAATATGAAGTTTTTCCAATGTGGGTAGGCGATCTAATGATTGGATTTGTTATTTAAATTGCAAATTACGTTTCAAAACCTCATCCAAAAATCTGCTTTTCGTTAAAAAATGGTGCTTGGCACTAGGGGTGTGCATGGTCCGGGCAGGCGGTTCCCGACCTAGAACCGGGAACCGCCCGCTAAGGACCGGTTCCGAAAAATTGGAACCGAGATCCACCCGTTTGTTACATGGATCCACCCGGGAACCGGACCGCCGGTCCGGTCCGGTTCCCGAGTGGATCCATGGAACCGATCTTGACGCGAAACAATTTTGGTTTTCAACATAAAACGGTCGGGTCTATGAGTTGGGAATGAGGGGAGGAGGTCTATGGTCGGGTTTTCAACATAGAACGGTCGCGAAACAATTTTCCGCGGCTGTGGCGGGTGGTGGCCGACGCGAGGGGGCAAATAGTAGCGGCGGAGGAGCAGCGGCGACGGCGTCGACGCTCGGGAAGGAATCGAAATGGCGATAGGATTAGGAGGACCGAAGAAGAGACAAAGAGAGAGAGGACCAAAGACGAAGGGAGTGAGGAGATGAGATCTAATCTAGGGTTTCTTTTAGTAATTTTTTTTTTAATATTAAAAAGGTTCCGGTCCGGTCCGGGTGGATGGATCCGCCCATGGAACCGGGAACCGGACCGGTACCCACCGGTTCCGAAAAATTGGAACCGGGAACCGGACCGGTTCCCTCAAGAACCGCCGGTTCCGGGCGGTTCCGGTCCGGTTCCGGGCGGTCCGGGCGGTTCCCGGGTATTTTGCACACCCCTACTTGGCACGATTCTGTGATTTGGTGAGGGAAGTTGAATAGAAAGTTCTCCGAGAAATCTTGTGAGGGGCAGGCAAAGAAATCAATACACGTTCGAGGTTTCTATTTGACAAAGCTAAATCCGTGTATGAAACAGTGCAATGTGCCTGTGGTTCGGAGTAAATAGGAAGAGTGAATTCATCTGCAGTCCATGAACACCTCGTGAATTGCTTCCACTAGGATCTTAGACTACGTATCGGTGGGTAATGTATACCTCCACCAACGGCTATGACCATCATGAGCATATGATATGGCCCCATAAGCCCAAACAAAGCGGTGAACCTTCACGTGAACCCACTTTCATCTTTAAAGAAAAAACATCCCATTCCAATCCATCACCAGCATAAGATCTTCTTGACACAAAAGAATGTGCACCAGATCTTGAGTTCGGGCATGGAAGCATTGTGGAACTTGGAAGACAAATGGAAACTGTCGACCCGAGAAGCCTTCTTGCTATTTGGGTGCACTGCGTTTGCTGTGGTTGGGCTTGGAGCTGTTGCAGCAGCATTCCTCAAGAGAGCGAGAAAAAAACAAGTGCAAGTCATCAATGTGAGCCAAGAACCAACCGTGAGTCACTCTTTCCATGAAGAATGGCCGGAGCCAAGCTGTGGATGGTTTGCGATGAAGAGGGTGTTGATCAGTTCGCTGAGGTGGAGCAAAGCGAGCAAGTGGGAGGATAGGAAAATGGGGGGTTGGGGGAAGAGGCCGCCGCTGCCGCTGCTTGCATTGGAAGGTGATGTTGTGGGGTGGCAGAGCCACAACTCGGAGTCACCTGTGTGGCAGAGGCCGATATTAATGGGGGAGAAGTGCGAGCTCCCAAGGTTTAGCGGGCTTATTCTGTACGACGAGCGAGGTCGGCCCCTTAGTGGTTCATCAAAGGATGCCGGCGCAAACCAGGTCGTTAAACTCTGCTTCTTTTCTTCTTCCTTTTGACTAGATATTATGAATAGAATCACTTGGAAGTGTCTGAGTAATCCTGGAATACGAGCAATTAATCAGGCTAGAGCATTTCTTCAGTGTGCCCGGCAGATATCATTGGATGAATGCAACATTATCTATTATCTCGGTATGCCATGACGAGCACGAAAATTTAGAATGCAGCATCTTGCAAGAATCGGGTATTCATGCAAAATCTCTACCTATGACTATGAGATAGAGCCAAGGAACATGATGCTGAGCTATTCCAATGGAAATATCTTAAAGAGTCTGCTATTGCCATACTTGAGCAATACAAAAAGCAACAGCATTTAGTCCCTATTTCGTCTATTATTGTTGATATACTTTTCCCGCAATTGATATAGCTTAGCTTGTGTTATGTGCAGGAGAAAATAACCGGTGGTGGGAAAACAACTCTGAAGGATTTGCTGTGATTTTGCTTGTCATATTCACCAGTATACTTCTAGCTGTAAGCAAAGGGGATTTCTCCTGGATATTGTGACCTCTCCTATGTGAATAAATCTTTCAACCAGACAGTCTTCGCATAAACTAGTACGACCTAGCATCTCAATGGAACTGATTGGCAGCTTAAGTTCATACATAGAAGTAGATCAGATTGCCTGGTGGGATGTCATTATAGAGGTATCTAGGATTTGGTTTCTTTTCACAGCATTTAAGACTAACGAAATGAGTGGAGGTGTTGGACCTCATTCATTTGAGGCATTTCAAGAGAAACAATTTTGATCAGAATAAGAACTTTCTTGAAGCACTTTTGAGTCATTCACTGGCTTATATACCTCCAGAACATCTAATTCAAGAAGAAAGTGCCTGAATGAGCTCCAAGGATATGCTACACAGTGTCTTCTCACGGAAGCCCTATTCTCATCTGACCATTGGAAGATAATTGAATGATGCTGGGCTATCTTTCTTCATTGAATCTTTTCCAGGCAGGATTGCCCTGTTAATTTTCTTCCGTCACTTTGGCAACTTTTTTTTTATTTATATTCCGTTGCCAATACGGATGCAGTTCTAATTATAGTTGAGCCGTGCCACAGGGCAATCCAATTTGACAGCATCAGTCTTGATCGGCACTGCATTCTCTAGCAGAATTCACCAGCAGTGAATTAGCCAGTTATTTTGGGCGCTGAGACCCACCTTATACACTGCTTCTGCGCAAGTCCTGATCAATCCGAGGAAACAAAGAAAATCAAACAGCTGACATGCTTCTTAGCTTGAACTTGAATGATCAAAGTTATTAAATCCTCATCATAGGTGCCAAGAGCCCTCCAAAAAATCTCTAGCACTAATGCTTTTACTCCTGAACAATATTTAGTAATAATATTGACTGGGACGGCAACTAGTTACAGTTTGAGCCAAAATAAATAAATAAATAAATAAATAAATAAATAAATAAATAATCCTTGACGCTGCATCATCAAATTGATTCCATGAGCTCTTTTTGTTGTAAATTATCAAAAAAGATTACCTCACTCAGTTTCAAGTTCCAAATTATGCTAAGCTGCCCAAATAAAGAAAAGAATACTTTAGGAAGTGCAACTCAGGTAGCATTTGCACCAACACTACAGGGACAACAGTTTTCGTAACAGGACACAGATAGTCAAAGTCATAATTCCTTAACTGAAATTGGCACAGCAGAGATATGATCAGCAGCAAGACACTAGGACTCTCACAAGACCAAACTATGTTAACCATCCCAAGAAGGACTTAGAGCACGTGTGCAGTGTCGGAGAGGATCAATTGGGAAATTATACTGCCAGGAGGTAGGAATCAGCTTTTGCCAATAAAAAGAATGAATGGAACAAATTGAAAAAAAACTTCCACCTTTTCGAAGCAATAATGCTCAGGCAATTGGTTCCACCAAAGGTTCCTTCAACTTATCTTTAGGTCTACGCTTAAAGTAGAAGTACAATACCAATTGTGTGATACCCAGGACAGTTCCAATCCCATTCGGAACCTGACACGTAGGGGAAAAGGGTGAGACCGCTTCTGTTTAATGAGTTTCAATTTCAAAGTAAATGGAATAGAGGAAACTTTAAACTGAAATTAGCATTACAGATAACTGTAAGAATAGTTGAATGAAATTAAGAAGCTTACGTAAATGAAGACATCATCGTTAAACAATCCATAGAGAAGGAAAGACGTGCTCATCAGGAACGTGGAAAGAGAGAGATAGAAGGGCATGAATTCGACACTCTTCGTCCGGATCACCAAATTCTGGAAGAGAGGTCCGATCATTTAAGATCCTCAATATCAAGTTAGCCAAACTAATGCAACCACTTTGATGGATAAATAAAACACAAGCCAGTCGCTAAATGAACTTACAATTGCAAAAAGCGGAGAAGCAAACATTGATATGAGCGAAGCACCACTCAACGACCCCACAGTAATCCTTCGCAGGGCAGGTTCAGGAATTTGCAAACTTCCAGCAACTACGACGGCAAAAGCGCCAATAATTGCCAGGAGAAATCCTGTCATCCTCACCTGCCAACAATATCAAAGATTTCTTAACACGAGCTACCAAGAGCTTTAGAAAATACGAGCACAAGCAGATAGGAAGATGTGCCTTTTGAATTAAAAGAGATGGGCTAACCTTGTTTGCCCTGTCAGCCAATGTTATGAAGAGAATAATGTAAACAAACTGAAACACTGCACCCGCTGAATTGACTGTCATAACCAGGAGATTATTGTCTGATACAAGGGGCGACCCATACCACATGCAAATCAAGCAATTTAGGAGGGCATATACGTATGGCAAGCCAGAGAAATGTTCCGTAGATTTGTTTCTGACAATTCTTTTGAATGTAGGTCTGCAAATTAGGAAATTGAAGAACGCGTTCAATAGAGAAACTTGTGACATAAAAGTGAAATGGAAGTAGGTGATCTTGCATCTTACATTGGGGACACGAACAGGCCAATAGCAAAGATATTTCCTGCAACACTGCATTGATCAGGCTCTATCGCAACACATTGCTAAAACCAATTGTGAATCAAACCCCTCCCATGTAAAATGCAAAAAACGAATCTATATTTATGAATATTTTCAGACATAGGTGGAAATCTCTCCTTTGCTTTTACTTGTGTTGCATACCGAACTCTTAAACTGTTGCCGGATTCCTCTAACAGCCGACAGTTACTTCAACAAATGTAAAGTATTGCGAATCCTTCGTTAGTCAAGCAGCAAATCCTTATGCATTTCTTAATGATCTCGCAGCACAAAGAAGAAGAACACGTAACCTCGAGAGTTCTCTCTCTGTTGCAGGCATTAGAAAGTCCTCACAGAGACAAGCTTTTGGTTAACATCAAGGTCCCAAGTTTTACCCTCTCGCATCAATGGTAAAAGAAACAACTCTACGTGAAAGCAAAAAGTCCCGATTCGCAATCTTCGTAAGTATCACCCCGTTTTTTGCAAATCTAAACATGCAAGTTTCGCCTTCAACCCATCTTCCTGTTCTTCTTCTATCTGGGTGCTGGGAGTTTTTTTAAAGCTGTTGTGATTTCAGATGATGAATAAGCTCATGGAATCAATCTCCTAGTCTAAGATCGCCAAAAGGGCATCCTATTCAGCTTCCAGTTTCGACCTCAACTACACACGCGTGATCTTGCAAAATCAAGAACTGATAACAATTTCAAAGAAAGGAAGACAATAGAGAAAGAACCCAGAAAAAATCAACCACAGTACTCGAAGTTCAGGAACGTGAGAGGCGCATAGAGACAGAGGGAAAAGTACCAGCTGCCCCAGCAGCATCTTTGCAGATTCTGGAGACGAAATACAAATGCACGGGAGTCATCGCTCCTTCGACGCCCATGAACCTTGCAAGGTTTCCTCGGTTGGGATCATTCAAGCCGGAGCCTTTCTGCAAGAAAGTGAAGAGCCCTTTTATGCGGAAGAATATACCTTAGGTGGGTTAGTGGAGGGGGGATAAAATATAGGCGTTTACACCAGCTCCCCCCATCTTGTCGCCATGCTGGATCCTGTCCTTTTCAAGAAGAAAGAGGCTCCTGTAACACCATTCTCATCTAATCCATCAATCAATGATAGGATATTTTTTCCCACATCAATTGACCCCTACACCAACAGTACACTTCATCAGGGATGGTCCTCTTCTCCAGCAGACAGGATAAGCAAGAAGATGACGACGACGTCTGCCTCGATTGATGAAAGGCAGTCGGGCTTTCTTCAGATGCTTCAATGTGGTCCCCTCCAGAGTAGCTGAATGATCATGCTTTGTGATTTCTGTGCCTTTGGGTTGGACTCTGTTCTGCTTATGATTTTCCCTTTTTCTATTAGTCAAACCAATTAAAAAGATAATTGAATAGAATAAAATTAGGAAAAGATTTAATTGCTAATTAACTAAGACGATTCATACATTACTTGATTTGTTATACTAATAATATCGTAGTGTTCGAATCGATTTCACACATCTAAAATGATCAATCTCTTTTGTCAATTTTCAGGGCATACTCTCTCAATATGAAGAAGATGCATTTGAGATTTTACTTTTAAATTGTGTAAACCAAACAAAGAAAAAAGTTTCCGGGGGCAAAACTCGATTGGTGGAAGTGAACCTAAATAATCTGACCTTCAGTTTATAAAACTTGAATTAGAAAAAAGTCAAATTTGGATGGCGTTAGCTGTCCTCGTTGAGAGTTGCTTGACCTAAGATAGGATATTGATACCAGGAAATTAATGACCAGAGAAGAACAAAAGTGATAGATGTGGTGGGCGAGGCATTGTTTTGCGGATGGACGCTCGTGTGGCTCCTGCAAGTTGACTTAATTGACACCAGCCAAAAGAATTAGAGCACACGTCCTCCATGTGAAAAAACAAACAAATGAAAAAAATACGAGCTTTTCGAGATTTGTTCTTTATGGGGGGGAGACAAATTGGGATTTTTTCGAAAAGATAACTTACCAAAGATGATGAATTTAAAAATTGATTTGGGAAAAGGTTGGAGATTTACGAAATGGTCATTCAATATGTCGGGGATTTTGTTTACTTTTGAATCGCGATTTTTTTCCTCATACGATGCCATACCATTGTAATTTGCCATAGATTTATTGTGAAATTTAATGGAAAAGTTTGAGATTGCAATTCTCTCCTGGGTTTCCTCATTTGAGTTGGGGAGTAACTCTTAAATCAAACATGGTGATTCTATCCTTGAATATATATATATATATATATATATATAATTTATAATTATGGTTATATGATATTTGTATCTTTATAAAAAAACAATGATACAAAAATAGAAGTAATAAAAAATTGATGATCGGATATTCGACTTGAAGAGTCACTCTTAAATTAAAAGCATGAAATTAGTTCTAACTTTGGTGATATTAATCACCGAACATGGTGGTTCTATCCTTGAAAATGTATAATTTATAATTATGGTCATGTATCATCAGTATCTCTATTAAAAAAAATGGCACAAAAATAGAAAAAATTTAAAATTGATGATTAGATATTCAATTTGAAGAGTTACTCTCAAATTAAAATCTTGCAATTTGCCGATTCAACCTTTTTGACCAATTTTGATATGAAAGTGATGGTATGGATGTCGACCAATTTTGATATAAAATTGTAATTTATGGCCTAGGCCGAGTCACCGATCCCCGAGTCACGCCGGGCCCGATTCGATTCAACGATTCATACGAAGCGGGCCGAACAAGGTCCGTGGGCAACCCGAATGATTTTCCCGCCCGAACATTTTCGGTTCGACAACCGCGCCGGGCGCGATTTTCTACGAAGGCAATCCGAGGGGGCAAATCCGTCATTTCGGAGCGTCCGACGGCCTTCCGTGAATGTCTCGTACGACCGGTCCCGGACGAGGGCGTATAAAAGTAGCCTGCTTTCCCTCTTCCGAAATTCGATGATTCTCTCTCCTCGCCTCCGAAACTCCCCGACCCTCTGCATCCGCCGCCCGATCAGGCATTGATCTTCGGTCAAACCCCCGATCCCGCAAAGTCAATTCGCGAGGCCTTCTTCTGGGGCTGCTGCCGGAATCCCGGTTCGTGCCGCGCGGCGTCGTCTGTTTGGTGGGTCTTGATTCTCTGTTCCGATGCGCGGAAAGGAGCAGTTTTTGGCGTTTCGGTTTGATCAGGGAATGTTGGGTTCGTCCGGTTTGATCTGGGGAATGTTGGGTTCGCCTTGGTTTGGTGGTTCTGTGGAGATTATTGTTAGTGTTGTGCCTGCTGCTGTTGCAGTGCAGGGCATCATCGGAAACTGATTGGAAAGAGGATGCTGCCTGTAGTGGCATTCGTCTCGCGTTTTTCTCTTAGAGTGGTTTAAGTTCGTGATAGATGAAACTTGAGTCATATCTGTTCTTGCAGGCCGATGAATATTGGAAATTCTCTTGTTTTAATGCGATCGTTGTATTGGGTTCCTGCTTTTGGCAGCTTGTTTTGCTGGAAATGTCTGCTGGCAGGCGGGGATTAACGTAGTTAGATAAAGATCGTTTTTTGTTTATGTTACTGATCAGACTTCCGGTTCTCTATTTCATTTCCTCCTTTTCTGCAGAATCTGCATCGAGATGACGAGTTATACCCCCAAAAACATTCTCATTACCGGGGCTGCTGGTTTCATAGCATGCCATGTCGCCAACCGGCTCACTCGCAACTTTACAGAGTACAAGATTGTCGTGCTTGACAAGCTCGATTACTGCTCGAACCTGAAAAACCTCCTCCCATCTAAATGCGCCCCCAATTTCAAGTTTGTGAAGGGAGACATTGCCAGCGCGGACCTTGTCAACCATCTCCTCATAACAGAATCCATTGATACGATAATGCACTTCGCCGCCCAGACCCATGTCGACAATTCTTTTGGTAACAGCTTTGAATTCACCAAGAACAACATTTATGGCACTCATGTCCTTCTAGAGGCATGTAGGGTCACTGGCCAGATTAGGAGGTTCATCCATGTCAGCACCGACGAAGTTTATGGAGAGACAGATGAGGATGCTGTTGTAGGAAACCATGAGGCCTCTCAACTTCTCCCTACGAACCCCTACTCCGCAACGAAAGCTGGAGCAGAAATGCTCGTCATGGCATATGGCAGGTCCTATGGGCTACCGGTGATAACGACCCGAGGGAACAATGTCTACGGTCCGAATCAGTACCCTGAAAAATTAATCCCGAAGTTTATCCTTTTGGCCATGGCAGGAAAGCCTCTTCCAATTCATGGAGATGGTTGTAATGTGAGGAGTTACCTCTACTGCAAAGATGTCGCAGAGGCTTTTGAGGTAATTCTACACAAAGGTGAGGTGGGTCATGTTTATAATATCGGGACAAAGAAGGAGAGGAGGGTGATTGATGTGGCGAAAGACATATGCAAGCTTTTCTCCATGGACCCGGAGACCAGCATCCAGTTTGTGGAGAATAGACCGTTCAATGATCAGAGGTACTTCTTGGATGATGAGAAGCTGAAGAACTTGGGTTGGTCTGAACGGACTAGTTGGGAAGAAGGGCTGAAGAGGACCATGGAGTGGTACGTCAAGAATCCTGACTGGTGGGGAGATGTCTCTGGCGCTCTGCTTCCTCATCCAAGGATGTTGATGATGGCTGGTGGGGTCGAGAGGCATTATGATGGGCCTGAAGAAGGCGAAGCATTGCCTCTTCCATCTAATTCTGATCAGACCAACATGGCAGTTTCAGGCGAGAAACCATCCTTCAAGTTCCTGATTTATGGTAGAAGTGGCTGGATTGGGGGCTTACTTGGAAAACTCTGCAAGATGCAAGGGATTCCGTTTGAATATGGAAGAGGGCGTCTCGAGGACCGGTCACAGCTCTTGGCAGATATTGCAAATGTTAAACCGACGCATGTCTTTAATGCTGCAGGCGTGACTGGTAGACCCAATGTCGATTGGTGTGAATCCCACAAAACTGAAACAATCCGCACAAATGTTGCTGGAACGCTGACATTGGCTGATGTCTGCCGGGAACATGGACTCCTTGTGATTAACTTTGCCACCGGCTGTATATTTGAGTACAATGCTTCCCATCCAGAGGGCTCTGGCATTGGCTTTAAGGAAGAGGACAAGCCCAATTTCACTGGCTCCTTTTACTCCAAAACCAAGGCCATGGTGAGTTATATTCAGAATTTCTTTTCCAATTTGCCAAATGCCATCGGGAAGCTGATTATTTAAATCGCCTCTTCTTCTTAATCAGGTGGAAGAGCTCTTGAAGGAGTATGACAATGTCTGTACCCTCAGAGTCCGTATGCCTATCTCGTCGGACCTCAACAACCCCCGCAATTTCATCACCAAGATATCTCGTTACAACAAGGTGGTTAACATCCCCAATAGCATGACCGTCTTGGACGAACTCCTCCCAGTTTCCATAGAGATGGCGAAGCGGAACCTGAGGGGTATATGGAACTTTACGAACCCTGGAGCTGTGAGCCATAATGAGATCCTGGAGATGTACAAGAGCTACATCGACCCTGATTTCCAGTGGGTTAACTTTACTTTGGAAGAGCAAGCGCAGGTGATAGTCGCCCCACGAAGCAACAACGAGATGGATGCGACCAAATTGAAGAACGAGTTCCCCGACTTGCTATCAATCAAGGACTCGCTCATCAAGTACGTATTCGAGCCAAACAAGAAAAACGTCACGAAGTAACTGGCTTTCAGGGTAGGTATCCGGATCGGTTTCCTGCTTAAGTTACACGAAACGGTCTCTTACACTTCTTTTAGCTTTCCTTAGAGTTATCGTTGTTCGTAATTATCAGCATCAGGTCCTCCTCCAGTCAAAGAAATCGAAGTTGAATCTGTTAGGGAGTTTCTTTCTCTGTTTATTTGATTCTAGCTCACCCCATGTGACGGTGGTAGAAGCTGACTATGGAGATGCCACATTGTATTTTAATAAGATTTAACCATTTTTTGAGCGTTCATCCTGCGTGTCATCCTATGTACTTAGGGTACTACAATGTATGGGAGGGACATTTTTCTGTATTAATCAATGTTTGGTGTCATTATTCTCCAAACAGTTTCCATACTGCAATTTTGAGTAGGAAAGTGGATGGTGGTCGACTATTGGAAATGCAAACAGAATGAAGCTCCATCCTCAGTTCCACGCATCCCTCATTGCTTTCATTCAACTACAAAATTATTGAGTAGAACCGTTTTTCTGTTCCCTTGAGAGAGATAAGATGAAAATGGTATGAGATGCTGCATAATCCATCATATCTCGACTCGTTGCACATCCAAGATCAGGTCAACTGCCACAATGCAATGGGATCTACCCAGCACATCATTTAAAAGAAGACGGCATTGACCTGTAAAATGAAACTTGGCAACTCGATGGCAACATTTGTGGGAGTACGTGGTAGATGAACGGAAAAGCCTTTTGTAGCTCATCTTATAGTTGTTGAAGCCCCATAAAGTGAAGATGAAAGGGAGTATTCTTATTCACAGATATGACAGAAGGCAATGAATCTCTCGTCATTTTATATAAATTGACCAATTTCTCATCCTTCGAACGCGGGATCATCTGAAGAAAGTCTCCAAATGAAGATGATCAAAAGCTTCTGACATCTTGTCAGAATCTAGACATCGAACTACTAGATCTCAGCATAGCTACACTTCTAAGGATCAAGAAGGAGTTATTTCTTTCATGAATCAAAGATTCTTCAAGGATTCCTAGAAACTGCGTAGCAATGAGCGTAAGTCGAAATATACACTTGACTATATGGACATGGAACTGCAACAGAAAACTCAGGGCTTTTACTATACGCTATGGACATGCAAGAAGAGATTAAGGTTTTCTTTGACTTGACAGCACTGGTTACACCCAGCAGGTCAGGACAAACAACTCAAATGAGGTGATGAGATCCATCGACACTGCAAAACAAATCAGATATATCATACAAATCAATCACCATGCAAATTGTAGGTGAACATAAGTACCAAAGGACAGACCAAAATTGCAAGTTACATAGGCATACCTTTAACAAACTAAGTTGCTTCAACGTAAAGGGCTATAGCCTGGCTTGTGGATGACTTGAGCTCTGACATGAAGAAAATGCAAAACATTGAAATGGGCATGCTGGAATGAGAAACAAAGAACTTGCGCAGGTGTAAAAACAAGTTAGCAATGAGCAAACCTTCTGATTCCATCTGCAACCAATCTCTCGTGCAAATCAATGCTTGACGGATATCTGGGTCAAGTGAACTTTGAACTTGATCAAGCATTCTGGGCCCACTAGTGAATGTTGATTCTGGGCTGCCAGTCGACATGGGGGTGCCCAAAACATCTCGTGCCATCATGGACAATATAGGGTAGCGAGGAGTGTGAACCTTCCACCAATTTAAGATGTTGAAATCACAATTACGAGGAAAGACTGGTTCTTCCAAGTACTTGTCCAAGTCAGATACCGCACTTTGATTCTGAGATGTCTCATGGAGGAACTTGTCAAAGCCCTTCAGTCTATCTCTAGAGTCACTGCACATACTGGGCAAGCTGCTGCCAGGCAAAGCTGAACCTTGATCAACCAATGAGGAGCATATAGAATATGCATCGAACAATTGTTTAATCCCATCAGATATCTCTTTTATTCTATCCAGAGCTGTACTGCCATATATCTGAGAGTAGTAATACTCGACCAACTTCACCTTGAATCGTGGATCTAAAATGACTGCGGCAGCCAAAGACAAACTACATTTATTCCAGTATTTGTCAAACTTAGTTTTCATCTTCTGCACAATGTTACTAATGAAGTCATCAGGATTCTTGCACCATTCAATCAACTGGATGTGTACATGGCAAATCTCTGGGAAGTAGACATTCGCAGTTTGACAACTGTTGCTCGAAAGGACATTAGCAATTTCATACAAAACTTTCAAATATCCACAAATGGTCTTCGCCCATTCCCATTCTGTGTCACTTAAAGCAGATGTGTACAAGGGGTCGTGCTCTCTCAAAAGAGAAAACGCACCCCTATACTCTAATGCTGCTTCAACCATGAGATATGTTGAGTTCCATCGAACTGGGCAATCAAGTGCCAGGCTCTTTGGGCTATTAATTCCAACTTGTTGAGCAAAATCATTGAGCTTCTCTTGATTTACCTTTGAACTCTTAATATATCTCACGCTTCCACGAATCTTACGTGTCACCTCTCGCAGCGCTTCAATTGCATCTTGCACGATGTCAGTCACAACGTGTGCAGCTGAACGAACATCCAATAATTGACCAGCACTCAACTGAGGCTTGTTCTGAGAGATCTGCTCTTTAATTTTCATGACAATACCCTCGTCAGTGGAACAATCATCAAATGTCACAGCAAACAACTTACAGTCAACATTCCATTCCATTAGGCAATTGATAATTACTTCTGAAAGCATATCTTCCGTGTGAGAAGAATCGAGAGTAACAAAATTAAGAATCTTCCTCTTCAGCCTCCAATCCTCATCAATGTAATTTGCTGTCAAAGACAAATATTCAGCATTTTCTATTGAGAACCACTTTTCAATATTGACATTGATTCTGCCTTGCAGATTATTTAATGCCAAACGCACTTTCTCCTTCTCTTTTCCGTAGATTTCCATGCAGGAATTCTCAACAGCACCATCAGATGTTACATCAAATAGTGGCTGAATGTTCTTGACAAATACTTTAAATCCAACATGGTCAACCATGGCCAGAGGGTAACCATGCAAAATGATCATACGGGCAAGATCAAGCCTACTGCGATCTTGATCAAACTTACTGCTTCCAAGACTAATGATTTCTTCACGCTTCACCTCGTGATCGTACTTTAAAGCCAGTGGCTTAGCAAAATCTTCTTTTCTCTGTCCCTCATCATAGCTAATGCCAGCGAGGGCAAGCGTGCTTTCCTTTTTCCTTCTTTTTGCTGAAAGCAGTTGAGACACGTCGTAGTTAGATCGTTTCAAGCATCGCATCAAGTGATTCCTCAAATGTGTTGTTCCACTATTACTTGATCCACTGAGTTTCTTCTGACAGTGTAGACAAACAGCATAACATATATCGGACTTTCGGATGCGTTCGAAATGATTCCAAACAACAGACGTCAACCTTTTTGGTTTCTTGATAGCTGAATCATTTGATAATTCCATTGCATCAGGTCAAGATGAGCCAAAAGCTGCACAGCGTCAAACCATATGAGTGATGCATAGATCCCTTTTGCAGCAAGAAAAATCTCTCCTATGATTCCTATTCACAGATTTTTCATCACCTTCACATCAAAATTAACACAAAAAATACGACATGCAATTCTCAAAACACATTAATGCAACCTTTCCACAGGAAACCACAATTCCTTTCTAAAGATGATGCGATAACTCTTGTAATAGCACATGAACTGCACATACATACAGGACTAGAAGGCCAACGAACAGATGGAAAAAGAGAGACACTGATTGGCCAAGTCCTAAAAGGCTAAATCCACACCAATGCATTAAACACCCTACACTGGGACTATAACCCAATCATATGCATTTGATGTTACTCGAGAGATGGCGGAAATTCATCGACATGATCGGGAACCCACGCCGGAATCATCTCTGCGCTAATCATCCCGATGCATCGCGCGACCGGAATTATCGACTCCGTCGAGAAACATACAACAGCTAAGCTACACCATGCAAGCCATGCACTATTTCAACTCCATGTCCTAAAATGACCAGAATTCAGCACATGGGTGGCAAGAAAATCCAAATAAAAAGCAAGCCCAGCCAATGATTTGAACCAATCTTCCACCACACCAGTCACTGCACGAAGCACTCAATCAACCCACAACGCAATTCTCGACCTCAAATTAAACATCTCGACAGGTTCTTCGAGGTGGGTCAGGACACGGTTCGGAGAAAAGGGTGGTGGGGGTGGCAAGAACACGACCAGACCGCGCGTAATCGGAACGTAAGACGCGAATGCACGAGGAGAGAGAGAGAGGCGGGTCTTACCGGCGAGGAACCGGAGCGGGAGCTGCTCGCGGCTGGTCCGAAGTCCGATCGGAGGATCCGGCAGATCTTAGGGTTAGGGGGTCGGGGAAATGGACTGGTTTTGGGTAAGATCCGAGCCGGGCGAGATGAGGGGATGGGGATTGGTTGGTGTTCTCGGCGGGTCGACCGGAAACCGGATCCCGGGTTTGATATGATCCGGAGAAAAAGGGGAAAAAAAAAGAAAAGGTGGAGCGACCCGGATACATACCCGGGTGGGTTTTGGACATTGGTCAAATCCAACCACCCTCCGTGGTTCGGGTCCGAATCCGATGGTGGATTGCTGGACCTCGAGTCCTGTGTCTTGACCCAACACCAATTGGCAATTGGCAGTTTGGGGCTAGTGATGGAGCAATGGTTTTATTGGCTTGTATGAAAATGGGAAACGCATTATAAGAAAGTGCTGGCAGATTATATATTTACACATTATGCGTGTAGTGATCAAAAGGAAATTCAATTTAATGCAAGGGGAAATGCAGTTCTTTGTGTGAGTTTACTAGATTCTTTTGTCCTGGTTAGTAACTTCTTGATAAAAAATAATTTCAAACATCTCAATCGATAGCAACTAATCCCCAACACACTCGTTTAACATCCTAATAAGGAGAATTTGTCATTTAAAGAAAAAAAAAGGACCTTTCTAGTTAGGTGTAATCAACATATTGAAAAATAAAAATAACCACTCGTTAGCTATGGTTGACAAGTATTTCAAAGACAACCATTGACAAGATCCATTTGTAATTAATGTTATTCATAGTAAAATAGATAAGCTATTTTTATAACACGAAAAAACGGCCTCCAATATATTTTTTGAATAGTGGCTTTTGCATGAAAAGTATTTTTAAAGGCACGGTTAAACAATCAAATGAGATAATATTAAAATTTCTCACGCAACAACTATTTCTGTAATACATGCGATCAATATTTCGAAAATTAAATATTTTTCTCATTTAAAATGGTTTAATCTTTCTCTGGGAAAAAGAGGGCTGGCCCACTGGGCCTGGGGATCGTGGAATGAACCGGAGGACAAACGGAGCATCTCGGAGAAGCCGAAGAGAAGTGAGGACGGAAAGATACGGAATCGGATCCAAGCTAGAGAGCCGCTTCGTAAATCGAGCTCGAGCGACGCCGCCAATGCTCGCGACGGAGCCGCGAGAGAGATCGAGAGAGGAAGGAGGAGAAGAAGAAGAAGAAGATGGTGAGGAGGAAGCTGTTGCTGCTGCTGAAGCCCCTGGACGATTACGCCGTCGCCGCCCAGTCCCACGGTCTCCCTCGCATCGCCAACCCTCAGGTCCTCCGTCCACTCCTCTCTCTTTGCACTCCAACTGTTCGACGAAATCTCTCAACGAAATATACGGAATCGATCGGTCGATTCCGCCAGACTTTCGTATTTGACGCTGGGGCGAGTTATGGGCAATCTGGGTACAATGTTTTTGTTTCCGATGTTATGTGACGTGGGTTTGTCCGATGAAATTTTTTCCAGATCCTACATCATCTGGACAGCAGGAGCAAGGTGCACCGCGAGGCCATACGGTTCTGCCAGAACGTGCTGCTGCGGAAGCTCGTCGACTGGGAGCCCATCTTGCGCGACAATGTGTCCCAGCCCATACGCAACGTGGACATGGTCGTCACCGTCGGCGGCGACGGCACTCTGTTGCACGCCAGCCATTTCGTGGACGACTCCATTCCGCTTCTCGGCGTGAACTCCGATCCTACGCAAGTTGCTGAGGTATTCTCGGTTTGTTCGATTTGCTCGCGTTTCTTGTGGTTTGGCTGAGTGTTTAAGCGATGAGAAATGTAAGCATCCATGAACTATGATATTGCTTCTCTGCAGGTTGAAGAGCTTGGTGATCAATATGATGCAACGAGAAGCACCGGCTTCCTCTGTGCAGCAACTGTCCATAATTTCGAGCAAGTAAGGTGTCCTATATGTCTATACAAAAGTAGGAATTTTGTAGACCAATTTACTTTTCCATCTTCTGTAGATGAGTGAAAACTTCTAGTGTAGTTGCGCCAGGACACAATCTTATGCCAACTTTTGTGTCAATGAGATTATGTGTGCTAGAGTACCGGATCTTCTGCTATAAAGGGATGGATTTTAATGTGTGACAACGTAATGGTATATGCATTTGGCATCGGCAATGCTCAAGTCCCTAGCTTGGTCCTGCCTGTCTTAGGTTTAAGATTTCAGAGTTCTTGCTCAGCTGGCTTCCGTAGGTAGATATTTATCATTAATCTCGGTTGCAATTATGCTGATGCCAGTGTAGTATCATGGGAACGTACCCAAGCGAAGTAAATATACAAGTTTGAAAGTCATATTTGATATGGTAGAATCCGGTCACTACACCGTGTTGTATCTCCAACGAAACTTGACAGTCTTCTTGTACAGTTTCACTGTGAAATGTGTCTTAATGATTGGAAGATCTCTTCCAGATACTAGATGACATTCTCGAGGGTCAACTACAACCATCTGAACTATCAAGGATATCAATCTGTGTGAACTCAGCACCGCTGTCAACATGTGCTCTCAATGATGTACTAGTTGCACATCAATGTCCAGCAGCGGTCTCACGATTCTCATTCAGGTCGGGGTGTTCTCTGAAGTGTGCTTATTACTTTCATTTTGGTTGGTCATGTTCACTATATAAATGTCACCTACTTGTTTACAGAATCAAAAGGAATGGACAGTCATTTTTCCCTGCAGTGAACTGCCGATCAAGTGGTCTCAGAGTCTCGACTGCTGCTGGATCAACGGCCGCAATGCTCTCAGCTGGTGGATACCAAATGCCCATTTTATCTCGGGACCTTCAGTACATGGTAAGAGAGCCTATTTCACCCGGAGCAGCTTCTAATCTGATGCATGGATTTCTCAATCCCGACCAGAACATGGAAGTTGCGTGGTTTGGCAAAGAAGGTGCGATATACATTGATGGCTGTAACGTGTGTTACAGAGTTAAGGACGAGGACACACTTGAAATATCTTCTTCCAAGGCCCCGGTTCTAAAAGTCTACTTGCCTCCTCGTTTGTTAGAAAAGAGAGTACTTCCGATTAGGCGGACTTCTGATGCTGAGAAACCGAAAGTATCTCGCCTGTAAATAACATGTAAATAGGTTGATGTCTCTTGTACCTGTGTCTAGTTATGCTCCCAAGTCATTTGCTGCTGGAAGAGTGATAAATGAATAGGGGACAGCTTCCTGGCTGTGGGCTGCTTATTAAAATGCTTTGTTGACAAGAGCTAGAACTAAAGAAGTTGAAATTTCTTGAAGTTGATTATTAATCACAGTTCCTAATGTGCATTCGGATCTTACGACAGTTCTCATGGTTTTCTAGTGCCTATTCTAAGCATATTCAGAAATGGTCAGCATCGTTTGGACTCGTTACCTTTCAGGCCATCTGTTGTTGTGATGGCACCTGATGGTCTTCCTTACTTGGATAAGCATATATGTTCGAATTGATTGGTGTTGGCCGGCGGCCAGTTTTGCCTTGATGTTGCATCTGCCTTTTACCATTTAAGTCCAATAATGGGACTGGGATTGGAATTGGGATTGGAATTTTGCTGGAATTTCTGGACTGTGGCAATAAATATAGTTGTGAACTTTGAGACTAGTCTCAGAAGCAATTGGTAAATATAATGAGGCCCAAGCCCCTTTCTCCCAACTCCAGGTAGGTATTTTCTTCCCACCATACCTCCCATCTTGAAAATCATGCTGAGTTCTAGCATTTGCTCCATGTTCTGGACTGACTAAATATTCACGTGGGGGGTTGCTCCATTCGTGCAATTGCGCCTTTCTGGACACCGTGACATAGAGCCCCACTGCATCGAGAAACTCTTTATTTTCGTGAAAAGCAGACCACTCGACGTCTTTACTGTTCCGGGTACAGTCCGGAAATGTCCTCTTGCAATCGTGTTCGCTTTACAGGCGATTCGAAGATCTGACACCAGCCAGCACTTGGCATCGCTGTGGACCCCAAGATTACAAACCAAGCTGCGATCTACTAGCATAACTCTCATGTGCTCTGGGTGCCCCCATGCATTCATTCCAGCAGTTAATTACCCAACAAGGCCATGTGGACGTAAGCCATGACTAAAAAGAGTCATGGATGCCGGCTAGAAACAGGTCGAGTCTTTTTAGCCTCGCCTTAGCGGTGAAATTTCTTGAAATGCCTCCAAAATGATCTGGCAGTGAAAAATTATCTCACCTTTGAAGAACACCACCATCAGATCATCGACAAAAAGCATAGATGATTCCCAAACATGTTAGAAGTTTTATTATCGGATGGTAATTCAATTTATTTTTTAATTTAATGAACAGTCCTAAATCTTTTAACGATTGTCAAAGAATTGGTGAAAAATCAATGACGTGGGCATTGGCCATCCTGTATTTCACAATCGGTTAATGTGGACAATGTTGTAATTTTTTAAAAACTTTTTTGATGTTTTTTTTTTTTTTTGAAAGAATATTTTTTTTTTTAAAATGGTAAAATTTGGCCTATATCACGTATCGGCGATTTTATCTGAAAATTGATTAGAAAGACGAATTTTAGGGCAAAATAAGTCAAATTTAAAAAATCTAGAATTGAATTAACATCGACAAATCTAAGATCGTTTTCACATTTTCTTTGTCTGAAAAAAAAAAAAAAAAAAAAAAAAAAAAAAAAACGGGTGGGATTAGCCTCTGACCAGCATGCGTAAGGACACTGTGAAACGTGATCCGATCTCCCAGGTCCCGCGTGCCTAGCGGTCGCCTGGTCATTGGAGGGTCGACGATTTCGGTTTTTTTTTTTTTTTTTTTTTTTGGTTTTGGGAGCCCCCGGAGAGACAGCGAGGGCGGTCTCCTGCGCCGACGACACAGATTTTCAAAACCGCCCACGTGTCCACCCCTCCGCCTCCACAACCCCTCAAAAAAAATAAATAAATAAATATCCCCACCACCTCCTCCCCGCCCCCCCCAAAATCATTCTTTTTAATTCTCCCCCCCCGCACCACCTTTTTCTTCCGAAAGGAACCCCGCAAAAAAGGAGAGAATCCCACTTTCCCCCCCCCCCCCCCCCCCTAACCTTCCCCCGTCGCCTTAAACCCTCTCCACTTCTTCCCCTCGTCTCGTGCTCCATCTTTGACGCGCATTAAATTCCCGCGACTCCGAAATATCTCGCCTCTCCCTCTCCCGCAGAATCCCTAGATTCCTTCCTTAGCTCCTCCTCTCTCTCTCTCTCTCTCTTTCTCTCTCTAGAAAATTCCTCATCTTTGGCGGCGGCGAGATCGGTTCCGGGGGATTTCCGGTCGCGTGTGGTTGGGTTGGGGGTGGGGGGAGATGAAGATACAGTGCAACGTGTGCGAGGCGGCGGAGGCGAGCGTCCTCTGCTGCGCCGACGAGGCGGCGCTCTGCTGGGCCTGCGACGAGAAGGTGCACGCCGCCAACAAGCTCGCCAGCAAGCACCAGCGCGTCCCTCTCTCCACCTCCGCTTCCCAGATGCCCAAGTGCGATATCTGCCAGGTTAGCGAATTTTTGGGTGACGAATGATTTGTTTGTGTTCTTGCGTTTGTCTTTGTTGACTTCTGCGTAGTTCTCCCGGTCTGTGCTTCTTCTTTCCGATGACGGTCTCCCGATAGAGGGATTGACTGATTATGGATTGTTTCGTAGCTGACTGGTGGCAAAGTACTCTGGAAATTCTTAAATTCATTAATTCGATTAGAAATTTAAAAGAAAAAAAAAAAAGAAATCTGTTAACGTGAAATTAGGAGCACGTTTTGAAAATTTCTCATCATTTATTAAAAGTAAATTCTTTGTAAATAATGCGGCGCGTAATGTTTTCTTACACAATTGACGCCCATCACCCTTGATTTGGGTGGCTGGTCAAATTTTCAAATTATGACTACCTATGTCGAGGTGACTGGAGGCTGCCCGCGTAACGAATTTGTGACGCAGGCTGTGTGCCATACATAAATCCATTGAACATTACAGATCAAAAGATGTAGTTTCAGCTCAGCTGAAATGTTCAGCTTTATAAGCTTTTTGTCCCCTTTACACAGAAGGATTGCCGACTGGTTCATTTATTTGATGAATGATCAGTTCTCATCCATTGAGTAAGTCTCTGATTTCCAAATAGTATTTCATGAGTTAGAAGAGGTTTTATGCATCCTGTGGGGAAAGTTGATGTAATTTCCATTCGTTTTGAAGATGGCATTGCCACTATGTCATCTTGATTCGCAAATTTCACTTCTTGGATGTCTTTTAAACGAAAAAGGGTGCATTTTCTTTGTCAAATTTAATCGATGCAATGTGCATTCCCTTGACAGGAGACGGCTGGATTTTTCTTTTGTCTAGAGGATCGAGCATTACTCTGTAGGAAATGTGATATATCCATACACACAGTGAATACATATGTGTCTGCTCATCAAAGGTTTCTTCTTACTGGAGTGACAGTGGGTCTTGAACCTACTGAGCCTCATCCCTCCTCTTCTTCGATAAATTCACGGCCTGGGGAAAAGATCTCTGAAACAAAATCAAAGTCTTCTTCTTTGTCAAACGGAGGCAACCAATTGCCATCACACAATGAGTATAACGATATTCCATCCATACACACTGATGGCGTTGGAAGCTTGATAACTGCTAAGGTGCCATTTTCTGGGGGTTCTGCAGCTGCAAGCATGCCACAGTGGCACCTAGATGAACTTCTTGGGTTCAGTGACTTTAACCAAAGTTTCAGCTTCATGGGCAATGGATCATCTAAGGTGCGTGTTCTGCCAATTGTTTTCCGTGTTTCCTGTCACAGTTCAGGTGATTTTGTTGATTCTCCACAATCAATGCCAATGTTTTGATGTGTTCCATCTGTTGTGGGTGGGTTGTGCTTCTGGTGGGATCGATGTCAGAACCTCAATTTCTCGGTCCACCATTGGGTGGGTCATTCACTTTTTTGTTTGATCCATGTTCTGACCTTCATATTACATGAACAAAAGATGCTGCTAGTCTTGCAAGAAGGTGGAATTTTTTGGCAGTTCATCATTTTCATATGATGTCTCCTGCTACAATTTGTCATTTTCAATTTATCTATCATTTTTGAAATTCGGTTCATGTAAAGCCGAGTCAAAATTTCATGTCAAGCCGCGTTACATTTGAATTTATTCTTGTGCGCAATGAGGTCAAATTTCTGTTTGTTTCAGTTTTTTATCTGGTGTTTTTTTTTTCTTTGCGTTGGGTTGTCTTCTTGCTTTCATGCTTGAGATTAGTGGAGATAAATGCACTTGTGTATTATTCCATTGAAAGTTCTAGATGTGGTTTTTTTTTTTTCACTCTGTAGGTGTTTGGAAAACTGCCTGTTACTTTGAGATGGGATGAGCAGTTCTCCTAATAATAATCTGAATTGAGTGGTTGAGAGGTGAGAGATTGTTGTAGCGGTGGTCCAGCTAGACCAACATCAATAGGGTCCATTGTTCCAGTCCTAAAATTTGACTCCATGTCTACTTTTTTAATAGAAAAAAGGAGAAAAAGGAAGGAAGAAAAAATCGGGTGCTCTTTGGTCTTGAATCTTGATGTACTTCAGCCTTTTCACATCTGAGTCATGCAGGGGCGGAGTAATCTGTCACTAACAATACTATTGCAACTCTTGGTATGCACAAAAATAATGGCTGACACGGTCCGTAATATTCTGTTGTTTTGACGAGGTCTTCCAGGCAGACAGTGGCAAGCTTGGAGACTCTGATTGCTCCTCAATCATGAGAAGTTCTGAAGAAACAGTTGACGAGTGCTTGGGCCAGGTTCCAGATGCTTATTGGGCTGTGCCTCAGATGTCTTCACCTCCTACAGCTTCAGGTTTATACTGGCCAAAAAGTGCTCGGCGTCAACTGGATGCTGCTGTTTATGTTCCCGATATATCTTCCGCACCAGAGAATGACTTCCTGTGTCAAAGAAATGATCGCAGCATAAAACGCCGAAGACAATCTTAGGCCATGGGTTCAGCACAATCAGGTCCTGTAGAGAAAGAGAGAAAAAAAAAGGAGGGGGGGGGGTTGGATTTACTTTTGTGGCGTGCCTTCTTAAACGTATTTCAGTAGTCTCATTATGTCTTATCGCTGACAGTTTAAAGCTTTCCAACTTCTGTAGTAGGTCAAGTAGATATCTCAAAGATGGTATGACGGACCGAGTAAGGCCGAAGTGAAATTTCGGGCAAGAACTCATGGATAGCATTAGTTCCAGTTTGCTGTACTGTAATGACTCAGGTTGTATGATGGAGAAAGTAAATTCAATCTCAATAAATGGTATTTTCGCTGTTCCGAGCGCAGAGGACTGCCGTGGTAAGTGGATGATCCTCTCTGGTGAATTAAAAAATCACGGACGTATGGTGGTGCAGTCCGTTTGATTGCAGACAATGATTTGAGCGATAACCATATCACGTGAAACTTTCATTCCTCTGATGTGAAGCCCGAAGCCCTTCTGCTGCTTTGTTTTGGCCAAGCACCTGTCTTCATGGATAAAGATACGGCCGGTCTCAACTCTTTTCGCTACATGAGTTGACGGAGATTTCGCGATTATGAAAATGCACGAGGTTTAGGAAAAATGGTGCAAATAATCTTTGAATTTTAGTTCAATGTTTAATTTGGTCATTGAATTTTTAATTTGTTTAATTTGATTTTTGAAATGTAACCCATCGTGTAATGTGATATTGGAATTTTTAATTTGTTCAATGTAACGTGGTCTCTAAATTTATGAAAGATAATGCATGTTCAATGTTGTCCTTAATCTTGAATTAATATAACAACGGCATAAAAGTTTTCATATCACTTAGGGATTACTTTAAACATTCACAAAAGACTTAAAAATCATATTAAATAAATTTAAAAATTTAAGAATCAATACTCTACATTGAATTAAAATTTTAAGAATTATAGGGATCATATTGTCTCTTTTGTATATTGTTTGCTTTCGGATCTAGACGGGAGGGTGACGCGGGAGCCCAACTGGCGTATGGACCATAGGATCAGAAAGATTCCCTCGTGACCGCAGGTCCGATGCCCCAAAACAAAATATCTGTCCGGTCCCGTCCCGTCCCGTCCTGTTCCGTTCCCACGCCCGTATAATGTCCGGGTCGAGCTTCGGGCAGCAGCGGTTCCTTCGCAGGCACTCAAACACTCGCACGCCCCGATCGAAACATGTCTTCTTTGTCAACGCTGCTCCTCCTCCCTTATAACCCTCCCGCGATCCCTCCTCCTCCCCATCGCTCCTCCCTCCTCCTCCTCCCCCCCGCCTCGCCGGCCCTTCGGCCTCCGCCGCTCCTCCCCGGCCTCCGCCGCGACCCCCGGCCCCCCCGACCGGCGGGCGCGATGTCGGCGCAGGGCGCTCTCTCCGAGGCCCTGGCCCTGATCCAGTCGGCCCCTCCCACGTGGAAGTCCGCCGTCTTCAGCAACCTCCTGATCTTCGTCGCCGGCTCTCCCATCCTCCTCGCCGGCCTCTCCGCGCCCGGCATCGGCGCGGCTTTCCTCCTGGGGACTCTCACCTGGCGCGCCTTCGGTCCCTCGGGGTTCCTCCTCGTCGCCGCCTACTTCGTCATCGTAAGCCCGAAACTCTCGAGATCCTGCATTTGATTCCGCCGCTTGTGGCTGTTGCATTCTAATTGCGATCGAAGATTTCGCGCTTCGCCGAGGTTTATCTCCATTTAGTGAGAGACTCTGGTTTGCAGCATCCTGATAATTGTGGAGTGTTCCTGGTCGCTAATCTCTATTGGTATGCTCCGATTGGTAGTCATGTCTGCTTTTGATTGTAATTTCTCATTCTCATTGTACGGCCCTCGTCGTTTGCTACTGTCACTTTTAAGCTGCCGCTCATGATCGTTGAAGTTAATTTGCTGCGTTCTGAATTTGAGATTTGAGTTCTGTATTAATTGAGTTGGATCCCTTAGGGAACTGCAGCAACGAAGGTGAAAATGGCGCAGAAGGAAGCTCAGGGGGTTGCTGAGAAGAGGAAAGGAAGGAGAGGGCCTAGAAGCGTGATTGGTTCCAGTGCGGCCGGTTGTGTCTGTGCTTTCCTTTCTATATTCGGCGTAGGAGGAGAGGCGTTCTCGCATCTCTGGTTACTCGGGTTTATTGCTAGTTTCTGTACTAAGTTGAGCGATACTGTTTCGAGTGAGATCGGCAAGGCTTACGGAAAAATAACGTGAGTAATCTTTCTCACCTGCACTTGAGGTGACGGTTGATGCTTGAATCTTGTGTTTGTGATGATCACTGATCATTTTTGTGCTGTCTCATGATATGTTCTTCAAATTGATGGTAATTTTAAACTCTCCCGTTTCTTCTGTGATATATTCTTCCTGTTTTTTGCTAGTACTTTGTAGCCCTCAAGTCATTTGCCTTGAGATTGATGTAATGACTGCAGAATACATCAGATTATTACAAGAGGCTGAAGAATGTTACTAGTGATTACATGATTTATTGGTCTAGAGAGCACAACTACTTGCTTGGCAGTGTCTAGTCAGGTTATGTTGCATGAGATGCAGAATCATAGATGTACATGTACACATATATTGAGAGGGAGGAAGGGAGGGAGATAATTTCCTTAGGAATTGAACAGTTTAATCATAATGGAACCATCAGTTATGTAATATGAGGAAACTTCTACTATATCTTTCCAGTAACTAGACAGCTAACTTTTGGCAAACTTGGCATTTGAAGCGAGGTTGCCTTTGTGAAAGTGGATATCATGCTTGAATGCTTCTGCTATTTAGTTCCTAGAAACTGTTTGCTTTCGCCATGCACCATATATGTAACTCATCATGTATTGATGGTTCTTCTTTAACAGGTACTTGGTGACCACTTTTAAAGTTGTTCCTCGTGGAACGGAAGGTGCTGTAAGTCTCGAGGGAACAATTGCTGGAATTCTGGCATCAGTTCTTCTGGCCTTAGCCAGTTTTCTCCTGGGGCAGGTACTTTGGTCTTCTCAACCTAGGCATAATTCTAAAATATTTTGCCTGGACTTATTGTCTGATTCCTTTACCGGACTTATTGTCTGATTCCTTTACCTAATCATGTCATGTGCATTATAGGGCCTGTCTTATTTGCTTTGCTTTGCTTTGCTGTGCTTGCTAATGCTGTGGACACTGCCAAGGCTATGTTTGCTTAATTTTAATGGTCTGGCATTTAATCTGCTTGCAGTTTTTAAATTTGATTGGTGCTTCTGTTTAGATTTATCAGTTAATGTGCGACCTTTTTTTGTCCGTCATTTGCTTACTCTCTCTCTCTCTCTCTCTCTCGTTGGGTCAAGACAGATAAAAGCACCTGAAGCCATCATATGTATCTTAGCTTCACAGATTGCTAATCTTGGCGAGAGTATAATTGGGGCGGCCTTTCAAGATAAGGAAGGATTTCGTTGGGTAAGGACTTGTCTCGATTCCATCACATTCATTTCCTGTCTGAGTTCAAAACTTGAAAGTGCCTATTACTAGATGATCATTAACACACCATGAGTGACGACAAATTACGGAGATTCATCTGAATTGTCAATTGCCAGCTGCAATTTCTCTCTGTTACGGATCCAACTGGTCTGCTTCATTGCATTACATCCTAATAGTAGCTCACAATTTCTCTGGCTTCCTTATGCAGCTCAACAACGATGCTGTCAATGTCATTAATATCTCCATGGGTAGCATATTGGCCGTTCTGATGCAGCAAGCCTTTGTTCCAAATTTGTGACGGCACAAGTATCAACAGTACGAGCTCTCTAACATTGATAAAATCAGGCCAGTCTAGACATACAGAAGGGTGAACGAAAAGAGAGAGAGAGAGAGAGAGAGAGAGAGAGAGAGATCCTTATGACGAAAGCGGAGATACCAGATTTGAACAAGGGTTACAATACTGCAGACGGGGGACATTTAGATCCCTTCAAATTCAGCAGCAGCAGCATTTAATTAAATTCATCTTGTACAGTGCTCCTTTCTCTCAACGAAGCCAGACTGAGGACTGCATCGGGGGTCGGTCGATGTAATTACGGCTTTCTTTTCGCAAATATGACTTTGTACCGTGCACGCGATGTGCAGTTCTGCCACTCGACATTTGGATATCCATATTGGTGAGAAAGGGGAAGGGATATCTTGAAGCCATTTATCAGGACCAAAAACACCAAATCGATGTTTTCTCACGATAGGAGAAAAGAGCGTGAATAGATTTGCTTCATCTAAGATCTTCATGCAGCTCTTTGCTCCTCATTTAAAGCCAAATGCCCCGAAATCCTTCGAGCTTTACAAAGCCTATATATAACCGTGACTTTTATTAGCTTTTTAAAGAATTTTGAGACCTTTGCACGTTTTGTTGTATAAATAATAAGTGTAATCTCAATGTTAAAAAGAAAAAAAAAAAAGAGAGGTTGTTTAACTTTAATTTAATCGAATGTAACATGCAAAATACATTGAGTTAATATCAAGAAAAATCTTAAATCAATATATCCGTGATAAATTTATTTTAAATTATTATTTTTTTACCATAAAAAATCTCAAACTCATACATTTGTGAAGAATTTTTCCTCTATTAGTTTCTATTAAATTTTATGGTTAAATTACTAAGTTGGATGACATGTAACAATTAACGAGTGTATTAATTTGAGGTTTTTATTTTTCATTTGTTTTATATATATATCAGTTTGTGGTTTTTTAAGGTATTAATCCAATTTAACGAAAATTAATGAATAATAAATTATTCACAAATGCAAAAGTTTGGGATTTCGGGTGGCAGGTAAATATATGGTATGTGTATCAGTTTGGATTTTTCGTGGTATTAATTCAAATATATTTTTGTTAGTGTAAGGAAAAAAAATATATATATGAAAAGAAGGGAAAGAGGCCATGGAAGGCCCAGCCCACGAGCTCGAGGAGTCAGTCCCTTATCCCCTTATCGAAATCGAACCAGAGAGAAGAAAGACGCGAGCTTTGGCTCCCTGCTGCTCTTGAGCGCGAGAGAGAGAGAGAGAGAGAGGGAGAAGAGGAGAGCAAAATGGCGATCCTCAGTGCACTTGCAGCATCCTCATCTCCTTCAGCCATCTTCGCGCCCGCCAACTGCAACCCCTCCGTCCCTCCTCTCTCTTCCAGGAGGAGCGTCGCCGGGCTGTCGCTCGCACTGTCCAGGCCCGTCGCCGCGACGGTCGTCGGCCAGCGCGGTTTCGCCGTCCGGTGCCAGAAGGACCTCTCCGTCGTCCCTCTCGACCAGCGGTGGATGTTCGAGGAGTCCGAGGTCGACGGACCTGTAAGAACCTCTCTCTCTCTCTCTCTCTCCCCCTGTTGTTTGTGCACGTGTACCGTCCATTTGACTGCTCTTGTAGATGGATAGTAGGGACGAAGTCCGTGGTTTTCTGGGTTCTTTGAGAAGAGGCATTTTGGGTAATGCAAGTTTTCCGGTTTGGTTGATCTTGAGTGGCCCAATCATGGGATGGACGGAGGTCAGCGACGTTGGAGAAAAATTTGGGATGTCATGCGTGGTGTTGTGGTTTTCTTTTCTTGTTTTGTAGGACATTTGGAACAAGACGTGGTATCCAAAAGCTCGAGATCACGTGAACACGGAGAAGCAGTGGTACATAGTGGATGCCACGGATAAGATACTCGGTAGGCTCGCGTCCACCATCGCTATCTACATCCGCGGCAAGAATCTGGCGACGTACACTCCCAGTGTGGACATGGGGGCCTTTGTGATTGTGGTATGTACTTGAATTTTGGTTAGGCATCGCCGTATGTTGCATTTGCTTTTCTGAGAAGACTAGCCGATGATTTAATTTCCCGGTCACTCGATTTGAGGAGTGGACATCGCAAGATGCTCACCATGCTTTATCATTTTTGACGTACGCACCATGGCCGAAATTACTACCTTCTTGTCTCTGACCCCATCTATTGGCCTCTCCCAATTAGGCACATGTTTAACATGGTTTTTCCAACCTATCAGTTGGTCGCTTACAATACTGCACAATCTGGATAGAAAAGGAGTTGAAAACATTGGACTCCAGTTTATATAGCCTTCTTGCTGACGCTACTTCAAATTTGTGCGACCTGATTCCCTTTTGTTAATTATACCTGAAATTCTCCCTATGATTATGCGAAATGACTGCTTTTGCTGGTTTGATAATTGACTAGTTCATATGTTAAAACTTTTCAAAGAGAAATGAAGGTTGTGATCTGATACTCTTATCACTCTTTACTGTAAGCTAGGAAAAATAGGGTGCATGCTGTTTCCCTTATCATGAGAGGGAAAGTGGACATTATGATAAGAGTGTTTACTTCTCCGTGACAGTTGAAACCTGCTATGGATTCTGCTGCAAGATTTTAGATCAGTTCCTGTCATACAATATCACTGTGTGCGAAGCAAGAAAGCTTGATGCGTCATTACCATTTACTTGTGCACATGGTATCTATAGGTTAATGCTGAAAAGGTTGCTGTATCTGGAAAGAAGAGGACCCAAAAGCTCTACAGGAGGCATTCAGGAAGACCCGGTGGTATGAAAGTCGAGACATTCGACCAACTGCAGCAGAGAATTCCTGAGAGAATCATTGAACATGCTGTTCGGGGCATGCTTCCCAAAGGAAGGGTAATTTTATGAGCCTTAATAATCAAATCCGCACACCTTCACCCCTCCTCCTTTTGCATTACACAGGCAGATTTAATGGTTGCTTTTCACCATAGTCACAACTTTTCAGACTGGTATTTCTGTGCGGCATTCTAGTGGGATCATGGGATGGGAGATTGAGGACATTAAGATATTTCATTTGCCGACTAGAAAGACCAGAAGTTTCATTACCGACATAAATACTGCGGTCCAAAACTAAGTAGAATTGAAGTAATCTAGATGCGAGAAATGAGAACACTTGATAATATTCTGCTCCAGCAATAGTGTGGCACACTTAATGCATTTTCAAAATAACCAAGTCTTATTTGGTGGCAGTAGCAATTTCTATTCCACTTTTATATCTAATAACAGGAAACGGCTTAGCTTATATTCATTCAGTTGATCAATTTCGGCAACATCAGGGCTCCTGGTTTTCTCTTAGAATTCTGTTCTCTAACTCAAGGATGTAGTAGCCATACATTCTTTTATAGTAGAATGTATAGTTACCAGCATCTTTCTGTAATGATTATACTATGCTTTGTATGGCTGTTCGGTGGAACTGTATGAAGGTATGATAGGCAGATAGCGCTATGGCTCACGGTATGCACCTTGTTAACTTCTACCTGTTGCTCCGTACTCTATATTTGATATTTGAACTCTTCTAAAGACTCACGTTGCTTCTTTAAAGTTCTTCCTCAATGCCTAAGATCATTCCAAGTAATAGAGTTTAGCAGCTTAGAATGGGGTCTTTTGCGTGCAGCTTGGCCGAGCATTGTTCAACCACCTTAAGGTTTATGAGGGCCCGGAACACCCCCACGACGCCCAAAAGCCCATTGAGCTTCCCATAAGGGACAAGAGGATACAGAAGCAGACATGAATTGGTTTTGGTATTTTGCCGGAGAGAATTATAGCAATTATGAAGTGTCCTTGTAAAGAATTGCTAGTCTTTAGTTTCCTTTTTGTGCAATGAAGTTTGAATTTTATTCATGGGCTCCGCTTCCCACCATTTCAGTCTTGTTGCCTTCTCTGCTTTGTGCCATAGATGCAGGCGTGCCATACTAAAGTCTAGTCTGCCATCGTTTACTCTTTGACTGCTGAAGTCGAGTTCATTCTGCAACTCCACCTACAGTTCTTCCGCGAAATGAGGTGGATGTTTCTGTAATTTTAATGCAATTCATTGAATGTTTAGCTGCAACAGAGAATTTTTATATTGGTTATCTTGCAACAGAATCGTTTAATTTTCATTAATGCGAGCCATGGAACCGAGATGCCTCTCCTAAGAGTGCTTATGTGGGTATTGGGTATATGGAATGCAATGCATCATATTACTCTGAGGTTGCATCATATTACTCTGAGGTTTACTTTAGTATGCCAATGTTAATTGGCTTTAATTGAATGGTGTTTTCTTTCAACATATCATACTCAAGGATGTTGTTATCTCTTGAAATTGACTCTCATGAACTATGAACCCACATTCTTAAAGCTAGAAAAAGGACTGAGACAGTTGAACGCTAGCCCGTAGCATTTGTAGAGGGACATTGAGTTCATATAATTGTAGCGCGACCCTCTCCTACATTTGGGCGAGGGTTGTGGCCCTCCCTCAGTTGGCCCTTGTCTCTGGTCAAAAGGGTCACTAGCCACCGGCGAGAGGGCCCCCGGGCCTGTTTTTCATTATTATTTGTGTGTGTGTGTGTGTTTTTTTTTTTTAAGTTTTAGCTTCTTTTTTTTTTTTTCCTTTTTTGATTTTTTTACGGAAAAAAATAGATTAAGGAAAAAAAGAAAGAAAAAAAGAAAGAAAATAAAAAGGTAAATGGTGGAAATGCCCTTGATCATTTGTTGAGGTCACTAACATGGCATTTCAGGCTCTTATTTGAAATTCATTCCAAGTCTTTAATTGAGAAAATATGGCATATTAAACCTTTATTTGGAACTTTCCTTATAATTAAGTCAAACTCTAGAATTCGGTATTTTAAAATTTCTTTGTCCTGGGTTCGCTTTCTTCTCACTCGAAAAAGAATAAGTAAAATATTCACTACTTCAAGCTTCATGAACACGAACAAAATCCGTTCTAGCATAATGAGCGCGAAGCCCTACTCATGGTGAACAAGTTCCAAACTTTTTTGCTGTCAAATAATTCGTTAAAAATAAATAGAATGAGAGGTCACCCTCAGAGCAGCAAGATCAAGAGTAAAACAGCAGCGACTTCAACTAAAACATAACCGACATGTGCTGGCGACACAGCATGCCCGGCTGATTTGCGTCCAGGACCGGAAGGTGGAGACGCTGGAGCCCACGGAGATGGAGCCACCGGAGCCCACGGCGGTGGAGGCCAGGAACCGGGAGGTGGAGGACTGGAAGCCGGCGGCGCCTCTGGTGCTGGAGGACTGGGAGGAGGCCAGGAACCGGGAGGTGGAGGACTTGAAGCCGGAGGAGCCTCTGGTGCTGGAGGACTGGGAGGAGGCCAGGAACCGGGAGGTGGAGGACTTGAAGCCGGAGGAGCCTCTGGTGCCGGAGGACTGGGAGGTGGAGGACTTGAAGCCGGAGGCACCTCTGGTGTTGGAGGACTGGAAGGAGGCCACGCTGCTGGCGGAGGACTTAAAGCCGGAGGCGCCTCTGGTGCTGGAGGACTGGAAGGAGGCCCCGCTGCTGGTGGAGGATGAGAAGGAGGCCATGCCGCTGGTGGAGGACTTAAAGCCGGAGGCGCTGCTGGTTGAGGACTGGGAACCGGAGACTCCCCTGAAGTTCGGTTAGGATTTCTGGAAAATCAAATAAAGGTAAGTCAGCTCGAAGTTCACTCTCTCTTTGTATAAGATTTGAGGAAAGAGAAGAATATGAGGGAATTACATCTTGAGTAGGGTCGTGTAGAGAAGCTCATTCCAAGTGTCCGGGACTCCGGCAAGACACCATTGACTGCAGTCGTCGGTCGACTCTGCTTGGCCAGTGTAAATGGAGGGGTGGCCGTCTTTCCGGAGCTGTGTGAGCAATGTCACGTCGAGCAGTTTCGCCGGCTTCTCCATCATACTAAGCACATTGCTAACAATACCCTCTGCTGGAATGCTCGGGCCCGGATAAACCGATCCCAACACCGGTTGAGTCTGTCCTTTGCAGGTCTGCGCACTGGTTTCGTTCCAGTCCTTGCCACTAAATTCATTCGAAGGAGAGTGGTTCAGGAAAATTGGTGGACAGCATTAGGACAGATTATCACTGTTAAATAGACTTGTACTACGAAGGTGGTGCGATCTTATAAAGACCGATTAGCGAAATCAAAATTAAAACTGAGAAAGAATCGGTGAGAAAAAAGCGAGATCGTAGTTTACTTGAAATGAGCAGCAGAAATTCCCTGGAAGAAGACTTGAGTGCTCAACGGATCGATATGGGCATCGATCCATTTGGACCAAGTTGTGAGCGCTATTTGGTACGCTTCCAGTATGTCCATGTCCTTCACCGTCGTGTTCCCTACCTGGAAATAATCCCATCTGCATTACACACGAAGAGATCGTTCATTGTTCCTTTTTGTCAGCTCATAATTTCCGAAGGGGAAAACAAAGATCGAGAATGGACCCTCTCGGTTGTCCCTGGTGTAGCCACCAAAGGTACGAGTTGAAGATCAACATGTGATTGCCTTCCCATTGGTCACCGGTGGTAATACTGTCCAGCTTCAGTACTCGTCCTACCTGCTCTTGTACCTCATCTACCAGGAAATTATTTTTCAACCACTTCACTGAAACTCCGAATTCCTAGAGAGATAAGCACAAGGTTAAAAAGTTCCTGAGAACCGATAGCACTTAATTCTTTTTCACGACCAAGTTGGTCGGAACTCAGTATTTTGCGATGATGCAGCAATCTAAAAGAATCGGTCCTACCGGGAAAGAAAAATCAGAAAGGTCCCCTTCTTGTTTCAAGTAGTATGCGGACCCCGGGACGGCAGAGTGAAGCATGCACGTCAGCGACTGCCACATGTTCTTGCTCAGGGAATCCCCAACAAACAATATATTCTTGCCCCTCTGCCTCTCCAGAAAGTCACGGCCGTCGAACCTGCAATCAACGAAGTGCTTTAGGGGACATGTACTTCTCTAGGGTAATCCAGGGGTTGAATGAGGCAGTTGAATAGGTATATGACAGCAGCCAGAAGCATCCAATGTGCGAAAAATTCTAACGACTCCGATGATCGATTAATGTCTAATTGTAACCAAAACAACAAAGTTAAAGTGAGTATAGCATTCTGGAACTGACAGACATCGACGACATACCGCGGAAGGTCGCATTCGCTGGGCTTCCATCTGTACTTAAGGTAATCCTTATCAGTCCTGCCATTCTTCAGGCAGTCGAATGCTGGGTCTATGAAGGGACAGTTTGAAGCTTCGTAGATGGGGTGTGAACTATCAAAAACCCAACTCCCTTTGTAAAGATTGCAGTTCCTTAGCTTGCAAGACACGGACCCTATTCCAATCACCAAGAAAGCCACAAGGCAATGCCAGGAACCGAACCCCGAAGCCATTTTCGAAAGGTTCTTGCGGGACAGCCTGCGAGCACTGAATTTTCCAGCATACAAGAAGGAATCCGATATGACTTATTGCCTCAATGAATCCCAAAGGACGGCATGCAGGAATCACTGCCATTACATGCCTTATAAGAACTTCCTTTTTGATACTATATTTAGCGCGTGACGATCTTCTCTACATGGAAAGAAACGATCCTCCATATCGTTTCATTCTGACAGGAAACGCGGAGAGAGGGGGGCAGATTTATTTCCCAGTTATTCAGCTCCAAGAATACTAGCTGGTTATGAATAAAGATATTGGCTTGAGATAAACATGGAAGGTGACAATCCTCCATTTATAACGTTGCCATTGTAAGTTCTTTTTGGGTAGATTACACTTCCCAAATACGGATTCTCTCTGAACTGTTACCATTTGTCCTTATCTGTGATATAACAGCACAGTAATGGGTATCTCTGTAAGGGATAACGTAGAAGAGGAAACGAGATTAGTCATAATCACTGCTTCCTTATACAATTGATTAACCAAGGAGGAACATAATTGTCGCCCTTAATGACCGCTTTTCGAATTTTCATGTTGGCGCCAATATCATCGATGTGCGCGCGCTCTCTTATACGGAATTGGCAATGAGAATAGCATTTAGTATCTCGTTCCAAGTGTCGGGAACGCCAGCGAGACACCAATGACTGCAATCGATCTTGCCTTTGCCATGAATTCCGTCGTATTTGGAAGGGTGCCCATCTTTCCTCAGCTGCGACAGCGTTGTTATGTCGAGCAAAGTGACAGCCTCGGCGGTTGTGGACATGTTGGCTAAAACTTCCTTCACCACAGTCACTGCCGGCGGCAGACCTGAAGGATACGCGGACCCTTTAATTGGTTCCGTTTGTCCGCTACACGTGGATTTTGGTTCTTTCCATTCCTCACCCCTGAAATCATTATAAGATGTCAAAGAAACGAAGCATGCATATACATGAATCGATTAATCTTTCTATCACATCAGAGGATAGAACAGAGTCGCGTATGTACCACCAGATAATATCTTGTCAAATTTATGAAAGTTCAAGAGAGATTACTCGTAATGTGTGGGAGAAATTCCCTGAAAGAACACTTTAGTAGTGGTCGGATCGATGTTGGATTGTACCCATTTCGACCATGTGGTTAGTCCATTTCGGAAAGCAACTAAGCGGTCCATATCTTTGAGTACTTTGTCTCCTATTTGAATGTAGTCCCACCTGATACACCAAAAATAATTCAGTAACTCAAGAATGACGGCTTTTCTTCCGAGAATTTTGATCTCATCATTTCAAAAGCATGAATTAAAACTATGCTTGAGCTAGGAGCTCCTACTGCTACTAAAGGTGAATTTATCGCCTTCATCGAAACTAATTCTCTCGCGGTTTATTCACTATATATCATACTTAACACTCGACGTGCAGCAATATCTCACGGTTGCATCTTCCCTCTGTGAAGCCACCAGTGCCATGTGTTGAAAATCAGAACGTCGTATCCTTTCCATGCAACGCCGTCAGCAATAGAGTCAAGCTTTAGGACTCTCCCCATCTTCTCCTTGACAATATCCACAAGGAAATTATTTCTTGATAGCGCAATGGATATCCCATAATCCTGCAAAACAGTATCTTAATCATCTGTCATCGGTTTACTTTATAGTCCAGGAACCAGAATGACAATGATATGCAGGACTTAGACGAAGTAAATAGTGTGCAACTCATGGGAGGCAGACTATACTGATAGCGAAACTCACCGGGAGGATAAAAGTGGAGAGACCATTTTTAATGGAGAGAGTGTACTTGGACTTGGGAACTGAAGCATGCAATATACAGGTGAGTGACTGCCACTGATTGATGCTCAGCGAGTCGCCCACAAATAGTATCTTCTTCCCCTTCATCCGTCTCAGGAAATCCTGGCTATTGAACCTGCATCAAATTATCCGGTACGAATCACTCACTCCCCTGAATCAAATTATCCGGTACGAATCACTCATTCCCCTGAAGAAGTTGCAGAATCCAACCACTCCAAATTTTTGTAGTCACCAAAACAGTTGCGACTTCAAAATCCAAGACAACTTTGCTTCCCTGAACACGAGACGATTTTGCGAACCAAGATAAAAGAAAATGGACAGAGTTCAAGTTTACGACGTAGACCTGGGTAATGCACAAGCACTGGGCTTCCATCTGTAATGCAAATAGAACTTATCGGGCCGTCCGTTCCCCTGGCAATTAAACTGTTTCTCAATGAATGGGCATGTTGAGGTGCTGTATAAAGGGTATGATACGTCATCATACTCCCAAGTCCCTTGGAATAAATCACAATCACCGAGGTGTTCATTTGACTCTCCCTTGGCAATGCAATGCGCTTGGAGAAGACCCGAAATGAACAGAACAGCATAACCTGAGCTGATCCAACTTTTGAGCCCCATATTTTCGGGCATGAGCACGACAGTGCACACCGCATCGAGACAATTGGACCCTGGAAAGTTGCGAGAGAATTTATATGAAAAATGTAAATCACATGGAGTTCGCCATGTTTATTTATTTATTTATTTTTGAACTTACCTACCCCCCACGGCAGAGAAACTATGTCATGGATTTTGAGTGTCAACTCAGAAGAATAAGAGTGCATGATTGTACTTAGTTCAATTCTCAAAAACTGTGGTCAATCGTTCTTTCGTTCATCGTTCCGCTGTCAGTCCTCCAAAGCCTCAAATATAATTTGTTGAATTGTCCCAAAAACATAAACCATGAAAGCAGACTTGCAAACTTTCGCAGTGCCTACTGAAAAAAAGGGACGGATCTGTCATTCATTTGCTTATGTTAGGTGAGTTTTTATTGTGGCTGGCTTTATCGGAAAGGCCTGCTGTCTGATAGTTTCATCAGGAGAGAAATGAACAAAAAGAAAACCAGATTTCCATATGTCACTTTGGTTATGCAACACAGAGAGGCAACCAATCCAACAAAATCTATTGCTTTATTATCTCCTAATTGAAATTTCTCATTATGAATGGGACCCAAAATGAGCCCACGTTTGTTAAAGAATGAGATTGTAAAGAATCTCGTTCCAAGTATCTGGAACGCCCGCTAAGCACCAATGGCTACAATCCATCGCCGTTCTCCCACCGAGGCCATATATAGAAGGATGTCCATCTTTATGCAGCAGCGACAAATTCGTTATGTCCAGTAATACCACAGGCTTCTTGATCTTACTCAGCACACCCTTCAAGACCGCCACGGCTGGCGGCAGGCCCCCTGGATAAGTTGAGCCAGGCACCGGCTGCTTCTGGCCTACGCAACTCTTCGCGCTTGGTTCACCCCATTGAGTGCCGCTGATACATTAAAACACATTAGTTAGAAGGGTTACAACGTATATTGAATTTTTAAGAACTTTCATAGAATCATTCCAAATGGTTTTGAGGGTAAGTACTTGTAATGAGAGGGAGAGATTCCTTGGAAGAAAACTTGAGACTTGGCTGGGTCGATGTTGGCGTCGACCCACCCAGCCCACGTCGTCAGCGCCTTCTCGAAAGCGACCATACGATCCATGTCTTTGTAGATCTGCTTTCCATCTTGTATATAATCCCACCTGGGGGCAGCAACAAAGCATATGAAAACATGAGTCCAATTTATCCCATTTAGATCTGATGTTAAGGAAGTCCTCATCGTCAAAATGACACCGTTCTTAATCACGTCGAGACGTACGGTTGAGTGGGCCCTCGGCGGTTCCACCAGTGCCAGGTATTGAAGATGAGCAGATCAATCCCCATCCACAGCTTGCCTCCTTGGATCGAGTCGAGCTTCAAGACCCGTCCAATCGGTTCGCGCACTACATCCACTAGGTACACACTGCGATCGAGCATCACTTTAACCCCATAGTCCTGTGAAAGTACTAATATCATGCATCGGATAACATGTATCTCAATACATGCCACTCAAAACAGCAACTCGCTCGTGCGCCTTTGTTAGTTCCCACTCAGCATGCCTCATCAGTTCATGATGCTACACTTGCAACGTGACACGGGAAACAAAAAAGTGCAATTACAGCTAAAAGTACAAAGCGCGCGAGCAGCGACTTCGCGCCTTTTTTCGAGCGACTTTCGGGTGGGGGGAATGGATGGGGTATCAATTTGCAGTTTTCAGGAACAGAAATCTTCACTTTTTAGAACACTCACGTGCAAAAGATGGGCAAGAGGACCAAACGGTCGGCCAAATACATGACAAAAGCTACTGCCATTAGCCCTGGATTCATGTCTGGCTCTCAGATGGATGGCGATGAGACAGATCGAATTTTTAATAGAATCTCCCATGAAAGGTTACTCTTTTAAGTTTATATAGTTCTGTAATCAGCTCAACCTCTCTCTGGTTTTTAAGCAGACATTGGCATAGTCAATGACTGTCAGCTAATGAACAACAGTTGCACATGCAAGAAAACATGGTCACGTAGATAAAAAACAATGAGATCTGAAGACTTCAGAACATGGTCAATTCACATGACCGGTGAGATCCCACTCAGATTCACGTAATCTCTCTGATGTCACGTAATCTAATATAATCTAGTCTAATTCAAACTAGAGCAAAAGCATGAGAGCGATGAAGGCACGTACTGGGAAGGCGAAAGTGGAGACGTCGTCTTGTCTCGTGATGTTGTACTTGGCGTCGGGCACTGCTGAGTGAAGCATGCACGTTAGCGACTGCCACTGATTCCGACTAAGTGAATCCCCCACGAACATGATCGTCTTCCCCCTCATCCTCTCTAGAAAGTCGTGGCCATCGAACCTATGAAATAGGCGACCAAAAACAGATAAAATCAGCCAAATTGTTCATCGAAATTTCAATAATAAACCAAACACAATCTGTCTTTTACTTAACATGAAATCTATAAAGGGCGGCAACTTATATAATATTTTGTTAATTGGTCGAATTACTAATAAAAGTTATTAAATGCGACTGCCTAAGAGTCTTCCTAATCAAAGTATTATTAAATATTATTTAATTGTTGAATTTGGTAAATCTCACGTGAAGTGCCACAAATTCAAAATGAAATTTGTCAGAATTCGACACATGCTGCTCGTTGCAGCTCGTGACCGACCGTGAGCTTCACGCCACTCACCGACCGGTGAGGTTCGAGTTTCCCGGGGGAAAAGGAATCTCTGTCATTTTTTCGCTCTAACCACTCCCACGCGCTCTGCCGCGCGTGGTGACGGACGGCCCAATCGGCGTGCGAGAAGCTACCACTGTCCTATGCAGTGACGGACACGCGCTGATGCTCCGTGGGATAGAGGAGGGCGTGAAAAATGATTAGCCGTGTCGCCTCGCGGGACATCCCTCACGACTCACGAGATGCCCTCCCCCGACATGGAAGTGATTGAAATAAAAAAAGAAAAAAAAATTCCGATAAATTTTTCTTATTAGAACACTAAAATGAGATCACTAAATTACTAATTTAAAAATAATGATTAACAAGGAACGTAAATATTCATTACATGTAACATTTAAAAAAAGTAAAATGATGAATCGAGAATCGTAAACCTTTCTCCTTTGGAGCAAAATCAAATATTGAAAATCGACGCACGGGCCAAAAATCTTTTCTTAATTTTTTTTTTCGGAAAAGGGTGTACGATGGTAATCGAAATGGCAACATCTATGACCAATATTATAATTTGGAAGTCATTCTACAATGCGGGGTGGGCTTGACAAAAGGAAAGCGAAATCACGACCTCTATCAATTGTATGATTCACTCAAGATTGTATGTCAGGACGTCACACAAATCGCCAACTTACTATTGATCCTACTTTGTTATAAGATTTAAGGTGGGAGGCTTCCGCTGTCGGCGGGAACACTTGTGTGCACGCCAATTGTCGAAAAGACAGATTATTTTTTTGGGTCACGAAACCAAGTTGTCGCGAGGGAGCTGTGTAGCCGCACCGGAACGGGGACCATGGGACCATTACAGAACATAGAGATGCCCGTCGACTAATCAAATTAATGCCATAAAGGGTTCAACCTTTTCTGCACCTAAGGAAGCGATAAAAGGCGAGCGGGGAGAGAGAGAGAGAGAGCAGTACCTGGACAAGGAGCAGCCGCCGCCGAGGGGCTGCCACCGGTACTTGGCGAAGGCGACGTCGGGGCGGCCGTTCCGGAGGCAGGCGAACTCGCGTTCGATGAAGGGGCAGACGGAGGAGTCGTAGAGAGGGTAGGACGGGTCCGCCACCCAGCTCCCCTGGAACACATCACACCTCGGGGGGTCTCTGTTGCTGCCTCCCCGGGCTGCTTCGGCACTCCATACCATCAACGTCAGAAGAGCCAGCTTCCAGTGAAAAGAATGTGAAGGAGGAGGAGGAGGAGCCCATCTGCATTGCCTCTGTGCCCACCAACCCCAACCCATTTTGCTCTCACTGCAACGTAGCAACCCAAAAGGCTCCTTTTGCAGAGAGAGAGAGAGAGAGAGAGAGAGAGAGAGAGAGAGAGAGAGAGTTTCTGGATTCTGGGTTACATTTAACGTAGGTGGGTGGGGAATTGAGAGAAAACCAGAGGTCATGGGTCCACTGAGATAAAGGGCGTTGTTGGATTCAGGGCTACTTAATGTACCTTCTTTGTTATTCTTTTTTCGGTTAGCTACTTGAAATACAGGATTTGGTTTCCATTTTCGGTGGATGGCGGGCCTAGGAGTTTATATAGGATTTAGGAAGTTGCAGCAGATCTGCCTTTTTTTTTCTTTTAATAAATTATTAAATAATGGCTTGGCTTTGCTTGGCTGAGCTGTAGTTGTAGGGAGTAGCAGCCAATTACCGCCTTTGATGTTGACACTTCGAATTGGTGGGGTCAACCAACTCGTCGTGGGACGACAAGCTAGTCCCCTTGGATCTCAAGGAGAGGAAATGAGACCACTTGAGATTTCTAACATGTTTAATTCTCTTGACATTAAGGTAAGACTGTTTTGGCGACCTAAGCACATGTCCTTAAAAGATTTCAATTGGGATTTAGTTTGCACATCGATATCGCCTAAATGTAAGAAAACCAAGAAGGTAAAGCCAGGTATAGGACTCGATAAAGATACTAACCTATTGGGAGTACAGGATAATGCAAAAATAAGGAATACATCCATAAAGCCCGACATCTCTATAAATCAAATGGATAGGAAGTGGAGAATCGAAGGCAAAGTATTAGAATACAGAGACAATTAATAGAAATGAAGTTGTGTGCCGATGAGGCAATAATCTACCATTTGTAAGAAACAGTGACTAGATGTGCAAGCTTTTACGGATAGGATTTTTTGTGGATGTAGTATTATGCATCATCATTTCTCACAGATGGGATAGATGAAGTTGGCGGAGCATCATCCACACTAAAGAGAAAAAACCTGGCACTTCCTCGAAATAATTCTTGAGGAGCAACGTATAACAAGCCTAGCTCGGGGATTGAAACACATCCAGAGCAAGAATCCGCCAGTCCGCACATCTCACCATTCAAACAATGAAAAGCTTCCATTATAGATTCCCACCTTTGCAGTGGCAACTGGCAACCATCCACATCATAATTGCGTGTAGAAGTTGCAACATCGTCATTGTATGATTAACAATATCGAAAGAAGCGGCACGAATACAACTATCAAAGAACAAGCCATCGTCCCCATTAAGAAGTTTACAATACACAATTACTGCACCGCATAATAGTCGTCGTATTCTTTATAGTATCCATTTCAGTTTCAAATGTGAACAAAAGATAAACTTCGAAGCGAAATTTCGAAGTTCCTTTCGATGGATTACCAAAAAAACCCCTAGTTCTTTCAAAACCAAATTAACTCAAAACATAGCAAACCATTTCTTATTTCCTGTTCTGCCAGTAATCAATATCCGGATTTATCGGATAGAGATCATTAGCAGATGTAGAAGAAGCGGTTCCAGTCCACGGCCCAACAGCGCGCGTGCTCTTGGTGATATTCTCATCCACTGCCTGATCTTCGTCACCTTTGAAATGCTTCCTCATGGCCTCAATCGTCTCCTCCGTTATGATAGCGCCCTCATGGTCCAGCACTGGAACAGCAACCTTGCCTTCAAGCATGCTAACCACAGATGACATCGGCGGCCTGAGTGCTGGAGTCACATTAGTACACAGCAGAGCTACCTTTATCATCGCCAGCACCTCCTTTTCATCAAAATGAGAACCCAGCCTCCAATCAACTAGATCTATCAAATTTCCTCTCTCCTTCAAAACTCGCGCCTAGAAACAGAAATGGAAAGGAAGATATTTCCCTCAAGCTACAGGTGCTGATCAGTTGTAGAATATGCTCAGAATACTAAAACAGGAAGAAGGAGATATATTCTGCCCTCGGTAATTTCATGACAAATGCAGTAGATAAACACCTGCTAGTTTTTCATCTTTGTCATAAGTTATATTTGGAAGGAAAAAATTGAACGAGTCAATACAGATGAATCATGATTTCTTTACCAATTTTAAGTAAAAGTTAGTAAATTTAAACACTAGTTGATCACTTACTAACATTCACCGGTCGCAAAAAAAATTACCACCGCTGCTTTAAAATTACCAGCTCTTATTGAGTTTTACTGGCAGGAATTATTTGTCAGTTCGTCATTACATGAGACAGGAGAATCGTCCATCCATGGTTTACACCATTCATTGCCTTTTACTCTCAATTCTAGTTTAACAAGAATTACCTACCTGATTATGCAACTTAGGTGAAAATCAGATTTAACAGGGACTAATAATGATTGTTTTTAGCTAATGATTGGCTTACTCAAAGCACAATAAAATCTAAATTTTGGACTCAATTACATGGATGTAAAAAAGTCAAGTCTAAATCGAAAGTATATCAATATTTGGGTCAAGCATGGTCTTGAGAACTTCCAATTCTAATTGTCAAAACTGCAAGGTACTCGACCAACTTGTTTGGCGCTAATGAAACTACAGGGAGTATGAATGTCGCACATAAAACTATTAAGACTAAAACAAAACAACCCAAATTTTAAAGACCCCAAATTTCAATGAATAGAATTGTCTTCAATCCAAGAAAGAATCTACATGATTCCTTCTTTCAGGAGGCAGCTCATTGTTTGAGTTTAACTGTGTCACTAGCTAAATTCCAGTTTCATTTCCTTAGAACCAGACTAATCCGTGACCACCCTCACCCCAAGTCGCTCATCTTGAGCACGAACACCATAGGCCGGCTACTGCAAGGATTACTTGCTCCTTTCAAATTCAGTATAGACCAATATAACAAGAATAATTGGATTAATTTTAAATGACAAATTGCACTTAACGGCATTACAATTCGTTAAACAGGATTCAGTAGCTGGTAACTGTAACTCTCCTTTCCAACCATTAAAAGTGCATACGAGGAGTTCGATACTATGTTCACACTTCCTTAATCCATCTCTCAACCGGCACAAGCAGAGATTTAAATATCATAATAAGAAACTTTTGAACGCTAAGGTTAATTACCCAATCGAGTAGATAAAAGCATTTCTCCTTCTTTTGGTAACTGGTGTTGCTCCGGCCACTAACAACTTCCAAGGCAACAATGCCAAAACCATAGACATCGGCTTTTTCAGTGAGGTAACCATGCATTGCATACTCTGGTGCCATATATCCACTGCATAACAAGAAACGAGCTGGTGTTTGCAACATGGCAAATATCTTAAATAGTACTTAATATTTTCTTCCAAAGATCGTCCCTCTTGTCTTCCTAAAATACAAAATAAGGAGATATTCCTAATCATGACACCATGGTCTCCAGAGTCAAGGAAAAAACAAGTGCATTTTAGAGATTTTTTAATAGGATTCCGCTGAGAATATTTCAAAATAAAAAAGAAAATTTGTGGTTTTTATATAACTTTCAGCGTACATATAGCTTCATAGTTGGAAAACAAGTGCATCTTTATAACTTGGAAAAGAGGCTCATTAGCAGAAAAAAGAGTTGGAAACAGGCTGAGACAAGGTCTGAATACATAGACAGCAGCAGTGGGAGGATTCCTAAATCCAAGCCTAGGGGCAAGAAAACATCTTAATATTGTTGTTGTCGATGTTGCTGTAGCAATAGAAAAACAGCCTTACATTTTCTCAGTAGCTTTCTAAACCCTGCGATTCATGTGCTTGCTTTGTAATTTTGGTTTTATTCTTTTCTAATTCACTTGAAAGTGCACCATCTATGTTTATGTCATGTGAAATATATTTACGAAAAATTGCACTTTTCATGCAAAAGGAATATGTATAGATAATTTACACTGAAATCGTTAACATATAGTAGTTGTTCTTATTCATTAAATTGTTTTACATTAAGTAGATTGTTATTGGAAAAACATAATAAAAACAATTAAATTACATGTCAATATAGGTTGTTAAAAAGTATTGCGTCATAATTGTATCGTAATATTTTCATATACTTTTTGCATGGGAGAATATATTAGGTAGGGCATACTGAATTACCTTCCGAAATTTTTTTCTTGACTATTCTTAATGTATTAAATGAAGTGTGTATAATATGATCAGTCTTTTGATTAATATATCAGGTAGGTGGATAAAATTTTTCCAGAAACTGTACTAGATCATTTAAGTTTGTTGAAATAATGGAATTGTTTAATGTTATGGTTATTTTTTGTTAAGCAATTACTGTTGCCGGCCTTGGCCTTAGTCTTCCAAACATGAATTTCTCAAAGTGTTCTTCTAAAATCCGGCTAAAGCCGGGGTTTTCCCCGATACGCCACGGAGTGACATATGCCAAGATCTCCCTCGTTTCGCTTTCAGTGCGACAGGGATCGTCCAGGCCCAAAGCCGCAATTATCGCCCCATCCTCAATGAAATAAAAGCGAGGCTTTTGGGGATCTTGGCGCTTATATAGGAGTTAGTAGAAGGAACTTACAGTTCTATCTTTTCCCTAATCAATCACATTCATTTCATGAGCAGGTTGACTTTCTACACATGTCAACGCAAACGTTTGAAACGTTTGAACATGCTTATTATATATTTTTCTGCGTGTGTACAACTTCTATATGCAAAAAAAATAATTTCTTTATACAATAATCAACAGAAACATAGGCGAATTAGCTCTATTGCCTATAATATCAACTTATAGCCAAATTAACAATTGCATAAGTTAATATTAATTATAGATTATGAAATATAATTAACATTTATTCCTAATTAACACGAAGAGCGGTGAGAGAGGCGTGGAGCTTTGCAATTAAGCCCCATTTGTTGAGCACCATGCTTTGGGATGATGTGAGTCAACCACAAAGCTCCATTCAACTCACTTTTCTTAAATTAGACGAGATTTTTCTACTCCATTCTTCTATGTTGTCACTGACTCCTAATTAGGTTAACAGGAACATAAAACAAGAAACTTACTGAGTTCCGGCAATCTTGGTGCTAATATGTGTGTTGTCCTCCTCATCAAGCTTTGCTATACCAAAATCTGATATTTTAGAGTTCAGATCCTTATCCAGTAAAATATTAGTAGCTTTAATGTCTCTATGCACAATCTTTAGCCTTGACTCTTCATGAAGATATGCCAACCCCCTGGCAATACCCACACATATCTTGTGTCTTGTCGCCCAATCCAGCCTTAACTGAAATTCTTCAGGACCTTCAATTGTATCAGAAGACATCAAAACTGCTTTACTGCCATGTCATTAACTGAAGTCAGTGAAGCACAATGTGATATCAAATTACCAAGCAAAGCGCGAGCGAGACTGTTATTTTCCATGTACTCGTAAACCAGCAAAAGTTGATTTCCTTCGATGCAGCATCCATAGAGTTTCACGAGATGTGGATGCTGAAGAGCAGAAATCATCCCAAGCTCAGTCACGAACTCACGATTTCCTTGCTTTGATGTGGACGAAAGCTGCTTCACTGCTATAGTGGTGCCGTCTAACAGAAGACCCTGCAATTGAACTTTGGCATAAGATTTATGCTGTGAAGATTTAGATACATCGAATGATTCTACAATTCCTTTTTGTTGGGAATTGGGGGAAGTTTATTTACCGATTTTCCAGCATACCTTGTACACAGAACCAAAACCACCTTCTCCAATCTTATTGGCAGCATCAAAATTGTTTGTGGCAGCTTTAATCTGTCGCAAGGTAAATGAACCAATTTGCAATGCTAGAACCTTCAAATCTGCATGACATTTTGGAACTTTCAAGAATTTGGAGGAATTAACAACTAAAGTATGTAATATACTATCTAACAAAGATGAAGCAAATCCTTCTCAATGTGCCAGAAAACCTTATTATAACTATTTTGTCTGAGCAACTTCAGGACAGTGTATCTTAACATCTTGAAATTTATTTTCTAGGAAACTCTGGCTTCGGTTGGCAGTATGTACTTTGAAATGAAATGAGAATGTCCTCAGGGTATTTAGTAGTGGGGGGAAAGAAAAATCATACGAAAAACTCACTTTGGGAACGTAAGGCAAGGTTTGTATGTTCCGAAGTTCCAGCATTTTATTTCAACATCTTGAAACACAGATTTAGAATATATATGGTCAATTGCGCCCCAAAGGAGACCCAATACACACACACACACATCTAAGAAACAATCTACTGTCCTATTCCTATAGCTATCTATTTCTTCATTTTTAAGATTTCTAAATAAAAATTTAGTTCGTTAAGTGTAACAAATGGATCAATGACACTTTAGCTGTATTATGGCTTAACAATAAATTGTTTTCTTTTTGTGTCAAATAGAATTTCCAATGCAATGCACAAATGTCGTGCATCAATAGTAATACAGGAGAATAGTGTAAGCTAGTTGCAGCAGTATTGATGATTCATTGTGATTACCCCTTTCCCCACCAGAAAAGGACGCACCAACAGTTTGACAGGACAACTGTGTGAATTATAAATGATGAGATGTGATTACCCCTCCATTACCAAAAACAAACTGATAACCAACCCACCCCCCCCCCCGCGGGGGGGGCCCCTCCACACAGAAAAAAAGAGGGTAGGGAATGGAGAAATGTATTCGGAACACATAACATTCTATTTCTAGACAGATATATGTGAACAATATAACAGAGGTATACAATTACCTTGTGCCATTTCATCTCCACGTCCAAGACATCCTCTCCGCCAAAGGATAACCAGGATAAGAAAAACTACAAAAACTATAGCAGCCACAATCCCGACTACAGTGCCAGCAGATATGCCGGTTGACTCTCCTGGGATTTTAAAGTCTGCAGTGAAGAAAGAACAACATATGTTTACCCACAACTGTTCAAGTAAATGGGGTAGACATACATGCAGAAAAATATCGGTAGCTTCTTGGTGAACACAGAAAACAACAGATGGGACAGCACACTAATTGAGAATCAAGAGGAAATAGGAACTGCTCAGAACACTTCACAGAAACTATCAGATCAATGAGCACCTAGGAACATGTGATAAATACAAAGGGAAAAAGAATAAGAAAAAGAAACATATTCTTCATTCTCCAGGCTGTACTATATAATACAGGCGCAATGGTCGTTGATTCACAGCAGGAAAGCGAATGAGGTTATAGTTTCATAGTCTGAAAGGAGGATTAAAGATACATAGTGAAAACATGCTCAGATAGAAAGAAAACAAAGCAAACCATAGCCAATTTTCTCCTCTTAAGAGACAAACAATATATCGTAGTCAGCCACTATGGAAATTTATCTGATCAACTGTAACAGATGCCAATGGCCTGAATCCAAAGTGGCCATTTGCAACCAAACCAAGTAACTGAGTAGCCTGACGACTTCTGGTGCAAGACCCAAAAAAAAAAAAAAATGGTACTTTTTTCCAATGTGAATATGGGTAACTTCCTCAACAGAGAAGCACCAAGTGAAACATGGAAGCGTCTGTCTGCATACCAGGATAGACGGAGATAGCAGATATAAGAGGACCATAGACTCCCCTTGTAGGTATAGCATTGGTTCCTTTCCCAGCCCAATATAAGCGTATCTCCAGAGTGCCCTTGGTCACATTGGCAGTAAAATTTCTTGTGACTGGCTTTCCAACTCCACCTGCTTCAATCTCAATGTTGAAATCTTCCCACACCATATTCCCCTGAAATAACATTTAATCTGATTGAAGTTGAGTGTCTCCACACTGAACAAGGTGGAACTATCAGTCTCAATAAAATGTAGAGATTGTGATCAGATCATGATTTGCAAATATGAGATATGTAGATAGAACAACCCAACCATAACACATTGAACGCTTTACATGCTTTGCATACTAGAACCAGCACTACATGATGCCCAAAATTTACCTGTATATAAACGTTAAAAGCTCGCCTTCCAAGGCTTCTATAACTTTCGTCGCTCGTGAACCTTATCTCCGCAAAATCAAGGCTTACATTGTAGGGCCCATTCATCAGACAAAAACCATAATAAGTTAGAGAGATAGCAGAACGTCGTGCATTTGTGTAAAGCTGGGCACTATCCTTGGAAAGTACAGATATATTGTCATTGTCTAATATATAATTAGTTGCTTCAGTGGGGTCATCCAGGAAGTGACCAGTGCTACTGTAGCCCCAGAATTTTCCATCCGGGAAGGAACTTGAAGCAGGTTTAAGCGACACCGAATCAGCGTCGTATATATTGTCCCCTATTTCAACTTCGCCCCCACCGCAATTTATGAAGAGGTTATGCCGATCTGGATGGAGTAAAGAAATAGCCACAAAGAGAAAAATCAAGTTTTCTTCTTTCTGTTAATATGGAGCGGACTTTCCAGACACACTAAATAAACTAGCATTCGTTTATTGGAAAATAACATAGAAACTCCCAAGTTTATGAGCAACACATTATTTTGCGGAGGTGGCTTTTAGAATTTCTAGAGTAATAATTATGCATTAACCATCAGAGATTGACACGATAGCCAAGAGGAGAGTTGACAAGGAGATGCACAGAGAGTATGATGCAATATCAGGATCTCATGATAATGATAGGTTATACAGCAGATCAACTTACTTTCTGGACAAGGCCGACTTTGCAAACATGGGGCTAGCCCACTTGTGGCAGGATATGAGGTTCTGAGCAAGTAAACAAAGATTTTAATGTTACAATCATCATCATTCTGGATGAAGTTCAATAAAAAATTAAAATTCAGGTCCTTGAAAATTCAAGACTCATGGTGAAAATTTTTATCTCAAACATACGCATTGTCAACTGCCGAGCTTGCGAAATAGTTGCTGTAGAGAAAAGACAAAATCAACATTCAGTAGAGAAATGAAAATTTTGTACATCTGCAGGACTATAAGTTACTTATAACTGCACATTTGAGGGGAGCCCTCAACTTAGACTGAAGGAAGTAGTACATACATAGATCCTTCTTCACATCCTGTGTTTGTAGCATTGAAGTTGTTATATGATAGATCTCTACACAGAAATAGCCAACCGTTTCCAAAATCTCATCAATTTGGAAAATACACTGAAAGTCATTCCATCAAATGATTATAATATACATAAAGGGAGACCAGTTGCAAAATATGGACAGGAAAGGCAAGTGTGTTAAGTTACTTTAATTGAGTTTCCTTTATTATCAGAGTTTTATTTCCTTTTTTACTTACATAAGGGTATTATTGTCATATACAGTTTATATTCAATATAAATACAATGGGTGTAGGGTTTATGTTACTACAGAAAACTACAGCCCTTTCTTTATTTTTTTTATGTTCTCCTTCTCCTCCTTCTCTCTATTCCTTCTCTCTTCCTTCTTTCTCTCTTTCTACTTGCTGCGGGTTCTCTGATCAGCTTTATGACATGGTATAAGAGCATGGTTTGAAAAATTCAGTTTAGTGATTTCTAGATGTGGTTTCCACCAATGTTATTCAGATCATTCTGTGTTTGTTCGCAAGAAGGAATCGGGGGTGGTCATTCTTGTGGAATCGGGGGTGGTCATTCTTGTGGTATGTGTGGATGATATAATTGTCTCTGGTAGTGATGTGACCGGAATTTCTGAGCTTAAGTCCTTTCTTCAGCAGCAATTTCAGATTAAAGACTTGGGAACCCTTAGATATTTTCTGGGTATTGAAGTTTTACGAAGTAAAAAAGGTATTAATTTGTCTCAACGAAAGTATGTTCTTGATCTTTTGCCTGAGACTGGTACACTAGCTGCCAAGCCAGTTGATACTCCTATGGATCCAAATCAAAAGTTTGGAGTTGATGATGGAAATGAAATTGAAGACAAGCATCGATATCGACGTCTAGTTGGGAAACTAATTTATCTTACTGTTACACGTCCCGATATTTCTTTTGTTGTTGGTGTGGTGAGTCAGTTTATGGAGTCACCTAAGAAGGCTCATTGGGATGCTGTATGTCGCATTCTTCGATATCTTAAAAGCTCTCCCGGTAAGGGACTAATTTATAAATCTAATGGTTCTTCCACTTTGGTTGGCTATTCTGATGCTGATTGGGTTGGGTCAACATATGATCAACGGTCTACAACTGGGTATTGCACCTTTATTGGTGGTAATTTGGTTACTTGGAAAAGCAAGAAACAGACTACCATTGCCAGGTCTAGTGCGGAGGCTGAATATCGTGCTATGGCACATACTGTGGCCGAATTGTTGTAGTTGAAATCTCTTCTCCAAGAGCTTGGATTTTTTATTGATCAACCTATTGATATGATGTGTGATAATCAAGCAGCTATTTATATTGCTGGGAATCCTGTTTTTCAAGAGAGAACTAAGCATATAGAAGTTGACTTTCACTTTGTTCGTGATGCTGTGAAGCAGAAGTTGGTTGCTACTCCTTACGTTGCCTCTAGAGATCAGTTTGCTAATATGTTTACCAAAGCATTATTTCGTCCTGCTTTTGTTGCTGGTTGTTTCAAGCTGGGCATGGGTGACCTATATGCTCCAGCTTGAGGGGGAGTGTTAAGTTACTTTAATTGAGTTTCCTTTATTATCAGAGTTTTATTTCCTTTTTTACTTACATAAGGGTATTATTGTCATATACAGTTTATATTCAATATAAATACAATGGGTGTAGGGTTTCTGTTACTACAGAAAACTACAGCCCTTTCTTTGTTTCTTTACGTTCTCCTTCTCCTCCTTCTCTCTATTCCTTCTCTCTTCCTTCTTTCTCTCTTTCTACTTGCTGCGGGTTCTCTGATCAGCTTTGTGACAAAGTGGAAAGGCGAAAACATCACAAGGTAATGAAAGTAATATGTCATCTTTATTCAAGAAATCTTATCTTAAAATATTAAAGGGAGAAAGACTAATGGAGTGAACGGAGACTTGGGAACTAGTCGGATTGCATAAATACATTTCTACCCAATAACAGTACAACAGACATGATATATTAGGCAAGAGGCACAAATAGAACTGTGATTCCAACAACTCCTAAGTCGGATCTTCTTATTAGAAAATATCCAGACCACTATTTATCGTTAAAACTACCTCATAAAAGTTGAGCTTCATCCTTACACCCATAAGATAATATCAACTTTCTCCTAAGTACGCTCATTTTGGTTGCAGAGTTTCTCAAATACACAAACCTATAAACATGCCCAGGCAACTAATCATATTGTGCCGGTGATGTGTTAGACAAACTTTCAAAGAGGATTTATAGGAAGCAAAAATTTTCCAATTGCCATTTTTATCATTCCAAGAAGTTTGAAAAAGATCTAGGGCTGTGAAGGGCTTTTTGTATAGGGGAAAGTGGGGGCTAACATGGCACCTCCAAGAAAATCTGATTTTTATTCTTTCATACCATTCAGCCTCTTGTCTTACATATATTTCCAAAAGACAGATCCCAACAAGGAGAAAGGTACTTATGATATCTCCATTTAACTCCATAGGCAACAAATCAGAAAGATGCAAGATGGGAGTGCAAAATTGCTTACTACAGTGCAAACTTAGCGAGATAGAGCTAGACGGAAATTAGTAATTAAACAAGCCATTTTCTTCGGGCAGCAAAGCTTACACATTTTCTGCTTTCTTCAGGATCCAAGTAGGCACTGCTCCAGTCAATTGGTTTCCAGTCAGATAGCTAAACAAGATTATTGGAATTGAGTCAGTTCCTCGTGTACTTTTTGAACTCAAACCGAAAAATCACAGAGCAGATTATAAGCATTTAATTATTAGAGGTCTAGGAAAAAATCTGTTAACTCATGATACCAATACAGAGGTTTCAGCTGGATATGAAAGACAAAGGAAATCAATGACAGAGGAAAAACTTGATCCTTGCAAAATTTGGAGAGCATGGGTTGCCATGACACTGGTACAGAAAGCTGAACATAATGAAGGATACTATCTTGCCAGATTATTAACTATTTCCTTGTGATAATGTTCCTGTCCTTCTAAGACAAAATAAATAATGGGGGAAGATGTGCCAATGTCAAACGGTCAATCGTTGAGCAAAAAGATCAAAGATGTGCCATTGTTAAACGGTCCAAGAAGCTTAGGACTACAGTTTCTCATCATTTGCAAGACTATGGACAAGACATCAAGGTCCAATCTGCAGACCACCTAGATAGCATGTAAGAACTGCACTCACCTAACAACCTATGGCCGTTGTTGTGGAAAGAACCAAATAGAGAGCCTAAGGACTTTTGCTATCCTTAATCTCCTATACATCATAAAACTGGCACACAGGACATGCATTAAGTACATACACATACAACTATCAAGTATTTAAGTAACACTGATCCATTCGTCTCTTCCAGCTTAAACAAGTAACTCTATTGAAACTTGTGAATTGTGCTCTTTAAGCAACAGAATATCATCAGTCTACATCTGCTCCAAGACTAGAGTCCCATCAAAAACATCAGTCGACAACAAATATAAATTGATAAACCAAATAATTGTAAAATTCGAATGGTGAAACAATAAGCATTCAAGACATGAGGGCTTTAAGGGTTCTAAACTGGACGTGTTATCCTGGTCTAAGTTCTATTGATAGCTCAACTAATTTACAGTAAGAGTTGCTTATAGCTTGGCCACTGGAACAACTTGCAAATGTAGATTCTTATCTAATATACGAAAAAGAATCCTAAGTCCAGCATCAAACTACTTACATATTTTCTACTTTTACCAGGCTGCTAAAGCTGTCAGGGATTTCGCCACTCAGTTTGTTGAAGCCGAGGTCCCTGCAAAACAATTGAATGGAAAGGAGTCAAAAATAATGAGAAGATAGTTTTAACAGACTACCACTGGACACTCTTTGAGTATACTTTGGAGGATTGTACAAACATAGACAACATCAATGAACCTACAGGTCCAGTTCAGATGTTTAGACATACACGTCAACTGCCTGGTGCCTAGGCTTTCTACTAGACATTCCTTTCCAAAGGCATTCATAGCATAAAATCCATGTGCATCAAGTTGGTCACATGCTATACATATACAAAAATTCTGCTGTAAATCAAATTTGCAACTTGCAAATTTTCAATTTATATAACTAGAAATGCTATCCCTGCAATAAATTGAATGCATCCCATGGAATGCAACATATTATAGTTCAAATTGGGAGATTCCATTTGTCTAATAGGACCAAAACTAAAGCTGATCATAATTTATTGAGCAGATCTCCTTCATAACATTTTATTCATCATGAATAAAGGGATGACAACTAAATACTTGGATGCTAATAGAGTAGAATATCAGCTTGAGTAAATAATAAAATAAAAAATAAAATGAGGATTTAAAAAAAACAGGAAAGCATGATTCTGCAGTCCTATATAATTATCGATGGAGAAAATACAACATAGTCGAATCTAAAGAAAAGGAAATGGACTATATGATAAGCCGCATGGAACCACAGAAATTCGGTTATTCAGAATGTCAACAAAGAATAAGCATTGATGACTGGTGATGACACAATGGCAAAAAAAATTGCTGTTAAATGTGGCATTTATAAAATCTTACAGAGTTGACCAGATGAATAAGAAGAATTGACTTGTTTAAAGATGCATTTGAAGCCATGCTCTCATTCAAACAAAGACTGTTATGGCTGACAAATATACAACGGTCAAGCATAAACTCCAGTTAGATACTGTGGGGCTGAGATTCGAGAATGTAAACCACTAGAAGGAAAGTTTCCAGATGATCAACCACTAGAAGCCTCTATTGAAGCTATTAAATTAGACAAAATGGGCACCACAAGAATTCTTGAGGTTTCTATTCCTGGGAAAGTGAAAACAAAGAAAGAAAAGGTCCACATACTTCTGCGCGAAACTGTATATTCTATGGCAGGGGCCACAATCACCAGACACTTAAATGCCACATCACGATTCACAATTCATCAATATCAACAGAAAAGATCAAAACACCATTGAAGTCAGTAAGGGACCTTCAAGCCATCTTACATGGGTTCCTTAACTGCAGCCAATAGTCAACCACAACTAGTAGAAATTTCAGTCATTAAGGGTAAAATTATCTATTCTGATTGGAATAGGAAAAGGAGAAAGCCATTTTCTTCTCACAATATTTTTAGCTTCGTCATTTCTGCTAGATAACCAGGTAGCTCTCCTGTGAGATTGCAGCTCCTCAGAATCCTATAAGAAAAAAGTGCTGCTATTGTCGCATTGCTAACACGATTTGGCTTTTTTTGCATAAAGTAAACTATCTTTGTAGGAGCATCGGACTCACAGTCTCTCAATATTTGCACTGCTAAGTTGTGGAACTCGGGACTCGGGTCCATCGAGGTCACTTATTGTCCTGCATATCAAAATCAAATAGGAAACTTTATTAGATTGATACCATTTTAAAGAAAGGAGAGATGAGATTGAAATGCCAAACTTCCTTACTGACAGGTCAGACAATTTCTTCAAAAGTGAGATCCCGGAGGGAATTGGCCCTTGCAATCCACTTCCTTGGATAACCCTGATGATACAATTGATAGGTTGAATTATCTTTGGGGGTATCTCTATAGAGACCGACTTAAAAGGTGACGAAGGATTAAGCCTTACAGTTTGCTGAGATTTCTCCAGTTCTGAATAAAATCAGGTATCTTTCCCGTGAACTGATTATCACTGAGTTGCCTACAGTGCATGAAACCACAAGACTCGTATGAAGAAAGAAGAATAGAAGTATCTAGATATATTAGCAGAGTTAATGGAATCTGAAAACTAACAGCTCCTGCAATGCCGTCAATTCAGCAAATCTCGGAGGCAGCTCCCCAGTGAAATTATTTGACGAAAGGTGCCTGAAGCAAGAAAACCCAGTTACATCACATTGGTTAATAGAAATTGCATGCTGATCTCTCAACAGATCAATTGATAAAATTCCCTTGCAAGGTACAACATCATCGGCGAATACAAAGTGGATGCCTAATGCAGAAATTCGCATGAAGAGACTCACAGTATATGTAGCTGGGACAAGTTCCCCAGCTCCGGAGGCAGACGTCCAGTGAGCTGATTGATCTCGACGACTCTGAGCGGAAGAATGAGAGTCAATATCTTCAAACATCAACCAAACTTAACATAGCTAAGAGGCCAAACGCGAGCGGCGGGATGAGTGATCGCTTACAATTCGACAAGTGTGGTTATTTTTCCCAGCTCCTTCGGGATTGGACCAGTCAATCGGTTTCCCAATAGGGAACTGCACCCACATCATCGCGTTTCCCCCAATCAATCAATAGAACATACACTCGCCACACAGAGAGAGAGAGAGAGAGAGAGAGAGAGAAGCACATACATGTTGCGCAACTTCGTAGAGCCCCATTCTTTAGGAATTGTGCCGTTCAGGTAATTCCGGGTGACGTCACTGTTTACAGAGACAGGCGGCGGCGGCGACGGCGGTGACGGCGACGGCGATGAAGAAGAAGAAGAAGAAGAACATCGAAAATGTAGAAAGGGGAAATGGAGAGAGAGTGCTTACAAGTTCTGGAGGAAAGGCAATTTGAACAGCTGGGGCGGGAGAGTGCCGTTTAGAGACTGCTCCCTGAGAACTCTGTTTTCACGATGACACAAAGGCTTTCTTCTATTATGATATGTATTTCATCATAGAAAATTTGTTATTCTATTATAAATAGTAATTGATGAAATAAATAATAGAATGATTGAAATGTTCATTGTATAACAATTCGAGCATTAATCCATCAAATTAACAATAAACATCATTATACGATGAATAATACAAAATCAAATTACGACGATTTGGATAATCATATTTAATGGCAATCAACTATTATTACTTTATTAATGATTTTAATGCAATAAATGATCATATATTGTCAAGATGAAATTTACCTATTATTTAATGTTTTAGTACAAAATCGAGTAGCCGCTTGTAAATACCACTAATTTAAATTGAAACTTTATTACTTTATTGAAAACTTTAAAGATCTCCTTACCTTTCAAAAAGTACGTTTAGCCAATTACACTTAATAAAACTAACCCTATTTTGTTTAGAGGTAATTCATTGTCAAAATTGAAAGTTTGACGAGAAGTTGATCATATAACTAGGACATGATAGAAAAAACAAGTGGCGATGTCTCTTCTATTATTTCTCTTCGCATTTCATCTCATCCGTATGATTTCGAATTTCCAAAACGAGAATAACTATTCACAAGTGCGGATTACTTTCACGAGTAAATTTCAACAGCGATCCATGAATTCAGTGGATTTTGCGGGCCGAATTTCATTTTGATTTTCTAATCCCATGAATTTCCACTTTCTATTTGTATTCAAAACATTTTGACCTAAAAATATAGGCCGATCTTTTTGGTGAAATGCTAAAATGTGCCCAGAATATTGGCGCCGTGTTCGCCACGTCAGCTAGCTAACCTTACAACGAGACAACAAAAAAAATTATAAAATTCACGAAATTCAGAGTCTTCTCTCCATTTTTTTTTTTTTTTTTTTTTTTTTTTGGGGGAGGGTGGAAGAGAGAGAGAGAGATACATGCTAGTGATATGGCAAACGGTGGCGTTGTCGACATTGCAGGTGGGAGTGCAGTCGCAAGCGACGTCGTTAGTAGTTTCATCAGGCGGTTTTTTGTCACTCCATGCCCTTGTTCTGCTACATGGATCTACATCGAAATTCCAGTTGCTTTTCCTTAATGTCTTTGCTATTTCTTTCAACGCAGCCACTGGAAGAGAAAAGAGGCCGTCAAGCCGAAGAGACCGCCCAATATATCATGCGAAGCAAGCACAAACGATGTCAGATTCGCCTGCGTGCACTTGAGGTTGAATGCATGCATGAACATCTTTCTATATGTTAAGAAGGGAAGCACAAGCAAATACAGCTCAGCTCGGTGAAGGTGCCAGCCAAAAATAGTAGGAACAAGGAACGGTACGATGAAAGCGATACAAAGATTGGTGGGGTTCTATAGTTGTTTAATTTTCACCTTCGTCGTTGGGCAAACAAGTGGCAGCGGCAGCAAAGTTAATGATGTATAGAAGGATGAGCACCGAGAAGAGAGATCGAGCCAAGAAGAGAATCGTCATCATTCCGAGAGAGAGATGATTGTTAAGTGAGCGGTTTAAAGAGAGAGAGATGACTCGTGAGTGGTCTAGCTTCATGCACTTATGTAGGAAAAGATGGAGGGTGGACAAAGACTTTGCGGGGGAGGAGCAATAGCGATGTGTGAAAGCGAAAGAAACGACCCAAAGTCTTTCACTTATAGATATTTACCTTGGGAGAAATGTAATGAATGATCCTAAACATTAACTTGATATACAATTAAGTATCTTTAATTTTAATTTGTTGAATATAGTCCCCAAAATTCAATACAGTATGCCATGCCGTTTAGTTTAGTTCATGAATTATATGGAAAAATTCAATATTATCATTCCATCAATTCAAGCTCAAGGATTACATTGAACAAATCATAAATTCATTGACTAAATTTAACATTGTGGTAAAGTACATGGACCACATTGAATAAGCTAAAAGTTTAAGAGTTATATTACATATAATTTCAGTCTCAAGCTCAACCCATAGAGAGAGAGAGAGAGAGAGAGAGAGAGAGAGAGAGAGAGAGAGGATTGTCAAGTGAGTGGCGCAACTTCAGGCATTTATGTAGAAAAAGAGGGAGGGTGAACAAAGACTTTTTGCTCTTGTACATCTGCATGGAAGAGCTACAGTGATTTGTGAAAGCAAGAGAGATGACCCTAAGTCTTCCCCTTATAAATATTTTCATAAATGATCCCTAAATCTTAGCTTATTATGTAATGTGGTCTATTTACTTTTGATTTGTTTAATATAATCCCTAAAATTTAGTCCACTATGCAATGCTGTTCAATTTAGCACACGAACTATATGGAAATGTTCATATTGTCCTTCTATCAATTCAAGTGCAGGAACAACATTCAACATTTTCATATAATTTGTGAAATAAATTGGATGAGTGTCAAAAGTTCGAGGATTACTTTGAACAAATTATAAGTTAATAGAAAGTTCATGGACCAAATTACACATTAAGCCAAATTTCATGAACTATTTGTATCATTATTCCTTTATCTAAGATGAAGTAGCAAGCTTTTGTCCAACTCTTCTCATGTAATCACTTTTTTTTATACCATCAATATACCTAATACAAGTCTTTTCTTTCTTTTCATTTTTCCTCTCCATTTTGTTCTCATAAGGACAATAGTCTTTTTGACCGTTTTGATTTTTCTATGAACACATCTTGAATGTAGGTTAGTAGACCCTCCATCGATAGTAGAGTCCAAATTCCACGATTGTCGGAAAACTTCATCAGTTGATCATGTTCTCCTGTAAAAGAATTAGATTCACCTTTTTGGACAATTTTCTTTTCATCTTTTTTGTTAGTTCAGTCATAAGTAATTATTGGTTTCTTAATAATTCAAAAGCAATGGGTGTCGCCGATGAGACATCTCGCAAGTCTTGTGAACCATTAAGTCAAGCCTTTTATTTGCGCAAATGATCTCAATTCATAATAGTGTGCATGTAATTGACGATATTGAATACGTCAAACATGAACGACGGAAAGTTGTCTTGACGGTATAATAATATCTCCGGAGCTTCAAACAATAATCGACTCATACGGTTGTTGCATAAGAAAAACATTTTGTCCCTTATTCTATCCCATTCCATAATGGTTGCTTGTATTTCAACATATCTAAAGTCTATAGATGTTGACAAGTGTTTCACTTTCATCCACACACAATGGAAATAGATTAATCCGAGGCAACTATGCAACTCTTTCTTGAGCCGCTCAAGAAAGGAATGCTATAAAAAATTATAGACTAATGCAACGAAAAATCTCAAAATAATATTTTAAACTGATATATTTAAGAGGCTTTGCCATTTGTTTGTCATAAGTTTATCGATTTGTAATTATTCAACATATTAATTCAATTTAATGATAACTAATATAGGGTAAATTTATCACGAATATATCAATTTGAGATTAAAATAAATTTCTCATAGACATATTAATTCCAGATTATCAATGAATTGACGTAAAAATATATATGTAGATTTGGCACGTGTGGAGATGTATGTGTCAACCCATGACTTTCTTTGCTTTGGCTTCTCGAAAGTATAATAATTTTTTTGACCTTTCCCACCAAATTTAAACTAAAACTCAATCATGGAAAAATCATAGAAAGATCATATGACAACTGTTGTGGCAAATGAAAAGTTTCAAGTGCTTATAATTTTGTTTTGTTTATTTTTTTTTCAAAAAGGGCCAAATCATCTGCGAAGCCATCGCTGAAGATTTGAAAAAACCTTGATTTTTTGCATAGTCATAGTTGAATAAGGCCGAGATTTTCCAGTCAGAGCACGAGTCATGGAGCCGTCGATGTCGATCGGGTTGAATTTGACGGCAGAGAATACTAGTCTTTGCTTTGACCTAACATGGCCCTCTTTTGTCTCCGTTCCGCGTTAGAAGTTGTAGCCACGACCTATGAAGCACGGACACGTTGCCCGTGCTTCTGTGTCATGTCCGACATGTGTCGGAGCGTGTCGGACACGTTGACACGCTTGGACATAGTCGGACACGCGGTCAACACGTGTCGGATTTTCCGACACGTGGTCAAACACGTTTTGACACGTGTGTCTGGAAGATCGAGGGTGGAGGCGAGGGCGAGGGAGCAGAGACGAGTTGCGAGCAACAGCGAGCCCGCGACGAGGCTGCGAGTGATGGCGAGCCCACGATGGCGAGAGACTGCGAGAGACGGAAGAGGAGAGGAAGGCGGTCGTGCGGCGAGGAGGAGGACAAGGATCAAGAGGAAGAGGAGAGGAAGGGGGTCGTGCGGCAAGGAGGAGGAGGAGGAGAAGGATCGAGAGGAAGAGGAGAGCCCGAGAGGGAATGCGGCGAGCGGCGAGCTATGTAGCACCGACACGGACATGCAACACGACACATCGACACATTAGTTCTCAAAAAATAGAGAATTCCGACACGTTATATATTTAATATATATTTTTATATATAAATAAAAAATAAATAATAAAAAGAGCATATAATTAATCTATACTAAAAATATTAATTCAACATTTGTTAATATCATTCATTGTTTTAATTTAACAAAGATTGATTAAGAAATTCAAAAATTGCAAACACAAAAGAGTAAATTTAAAGGATCGTGTCATATTTTCTTATACTTGTTGGAAATTAGTGAGATTTCTTATAGTCCCAAACAGAGTTCGAAGTTCATGATATAGACTGGCTTGGGACTCCTCTGCAAAACAAGGTTCGAGAAAAATGAAAATCTAGAACAATAACTCTCGAAGTACGACCAAAAGAAAAGGAAATAACTAAATTCGCCATGGAAAATGTAATAGATAACTCACAAGCTAATGACATAAACCAAAAGAGATAACTCACAGGTGACGCTTGCAAGAGGCGGAAAGAAGCAAAAAAAAAAAAAAAAAAAATTGCAACTTTAAGTCTTCTAGAGCGGCGGAGTGACGCTAGCGAGAAGAGGGGCGTTCCATCGTCACTCACGGGAATGTCAAAACTTATAAATGAGAAACTTGAGAGTAAGAATTTTCTTATTCCCCTTTATTTTTGTTATTTTCATTATTTTTTCATATATTTATATTTTGACCCCTCAAGTATTGAAAATTTTTAAAATTGACCCCGTGTGTTGGTTTTGCATATCGGAATTTCGGACTCGCATGTCGGAGCGTGTCGGAAAGAGTTGACCATGTGTCGGATTTCTGGACACTCGTTGACCGCGTGTCAGAACGTGTCGGAGCGTGTCGGACACGACACAAAGGCTTCCGGAGAGTGTCGGTGCTTCTTAGGCGGCGAGGAGGAGGAGGAAAAGGAGGGCTGGCTAGGGTTTTTGATAAGAAAACTAAAAATAAAAATAAAAAAAGGAGATCTGATGGCGTGAGTTTTAATTTTGGGGGGAGGGGAAGTGACAGCTTATCTATCACTGTCAGGTGGTGGGGGAGGGAAATAAGAGTAATAAATTTGAGGGTGGGGGAAATGGACGAGGGAAAGTAGGCAGTGGGGGTGTGGGGACATTTTTTTTTTAAACAGAAAAATAAATAAATGACATTGAAAAATAATTTTGAAAAATAAAAGTACTGAATTTTGAATAATGATAAATTTTGGTCATTTGTAGAAGATCATGGATTTATTTAAATAAATTGATTCTAATTTCGTATTAATCATTAATATCATCAATAACTTTTGTTAAAGTTAAAAACACATTTCAAACATGGATCCACATTAATTATGAATATGTTTTTCGAATTTTCAATGAATTGACTTATTAATATTATTAGTGTAAATTCATTGTAGGCTCTTTTTTAATTAATTAATTATTTATGAATTTGAATCATATTAATTAAAAATAAAAATATTTATTTAATATACAATATGTCCCAACGTGTCGGAATTCTCTATTTTTGAGAAATGACGTGTTGACGTGTCGTGTCGTGTCGTGTCGCGTGTGCGTGCTACTTAGGCCACGACTCGTAGAAAAACCACAACATGTGATATAAAATTTAGATTTTCAAGTTGCGTTTGTTTTGCAAAGAATAAATATTTTGAAAATTATTTTTCTAAAACTAATAACTTATATCACTTAAAATAATTAGTCAATGAAAAGTGCTTTCTTTATTAACAATAATTTATATTTAAATATGTTAGCGAACGATGAAAATATTTTTTGTTCATACAATTTTATAAGTGATAGCCTTAAGCAAGACTTCATCTTGTATGCATGTCTGGTCAGAAAGTCACTGGGGGTTGTTTTAATATTGTCAACCAATGCAATTATATTCAAAACGGTTTAGGAGAGCTTTGAAAATTCCATGAATTCTAAGTATTTAAGGCGTTCGTTTTGACAAAAATAATGATTCGGAAAATATTCTTTGAAAAATGATCGCTCATATTGTTTAGAAAAATTAGCCAACGGAAAATATTTCCATCATTGATAACAATTTATGCCTAATTATTTTCATAGACGATGAAAAAAATTTCCATTCATTTATTTTTCTAAATGATATAAGCGATCAATTTTCAAAAAATGTTTTCAAAATCACTCATTTTTCATGAAATGAACGTACCCGTAATATCATGGAGAGGGGGACAATTTTCAAGCCCGCTTGGGATGTGTATGGGACGTTCCAAAACATATGTGAATTTATTGTGTTATTCCTATAAAGTCGATCGACCAATGTATCTATGTGATTAATATATCTTGAGCAAAAGGCCAAACACTCTGGCAATGCAACCCTCGTTCCTCCGCATGACATTTGTTGCGAAAACCGCACTTGAATCCCGTTAAAAACCTTTGACATATAGCTTCGATTGGCATCCATAAATAAAAGATATGAAGAGACTGCTAAACTGAGAGAATGATTACCTTTCAATAGGATCCATGTATATAAATTGCACCGGTCCGTCAAGCTTGCTTTATCTATTAAGTGAATGATTAAGTGAACCATAATGGTGAAGATTCCAAGAGGATTTAAAAAAAAAAAAATTTCATCTACTAAGCGATGGCGACCAGGACGGCAATGAAGAAGAAGAAGATCGAAAATGGAGAAAGGGAAGATGGAGAGAGAGGAGGGGCTTACAAGTTCTGAAGGCGGAAGAGTGCTGGAAAGAGACTGCTCCTTGAGAATTCTGTTTTCACAATGACACAAAAGGCTTTATTCTATTATTATTTGTATTTTTAATATATATATATATATATATGTTATTCTATTTAAGAGTAATTGATGAAATAAAAAAATAGCATGATTGAAATGATAATTATAGAACAGTTCGAGCAATAATTCATTTAATTAGCAATAAACATCATTATACAATGAATAATACAAAATCAAATTACGAGAAATTTAGATAACCGTACTTAATGGCAAGCAACTGCTGTTGTTGTATTAATAATTTTATACGATAAAATGATTACATACTATCAAGATGATATTTGCTTATTATATAATATTTTAATATGAAACTTGAGCGGCCATGTACGCACTCGTAAAGACGACTAATTTAAATTAGAATATTGTTGCTTTACCGAAACTTTAATGATCTCATTCTTGTTTGGTAGTTCAGAAAGCACCTTTAGCCGATTATGTTAGAAATTCTACGGAAAACCATAATCCCGATAATCGGGATTAATTGTGGAAATGTGTAAATTTTGTACTAACCTCCAGCTATTGATGATATCAAGAACAGATACACGGAGCTTGAACGATCGTAAAAAGGCACTTCTAGCCAATTGTCCTTTTGACGTTGATGGTATGTTTTCCAATTATCAAATAATCAAAATAATGAGAATAATGAGGGAGATTGGCTTAGATGACCCATTTATATGCTCATATAAATTCTAATAGATATAGTCTTCCATCAAGACTAATCCTAGTAGGTATGGACAATCTCCATAATTATTAGCAACTAGATTTGGATAATAAATCCTCAATGAAATCTAATGTAGGTAATTTTAACTAAATGTGGGATCATATTGATTAAAATTATAACATTCTCCCACTTGATCCCAACATTTCATTGAACGAAATATTTAACCAAATCCACAAAACTTCATGCTGAAAATAAAATACGTGAATCATGACGATAAGTCCTCTTAGAACAAGTATTATTTTTCATGTATCACAATGTGTCTTACCAATCCATATGTGATAACATAACATAATGAATAAACCTTATGTTTATTCTAGGTCAAACATGATTGTTTTTCTCATAATAACTAAATGAATACAACTGTATTGAGAAAAATATTGCAAATGAATAAAAGTTTCATATATCTTCCATATAAAAAAAAAAAAATTACTTGATTGGACCAATGCCCATTCTGACTATATGATTCTTATAACTCATTGGTGGCATGCCTTCAGTTAAAAGATCAGCTATCATCAATTCAGCACTTACGTGTTCTATGACCACTTTCTTCTTTTTAACGCGTTCCTTGATGACTAAGTATTTGATGTCGATGTGCTTACTTCGACCACCACTTTTGTGGTTCTTAGCCATGAAAATCGCAGTTGAATTATCACAAAACATTCTCGATGGCTTAGCAATGGAATCCACAACTCTAAGCTCAAATATGAAACTTTTCAACCACACACCATATAAGGTGGCCTCCAAACAAGAAATAAACTCAACCTTCATAGTGGAAGTGGCAGCCAAAGTCTGTTTTGCATTCCTCTAGAATACATCTCTACCAGCAAACATAATAATGTATCCCAAAGTAGATTTACGGGAATCGACGCAGCAAGTGAAGTATGAATCCGAGTAACTAACTACCTTCAAGCTATCAGTTTGCCTATACATAAGCATGTGCCCATTTGTACCTTGAAGGTACCTCATCACATTCTTTGTAGCTCTCCAGTCGTCCATACATGGATTATTTCGGTATCTTCCTAACATTCCTACAACAAAAGCAATGTTAGGTCGATTGCAAATATGAGCATACATCAAGCTTCCGACAACAAAAGCATATGTGATGTTCTTCATTTGTTTCCTTTAAAAATCATTCTTCGGGCACTGGTTTAAATTAAACTTGTCACCCTTTATAATGGGTGCTATACTTGGTGAACAATTTTTCATTCGAAATCTCTTTAAGACCTTATTAATACAGGTTTCTTGATATAGTTCTAATATACCTTGAGGTCTATCCATATGGATCTTAATGCCAATGACATAAGATGTCTCACCCGTATCCTTCATGTTAAAACTGTTAGAGAGGAATTGTTTCACCTCATGTAGCAACCCCTTATCATTGGTTGCAAGTAAAATGTCATCCACGTATTGGACAAAAAAACAAATGTTGCTCCTACTAACCTTATCGTATATATATTGATTCATGACATTCTTTACAAAATCGAAAGAGAGATGACCGCATGGAATCTCAAGTACTATTGGTAGGATGTTTGTTTCAATCCATACAAAGACCTCTTAAGCTTGCACACCAAATGCTCACTAGCATTAGAGAAAAATCATTTTGTTTGTTTCATGAAAATCACTTCGTCTAATTTTCCATTGAGAAGTGTCGATTTTATATTTATTTGATGTAATTCCATATCAAAATGAGCAACCAATGCCAAAATAATACGAAAAGAATCTTTCTTAGATACAAGAGAAAATGTCTCCGTGTAATTGATTTCCTCCTTTCGAGTGAATTTCTTGGCAACGAGTCAGGCTTTGTATTTCTCAATGTTTTCCAATGAGTATCTCTTAATTTTAAAGATCCATTTACAACCAATGGCCCTCATCCTATCGAGCAATTCTACTAAATCCCAAACTTCATTAGATACCATAAAACTCATATTTTCCTTCATGACATTATACCACAAATTAGATTTATTACAACTTTTGACTTGTGAAAACGTTTCAAGATCATTCTCAACACTAACATTATAGTTAGATTCTTGCAGATACACAATATAGTCACTAGAAATGGCTAATTTCTTCATTTTAGTTAACCTTCTTAATGTTGCATTAACATTCTCCTGAGAAGCATGTGGTTCAACCGATTGCTCGACATTTTATGGTAATTCCTAAACAATTGGATCTATCGAATTAATATCAACATGTTGTGGAATTTCAACGATTGGTTGTTCAACAATAGGTTGAATTGAAGGGGCGTTGTAAATAACAACCAATCCAGTACCTGAAGTGGAAGGTTGAGTTTTTGAATGATCTTCTTCAGAAATAATGTCCTTAAATTGATCTCTCCCACTAATTAGGTCATTCCCAAGAGACTTAGCGTTTCTCAATTCCACAAATCTAGTGGTGTGACATGGATAATAAAACCTGTATCTCTTGGACTTTTCGGCATATCCAACGAAATACCCACTTATAGTTCTTCAGTTTAACTTCTTTTCCAGTGAATTGTAGACTCGTACTTTAGACGGGTATCCGCATATGTGTATATGTTGCAAACTCAATTTCCAACCTTTGAATAACTCAAAAGGCGTCTTAAGGACGGCCTTAATTAGAACTCAGTTTAATATGTATATTGTCGTTTAAGAGCCTCAGTCCACAAGGATTTATGAAGTTTGGAACTACTAAGCATACTCCACACCATATCCAATAAAGTTTGGTTTCTTCTTTCTGCTACACCATTTTGATCTGGAGAACCAAGCATAATGTATTGAGCAATAATCTCATGCTCTTCAAGAAACTTTGCAAATGGACCAAATGCTTGTCCATCTTCAGTGTATCTATCATCATAGTCTCTACTTCTATATGATCTCACGATCTTAATTTGCTTATTGCATTGTTTCTCTACTTTGATTTTAAATATCTTAAAATCATCTAGCATTTTGTGCTTATTCCGAAGCAAGTAGAGATACATAAATTGTGAATAATCGTCTATGAAAAAGATGAAGTATATCTGATCATTTGAGTCCATATCTGGACTACAAATATCTATGTGTATAATTTCTAGTATTTCTGTACTCCTCTTGGTATCTTTCTTTGACTTGTTGGTATGCTTTTCCTTTATCTAGTCCACATAAGTATCATAATCAGTCAAATCTAAAGTACTAAGTACACCATCATTTATCAATCGCTTAATTCTATTTATGGAGATATATCCCAATCTCTGATACCACAATATACATGAATCATCATTCAGAACACCTCCCTTTATGCCAACATTATCATGAACATGCATTGCATTATAAATGACATTATCTTGTAAATAAATTCGAAAGAGACTGTGAGATAAAATACCATTCCCAACAACTTCAGATTTATTCGATAAACTGAATGTTGAACCTGAAAATTTAACGAAGTATCCCAATTGTACAAGTCTTGAAATTGAAATTAAATCCTAGATAAACTAGGAATATAAAAGGTTCTTTCTAAATTCAAAATAAAACCACTATTGAGAACTAATTTAGATGTCTCAATAACTTCCACATGCGAACGCATCTTGTTTCCTGAATAGATGATTGTTTACTTCCCATTGGTTTCCGCTGGTTCTAGAATCCATGCAAGGAATTTGAAATGTGGATTGTAGAACCAGAATTAATTTACTAAGCGATGTGATCCATATCAACCATATTAGATTCATAATAAACACATGAGAGTTGGTTCTCTTTCTTTATGAGCTAGACCTTAAATTTAGCGCAATCCTTATTCATGTGCCTGTAAAAAAAAAAAAAAAAATACTTGGATTCCTTCTTAATGCCAGCTTGGGGAAGTATTTTACCTTTTTTCCCTTTTGCATGCCTAGCCTTGTGAAGTATTTTACCTTTTCCCTTTTGCATGCATAGCCATTTATACTTATCTCATATTGTCGTATGAGCACTTTCTCCCCTTTTCCATTAGCAGCCTCCCTTTCTCTTGAACACAAATGATCATAAGTTCATTGATTGACCAATTACTTCATGATGAAACTATCGAATTATATTCCATTCCTCAATCATTGTGGGTAAATTAAGAAAGATAAAATGATATTTCATCCTAATTAATCATATTAATATAATGAAAATTCTTATGGGATGAAATTCATGATATTAAGGTGACTAGTCACAATTAATGTTTTTGATTAGGGTTAATACCCTGAAAAACCCCAAACTGGTACACCTGTGACAAATTTACCCCAAACTATTTTTTTGACCACCAAAAAGCCCAAACTGGTATACCTTTGACAAATTTACCCCAAACTGGTATACTTGTGACAAATTTACCCTATGTTAGTTTTTATTAAATTTTATTGCCAAATTATTAAGTTAAATGACATGTGACAGTTGATTGATATATCAATTTGAGATTTTACACTATGTTTGTCACAGTTTACAATTTTTGTATTAATCCAATTTAGCGGAGGGTATATTTGCCACAAATTTACCAGTTTGGAGTTTTTTGGGGTCGAATAAATTAGTTTGGGGTAAATTTGTCATAAATGTACCAGTTTAGGTTTTTTATGGTTAGTCAGGGTAAATTTGTCACAGGTGTACCAGTTTGGGGTTTTTTATGGTAAAAAAAATAGTTTGGGGTAAATTTGTCACAGGTGTACCAGTTTGGGGTTTTTCAGGGTATTAACCCTTTTGATTATATGTGATCCAAAGGCTCTTAATGTATATAATTTAATATAATCAAAGATGTTGTGGCTAATATTCAATTAATTAAATATATGTGGATCACTAGACATTTAATTACTATATAAAACATTCATTAAATTGCATGTAAGGACAAAATAGTAAAATTCATTTGTCCGAGGGCAGAAATGAAATTCACAAAAAAGGGCAAAATAGTAAAATAAGCGAAGTGGAGGAACACGGGCATGTGGGCGTACACACGCTAAACCACCGAGCGGGAGTGTGGCCGCACGCGCCTATGCCAACCCGCGGAGCGCGTGGGCCTCAAGCGCCTGAAGCTTCTTGCTTTTTTTTTTTTTTTTTTTTTTTTTTTTTTTTCACCGTTTCACCGTGCATTCCACCGCTCGGTTCTCCTCCGGCAGCCCACCTTAGATCAAAATAAGTGATGGGTTTCGGTCCTTTCGGAGACCACACTAACACAACCACACAGGTCCAAGATTTGGCGAAAACAGCCAAAAACTGCTTGAAATTAAGCAAAATTCTCCAAATTGCTAACCTTAACTACCACGACTTTTGTTACGCAATTTTTCTTCGACAATCACCGTAATGCCGAATTACCTTAAGGCTTTTCTTGCCTATGGCGCTACAATGATAATCATTCAAAGACGGGTGGTCAGTTGCTAAAATTTTGCCCAAATCACCCGTTAGATTTTGCCCCAAAAATTTTCTTTTATTCAATCAAAAGCCCCACGAAAATCATCAAGGTAGAGATGTAAATATGCTCTGATACCAACTGTTAGAAATTTTACAAAAAACCATAATCCGATAATCGGGATCAATTGCGAAAACTTGTAAATTCTGTACTAATTCCAGCCATTGATGATATCAAGAGCAGATATGCAAAGCTTGAACAATCGTAAATAAGCACATCTAGCCAATTGCCCTCTCAACGTTGATTTTGTGTTCTCCAATTATTAAATAATCAGAATAATGAGAATAATGAGAGGGTTTGACTTAAATGACCTATTTATATGCCCATACAAATCCTAATAGATATAGTCTTCAATTAAGACTAATTCTAGTGGGTATGGACAATCTCCATAGTTATCAACAACTAGATTTACATAATAAATCCTCAATGAAATCTAATATAGGGAATTTTAACTAAATGCGGGATTATGTTAATTAAAATTATAACAGATTACCCTGATAACACTTCCCCTGTTATGTTTAGAGGTAAATCATTGTCAAAACTGAAAGTTTGATGAGAAGTTGATCATATAACCACAACACGATAGAAATTACAAGCGGACAGCATCTCTTTTATTCTTTCTCCTTCTAATTTCATCTTTATGGTTTTGAATTTCAAAATGAAAATAACTATTTGCAAATGTAGCTTATTTTCCCAGGGTAAATTTTGATCACGATCTTTGAATTCAGTGGATTTTGCAATCAAACAGCCGAACTTTGATTTCTATTCCCTAACCCAATGAATTTCTATTTTCTTTTTGCACTCAATACATTTTTTACGCAAAAGTATAGGCCAATATTTCTGGTGTCAATTGATATGTAATTTTTGTGGATGTTTGTGGAATATCCATCGACGAGGCTTTGCCTTGGAGCCTCATCCTCAGTTCTTTCAAAAAAATTAAAGCATAACAACAAGAGTACATTCCAAGTACTTTTCTCATTTGGGCAAATTTTTTTAATTTTTTTTAATATTGTTGACACTTAAATTTTGATGGCATGTTTAATCATTTATTAATTATATAAAAATTAAAGATTAATTTTTAACCACTATGAAAAATAAATTTCATTAAATTGCATGGCACATAGACATTTGGGGCATTTGCATTAATAGTAATAGAAAAAAGAAAAGAAAAGAAAAGAGATAAGATAATAATATGTACATGTTTTTTTTTTTTAAAAAAGGGAGCGAAACCGGGCCAGGGATGGACCGGCCCGGCCTCCTTTCTTCTTTTTAGTTCTCTTCCACTAGGCCCAGCTTCTTTTATTTTTTTCCCTGGCCCAGCCCTCTGCTTTTTCTCTCTTCCTTCCTCTTTCACGCTAGTGTCACGCGCCGATCGATCTAGCGTTCCCTTGCCCGTGCAGCCTTAGGAATTTCTCCCAAGTCAGCCTTTCTCACACTCACTCACAAGGATTGTAGAGAGAGAAACTCTTAGAGAGAGAAGCTCTGGATTGTATTTCACCTGAGAATGAGATGATACAATGAGGGTGAGGAGACCCCTTTTTATACAAAGACAAGGTAAACCATATCCGTAGATATCTCATCGATCTAATGGTGGAGATTAGATCTCCCCAACTACCAACTACCCATATTAATTACAACTACCCGCATTTATAACGTATGCGTACAAATACCGTATCGCCCGTCCCCAGGAGTTTTCTAGAAGACTCGAGAATACTCTAAGTCTCGGGGATACAAGCCGAGGGTCGCTTGATCCATCGACGTGTCACGGCCGGCCTATAGGAACCTCTTGGATCGGCTTTCTTTCGGGCCATGACATTCTCCCCCACCTAATCAGGCGACGCCCTCGTCGCATCTTCGGCATGGAAGGCATCGATTTCCTTCTTGAACTGCCAAAGTGCTTCTGCGGGCTCCCAACTTGCTTCACTCTCCGGAAGACCCTTCCATCGGATCATGTATTCGCACTCCGGTGCACAGTACCGCTTCCGTATGACTCGATCCGCCAGAATGCTCTCGACTTCTCGATCATACAAGGTTTTTGCTCCGAGCGGCGCTCGTGATGACTCCCCTCAATCCGGATCTTCCTCATCAATCTGGAAAGGCTTAAGCATACTCACATGGAAAACCGGATGTACCTTGAGTTTAGGTGGTAGCTCCAGCTTGTATGCGACCTTTCCGACCTGTTGTAGCACACGAAACGGCCCTTCGTAGCGACGGATCAACCCCTTGTGCATGTCCTTGTATCGAAGGACCACGTGCAGCTTGGCTAACACTTGATCTCCGATTTGGAACTCCACGTGCCGTCGCTTTTTATCAGCCCACTTCTTCATGCGCTTCGAGGCCTTGTGTAGACACGCCCTCGCCAAATCGGTCTACTCTTGCCAATCTTTGGCAAACTTGTACGTGGGTGGACTACTCCCCCGATAACCTGAAGCAATGGCACTTGGGGTATTCGGTTGCTGCCCAGTCGCGATCTCGAATGGGCTCTGACCGGTCGACTCACTCCGTTGCAGGTTGTAGAGAACTGGGCTACGTCGATCAATTTCGCCCAATTCACTTGCGTTGTACTCACATAGTGTCGGAGATAGATCTCCAAGAGTGCATTGACCCCCTCCGTCTAACCGTCGGTTTGGGGATGCAAACTTGTGGACATGTTCAGCTCCGACCCCAGCAACTTGAACCGAGCCAGAAACATCCCGTGAAGCGAGGATCACGATCGCTCACGATCATTTGTGGCACACCCCAGTACTTGACCACGTGCTTCATGAACAGCTTGGCCGCTTCCTCGACCGGGCAATCCTTCATTGTAGGCACAAAATTCGCATATTTGGAAAACCTGTCCACCACGGCCATGAGAGTCCAACACCCTTCGGACTTTGGCAGGTTGACGATAAAGTCCATGGAGACACTCTCCCATGGACGGGTTGGAACAGGAAGTGGTTCTAGCAAACCCGGTGATGAACGTTGCTCTAGCTTGTCTTGTTGGCATACCAAACAAGTCTTCACATACGCCTCCACGTTGTCCCGCATTTGCGGCCAGTAGTATCGATCTTCGACGAGGGCCAACGTGCGGTGGATCCCTAGATGACTCGCCCACTTCGAGTCATGGCACTCATGCAAGATTTCCTTCCTTAGCTTCCCATGGAAGAGCACGTACAGTCACCTTCCCTTGGTGTAGAGGAGCTCGTCCTCACACCAGAACTATCGGGTCTTGCCCTCCTTTGCATACCCGATGAGGGCTTGAGCTCTTGGATCATGCGTCAACCCCTCTTTGATGCGGTCAACCCAAGGATAGCTCGGTCGACTCACCGTGCTGCTTATCAACTCCATCTTTCGACTCAATGCGTCCGCCACGGAGTTGGCCTTCCCCGGCTTGTACTCTAACGCGTAGTCGAACTCCGCTAAGAAGTCTTGCCATCGAGCTTGCTTCGGACTCAGCTTCTTTTGGGTCTGGAAATAGCTCATGGCCATGTTGTCCGTCCTCACGACGAACTTTGATCCCAGGAGATAGTGCCTCCACGTCCGAAGGCAGTGGACCACCACGGTCATCTCCTTCTCCTGAACGGTATACCGACGTTCAGTATCGTTCAACTTTCGAGACTCGAACGCCACCGGATGGCCATCCTGCATAAGAACACCACGGATAGCATAATCCGATGCGTCAGTCTCTACCTCGTAAGGTTTGGTGTGGTTAGGCAGCGCCAACACCGGCTCCTCGGTCATCGCCTTCTTCAATCGATCGAATGCTCTTTGGTATCGACCCGTCCACTCCCACGACTTCTCCTTCTTCAGCAGGTCTGCGAGCGGCGCGGTGATGCTTGAGTACCTCCAGATGAAGCACCGATAGTAGTTGGTGAGGCCTAGGAACGACCTCAACCCCGTTACCTTCGTCAGCGACTCCCATTCGACGATCAACTGAATCTTCGCCTTGTCCATTCACACTCGTCCACCCCCGACGATGTGCCCCAGGAATGGAACTTCCTTTTGGGCAAACGCACACTTCTCGCGCTTAACATATAACTCGTTCTCGCGCAAGACTTGGAAGACTTGCCTCATATGTTTGACATGCTCTTCGAGCATTCGACTATATACTACAATATCATCTAGGTAAACCACTACAAACCTCTCTAGGAAAGGGTGGAGTACCTTGTTCATAAGTGTGCAGAACGTAGCCGGAGTGTTTGTCAGGCCGAACGGCATCACGAGGAACTCGTACGATTCATACCGCGTCATACATGCGGTCTTCAGCTCGTCTCCTTCGGCGACCCGAACTTGATAGTAACCCGATTGGAGATCCAGCGTGGTAAACCACTGAGCTCCACCAAGTTGATCGAAGAGATCCGCGATGAGCGGGATTGGGTACTTGTTCTTCACGGCCAGCTTGTTCAGCGCCCAGTAGTCGATGCACATCCGGAGTGACCCATCGTGCTTCTTTTGGAAAAGTATCGGTGCACCGAATGGAGACTTGGATGGCCGAACATACCCCGCATCGAGCAGCTCCTTAAGTTGCCTCCTCAACTCTTCCAATTCGGGGGGCGCCATGCGATACGACGCCATGGCAGGCGGTAGCGTCAAGCACCAGCTCGATCCGATGATCCACCTCTCTCTTGGGTGGTAACTTCTTCGGCAACTCCAAAGGCATCACGTCCTTGAACGAGTCGAGGGCTTGGGCTACCTCCGTCGGGACTTCCTTCCCTTCCCCCTTGCCATCCTCGGTCTTCAAGGCCGCTAGGAAGGTCACCTCACCCTTCCTTGCTCCCTTGATGAGTTGTATTGCCGAAATTATCTTTCGATCACGGTCCAACTCACGGTGGACTGGGATCACGCATTGACAATGTTTGTCCAACACGCATATACACTCAGCAAATGGTACCACTACTGCATGGATCCTATCTAGGAACTTTATCCCAATGATAATATCATAATCGTCAAGGGGAATTACCTCTAGGGTTTCCTTGCTCTTCCATTGTCCGAGTTCCAGCTCCACGTCCTTTGCAATCCCGATTGCAGGGACCTCCTTGGAGTTCACTGTCTTGAGCCAATCGGCTCCCTTCTCAACTTGTAGGTTAAGTTTCTTCGCGGCCTTCTCTGATATGAAGATGTCGGATGCTCCAGTGTCCACGAGTACACTCATCGTGGTCTTTCCGATCGTCAGGTCTGCGAACATCAATCCTTTAGGCTCCTGTGCCTTCTTGGACTTGATGGTGCTAAGGAGTCGTAGCGACCCCAATCATACTTCTTCCTTTGGGTCATCCTCTTTGCAAAGCGCATTCAGTTTTGCTTTGTTCGGGCAGTCTCTCTCCATATGCGGACCATCACAAAAGAAGCATTTGTATGATCGTACCTTCCGTTGTCCTCCTCCACTCGACTCCGCGTGAGCTTTGTGAGGACCAGCCGGCGGTCTACCTCCGGTCGAGCGGTTGTATCTCCCCCGATCTCCCCCACCAGTGGCTTTATCCCTTGGTCGCGAGTCCGATTGGGATGTGGAAGGCGCCTTGTACTCTACGAGCGACTCGGCTATGGTCATGGCCATCGTGAGATCTCCCACGTTGCACCGCTTCAGCTCTTGCTTGGTCCATGACTTTAGACCACTCATGAACTGGTGATATGCCTCATTCTCGTTCATCAAAGGGATTTGGAGTAGCAACTCCGAAAACCGTTCGATGTAGTCGCGCACACCACCTTTCTGCTCTAGACGCTTCAACTCATCACGAGCTTCCTCCTCCGCATAAGCGGGGAAGTAGTTCCGTCGGAATTCTTCGACGAATCCACCCCAGGCCGTGGTAGGATTCCCGCACCTATCATCTGACCGACGACGCCATCACAACAGTGCATTATCGACTAAGTAGTGTTTACCCGTGATTGCTCGTCGTTGATTCCCATGGCTTGGAAGTACCGTTCCATGTACCATAGGAAGTTGTCCACATCTTTGGCCACCCGTGAACCCCGGAATTCCTTCGACTTCGGCTTGTCCACTTGTGGACCTTGCACCGTGATCACCCCGTTCACGCGTGCAACTTCTGATTCAGTGAGCTTACCCTTAAGCTCCGCTATCTCCACGCGCATGGCCGCCATCATGGCCTCCATGGGTTCATACCGTTGTGCAAGTTCCTCCCTTAGGGTCCCTAGCAACTCGTGTCGAAGCTCTCCCATGCCGGTCTTCAGCTCTTGCACTTCAGCAACGAGCTCCTCTCTTCCAGCATCTACTCCGTCCACGGTCTAGGTCAGGTCGTCGACCGATCCTTGGACATCGGTGACAAACAACTCTAGCTTCGTCATCCTCTGTGCAAGATCCCCCATTAGATCACTCGAACTACCACGATTCTTCTTACCCTTGGCCTTCTCGGCGTTCCGCCCACGATCAACGCAGTCACCACCCATGGCGAGCGCCTCATCAGATCGTGGATCAGCCATTGTGCTTACGCTTGGAACAAAACTCAGCTCTGATACCACTTGTCATGGGCCGATCGATCTAGCGTTCCCTTGCCCGTGCGGCCTTAGGAATTTCTCCCAAGTCAACCTTTCTCACACTCACTCACAAGGATCGTAGAGAGAGAAACTCTTAGAGAGAGAAGTTCTGGATTGTATTTCACTTGAGAATGAGATGATACAATGAGGAGAAGAGACCCATTTTTATACAAAGACAAGGCAAACCGTATCCGTAGATCTCTCCTCAATCTAACAGTGGAGATTAGATCTCCCCAACTACCAACTACCCATATTAATTACAACTACCCGCATTTATAACGTATGCGTACAAATACCGTATCGCCCATCCCTAGGAGTATTCTAGAAGACTCGAGAGGGTCACTTAATCCATAGACGTGTCACGGCCGGCCCATAGGAACCTCTTGGATCAGTTTTCTTTCGAGCCGTGACACTAGCCACAAAAGGAGAGGACAGAGAAGGACGTACGCGGCTGAGCAGAGGCAGGAACCGTCTGACTGGAGTTGGTGGTTGGGGCCAGGCCGGCAGGGTAGCTGGCAACGACAGGAGCCATGTACGCCTGTCGGTGGGCCAAGCTTAAAAGGGAGAGAGCAGTGTGAGTTGATGAGGGGTTCAGACCAAGAGAAATCGGAGGGAGAGAGTGAGACGAGAGAGGGAGGCAGATGGGTAGAGAGCGAAAGCGGGGAGCGAGAGGGAGCCTCGGCTGATGCTGCGGCCGCGCACGAACCCTGTCCGACGACCACGCCCGATCGATGTAATCAAGCCGAACATGCAAACCTTTCTTTTTTCCTCTTTTTCTGCCTTGCTTTTGGGCATGACAGGCCAAATCTCGTGACCGTACGGCTCACGCGAACTCCAGCCCCGACCATCCTTTGTTTGGCTGCTGTGTGTGCTAAGAAGCACCGACACTCTCCGAAAGCCTTCGTGTCGTGTCCGACACTCTCACACGTGTCTGACACACTCCGACACATTCCGACACGCGGTTAACGAGTGTCGGGAAATCCAAAATATGGTCAACTCTTCCCGACACGCTCCGACACGTGAGTCCGAAATTCCAACATGCGATTCCGACACTCATGGGGTCAATTTTAAAAATTTTCAATACTTGAGGGGTCAAAATATAATATGTGAAAAATAATGAAAATAACAAAGATAAAGGGAAAAGAAGAAAATTCTCACTCTCAAGTTCCTCACTTATAAGTTTTGACCTTCCCGTGAATGACGATGGAACGCCCCTCTTCTCGCTAGCGTCGCTCCGTTGCCCTTGCAAACTTAAAGTTGTGATTTTTTTTTTTTTTTTGCTTCTTTTCGTCTCTCGCAGGCGTTGCCTGCGAATTATCTCTTTTGGTTACATTTTCCATGGAGAATTTAGTTATTTCATTTTCTTTTGGTCGTACTTTGGGAGTTTTTGTCCTAAATTTTCATTTTTCTCGAACCTTGTTTTGTGGAGTAGCTTCAAGCCAGTCTATATCATGAATACTGAACGTTGTTTGGGATTATAAGAAATCTCACTAATTTCCGACAAGTGTAAGAAAACATGACATGTTCCTTCAAATTTACTCTTTTGTGTTTGCAATTTTTGAATTTCTCATTCAATCCCCGTCAAATTAAAACAATAAATGATATTAACAAATGTTGGATAAATATTTTTTGTATAAATTAATTCTATGCTATTATTATTATTATTTATATATTTTTACATTTATATTTAATATATAATATGTTGGAATATGTCGGAATTCTCTATTATTTGAGAAATGACGTGTCGGCATGTCGTGTCGTGTCGCGTCGCGTGTCGCATGTCCGTGTCTGGCCGAGGGCCTAGTGCCTTGGGACCTGGGCCAACGAACCCAGGTCGGATCCGGATATCGAACCTGGCTCCTTATTTTTAGATTATATTAATTTTATTTTTTATTTTTTAATATTTAAAAAGTCAAAAATTTAAAAAATTGTTTTTTGGGTAGTTTTTCTAGGAAAATCCTTGATAAAAAATCGTGCTCAAAATTGAACAAAATATTTAGAACGTTATAATAGGATTTGAATATTTGTTTTTCTGAGATGAAGGCTCTTGATTGTGCACTTCATTATGATTTTTTTTTGCCTAGTTAGGAACGGCATTTTTTTTTGTTTCTTAGCGTTAAATTCTTGTTCTTCCTTGCAATTTATTAATACTTTTTAGTTGCTGATTGATAATTTAATGATTGTACACTTGCATGATCACTTAATATGTTAGTGAATATATTTAAAATCAATCCATACTGCTCAAGCTACTTGTGAGTCTTCATTAGAAAATTTTTATAGCGTCAATTGAAGCTAAAATTGAATACCCAATATCACACGGGGATGGGTTTGGGATAGCTCGCGCCTAATTGAGGGGCGTAGGCTCGCCTCTTAAGCATTACCCCTAAACTTTTGTCTTTTCCCCTCGGGACGGAAAAGATTGGTTGGGATAGGTATATCATACATATACATCGATTGGTTGTGGAAAATGCCCTTGGCTAGAAAGTACCAGCCCAAAAGCTTAAGAACAATTGGCTGCCCCTATGTTAAAGTAGGGAGATAAAAGTCTAGCTCAAAATCTTTTCTATTGGATAAAACTATTAAGATTGAACTCACATCAAAGGTAATTCACTAAATTATCTAAGCTTTATGCGATAATTAAAGGAAACTAAGCTAACCTAATTATAAAGTCTAACAACTTAGTCAAGTCCGTTTTCTAAACCAATATCTATTCTTTAAAAAAATTAAATTAATTTTTTAATTCCAAAAATGGGGACTCGAGCTGGGCCCTCGGACTTAATTTGATAACGAGCTAGGATCTAGTCTCACGTATTGCTGCCGTTAATACCCAAACTGGGCTCTTGCACCAAGCCCTCTCAATTTCTCTAGACCCGTTTCACTTTTGTAAAAAAAAAAACACCAACCCACACTCATCTTAACGAAACTAAGCTCATATCTGCCAACTAAAGACCTAAAGCCCATCTTATTTTGTCTTCCACATTTTGCCTTATTTTCCAATGAAGTTAATTTCTATTTTCTACTTTACCTGTTACTCCCACCATCTATTCTAAGAACATTCCTCGTTGCCCAACCTTATTGCCCAAAAACCTTCAATACTTGCTAGATAACCACAAAATAATTGAAGCTTAAGCAAAGATCTGCTAGAAATCGCACGGTTTATCTTTGACCAACACCGATCTGCTGAACATGATTTGCCATCATCGCTAGATGAACATTCGATTCGTTGGTCACCACCAAAGTCTTACCCGACGTCTATACTAACTTTACTGTGAAATTGTTTCTTGCAACTTAAGAGAGATTAATTTTTGTCTTTATTGGCTATGTCGGGTGCTTCTTTGTCATCTTCTGTTTTGGAGGATATGAATGAATGGGGAGCCTAGCATCAAATGAGAGGGTACTTGGTGAGAGCACGCTCTAATATCGTTTCTTGCAACTTGAGAGAGCTTGATTTTTATCTTTGTTGGCTATGTTGGGTGTTTTTTTGCCGTATTTTATTTTGGAGGATATGAATGAGTGGAGAGCCTAGTATCAAATGGGAGAGTACTTGGTGAGAGCGAATATTGTTTCTTGCAACAACTTGATTTTTGTCTTTGTTGGCTATGTTAGGTGCTTCTTAGCCGTGTTCTATTTTGGAGGATATGAATGAATGGAGAATGGAGAGCCTAGCATCAAATGGGAGAGCATTTGGTGAGAGTGCGCTTTGATATTATTTCTTTCAACTTAAGAGAGCTTGATTTTTGTCTTTGTTGGCTATGTTGGTGCTTATTGGCCGTGTTTTATTTTACTGGATATGAATGAATGGAGAGCCTAGCATCGAATGGGAGAGTACTTGGTGAGAGTGTGCTCTAATATTGTTTCTTGCAACTTAAGAGAACTTGATTTTTGTCTTTATCGGCCATATTGAGTGCTTTTTGGCCGTGTTCTATTTTGGAGGATATGAATGAATGGAGAGCCTAGTATTGGATGGGATATTACTTAGTCAAGGAAACTAATGTTAAAGTATCAAAGCTATATGTGAAAATTAAAGGAAATTAAGCTAACCTAACGTTAAAGTTTAACAACTTAGTCAGGCCTGTTTTCTAAACCACTTTATATTTTTTTTTAAAATCGTAAATTTTTTTAATTTTGAAAATGGGAACTCGAGTTAGGCCCTTGGACCCGTTCGAGATATAGTCTCATGGATCTATGCTATCAATACCAAAATTGGGCTCTTGCACCAGGTCCTCTTAATTTCTTTAGACCCATTTTACTTTTTTAAAAAAAAAAAAAAAAAAACCAGCCCATACTTATCGAAACGAAGTTAAGCCCATATCTGTCAACTAAAGACTAGCCCATAGGACTCAAATTAAAACCTCTCATGCCCTAACAAGATTAAGCCATCCTATTTCCTCTTCCACATCATGCCTTCTTTTCCTATTAAGTTAATTTCTATTTTCCACTTTGACTATTTCTCCCACCATCTATTCCCAAAACATTCCTCATTGCCCCACGTTATTGCCCAAAAATCGGGAAAATTACCAAAAAAGTCCTAAACCTATTGTAATTGTGCCAATTTAGTCATAATTTTTTTAACCAATTGAGTCATAAACTTTTTACAATTGTGTTAGTTTAGTCCATCCAGCCAAAATTGGCCGGCCGGTGCTGACGTAGATGCTAGTCGTCCGTGCAAAAGCTGACATGGCAATTTTTAAATATTTTTAAATATTTTTTTTTCGAATTCTTTAATATTTTTTGAATTTTTTTTTTTTTTTTTTCACTTTCTCTTTCCTTTGGCCGGCCAAAGGCAAGGGCCTTGCCGGCCTCGCCGTTGCTGGGCGAGGAGCCTCGCCGGCCACCGGCGAGGGGCCGGCGAGGTCGACCCTCGCCTTGGCTGGGCAAGGCTCCTCACCATCCTTCGCTCGAAGCTCACCATAGGTCCACGGCTTGCATCCCCATCACCCTCTCCTTGAACCTGGAGTAATATGTACTTTGTTATCAGATTTAAGGTGAGTGGCTTCTACGATAGGGGTGCAAAATCACTCGAAAGTTTAGTATGAACAAATTGTTGCTGCTGTCCGTTGTCGGCGGGCACATTTGTGTGCACAGTAATCCTTGAAAAGACAGATTTTTTTTTTTTTTTGGGTCACGAAATAAGTTGTTGCGAGGGAGCTGTGCATCCGCACCGGAATGGGACCATTACATAACATAGAGATGCCCATCGACTAATCAAATCAATGCCATAACGGGTTCCACTTTTTCTGCACCTAAGGAAGCGATAAAAGGCGAGCGGGGAGAGGGAGAGAGTAGTACCTGGACAAGGAGAAGCCGCTGCCGAGGGGCTCCCACTGGTACTTGGCGAAGGCGACGTCGAGGCGGCCGTTCGGGAGGCAGGCAAACTCGCGCTCGATGAGGGAGCAGACGGAGGAGTCGTGGAGAGGGTAGGACGGGGCCGCCACCCAGCTACCCGGAACACATCACACCTGGGGGGGATCTCTGCTGCTGCTTCCCGGGCTGCTTCCGCACCCCATACCATCAATGTCAAAAGAGCCAGTTTCCATTGAAAAGAATGTGAAGGAGAAGGAGGAGTAGGAGCCCATCTGCATTGCCTCTGTACCCACCAACCCCAATCCATTTTGCTTTCACTGCAACATAGCAAGGCTCTTTTTGCGCAGAGAGAGAGAGAGAGAGAGAGTTTTTGGATACTGGGTTACATTTAACGTGAGTGGGGAGGGGGTGGGGTGGTGTGGTTGGTGTAAGAGAGAACCAGAGCTCAGGGGTCCACTGAGATAAAAGGGCATTACTGGATTCTACCTAATGTACCTTCTTTGTTATTCTTCTTCTGGTTAGCTACTTAAAATACAGGATTCGGTTTCCATTTTCGGTGGGGGGCGGGGTTAGGGATTTATATAGGATTTAGGAAGTTGCAGCAGATCTGCTTTTTTTTTTTAAATAAATAATAATGGCTTGGCTTTGCTTGGCTGAGCTGTAGTTGTGGGAAGTAGCAGCCAATCACCGCCATTGATGTTGAGACTTCGAATTGGTGGGGTCAACCAACTCGCCGTGGGACAACAAGCTAGTCCCCTCCGATCTCAAGGAGAGCAAACAAAGCCATTGAGATTTCTAACTTGTTTAATTCTCGACATTAAGTTAAGACCGTTTTGGCGACCTAAGTATATGTCCTTAAAAGATTTCAACTGGGATTTAGTCCACACATCGAGATCCCTAAATTTAAGAATACCAAGAAGGTAAAGCCAGGTATAGAATTCGATAAAGATATTGACCAATTGGGAATACGGAATAATGCGGGCACTGACATGCAAAAATAAGAAACGCATCCATAGAATCCAACGTCTCTATGACAGGAAGTGAAGACCTTGCTGCCTTCCTTTGGTGAGCCTATACGCTTAACTGTCACCAATAATCCAAGGCAAGGACTTAGAACACGGAGAAAATTAATAGAAATGTAGTATGCTGACGAGGCAGTAATCTACTATCTGCAAGAAATAATGACTAGACGTTCAAGTTTTTACAGATTTTTTTTTTTTTTTGGTGGATATAGTATTATGTATTATCATTTCTCACATATAGGATAGATGAAGTTGGCGGAGCATCATCCACACTAAAGAGAGAAAATCTAACACTTTCTTCAAATAATTCTTGAGGAGCAACGTATAAAAGGCCTAGCTCGGGGAGTGAAACACATCCAAAACAAGAACTTGCCACTCCGCACATCTCGCCATTCAAACAATGAAAAGCTTCCATAATAGATTCCCACCCTAGCAGTGGCAACCATCCATATCATAGTTGCATAAAGAAGTCGCAACATCGTCTTTGTATGATTAACGATATGAAAAGAAACGGCACGAATACAACCGTCAGACAATAAGCCATCGTCTTTTGGCTTTACCCGATAAGTTGTTTACAATACACAATTATTGCACCGCATAATAGTCTTTGTATTCTTCATAGTATCAATACCTTCAGTTTCAAATGTGAACAAAAGAGAAACTTAGAAGCGAAACTTAAGAGTTCCTTTCGATGGATTACCAGATAAAGCCCTGGTTCTTTCAAACCAAATCAACTCAAAACATAGCAAGCCATTTCTTATTTTCTGTTCTGCCAGTAATCAGTATCCGGATTTATCAGATAGAGATCATTAGCAGATGTAGAAGAAGCAGTGCCAGTCCACGGCCCATCAGTGAGCATGCTCTTGGTGATATTCTCATCAACTGCCTGATCTTCGTCACCTTTGAAATGCTTCCTCATGGCCTCAATTGTCTCCTCCGTTATGATAGCGCCCTCAGAGTCCAGCACTGGAACAGCAGCCTTGCCTTCAAGCATGCTAACCACAGATGACATCGGCGGCCTGAGTGCTGGAGTTGCATCAGTACACAGCAGAGCTACCTTTATCATCGCCAGCACCTCCTTTTCGTCAAAATGAGAACCCAGCCTCTGATCAACTAGATCCATCAAATTTCCTCTCTCCTTCAAAACTCGTGCCTAGAAACAGAAATGGAAAGGAAGATATTTCCCTCAAGCTACAGGTACCGATCAGTTGTAGAATATGCTCAGAATACTTAAACGGGAAGAAGGAGATATATTCTGCCCTTGATAATTTCATGACAAATGCAGTTGATAAACACCCGTTAGTTTTTCATCTTTGTTGTAAGTTATATTGGAAGGAAAAAATCAAACAAGTCAATACAGATGAAACATGATTTCTTTACCAATTTTAAGTAAAAGTTAGTAAATTTAAACACTAGTTGATCACTTAATAACATTCACCGGTCGCAAAAAAAATTACCACCACTGCTTTAAAATTACCAGCTCTTATTGAGTTTTACTGGCAGGAATTATTTGTCCGTTCGTCATTACATGAAACAGGAGAATCGTCCATCCATGGTTTACACATTCATTGCCTTTTACTCTCAATTCTAGTTTAACAAGAATTACCTGCCTGATTATGCAACTTAGGTGAAAATCAGATTTAACAGGGACTAATAATGATTGTTTTTAGCTAATGATTGGCTTACTCAAAGCACAATAAAATCTAATTTTTGGACTCAATTACAAGGATGTGAAGAAATCAAATCTAAATTGAAAGTATATCAATATTTGGGTCAAGCATGGTCTTGAAAATTTTTTAAATCCAATACTAATTGTCAAAACTGCAAAGTACTCGACCAACTTGTTTGGCGCTAATGAAACTACAGGGAGTATGAATGTCACGCATAAAACTATGAGGACTAAAACAAAACCAACCCAAATTTTAAGGACCCCAAATTTCAATGAATAGAATTGTCTTCGATCCAAAAAAGAATCTACATGATCCCTTCTTTCAGGAGGCAGCCCATTGTTTCCAGTTTCAATGTGTCACTAGGTAAATTCCAGTTTCAGTTTCTTAGAACCAGACCAATCCGTTACCACCCCCACCCCAAGTCGCTCATCTTGAGCATGAACACCATAGGCCGGCTACTGCAAGGATTACTTTCTCCTTTCAAATTCAGTATAGACCAACATAACAAGAATAATTGGATTAATTTTAAAGGACAAATTGCACTTAACGGCATGACAATTCGTTAAACAGGTTTCAAAAGCTGGTAACTGTAACTCTCATTTGCAACCATTAAAAGTGCATATGAGGAGTTCTAAACTATGTTCACACTTCCTTAATCCATCTCTCAACCGGCATAAGCAGAGATTTAAATATCATAATGAGAAACTTTTGAATGCTAGAGTTAATTACCCAATCGAGTAGATAAAAGCATTTCTCCTTCTTTTGGTAACTGGTGTTGCTCTGGCCACTAACAACTTCTAAGGCAACAATGCCAAAACTATAGACGTCGGCTTTTTCAGTGAGGTAACCATGCATTGCATACTCCGGTGCCATATATCCACTGCATAACAAGAAAAGAGCTGGTGTTTTTAACACGGCAAATGTCTTAAATAGCACTTACTTAATATTTTCTTCCAAAGACCATTCCTCTTATCTTCCTAAAATACAAAATAAGGAGATATTCCTAATCATGACACAATGGTTTCAAGAGTCATGGAAAAAACAAGTGCATTCTAGAAATTTTTTAGTAGGATTCCGCTGAGAATATTTCAAAAAAAAAAAAAAAAAAAAAAAAAAAAAAAGACATTTGTAATTTTTATATAACTTTCAGGGGACATATAGCTTCTTAGTTGGAAAACAAGTGCATCCTTATAACTTGGAAAAGAGGCTCATTAACCGAAATAAGAGTTGGAAACAGGCTGAGACAAGGTCTGAATACATAGGCAGCAGCAGTAGGAGGATTCCTAAAGCCAAGCCCAGGCGCAAGAAAACTTCTTAATATTGTTGTTGTCGACGTTGCTGTAGCAATAGAAAAACAGCCTTACATTTTCTCACTAGCTTTCTAAACCCTGCGATTCATGCGCTTGCTTTGTAATTTTGGTTTTATTCTTTTGTAATTCACTTGATAGTGCACCATCTATGTTTATGTCATGTGAAATATATTTATGAAAAATTGCATTTTTCATGCAAAGGAATATGTATAGATAATTTACAATGAAATCCTTAACGTATAGTAGTTGTTCTTATTCATTAAATTGTTTTACATTAAGTAGATTGTCATTGGAAAAACATAATAAAAACAATTAAATTACATGTCAATATAGGTTATTAAAAAGTATTGCGTCATAATTGTGTCGTAATATTTTCATATGCTTTTTGCATGAGAGAATATATTAGGTAGGGCATACTGAATTACCTGCCGAAATGTTTTTCTTGACTATTCTTAATGTATTAAATGAAGCGTGTAGAATACGATCAACCTTTTGATTAATATCTCAGGTAGGTGGATAAAATTTTTCCAGAAACTGTATTAGATCATCTAAGTTTGTTGAGATAATGGAACTGTTTAATGTTATAGTAATTTCTCGTTAAGCAATAGAGTTAGTAGAAGGAACTTACGGTTGTATCCTTTCCCTAATCAATCGCATTCTTTTCATGAACAGGTTGACTTTCTACACATGTCAATGCAAACATTTGAAACATTTGAACATGCTTATTATATATTTTCTCTGTGTATACAACTCCTAGATGCAAAAAAATATTTTCCTTATACAGTAATCAACAGAAACATAGGCAAATTAGCTCCATTGCCTATTATATCAACTTATAGCCAAATTAACAATTACATAAGTTAATATTAATGGTACAGTATGTAATATAATTAACATTTTTTCCTAATTAACATGAAGAGCGGTGGGAGAGGCATGGAGTTTTGTGGTTAAGCCCCATTTGTTGAGCACCATGCTTTGGGATGATGCGAGTCAACCACAATGCTCCATTCAACTCACTTTTCTTAAATTAGACGAGATTTTTCTACTCCATTCATTTATGTTGTCACTGACTCCTAATTAGGTTAACAGGAACATAAGACAAGAAACTTACTAAGTTCCAGCAATCTTGGTGCTAATATGTGTGTTGTCCTCCTCATCAAGCTTTGCTAAACCAAAATCTGATATTTTTGGGTTGAGATCCTTATCCAGTAAAATATTAGTAGCTTTAATGTCTCTATGCACAATCTTTAGCCTTGACTCTTCATGAAGATATGCCAACCCCCTGGCAATACCCACACATATCTTGTGTCTTGTCCCCCAATCCAACTTTAACTGAAATTCTTCAGGACCTTCAATTGTATCAGAAGACATCAAAACTGCTTTACTGCCATGTCATTAATTGAAGTCAGTGAAGCACAATGTGATATCAAATTACCAAATAAAGCGCGAGCAAGACTGTTATTTTCCATGTACTCGTAAACCAGCAAAAGTTGATTTCCTTCAATGCAGCATCCATAGAGTTTCACAAGATGTGGATGTTGAAGAGCAGAAATCATCCCAAGCTCAGTCACGAACTCACGATTTCCTTGCTTTGATTTGGACGAAAGCTGCTTCACTGCTATAGTGGTGCCGTCTGACAGAAGACCCTGCAATTGAACTTTGGCATAAGATTTATGCTGTGAAGATTTAGATACATTGAATGCTGCTTTCTACAATTCTTTTCTTTTAGGAATTGGGGGAAGTTAGTTCACCGATTTTCCAGCATACCTTGTATACAGAACCAAAACCACCTTCTCCAATCTTATTGGCAGCATCAAAATTGTTTGTGGCAGCTTTAATCTGTCGCAAGGTAAATGAACCAATTTGCAATGCTAGAACCTTCAAATCTGCATAGCATTTTGGAACTTTTAAGAATTTGGAGGAGTCAACAGCTAAAGTATGCAATCTATTCCTTCTAAATGTACCAGAAAACCTCATTAACTATTTTGTCTCAGCAAGTTCAGGACAGTATATCCTAACATCTTGAAATTTATTTTCTGGGAAACTCTGGCTTCGGTTGGTAGTATGTACTTTGAAAAATGAAATGAGAATGTCCTCAGGGTATTTAGTAGCAGGGGGAAAGAAAAATCATAGAAAAAACTCACTTTGGAAACGTAAGGCAAGGTTTGTATGTTTCGATATTTTGTATATCCGAAGTTCCAGCATTTTATTTCGACATCTTGAAACACATACTGTGTATATGGTCGATTGTGCCCCCAAGGAGACCCAATACACACACACACATCTAAGAAACAATCTACTGTCCCCTTCCCATAGCTATCTATTTCTTCATTTTTAAGATATCTAAATAAAAACTTAGTTCGTTAAGTGTAACAAATGGATCGATGACACTTTAGCTGTGTTATGGCTTAACAATAAATTGTTTTCTTTTTGTGTCAAATAGAATTTCCAATGCAATGCACAAATGTCGTGTATCAATAGTTTTACGGGAGAATTGTGTAACCTAGTCTCAATATTGATGATGCATTGTGATTACCCCTTCCCCAACTAGAAAAGGTAAGGAGGAGGAGGAGTCACGCACCAACAGTTTGACAGGACAACTGTGTGAAATATAAATGATGAGATGTGATTACCCCTCCATTACCCCCCCAAAAAAAAAAGTGATAACCCCCTGCCCCCAACAGAAAAAGAAAAAAAAGAATAGGGAAGGGAGAAATATATTCAGAATGCAGAACATTTTCTTTCTAGACAGATATATGTGAACAATATAACAGATATTCCAGGTATGCAATTACCTTGTGCCATTTCATCTTCACGTCCAAGACATCCTCTCCACCAAAGGATAACCAGGAAAAGAAAAACTACAAAAACTATAGCAGCCACAATCCCGACCAAAGTGCCAGCAGATATGCTGGCTGACTCTCCTCGGATTTTAAAGCCTGCAGTGAAGAAAGAACAACATATGTTTACCACAACTGTTCAAGTAAATAGGGTAGACATACATGCAGAAAAATATCGGTAGCTTCCTGGTGAACGCAGAAGCCAACAGACGGGACAGCAAATTAATTGAGAATCAAGAGGACATGAAAACTGCTCAGAACACTCCACAGAAACTATCAGATTAAGGAGCACCTTGGAACATGTGATACTAAATACAAAGGGAAAAAGAAAAGAACGAGAAATATATTCTTTATTCTCCAGGCTGTACTATATAATACAGGTGCAATGGTTGTTGATCCGTAGCAGAAAAGCAAACGAGGCTATCGTTTCATAGTATGAATGGAAGTGATCAAAGATACATAGAGAAAACATTCTAGATAGAAAGAAAACAAAGCATGCCATAGCCAATTTTCTCCTCCTAAGAGACAAATAATAGACAATAGTCAGCCACTATGGAAATTTATCTGATCAACTGTAACAGATGCCAATGGCTTGAATCCAACAGTGGACATTTGCAACTAGACCAAGTAATTGAATAGCCTATTGATGACTTCTGGTGCAAGACCCAAAAAAAAAAAAAAAGGTACTTTTTTTTCCAATATGAAGATGAGTAACTCTTTTGACAGAGAAGCACCAAAAGAAACATGGAAGCGTCTGTCTGCATACCAGGATAGACGGAGATAGCAGATATAAGAGGACCATAAACTCCTCTGGTAGGTATAGCATTGGTTCCTTTCCCAGCCCAATATAAGCGTATCTCCAGAGTGCCCTTGGTCACATTGGCAGTAAAATTTCTTATGACCTCCTTTCCTACTCCACCTGCTTCAATCGCAATGTTGAAATCTTTCCACACCAATTTCCCCTGAAATAATGTTTAATTTGATTCAAGTTGAGTGTCTCCACATTGAATAAGGTGAAACTCAGTCTCAACAGAATGTACAAATTGTGAAAAGATCTTGATTTTTGCAAATACAAGGTATTTTGATAAAACAACCCAACCATAACACTTTGAATGCTTTATATGCTTTACATATTAGAATCAGCACTAGATAATGCCCAAAATTTACCTGTATATAAACATTGAAGGCTCGCCTTCCAAGGCTCATATAACTCTTGTCGCCTGTGAACCTTATCTCCGCAAAATGAAGTCTTACATTGTAGATCCCATTAATCAGACAAAAACCATAATAAGTTAGAGAGATAGCAGAACGTCGTGCATTCATGTAAAGCTGGGCATTATCCTTGGACAGAATGGATATATTGTCATTGTTAACTATATAATTATCTGCATCAATAGAGTCGTCCAGGAAGTGACCAGTGCTACTGTAGCCCCAGAATTTTCCATCCGGGAAGGAACTTGAAGCAGGTGTAAGCGATGCCGAATCATCGTCGTATATGTTGTCCCCTATTTCAACTTCGCCCCCACCGCAATTTATGAAGAGGTTATGCCGATCTGGATTGAGTAAAGAAATAGCCACAAAGAGAAAAATCAAGTTTATTGGAAAATCACATAGAAATTCCCAAGTTTATGAGCAACTCATTATTTCACGGAGGTGGCTTTTAGAATTTCTAGAGTAATAATTATGCATTAACCATCAAAGATTGACACGATAGCCAAGAGGAGAGTTGACAAGGAAATGCACAGAGAGTATGATGCAATATCAGGATCTGATGATAATGATAGGTTATACAGCAGACCAACTTACTTTCTGGACAATCCCGACTTTTCAAACATGCAGTAAGCCCACTTGTGGCAGGATATGAGGTTCTGAGCAAGTAAACAAAGATTTTAATGTTACAATCATCATCACATAAAAAATTAAAATGCAGGTCCTTGGAAATCCAAGTCACTTGGTGAAAATTTTTATCTCAAACATACGCATTGTCAACTGCCGAGCTTGCGAACAAGTTGCTGTAGAGAAAAGACAAAATCAACATTCAGTAGAGAAATGAAAATTTTGTACATCTGCAGGATTATAAGTTACTTATAACTGCACATTTGAGGGGAGCCCTCAACTTAGACTGAAGGAAGTAGTACATACATAGATCGTTCTTTGCATCTTGTGTTTGTAGCATTGAAGTTGTTGTATGATAGATCACTACACAGAGAAATAGTCAACCGTTTCCGAAATCTCATCAATTTGGAAAATACACTGAATCTCATTCCATCAAATGATTATTATGTACAAAAAGGGAGACCAATCGCAAAATATGGACAGTTAAGGCAAGTGGAAAGGCAAAAACATCACAAGGTAATGAAAGTAATATGTCATCTTTATTCAAGAAATCTAACCTTAAAATATTAAAGGGAGAAAGACTAATTGGAGTGAACGGAGACCTTAGAACTAGTGGGAGTGCATAAATACATTTTTACCCACTAACAGCACAACAGACATGATATATAAGGCAAAGAGGCACAAATAGAACTGTGATTCCAACGACTCCTAAGTGGGATCTTCTTATTGGAAAATATCCAGACCACTATTTCTTGTTAAAACTACCTCATAAAAGCTTCATCCTTATGCCCGTAAGATAATATCAACTTTCTCCTAGGCACACTCATTTTGGTTGCAGAGTTTCTCAAATGCTTAAACCTATAAACATGCCCAAGCAACTAATCATATTGTGTGGGTCATGCGTTAGACAAACTTTTAAAGAGGATTTATAGGAAGCAAAAATTTTCCAAATGTCATTTTTATCATTCCAAGAGGTTTGAAAAAGATCTAGGGTTGTGAAGGGCTTTTCCTATAGGGGATAGTGGGGGCTAACTCAGCACTTCCAAGAAAATCCGATTTATATTCTGTCATACAATTCAGCCTCTTGTCTTGCATATAACTTTCCAAAAGACAGATCCCAACAAGGAGAAAGGTACTTATGAAATCTCCATTTAACTCTATAGGCTACAAATCAGAAAGATGCAAGATGGGAGTGCAAAATTGCTTACTACAGTGCAAAATTAGCAAGATAGAGCTAGACGCAAATTAGTAATTAAACAAGCCATTCTCTTCGGGCAGCAAAGCTTACACATTTTCTGCTTTCTTCAGAATCCAATTAGGCACTGCTCCAGTCAATTGGTTTCCAGTCAGATAGCTAAACAAGATTATTGGAATCAAGTCAGTTCCTCGTGTACTTTTTGAATTCAAACCGAAAAATCACAGAGCAGATTATAAGCATTAATTATTAGAGGTCTAGGAAAAAATCTGTTAACTCGTGATATCAATACAGAGCTTTCAGCTGGAGATGAAAGATAAAGGAAATCAATGACAGAGGAAAAACTTGATCCTTGCAAAACTTGGAGAGTATGGGTTGCCATAACACTGGTACAGAAAGCTGAACATTATGAAGGATACTATCATACTAGCTTATTAACTATTTCCTCGCGATAATGTTCGTCCTTCTAAGACATAAAATAAATAATGAGGGAAGATGTGCCAAACAGTCAATCGTTGAGCAAAAGGATGAAAAGATGCGCCATTGTTAAACAGTCCAAGAAGTTTAGGACTACAGTTTCTCATCATTTTCAAGACTAGGGACAGGACATCAAGGTCCTATCTGCAGACCTTCAGGATAGCACGTAAGAACTGCACTCACCAAACAATCTATGGCCATTGCCGTGGAAAGAACCAAATAGAGAGCCTACGGACTTTTGCTATCTTTAATCTCCTATACATCATAAAACTGGCGCACAGGACATGCATTAAGTACATACGCATACAACTGTCAAATATTTAAGTAACACTGATCCATTCATCTCTTCCAGCATAAACAAGTAACTCTATTGAAACTTGTGAATCGTGCTCTTTAAGCAACAGAATGTCATCGATCCACATCTGCTCCAAGACTAGAGTCCCACCAAAATAATTAGTCGACAACAAACATAAATTCATAACCCAAATCATTGTAAAATTCGGATGGTGAAATAATAAGCATTCAAGACACGAGGACTTTAAGGGACATAAACTGGATGTGTTATTGCGGTCTATGTTCTATTGATAGCTCAACTACTTTACAGTAAGAGTTGCCTACAGCTTGGCCACTGGAACAACTTGCGATTTTAGATTCTCATCTAATATATGAAAAAGAAGCCTAAGTGCAGCATCAAAGTACTTACATAAAATCTAGGTCTACGAGGTTGCTAAAGTTGTCAGGGATTTCGCCACTCAGTTTGTTGAAGCTGAGGTCCCTGCAAAACAATTGAATGGGAAGGAGAAAAATATAATGAGGAGATAGTTCTGACAGACTCCCACTGGACACTCTTTGAGTATACTTTGGAGGATTGTACAAACATAGACAACATCAATGAACCTACATGTCCAGTTCAGATGTTTCAACATACAGGTCAACTGCCTGGTGCCTATGCTTTCTATTAGACATTCCTTTCCAGAGGCATTCATTGCATAAAATCCATGTGCATCAAGTTGGTCACACGCCATACATATACAAAAATTCTGCTGTAAATCAAATTTGCAACTTGCAAATTTCAATTTATATAACTAGAAATGCTACTCCGGCAATAAATTATATGCATCCCCATGGAATGCAACATATTATAGTTCAAATTGGGAGATTCCATTTATCAAATAGGACCAAAACTAAAGCTAATCATAAAAAATTAACCAGATCTCCTTCATAACATTTTATTCATGAATAAAGGGATGATAACTAAATACTAGGATGCTAAAAGAGTAGAATATCAGCTTGAGTGGATAATTAATAAAAATATTAAAAAAATAATAATAAAATAAAAAGAAAATGAGGATTTCAAAAAACAGGAAAGCATGATTCTGTAGTCCAATATAATTATCAATGGAGAAATTACAACCTAGTCAAACCTAAAGAAAAGGAAATGGAGTATATGATAAAGCCGCACAAAACCACAGAATTCGGTCATTCAAAATGTCAACAAAGAATAAGCATTGATGGCTGATGATGACAGAATGGCAAAAAACTGCTGTTAAATGTAGCATTTATAAAATCTTACAGAGATGACCAGATGAATAAGAAGAATTGACTTGCATAAAGATGCATTTGAAGCCATGCTCTCGTTCAAACAAAGAATGTTATGGCTGACAAATATACGACAGTCAAGCATGAAATTCCAATTAGATATTGTGGGGCTGAGACTCGAGAATGCAAGCCACTAGAAGGAAAGTTTCCAGATGATCAAGCACTGGAAGCCTCCATTGAAGTTAGTAAATTACACAAAATGGGAAACACAACCAAGGTAAGAAATCTTGTGGTTTCTATTCCTGGAAAAGTGAAAACAAAGAGAGACAAGGTCCATATACTTCTGCGAGAAACTGTACATTCTACGGCAGAGGCCCACAATCACCAGGCACTTAAATGCCACATCACGATTCACAATTCATCAATATCAACAGAAAAGATCAAAACACCATTGCAGTCAATAAGGGACCTTCAAGCCATCTTAAATGGGTTCCTTAACTGCAGCCAATAGTCAACCATAAACTAGTAGATTTTCAGTCATTAAGGGTAAAATTATCTATTCTGCTTGGAATAGGAAAAGGAGAAAGCCGTTTTCCACTCACAATATTTTTAGCTGTGTCATTCCTGCTAGATAACCAGGTAGCTCTCCTGTGAGATTGCAGCTCCTCAGAATCCTATAAGAAAAAAGCACTGATATTGTCACATTGCTAAGATGATTTGGCTTTTTTGCATAAAGTAAACTATCTGTGCAGGAGCATTGGTCTCACAGTCTCTCAATAATTGTACTGCTAAGTTGTGGAACTTCGGACTCAGGTCCATTGAGGTCACTTATGCTCCTGCATATCAAAATCAAATAGGGAACTTTATTTGATTGATACCATATTAAAGAAAGGAGAGATCAGATAGAAATGCCAAACTTCCATACTGACAAGTGAAACAAATTCTTCAAAAGTGTGATCCCGGAGGGAATTGGCCCTTGCAATCCACTTGCTTGAATAGCCCTGAGAAGACAATTCACAGATTGAATTATTTTGCGGGTATATCTATATAGACCGACTTAAAAGGTGAAGAAGCATTAAGCCTTACAGTCTGCTGAGATTTGTCCAGTTCTGAATAAAATCAGGTATCTGTCCCGTGAAATTATTATCACTGAGTCGCCTACAGTGCATTAAACCACAAGATTCATATAAAGAAAAAAGAATAGAAGTATCTAGATATATTGGCAGAGTTTATGGAAACTGGAAACTAACAGGTCCTGTAATGCCGTCAATTCAACAAATCTCGGAGGCAGCTCCCCAGTGAAATTATTTGACGAAAGGCACCTGAAACAAGAAAACCCAATGGTAGCACATTGGTCAAATGAACTTGAATGCTGATCTCGCAACAGATCACTCCAATTAATACATTCCCCTCGCCAGACACAAAATCATCAGCGAATAAATAACTTGATGAATGATACAGATATTTGCGTCCAGAGACTCACAATCGCAGTAACCGGGACAAGTTCCCGAGCTCTGGAGGCAGAGGTCCAGAGAGCTGATTGATCTCGACGACTCTGAGCAGAATGAGAAAGTTAAAATCTTGAAACTATCAATCAAATTTGAAACAGCGAAGAGGCCAAACGCGAGCGTCGGGATGAGTGGTCACTTACAAAACTTCTAGTGTGGATATGTTTCCCAGCTCCTTCGGGATTGGACCAGTCAATCGGTTTCCGAGCAGAGAACTGCACCAACACCATCGCGTTTCCCCCAATCAATAGAAGATACACTCGAGAGAGAGAGAGAGAGAGAGAGAGAGAGAGAGAGAAGCACATACATGTTGCGCAACTTCGTAGAGCCCCATTCTTTAGGAATCGTGCCGTTCAGGAAGTTCCGGGTGACGTCACTGTTTACAGAGACAGGCGACGGCGACGGCGACGATGAAGAAGAAGAAGAAGAAGAAGAAGAAGAAGAAGAAGATGGAAAATGGAGAGAGAGTGCTTACAAGTTCTCGAGAAAAGGCAACCTGAACAGGTGACGCGGGAGAGTGCCGTTTAGAGACTGCTCGTTCAGAACTCTGTTTTCACAATGACACGAAGGCATTTATTCTATTGTGACTTGTTTTCAATATAAATGTCATAAATTGTAAAATTCACGAAATTCAGAGTCTTCTCTCCAATTTTTCTTCTTTTTTTTTTTTGGGGGGTGGGGGGAAGGTGGGGAGAGAGAGATACATGCTGGTGACATGGCAAACGGTGGTGTTGTCGTAGGTGGAAATGGAGTTGCAAGCGACGTCGTTAATAGTGTCATCAGCCGGTAATCCGTCGCTCCATCCCCCTGTTCTGCTACATGGATCTAAATCGAAATCCCAATTGCTTTTCCCTAATGTCTCTGCTATTTCTTTCAACGCACCCACTGGAAGAGAAAAGAGGCAAACAAGGCAAAGAGACCGCCCGATATATCATGCATAAGAAGCACAAAACGATGTCAGATTTGCCTGCGTGCACTTGAGGTTGAATGCATGCATGAGCAACTTTCTATCCGTTAAGAAAGGAAGCACAAGGAAATACAGCTTGGTGAAGGCACCAGCCAAAAACAGGAGGATGAACAAGGAGCGGAACAAGGAACGGTACGAGTAAAGCAATACAAAGATTGGTGGGTTTTACCTTCGTCGTCGGGCAGACAAGTGGTGGCGGCAGCGAAGTTAGTAATGCATAGAAGGACGAGCACTGAGAAGAGAGTCGCCATCGTTCCAAGAGAGAGAGGTGATTGTAAAGTGAGTGGTCCAGTTTCATGCATTTATGGAAGAAAAGAGGAAGGGGGGACAAAGACTTTTCGTACGTCAGCAGAGGAGTAACAAGAGTGACGTGTGAAAGTAAGAGAGAAGACCTAAAGTCTTCCCTTATAGATATTTATTTGAGAAGAAATGTCATAAATGATCTTGAATATTAATTTATTTATTCAATATGATCCATAAAATTTAGTTCAGTGTGCAATGCCATTTAGTTTAGCCCGTAAACTATATGGAAATGTTCAATATTATCATTTCATTAATATTAGTTTATAGATTATATTGAACAAATCATAAGTTCATTAATTATGATAAAATTCATGGATCGTATTGAATAAATTAAAATTTCAAGGGTTATATTGCATATCATGTCGATCCCAAGCTCAGCCAAGACAAAGAGATGATTGTTAAGTGAGTGGTCCTACTTCATGCATTTACAAAGGAAAAGAGGGAGGGCGGACAAAGACTTTTTGCTCTTGTACATCTACATGGGAGAGCTAGAGTGATGTGTGAAAGCAAGAGAGACGACCCCAAGTCTTCCCCTTACAGATATTTATCTAGGGAGAAATGTCATAAATGATCCCTAAATCTTAGCTTAATATGTAATGTGGTTTTGATTTGTTCAATATAATTCCTAAAATTTAGTCCATGTTGTTCAATTTACCTTACGACAATGGTCATTTTGACCGTTTTCATTTTTCTATGAACACATCTCGGATTTGGGTTAGTAGACCCTCCATCGATAGTAGAGTCCAAATTCCCCGATTGTCAGAAAACTTCATTAATTGATTAAGTTGTCCTAGATTCACCTTTTTGGACAATTTTCTTTTCCTTTTTTTTTTTTGTTAGTTTAGTCGTAACCAATTATTAATTTCTTTTGTTAGTTTAATCGTAACCAATTATTAATTTCTTTTGTTAGTTTAATCGTAACCAATTATTAATTTCTTGATAATTCAAAAGCAATGGGGATGGAGACCCGATTATTTATGTTGGAATATAATATGCGGAAACGATAGGATCTTGCAATTTATATCAACGAGCAAACTCCAGAGAGATAAATGAGAAATAATAAGTGTTAAATTATGTCTCGAGTTTGAGTATTTGCAAAAACGTGATCCGCTTGGACAAATAGAAGTTCATGAGACTTCTTGAAGATTTACAAAATAGAAAATAATAGAATAAAAGAAAAAAAAAAAAAAAAAGGGGAATAACATAAGCCTGCATAAGCACCGAAGGAAGTGATCTTCGTGGGGGCCCACTTTTGGGCACACAGGTAAAAAAGCTTCGAAGGAAGCAACGTCCAAGACGTCACTGGAGAAAGGAATCAATTGGTGTGGGGCCCAGAGTCAAAGTTTGACTCTGGGCACATTTATATAAAAAAGAATACAAGTTTCCTTTCTTGGCGTGTGTGCGTGTATCGACCCCCTACGTAAGAAGAAGCCGCCGTTCAAAGTCTGCCGAAACCCTACGAGAAACAGGTAGCCGCACGTAGGAGGAGAAAAGCCGCACATCCACGAAGCTGCAAGTACTCCGCGAGAAGCTTGAAGAGATACGCGATTTTGTACGTATGCCTGGTTGGCATACGTAGAGCGTTGTGTTTTGAGTTTGAATGCGCGGTAATTTTGTACCGTGAGTTTATCTCTAATTGAGTTATTATTTATAAACACTTTGGGTTTGTGGTTAAATCTAGGTGTGGGAAACATGTGGAAAACACTTGAGAGTTTGAGCGATTGTAAACTCTAATACTCGAACCGAACCACGTAAATTTCTTGCTTGACTTCCCCGTGACGTAGGTATGCAATACTGAATCAACCTTCTGGTGTCCTTTTTTATTTCTCGTTAATTTCTCTGGTGATTTCGCGTTGACGTAATTGTAAGATCCTATCATTTCCGCGTATTATATCCCAACAATAAGGATACCGGAAATTTACGTGGTTTGGTCCGAATATTAATACCTATGTCCACGGAGAGAACCAATAGTAAATAATCCACTATAATTGGAGAATTAGAGTTTACAATCGCTCATAAGTTCAAGTATTTCTCACACATAAATTCAATCATAAACCCAAAATATTTACAAAATAAAAAACTCCAGTGTTCGTCTTTTGATTCGTGTACGTACGGATTCGCGTTCTTCTTTCTTGATTACGTGGGTGGCTCCTCTTCAGCTTGACGTCGTGCGGCTGCTATTTTTCTCTCGTAGGGATTTAGCCGCACCCTTGGAAAAAAACACGTTTTATATGTGTGTCCAAAGTCGAAGTTGGTACCATGTGCTTCTTTCTTTAATAGGAGAAGGGACGTTGCTGGTAGGTGGAAGAACCCTTTCCTTCCTTTTCCCTTTATTATATATATATGGTGTGCCCAAAGTCAAGACTTTGACTTTGGGCCCCACATATATGACCTAATTCACCTCCGGCACGTAAAGAAGAAACTTTGCTCCCTCTTTCTATTCTATTTTATTTTCTCTTTGTAAATCTTCATGAAGTCCAATGAAACTTCTTTATCCAATTTGAAATCTACTTAGGAGATTTTTATTAATAAATTCGATTTAATAAATTATTATCCGAATTCAAATTTGAGATATTAATTTAATAATTTGTAGGTCAATGAGACATCTCGTGAAATTTGCGAATCACAAATCTAAAGATCTTAATATGCACAAATGGTCTCAATTCAAGATGGTGTGCATGTAATTGGCGAAGATTGAATACGTCGAATATGGATGATGGATAGATTGCCTTGACAGTATGATAATATCTCCGGATCTTCAAACAATAATCGAGTTGTACGGTTGTAGAATAAGAAGAACAGTTTGTCCCTTACTCTGTCCCATTCCATAATGGTTGCTTGTACTTCAGCATATCTAAAGTCTCTATGGACGTTGACAAGAATTTCGCTTTCACCCACTCACTCACTCTCGATATAGATTAATCTGAGTCGACTACGCAAGTCTCTTTCATGAGGTGCCCGTGAAAAAAATACTAGAAATATTATAAGTTAAGACAATGAAAAATCTCGAGTTGATATATTAAATTAATTTTTTATCACAAAAAATCGAATTGATATATATGGAATTTCACTATCTATTTGTCATGAATATATCAATTTATGACTTTTTATGGTATTAATTCAATTTAACGAAAATTAACAGAGTGTAAATTTGTCATAAATATATCAATATGAATTTTTTTATGGTCAAAAAATTAATTTGGAATAAATTTATCATAATTATATTAATTTGAGATTTTTTTATAATACTAACCCAAAAAATATATATGCAAATCAAGAACATGTCTCCACAGAACACTTCTTTGTTTTGGCTTCTCGAAAGTACAATAAATTTAAAAAAAAAAAAGGTACAATAAATTTTTGACCTTCCCCACCAAATTCAAACTAAAACTCAATTATTGAAAAGCCATAGAAAGATCAGACAAGAACTTTCGCGGCAAATGAAAAGTTTCAAGTGCTTATAATTTCTTTTTTCAAAAAGAGCCAAATCATCTTGAAGCCATCGCTCAAGGTTTGAAAAACCTTGACTTTTTGCATAGTCATAGTAGGATAAGGCTGAGATTTTCCAATCAGAGTATGAGTCACGGAGCCGTCGATCTAGACTTAGTCAAATTTGACGCCCAAGACTACTAATCATTGCTTTGGCCTCACATGGCCCTCTTTTGTCTCCGTTCCACGTTAGAAGTTGTAGCCACGAGATGCAGGAAAACCGCAACACATGATGTAAAATTTAAGATGTGTTTGGTTCAACATTTTGAAAGTTCATTGAAAAAATATAAGCAATTTAGCCTAAAAGGTTTTGGGAAAAATGCAAAAACTGTTTGGTAAACTCTGCTTTCAAAAACAACTTTAAGACAAATGATGTTTGGTAAAAAAAACCCATTTAGTGATTAATCTAAACTTTTTATTTTTTATTTTGTTTAAAATTATAAAAATAATGTTTGCGACTTTTTTAATTTATATTTGACAACAATGATAAAGCTGTTGTGTAGAAAATTTTATTAAAATTAAAATTTCTTTTTTTTTTGCTAAAAAAATCAAATGAAAAAATTGTACATGCTCTCTTTCTCAATTACAAAAAGAATACTTTCACTACAATAAATACGTGTGACATCCGGATTTCGCCGGACCTCAAATACATAACGGTCTGTGATGGGTTGACAAATTTGTCGTCGGACTACGTCGTTGGCACCACTCGTGGATTCCGTTTCATCACCACTCTCACCATATCGAAACGTCACGTTTCGTCACGTTCTCGCGATAGCACCTCATCTAGAAATTTCTTCACGCGACGTCGCTCGCAAGGCTAACATCTTCGGCATTGACACCTTACCAAGTGAGCTTTTCATACACGTGGAGACGTAAACTTCCGAAACTTCAGTCACATTAGACCGTGCATTTCCATGCAAAGACCTTGGCCACACCGCCACCACGTTTTCTTCTTCATGGACAGCCAAGGAATGAAGACCATTGACCCTGAATTTCCATGCACGTTCCTTTCTTCTTGTTGGTCAACTAATGGATGAGTTGGCCATGCAAAACCATGCAGCCACGTCCACTTGATGGTCAATTAAAGAGGAAGTGTTGACCGAAGGAGCAGCCACGTAGAATTCCCCTCCATGCAGCAATGTGAAGCCCACGTATATGGCCCACACGAATGAGGACCGTGGAACCGAGATGCTCCATGCACGTTTCCTCTTCAGGGGTCAACAATTGGGGAAGTTGACCTCTGCCGCCACGTTCGCTGCATGGAGAGGAGCTGGCCAGCGAAAGCCACGCACCAACCATTTCGTGCGCTGGCGGAGGAGAACGCAGATGATGGCCACGACACCTCCACTTGTCTCTTGCTCGGGCAGTCGCGGGGTTCCAAGAAATGTTGACTGATTTTGTCAACAAAACAGCAAGCAGAGAGAGAGAAAGAGAGAGAGAGAGAGACCGTTTCAGCATTCCATCGTCGCCAGCCTCTCGCCCCTCGCCCGCGCGCTTAGCCGCCATCGACTGCCGCGCCCCGGCCTCCCTTACCGCTGTAGAGTCGTCCACGGCCCTGTCCAGTCGGCCATCGATGCCACCGGCCGCATCCCCACCCACCGATGTGCCGTTCAGTCGCCTCAGCCGTGCTCATGATCCATAGCCCACAGTTCGTTTGCCGCCGACACCACCAAATCGAAGGCAAGTTAATATCTACTAACCTATACGACGTGAATTACGTCGTCGTTTGGTGAAGTGTGTTCCATAAACTAACGTTGTTTTGAATACTCGCGCAAAAGTGTGAACTTGGAAGTTGCCGAATTGATTTTGAGCTATGTGATAATGGATTGCATATCTATTATGGTTGAGTGTGAATTTGGCGCCTATGTATGTATTTCAAAGCTCTAAGATTTTACATGCAAACTACTTTGAAATCTTAAGGTCGGGACCGAATTTGATGACTCGCTGATGCGTCGATTTCGGTATTTCAAGAAAGGCTTACGGTTTTGGTATTTCAAAGTTTTTAGTTTCAAAAATCTTCACGTCGGGATCGATATTATCGATCCACCGAACTGTGGTTTCCAATATTTCAAGAAATGCTTATGGTTTTGATGAAAATCATCACCTGTACATCCCAAGTTTTGACACGTGAAAATATTTTAAATCCACAACTGTAAATTTCGGATTTTGATCGGGGTGGAACGATAGAAAACTTCTTCAAATTATTTGGGTATTTGCACTTGAGACTTTATGAAAGATCCGACAGGGATTTGGTACGCCCTTGAGATTTCATCATGTTTGATTTATACTATGATTTAGAATTTTAAAATCAAAGCAATTTTCACATATTGTCGGTACGGGAACGTTTTGGCATTACATAGATTTGATTGCTACATCATGGTTGAAACGTTATTGATGCCGTCGGACCCCTGGGACGACGATGCCCCGGGTGTCGGGTTGCTTGGAGGATCATAGTGGCGATGCCTCTGGAAGTCTGGGGACTGGTGAGCCCTGGAGGTTCCCCGGGTGTCGAGATGCCTGGAAGTATGATAATATGTGTTCCAGAGGGCTGGGGACATCATTGACATGGTGAGCCCCGGAGGTTCCTCGTGATGCTAGGTGAGGTGCGAGATACTTGGAGGTGTGACGTAACATGCTTTGGATACCCGATGACTGAAATATGGAACCGGAGGCCTTCGTGATGCCAGGTAGGGTGCGATATGCCTAGAGGGACGCAAACATTGGTCCTCCGAAAGATGGTGGTAGTGAGTCGTGATAAACTAAGTTTTAAACATCCACTTGTTTTATTGTACTGTGCTGTTTAAGATTCTTTTAAACTTATGCACATTCATTGCTTTGACCGTGAGCCCTGTTTTGGATTGCATGGAAGCAGATGATGATAGTTTTACGTAATATATTTTAGTGGAACTTTAACTGCTGAGTAGCCGTACTCACCCCTCGTGGGGCTAACATATTTCAGAGTAAGAAAGATGCCGCTATTGCCCCCATCCTCTGGTACCTTCTATAGCATTCCTATTGATATGCAGTGGGAACAATCGGAGCATCCTGATTCGGATTTGCTAGGACTGAGTTTCATCCAAATAAGGGTGATACTGACAATCGATGTCGGCCTTCCCTCGAGTCCCATGTATCAAAATATTGTGGTCCTGTATGTCCGGAGGGATGGACACACCATGGGGCCGCCGCCGCCGCCGCTGCCATAGGACGATGATGAAGGTTCGAGTGGCGTAGAGTAGAGGGGGACGAGGGGTTAGCAGCAAATTTTTGGGACGCTAGCATTGATAGATATATGACGTTGTAGATGACTAACGGAAAAGTCGGTCTTTTTTTTGGATATAGCCAATATAGGAAAACGTTGGCTTTTGATGTACCAACAAGCGACATCTATCACATATATGTAAATAAAAAGTGCCCGGTTGATGTGTTTATCTAGTGTGCATCATTTCAGTGTTCTAGAAGGGAGTTGTTGGATCCACTTCCGCCATATAAATTGCGCAGGGACCAATGAAAGATGTGATAACCCCCCTCCCCCCCCCCCCCCCCCCCCCCCAAAAAAAAACTCGCGGATTCGCTGAAATCCATTGGTATAAGAATAAAGGTCATCCATGACAAGGAAGCGATGTGGTGACCCTAACGGATCGGGGGCTGTCGGGGGCGTCACAATATGGTAACATATGCTTATAGAAAAGAAACTAATTATCCTTACAAATTATAAACATCCTTAATTATCTCATAAATTCGTAACTATTTGATCACGTAAACGTGCTATATCAGATGTTACATCATCATTTGAAGCATTACCCTTCTCATTTAGATAATCAAAATCCGTTGTATATAAATTGGGATTTAAATCCACTCTAGCAAAATGTGCATCATTCACAGCATTTCTTCGTATGCAATTGTGCAAAACCATTGTTGTTATCATAATTTTCACTTGCTTTGTATATGGATAACTTGACATATTCTTTAGAATCTTCCACTTTTTCTTTAGTACGCCAAAAGCTCGCTCAATTTCTGATCGTAGTGAGGAGTGGGCACGGTTGAACACTTCTTTATAACTTGTCGGTTGAGGACCTCGTTGAAACTCAGGCAAATGATATCTAATTTTTTTTGTATGGCCCCAAATAACCCGTCGATTTTGGATATCCAGCATCTACCGAATAATATTTACCTACACAAAAATGTCGTAAATTTAATCAACATATAACACATACATATATTAATGTGTAATATTAATGTGTAAAAATCATTAATTAACGAACCTTTTGGAGGATGAGGAAATTGTAAATCATGTCTCCTAATGACTTCATAAAAGATACAAGTATCATGAGCCATTCCCTCCCAACCGACCCAAACATAAGTAAATTCCATGTCGAAGTTACACATGGCCATTACATTTTGCGTCGGTGTTTTTTTTTTTACCAATAAAACGAAGTTGCTCACTCGTAGGTACCATCGTTAGAATATGAGTACCATCTATAACTCCAATACAATCCTAAAACAAGAACATAAATATTATTTGATTTATATTTAATTCATCTTTTCTATTGTATATTCGTAACTTACTTTAAAATGTGGAAAAATTCTGTATTATTCTTGATCTTCTTTGAAACTTCCCTAAATTGCCAATAAGATGGTTGGATCAAATATGCTTCCATTTCACATACTTTATCCAAAACTAAGCTAAATAGCCTACATATAGTTTCCCCAAAATGCTGAAAGCTCTTGTGCTAAGCTATTACCTATATTATGTCCTAAAATATGAAGAAACAATCATAACATTTCTGCAACATCAATATTCCTAGATTCTTGCAAACCATACCCATCAACTTTCAGGAATGTCTCGGTCGGCTACATCATGAGTTAGGCCTGACTGAGGACAGCTGTCAAGGCCAAGGCATCTCAATCGATTGACCGTGAGGTGGCTGGTTCGCGGTTGCCGTCCGGTTGTCTACGGAAGCCCCCGGCAATCGTGGCTCGGGTATCCCACGAGAGCTTGCCGCGACGTCACTGGTCCCATTAGGGCTGATCACCCATTACGTGTCACCTAAGGCAACGCCTAGGTACACTGCCCATTCGGGCGAAGACGAGAGGCATTGCTCAGCCTTGTCGTCTCCATCGCGGAAGAGAAGCTGCGAACTAGGTCGGTTCGACTAGATTCGGATCGAGCTGGCTCGCTGATTTGACTGATCCGGTTCATCTGTTTCTGTGTTGGTTTGAGCATTTTGGGCTACGGTTTTATTTTTAGATGGGCCAAGCTAAAAAAATTAGGGTAAGTTGGGCTGGGCTTTGTCTTTTTTAAATGAGAGTCCTGACTTGGCCGAATTGGGCCCGTGCACTAAGCCCAATTTGGCCGAGGGCCTAGTGCCTTAGGACCCGGGTCAGATCCGGATATCGAACCTGGCTCCTTATTTTCGGATTAAATTAATTTTAAAAATTATTTTTTAATATTTAAAGAGTCAAAAAGTTAAAAATTAATTAGAAAATTGTTTTTTGGGTAGTTTTTCTAAGAAAATCGTTGATAAAAAACCGTGCTCAAAATTGACCAAATTCTTTAGAACTTTATAATAGGGTTTGAATATTTGTTTTTTTTTAGATGAAGGCTCTTGATTGTGCACTTAATTATGATTTTCTTTGGCCTAGTTAGGAACGGCATTTTTTTTTTTTTTTGTTTCTTAGTGTTAAATTCTTGTTCTTCCTTGCAATTTATTAATACTTTTTTAGTTGTTGATTGATAATTCATGATCACTTAATATGTTAGTGAATATGTTTAAAATCAATCCATACTGCTTAAGCTACCAGTGACTCTTCATTAGAAAATTTTTATAGCATCAATTGAAGCTAAAATTGAATATTCAATGTCACATGGGGGTGGGTTTGGGATAGCTCGTGCCTAATTGAGGGGTGTAGGCTCGCCTCTTAAGCATTACCCCTAAACCTTTGTCTTATCCCCTTGGGACGGAAAAGATTGGTTGCGATAGGTATATCGTACATATACGTTGATTGGCTGTGGAAAATGCCCTTGGCTAGAAAGTACCAGCCCAAAAGCTTAAGAACTATTGGCTGCCCCTATGTTAAAGTAGGGAGATGGAAGTATAGCTCAAAATCTTTTCTATTGGATAAAACTATTAAGATTGAACTTACATCAAAGGTAATTCACTAAATTATCTAAGCTATATGCGATAATTAAAGAAAACTAAGGGTGTGTTTGTTTGTATTCTTTATTTCTGTTTATGAACATATTTTTTGTTTTTTTGTTCCGGGGAACAAAAAAAGAACAGTAAACGCGTTTGTTTGCATTTTTGTTCCAAATCTGTTTTTTTGTTCCCGGAACAAGAAAAGAACGAGAAACAAAAAAAAAAGTTGTTTCTCGTTTCGGAACAATTTTTTGGAACAAATTTTCTCTCTCCACTCTTTTCTTTTCTTCTTCTTCTTCTTCTTCTTCTTCTTCTTCTTCTTCTTCTTCTTCTTCTTTTCTTCTTCTTTTTTCTTTGGCCGGTCGCCGGCCTCGGCCATGGCCGTCGACCGGCCGTCGAGGGCCGGCGATGATGTCGAGGGCCGGCGACCTCCTTGGAGCGTCGCCGGCCCCGGCGAGGCCAAGCGTCGCCGGCCCCGGCGAGGCTTGGCCTCGCCTTGGGCCGGGCGAGCTCGGGCTCGCCCGATCCGGCGAGGCCGAGCCTCGCCGGTGGCCGGGCGAGTTCGGCCTCGCCGGATCTGCGGCGAGCCCGAGCTCGCCCGGCCTCGACCCGCGCCTCGAGGCTAGGGCGAGCTCGGCCTCGCCGGATCTGGGCAAGCCCGAGCTCGCCCGGCCAAGGCGAGGCCGAGCCTCGCCCAACCACGGCGGGCTCGGCCTCGCCGGGCCGGCGAGCCTCGCCGTGGCCGAGGCCGCCGGCCCTCGTCGGCCGGTCGCCGGCCATGGCCAAGGCCGGCGACCGGCCAAAAGAAGAAAAAAAAAAAAAAAAAAGAAAAATAAAATAAAAATATTTAAAAATTAAAAGAAATAAAAAAGAACACAAATTTACCAAACATGTTTCTGTTCTTTTTTTATTCTAGGAACAAGTTTACCAAACGCATTGTTTTGTTCAAAAACTATTCCCCGGAACAGAAATAGTTTTTTCTATTTACTTCCCCCGGAACAAAAAAAGAAAACACACAAACAAACGCACCCTAAGTAACCTAATTTTGAAGTCTTAACAACTTAGTCAAGCCCGTTTTCCAGAACCAATATCTATTCTTTAAAAAAATTAAATTAATTTTTTAATTCCAAAAATGGAGACTCCGGTTGGGCCCTCGGACTCAATCTGATAACGGGCTAGGATCTAGTCTCACGTATTGTTGCCGTTAACACCCAAACTGGGCTCTTGCACCAAGCCCTCTCAATTTCTCTAGACCTGTTTCATTTTTGTTAAAAAAAACACCAATCCACGCTCATCTTAACGAAACTAAGCTCATATTTGCCAACTAAAGACCTAAAGCCCATCTTATTTTGTCTTCCACATTTTGCCTTCTTTTCCTATGAAATTAATTTCTATTTTCTACTTTACCTGTTACTCCCACCATCTATTCTAAGAACATTCCTCGTTGCCCAACCTTATTGCCCAAAAACCTTCAATAATTGCTAGACAACCACAAAATAACTTAAGCTTAAGCAAAGATCTGCTAGAAATCGCACAGTTTATCTTTGACCAACACGGATATGTAGAACATGATTCGCCATCATTGCTAGATGAACATTCGATTCGTTGGTCACCACAAAAGTCTTACCTGACGTCTGTACTAACTTTACTGTGAAAGTGTGCTCTAATATTGTTTCTTGCAACTTAAGAGAGCTTAATTTTGGTCTTTATTGGCTATGTTGGGTGCTTCTTGGCCGTCTTCTGTTTTGGAGGATATGAATGAATGGAGAGCCTAGCATCGAATGAGAGGGTACTTGGTGAGAGCACGCTCTAATATTGTTTCTTGCAACTTGAGAGAGCTTGATTTTTATCTTTGTTGGCTATGTTGGGTGCTTTTTTGCCATATTTTATTTTGGAGGATATGAATGAATGGAGAGCCTAGTATCAAATGGGAGAGTACTTGGTGAGAACACGCTCTAATATTGTTTCTTGGAACAGCTTGATTTTTGTCTTTGATGGCTCTGTTAGGTGCTTCTTAGCCGTGTTCTATTTTGGAGGATATGAATGAATGGATAATGGAGAGCCTAGCATCAAATGGGAGATTATTTGGTGAGAGTGCGCTTTGATATTATTTCTTGCAACTTAAGAGAGCTTGATTTTTGTCTTTGTTGGCTATGTTGGTGCTTATTGGCCGTGTTTTATTTTACTGGATATGAATAAATGGAGAGCCTAGCATCGAATGGGAGAGTACTTGGTGAGAGTGTGCTCTAATATTGTTTCTTGCAACTTAAGAGAACTTGATTTTTGTCTTTGTCAGCCATATTGAGTGCTTTTTGGCTGTGTTCTATTTTAGAGGATATGAATGAATGGAGAGCCTAGTATTATCGAATGGAATATTACTTAGTCAAGGAAACTAAGCTAATATAATGTTAAAGTATCAAAGCTATATGTGAAAATTAAAGGAAATTAAGCTAACCTAACGTTAAAGTTTAACAACTTAGTCAAGCTTGTTTTCTAAACCACTTTATATATATATATATATATATATATATATATATATTTAAATTGTAATTTTTTTTTTTTAATTCTGAAAATGGGAACTCGGGTTAGGCCCTTGGACCCGTTTGAGATATAGTCTCATGGATCTATGCTATCAATACCAAAATTGGGCTCTTGCACTAGGTCCTCTTAATTTCTTTAGACCCACTTTACTTATTTGAAAAAAAAAAAAAAAACACCAGCCCATACTTATCGAAACGAAGTTAAGCCCATATCTATCAACTAAAGACTATCCGAGAGGACTCAAATTAAAACCTCTCATGCCCTAACAAGATTAAGCCACCCTATTTCCTCTTCCACATTATGCCTTCTTTTCCTATTAAGTTAATTTCTATTTTTCATTTTGACTATTTCTCCCACCATCTATTAAACATTCCTCATTGTCCCACGTTATTGCCCGAAAATCTTCAGCACTTGCTGGATAATCGCAGAAGAAGCGAAGCTTAAGCAAAGTTCTATAGGAAATCGCACTTGCATCTGGTTTTCCTTTCGCATACTACTTAGGAGTTTTCAATACTTGTGTGTTTCCTTATTACATCGCACTTCAATTGTTAATTTCTTTTCTAGATCAAGCCCACAAAACTATTTGCATGATCACTTAGCATTGGTGACACCTTTATGATCAATTCGTAATCAACATTTGCATGATCACTTAGGTAAACAACGAATTAATTTAGTGGTATTGAAAAGGCATTAATTGACATTAACGTAATTAAGTTCTCGAGTTTAGAATTTCTAGTTGTGTAGAACGTGAGGCATATTCTAGTGCCTTACTTGGTTTCTAGTTGACCCCAATAAGCTAATGATGACTCCTAGAAAATACTTAAAATGTTTAAGAACACAAAAAACAAATTAAATGAAATCCAACATCGTGCGAAGTTTGGACTTAGGAGAGGCTATGACTAATTGAGGGCCATTGGCTAGCCTTGGGGCAATACCTCTAAACCATTCCCGAGGATCTCCAAAAATTGTTTAGGAGGGTCGTGATAGTTACAATGACCTTCAATTTGATATATGATTGGAGTAATTGAGAGAGGCCACTAGTATACGATAACATTACGATCATTAGACTCCCTATAGATCTTAAATGGAGCTGGAATAGCATAGTCCAAAGTGGCACCATTTTCGTTCTGCTGGTGTGGCAAACTTCCGACACTTTAAATCCTTCACATAAGTCAAATTTTTAATATCTCTCTAAATGCAAATAGCTCAGTTATGTGATGATTACCATCGAAATTTTTCCACTATCCAAAATATGAGTAGACTTTTTATGTAAAAACAAAAATGCTTAGTGATGGTTTTATGTGATGGGCTTATGGCCCGTCCGCCCATGTTGGGCCTGAAAGCCCGGCCCACAGGATTAGGGCCCATGGATGAAGGGGTACGTTCCTTTGTTGGAGGGAACGTATAAAAGGAGAAAGAGAGAGGAAGGAACATACCTGTTGGAATAACGAACGTACGTTCCTCTCCCTCTCTCCCACCAAAAAGGAAAACAAACGCAAAAGGCGAATCGATCTTCCCTTCAAGGCTAATCAACGTCATTGGATCGAACAGGGCCAAATTCTCTTCCTCTTATCGGCATTGGTGTTTAATCTGTGGCTAACAAGGTACGCTCGAATCCGTGGTGTGCTTTAGGATCGGTGATACGTGATTTTCCCGGGCTTGTCTTCCGCATTCGTTTTAGGGGTTCGATTTAGTGTCGAATCCGGTTTTTGGGGATCCGATATTCCCAACATTGGTATCAGAGCCCTAGTTCATGTTTTCTCGATCCCTTTAATGTTATATGATTGATTTTTCGCGAAAATATTCGGCCGACACGGATCGGGGCGAGAAATCCCGACACCCGAGCATTGTTCATCCATTTTTTCGAATTTCCGTAAGTCGAAATAACTTTTTGATGGCATAGCGTGAAAGAGATCGTCGAGACGAGTCCGTCGACGGGTCGAACGCCGCCGGGAGACGCCGCACGCGCCCACACGCGCGGCGGAAGCCGGCTGCGCGTGGGCACCACGCGCCCGAAGCGCCGGTTCGGCCGGCGCGTGCGACACACGCGCCGGTCGGGCGAACCGGCACGTGCGCGCCCGGCCGGCGGAACCGGCACGCGCCGATCCGCGAACCGACGCGTGCCGACGCGTCACCGTGACGTCACGGTAACCGCCGGGATGACGTCATTGATGACGTCATCGCCGACGACCGTTGGACGGCCGGTCACCGGCCGGCGACCCGACCCGACGGCAACCCGACCCGACCCGACCCGCGTGGAAGCAGGCGCATGCCGCGCACGTGCCGGATGACGTCTGCGTGACGTCATCCCACGCACGCGCGCGGCACGAGCCGGTCGGTTCGTCGGTCCGACCCGATCCGACCGGCCCGTCCGTCGTCCGACCCGGCCGACCGGCCCGTCCGGTTCCCGGTCCGACCGGCAAGCCCGACGACCGGTGACCGGTGACCGCGTTGACCGGTGACCGACGATCGTTGACCGTTGACCGTTGACCCGAAAAAAAAAAAAAAAAAAAAAAAAAAAAAAAAAAAAAAAAAAAAAAAAAAAAGGAATTTGTTTCTTTTTCAGTTATGTCTGTGTGGGTTAGAGGTAGTCCATTTTTTTATTCTGCATTTGTTGCATGAATCATGGAAAATTATGTATTTTCCATTTTGTTTATTGTGGATTATAAGTGATCCATTTTTAGTTCCGCATTTGTTGCGTAAACTATGATGCGTTATGCACGGATACCCGCAATCCCGAGAACGGACGAAGGAAAAGCAAGACTTAAAAGGCTGATGACAGAGTTAGCTGATTATCGGTGGCATGACGGTGATTTAGTATCACACGTGGTCGGGGTCAATCGGATGATACGAAATCATCTCGTAATGGTTATCTTATGCCGGATTTTGAGAAGGTGCCGGCTTTGATGAACACTCTTCCACCTGAATGGCAAGCGGTGTTAGATCGGCTATGGGAGGTCAACGTGGTCCCGGGTTATAGGAGGCTAATGGTAGCTTTTGTTAGAGAGTACTATAGGGTTGAGTTAACCAAAACTTCAACTCTTAGATTGAGCGCCACATGGCGCAGAGTGAATGCGCCTTGGAGGCGACATGAGAGCTCTCCAAAAGTTTTTCCATGGTTGGCAAATGTGCCTACAAATTTCTTAGATATTTTGATTGATAGATTAGAAGGGACATTCCCTATTTATTTCTTAGATTAGTTTGAGATGTTTTTTAAGTGTGAATATCTCTTTCTATGTTGATATTTCTTCTTTGAATATATTACTTAGTGTAATTGATTGTTGTATTATGTGAAAGCATTATTATTCTATTGGATGTTAGATATTATTTGCTTTCTGTTATTGTTGACTCATGACTCTGTGGTAGATCATAGAAGTTTTTGTAACTTCATAGAATTTATTTTGCATAAGACAATTATATTAATAATAGTTTTAAGTTAGGATTTTTGGAGGATGATTGGAAACGTAGTGACCTTTTGATTCTGAAACCTTACTTGAAATTATTCATTGATATGATGGGTCTCGTGCAAAGTGGATGCATAAATGATAGGCATTAATTATTCGTGCATATATGTCTCGATGTGTTCGGATCGATGGTTTCAAACTAAGAACGTAATTGCTGATATGAACGGCAACAATTGTGAAATATTGAATATGAAGATTCAATATGTGCTGGAAAAGCAAGAAGCACTAGAAGCTCTTGACCATATTATGGAAAATCTTGAGAATGCCGTGCGCCACCTTGAGCTAGCGAGAGGACCGCCTAACGGCATTTGAGCCGAGAATAGACATTTGCAATGCTGGTTCTAGCTCGAAAAGGGCTTTGAGCTCTAAGCGCAAGCGTATTGATTCGTTCAATATGTGGGAATGCAAAGGATCAAGTCCTTATTGCAAGAAATCAAGAGTTAACCAACACAAGAGAGGAAAACGTCCTCAAGTGAAGAAAATGTCGAGGGTGAGGTGTTACAATTGTGACAAGAAAGGTCACTATGCTCGCAATCTGTTGTGAGCCGAAAAAGGTAAACACCTCTTGTACATTTGAGAACTTTGCTTATGTGTCAAGTTCTGAATTATTGGCTGAATCCAATCCTTCGTGGACTGTAGATTCATGAGCGACAGACCATGTAGCGAAGGCTAGAGAATCTTTCGTGGAATTTCGACGATACCAACTGGAACTAAGTGGATCTATGTGGGAAATAACTCCAGAGCTGAAGTTAAAGGGATTGGCACCTGCCAATTGAACATGTGTGGTGGACGCACCTTATTCCTACATGATGTTCTATATTCCCCGAGAGATTCGTCGAAATTTAGTGTCTGTCTTGGTGTTGGTTAAGCTTGGTTTTAGTGTGAACTTCCATAATAGCGGTGTAGATTTGTATTTGGATACAAACTACTATTGTTGTGGTCACTTTCTGGATGGTTTTATTGTACTTGAATGTTGACCGTGGTGATGTCAATATTTATTATTCCCTTTTTCACGTCTTCCACTTTATATGATAATGATGTGATTATGTGGCATGCTAGACTTGGTCATATTGACCAACAACGTATGAATAGACTAGCCAAAGAGGGCTTGTTGGGCAACATTGAAAAAGTCGATTTGCCCATATGTAAGCATTGCCTAGAAGGGAAAACGACAAGGAAACCATTTGGAAAAGGTAAAAGAGCTGAATTTCCTCTGCATTTAATCCATTCGACGTCTCGTGGTTCAATGAATGTGAGAGGAAGGCATGGGGCTGTTTATTTCATCACTTTTATAAATGATAATACTCGATTCGGATATGTCTATTTGATTTCTCATAAATCTGAAGCTTTGAGTTGTTTCAAAAGGTTTATGAACTTGGTAGAAAATCAATTAGACAAGAAAATAAAAGCATTGAGATCCGATCGAGGTCGAGAATATTTATCTGATGAGTTCAGAAAATTATGTGATGAAAAAGGAATAGAAAGACAGTTGTCTATTCCATATACTCCTCAACAAAATGGTGTTGCGAGAGAGAAGAAACAACCCCTACCGGAAATGGTTAGGTCCATGATGGCGCATGCTAACTTACCTATTACTTTTTGGAGTGATGCGTTGTTAACTCGCCTATATACTTAACCGGGTGCCTTCCAAATCAGTTACTTCCACTCCATATGAGTTATGGACAGGTAGAAAACCGGACTTAAGTTTTTCTTAAGCCATGGGGTTGTGCTGCCTATACTCATGAGTCCTCTCACAAGTTTGGGAAAAAGGGTCCCAAAGGAAGGATGAGTATTTTAATGAGATACTCCGAACACTCGAAAGGGTATGTGTTCGTAGGTGAGCAGGAAAGTGGGAGTATAACTAAATTTGAATCACGGGATGTCACATTCTTAGATGATGAATTTCCTAAGAAGGGCGAAATAGGGGCAGATTACTCCCTATTTGTAATCTTGGATCAAGATAATGATATTAGTGGAGTTCGTCCAAATGGGAGTAATATGAGAAGTGATGAATTGAATTCAACTCATTCTCAATTGCAACCACATGATGAGACGACGTCATCATTATCTAATCCAAGTGGGAGCATAATGGGGAATGATGTGCAAAGTGTACAATCTCCCATACGGCGAACAAGTCGCCAAAGTATTCCCCGTCGACGTTTTGACATTGAAGGGGAAACTTTTATGATTGCTCCGCAAGATGAGGATGAGCCAAGAAATATTAATGAGGCTCTGAATTGCCCTAGTAAGGAAAAATGGATTCATGCAATGAAAGAGGAAATTGAGTCAATGAAGTCAAACCAAGCTTAGGAACTGGTTGATCTTCCAAAAGGACGCAAAGCTATTGGGAACAAGTGGGTTCTCAAAATAATGCGAAAGGCTGATGGCTCGATATAAAGGCATAAGGCTCGCCTTGTAACGAAGGAGTATAATCAACAGGAAGGAATTGATTATGAGGAAACATTTTCTCCTGTAGAAAGATTTGCCTCGATTCGCATTATTCTGGCAATAGTGGTTAGTATGGATCTTGAGTTACGTCAAATGAATGTAAAGACTGCTTTCCTCAATGGAGAATTAGAGGAAGAAATATATATGGAACAACCTGCTGGTTTCATAGTGAAAGGCCAAGAAGAAAAGGTATGTCGACTTTTGAGGTCGATATATGGCCTTAAGCGATCATCGAGACAATGGTATATACGTTTTCATAATGCCATAATGGCATATGACTTTACAATGATAGATGAGGATCATTGTGTATATATCAAAAGATCCAAGGATCAATTTGTGATCATATCATTATATGTTGATGATATACTAATTGCCGGAAGCAATATGGAGCTTGTTAATACTTGTCAAGAGTTGGTTGTCTTCCAACTTTGAGATGAAGGATATGGGTGAGGCTGCATACATTCTTGGAGTTAAGATTTCAAGAGATCGTTCGAAGAGATCGTTGTCTCTTTCGCAAGAAACATATATAAACAAGGTTCTTGAACGATTTCGTATGCAAGATTGTAAACCCATAGACACTCCTGTTGCAAAAGGTGAAGGATTGAGCCATAGACCGTGTCCAGGGACTCCACAAGAGAAGGAACAAATGAAACATGTTCCTTATGCTAGTGCTGTTGGGAGCTTGATGTATGCTATGATGTGTACAAGACCCGACATATGTTTTGCAGTTGGAATGGTAAGTAGATACCAATCCAATCCAGGTCCAAGACATTGGAAAGCCGTTAAGAGAATACCGAGGTATCTAAGGGAACTGCGATTACAAGTTGAATTACCAAGGAAAGGATCTCGCGACTTGAAGGCTATTCGATGCTGATTGGGGAGGAGATTTAGATGAAAGAAAATCTACCTCTGGATTTGTTTTCTTACTGAACAATGGCGCCATATCATGGAGTAGTAAGAAGCAAACGTGTATAGCCTTGTCCACGATGGAAGCTGAGTTCGTGGCATTATCGCAGCGGTACAAGAAGGAGTTTGGCTTAAGAGATTTTTGGATCATTTAGGTGTTATTGAGAAAGCTGCAAATCCATTATTGGTTAACCGTGATAGCCAAGCAGCTATAGCGTACACCAAAGATCCAAAATATCATGGCAAGACCAAACATATAGATACCAAGTATAACTTTGTCAAAGATATGGTTGCACGAAAGGATGTGAACTTACGGTACATATCTACGCATAGAATGGTAGCAGATCCTATGACAAAGCCAATACCTAGAGATGTGTTTTGTGGTCATGTAAAATCTCTAGGATTGCGTAGAGTCGATGTACTTGGATATTGTAATTTCCCTGAGTTGTTCACATTTAATGAATCTGTGTTTTTTCATTATTAATGCCTATGAATCTTTGTTTGATCTTTATGCATCTTAATGCTTAGTGCATTACTTTAAGTTAAGAAAGTATGTCGGACAGATATAAGATTAGCCCACTCACACGGGTAATCGCCTCTATTTACTATGTGATAAATAGAGATGAGATTGTTTTTGAGCTTATTATCTAGGTGATAATCGAGAGCTCAAGCTTAAAATACGTATATCGCCTTAACTGGGTGTTAAGATGAGGACATAATACTTACTATGTCCGAAAGTAAAATAACCCACATACTTTACTTTATCTGTCTATGATGCCAGATGTGAGTTCTGATGTATTTTGTGAATGAGTAGATACGTGAACTCAAGTTAGACATTGGGTATGTCTGAACTATCATCTGTACGGTATTGAAAAGTGTAGACATACGCTCCATGGGAAAGGAGTTAATACCGTAATACGTATTTCATACTACGTATGCATAAGACGACCAATAAGAGTGGCAAAAGTTTGATCTCAACTTTTATGCCGTGTGAGACTCTTGAGGAAAAGAGTTCCTCAATTTTAGTGCCCTCAGGACTCTTACTTATTCTCAAGATTTCTATTTAGTATTTGCTATCTTAGGATGTTGCCAATGGTCATGAGTTGATTCGATCTAATGGGGCATTACTAGAAAAGCAAGCTGAATTGAAATTGAGAGTTTGAAGGGAAGAGGAAGATCGAATTTGAAGAATCACATTGTAGTTTTGTGTTCACTGGTCGACCAATTATGACTGTCTTTGGGACAATCATAATTGTGAATACAATATGTATATCATTGTTTTAAAAGAGATCAAGAGAGATATAAATGTGATCGATCGATCTAGGGTACTGCATACTAAATCTACTTAGAGTAAGATGCCCATTATGAGCTGCTATATATTCCTAACGGATGTATAGCAACGAGCTCTCAAAGTATGCTGGTCGCACGGATTATTCACCGGCATGAATGTTAAAGAGAGGTAAAGAGAATCCTGTTCAGCCCACCATGTGCGAGTGGGAGATGATGGTTTTATGTGATGGGCTTATGGCCCGTCCGCCCATGTTGAGCTCGAAAGCCCGGCCCACGGATTAGGGCCCATGGATGAAGGGGTACGTTCCTTTGTTGGAGGGAACGTATAAAAGGAGAAAGAGAGAGGAAGGAACATACCGTTGGAATAACGAACGTACGTTCCTCTCCCTCTCTCCCACCAAAAAGGAAAACAAACGCAAAAGGCGAATCGATCTTCCCTTCAAGGCTAATCAACGTCATTGGATCGAACAGGGCCAAATTCTCTTCCTCTTATCGGCATTGGTGTTTAATCTGTGGCTAACAAGGTACGCTCGAATCCGTGGTGTGCTTTAGGATCGGTGATACGTGATTTTCCCGGGCTTGTCTTCCGCATTCTTTTTAGGGGTTCGATTTAGTGTCGAATCCGGTTTTTGGGGATCCGATATTCCCAACACTTAGGATTGACAAATCGGAGTCCACCTTAATTAGGGTGCATTTGGTTCAGCATTTTCAAGGGGTTTTCAGTCTCCAAAGTTCTTTGAGGAAATGCTAGACCGTTTGGTAATTATTTTGAAAGAGTATTGGGAAGGCTGAAAACCCAATATTAGTAGGGCTTTCAGCATTCAAATGCTGAAACTCATTTTTTTCTTCCCAAACTACTCTCATCAATCCTTTAAATTTCCAATTTTGTTTCTCGTTATTTTTTATTAATTTTTATCTTTATTTTTACTTATTTAAAATTATATATATAATTAAAAGAGAGAGAGAGAGAGAGAGAGAGAGAGAGAGAGAGAGACTAAACCTAAACCCTTCGCTGGTCCAACAAAGGGCTATGGTCACTAGTGACCTAGATCCGGCACCAGTGGTCATCGGTTAAGGCCGCCCAAGGTCGCTCTCATCGGAGGTCCCCCAACCTCAGGCGGCCTCGATCGACGGCCGCCGGCACCAAATTTGGTTCGTTGGGGGCGTAGTTCTTTGTTGGACCAGCAAAGGGTTTAGTCTTCTTCTTCTTCTTCTTTTAATTATATATACTTTTATTTTATTTCAATTTTAAACAAAAAAAATTAAAAAAATTAATTTTAATCACCCGAATGGCTTTTCAAATGTATTTTCTACCAAATAGTATTTCTCTCAAAGTTACCTTTGAAAGCGTAATTTACCAAATGGACTTTATATTTGCCCAAAGCCTTTTAGGCTAAATTGCTTTGCATTTTCCCAATAAACTTTCCGAAATGTTGAACCAAACGCATCTTTAACCGCATTAGCTTGTAGTATCATTTATGTGTTGTTTAAGATTAAGCGTATAGGCTACCAGATTACTAGTTGGAAAAGTTGCTCCCTTTCTCATCAAGCCCATATTTAGAGGCTCTCAATGGCAGCTTTAAGCCAATCTTGTTCGTGTTCTATTAATTTTAGGTCTTTCTTAATAAATTCATTTCTCGGCGAGAATAGTCACTCTTTCAATGTCGTTTTGTCATATCCGTACTAATAAAACATTTGGTGATGTCAGATTTATATTTAGATTTGGAGGCAAAATATCTAGGAAGGATGTTGTCAAACTCAATGGTAAAGCTTTTTGTTTGGTTCTCTTCTGTTTTCGGAAAGCTGTGCTAATGAGTTTTCTTTTGCTACACAGACACGAACACCTCGGAGCTTGATAGCACCCTTTTGAGATATTCTGGCTTCAAATCAAAGGAAGAAGTAATCTTTGGTGGAAGTTTGATAGATCTTAACTTGGCTTCTTCTTCACCGTAATAGCAACAAATCATGGTTAGACAAAAGAAAAGGGACAACAATAAATCAAGATGATCAATGACTACAAACAAACAAATTACCACAGAACACGGCAAACAAATAAGATCACACCTCAAACTACTTACCATCTAGCGTGCGCAAGCATCTCACTATAAGTATCAATGATCTCATACTTTGTAGGAAGGCCCTTTGGCTTGTACATAAAGAAGAGCTAGTGCTTATCGTGGGGAGACATCCTCTCCCTTGGGAGGGGGATATGTTGCCTTGAGGTGGAAGGTTTTGCATCCCTTGGTTATGCACAGGTTACATGTCCCAACACAAATGCCTCATTGTGTTTAAATTATGGGGTCGGTCATTAAGAGCTTTCCTCAAGTTAGCTCAAGCATTACTTCTCACCCATTCTCCATGGGACTTGATGTCACAAGGAACTTGTTAGTCCATGTTGCGACCTACCCGCCTCGAGGATCAATTCCAATGGAGTAAGTTCACACGTATTCGTTCATAAAACCATCCAAGTAGGCATTTCTATAAGAGATGACTCGAACACATCGTTTAGTTGGTGATCCACATTGGACTCATTAATTATGAATGGGGTTCTTTCAAGTTCATACCTCGCATGATAGGTATTTATTTTAGAGTTCTTTAGACACCCTAAATATCAATTAGGAGTTGCCACTAGCCTTGTTTATGAGGATCGGCTGGTTTACCCAATCGAGAAATGGGAGCATTTTCTCGATTCCTACGGAACTAGAAATCAATAAGTTTAGGGACTGGGGTTATGCTAATGTTTTTATTAGCGCCTTTTCGGTACCTAATCAGTTGAGTTATCTAAATGATCATGCATTTGTCCTTCACCATTTTCATGTTATTTATAATCTCATTAGGTGATCATGCGTGGATAGTTCGTTAAGGAATCTAAACTAGTTATAATTCTAGCATTTAAGAAAGGAAACAAGTGAAAAAAGGAAAGTGCATTGCGTAAAGTAAACTATTCGAAGTGCAAGAACATAGAAAACCTACAACTTATCGAGTATTTATTGCAAACTTGAATTAAAAACCTAAAACATGATTAGGTGACAAATTGGGTACAAAAAGAGATCAGATTTAACGATAAGAACTGTAGCCACCTCCTCCATAGTTTGCCTCGATCACGTTAACTTCACACTTGAGCCAATCGAACTATAATAGCAAACAAGTCATTGATTCGAAACAATAGCAAACAAGAACAAACAAGTTGTTGATTTCAAAATGGACCTCTGGATCGGCATTTGTATTACATGCATAACGACCACCCCAAATCACTTAATTGGTTAATTTGTGGTTAGTGATAATCGGTCATCATTTGTACACAAAACGGTGGTCGATATCAATTAACCTTAAATTAGGGTCTAAGTGTTCATTGATTTTCCCTCGCTCATACATCATATCTAGCCATTCCTTCAACAAGTACACACATATACATGAAATTGAGTATGTGTTCAGGTTAATGGGCCTTGTTTCCCAAATAATCAAAAAAAAATTAAGTGAATTAATAACAAGTCACTTATTTAATTCATTGAAATTGGGTCGATTATGTTTAAAAGTGATTCATTAATCAAATGACGTTCAATTGACATGATTCAAGTGTCATTGGAAAGTTTAAGAGTATCCCTAATCGAAACATTATTACATATATATGATATATTTAGCTTATTTTTGTTTAAAAAATATTTAATTGTTGAATTTGGTAAATCTCGCGCGAAGTACCACAAATTTAAAATGAAATTTTGTCAAGTTTGACACATGCTGCTCGTGACCAACCGTGAGCTCGGCGGCACTCATCCACCGGTTCGTTTTCCCGGGGAAAACGAATCTTTGTCATTTTTTGGCTCTATCTACTCCCACGCGCTCTGCCACGCGTGGTTGAAGATGGCCCAATCAATGCTTGAGAAGCTTCTATCGTCCTATTGCCGTTACGGATTATCATGTGCACACAAATGTCCCCGCCGACGGCAGACAACAGCAACAATTTATTTATTGTGCGATTTTATTAAAGGTCGAATGTCAGGATCTCACGCAAATTTGCTACTTATTATTGAACCCGGAGTAATATGTACTTTGTTATAAGATTTAAGATGAGTGGCTTCTACGATAGGGGCGTAAAATCACTCGTAAGTTTAGTATGAACAAAATTGTTGTTGTCGTCTGCCGTCGGCTGGGGACATTTATATGCACAGTAATCCTTGAAAAGACAGATTCTTTTCTTTTTTGGGTCACGAAATAAGTTGTTATGAAGGAGCTGTGCAGCCGCACCGGAATGGGACCATGGGACCATTACATAACATAGAGATGCCCATCGACTAATCAAATCAATGCCATAACGGGTTCCACTTTTTCTGCACCTAAGGAAGCGATAAAAGGCGAGCGGGGAGAGGGAGATAGTAGTACCTGGAACACATCACACCTGGGGGGCTCTCTGTTGCTGCTTCCCCGGGCTGCTTCCGCACCCCATACCATCAACGTCAGAAGAGCCAGTTTCCAGTAAAAAGAATGTGAAGGAGAAGGAGGAGGAGGAGGAGTCCATCCCTGTACCCACCAACCCCAGTCCATTTTGTTCTCACTGCAACATAGCAACCCAAAAGGCTCTTTTTGCACAGAGAGAGAGAGAGAGAGTGTTTTTGGATACCTGGGTTACATTTAACGTAGGTGGGTGGGGGTGAGAGAAAACAAGAGGTCATGGGTCCACTGAGATAAAAGGGCATTGTTGGATTCTACTTAGGGTCCGTTCGTTTCGCGGAAAATAACTTCTGGGAAAATGTTTTCCGGATTTTCCGGTGTTCGGATGGCGGAAAATAAATGGTCAAGGAAAATATTTTCCGGTCAAAGGAAAATTTCCCTTCAAATCGTGGAAAATGATTTCCTCTTTTGAAAAGAGGAAATCATTTTCCGTCGCACGCTCTCATCTTTCATTTTATTTTTATGCTTTCTTTTCTTTTCTTTCTTTCCTATTCATCTTCTTCTTTGGCCTGACCGGCCACGGCGGCGTCCGGCGACCGTCCGCGGCCGGCGACCTGCCGCAAGCTAGCGGCCGGCGACCTCGCCGGCCTCGCCCCAGGCCGGCGAGGCTCCGCCTAGCCCGATCTGGCGAAGCCGAGATCGGGCCTCGCCAGACGGGGAGGCGGATCTCTCGCCGGCTGGGCGGAGCTCGTGACTCGCCGGATCCGGCGAGCCGGGCGGGGCTCGGGCCTCGCCCGAGCTCGTTGCGAGCTTCGCCGAGCTCGGCCCGCGAGCTAGCCGGATCTGGCGGCGGAGCTCAAGCTCCCGATCCAGGCGAGCCCGAGCTCGCGGCTCGCTAGAGCCCGGCGAAGCTCGCGGCGAGCTCGGGCGAGATCGGCCGAGCCTCGAGCTCGCCGGATCTGGCCGTTGAGCAGCCGGCCATCGTCGGGGCGAAGGAGGCGGCGGCGGCGGCGGCGGAAGGAGGAGGAGGAAGAAGGAGGAGGAAGGAGGCGGCGGAGGAAGGAGGAGGAAGGAGGAAGGAAAAAAAAAAAAAAAGAAAAATAAAAAGAAAAATAAAAAAATAAAAATTTCGATTTTTAAAAAATATAAATAATTAAAAATTCATTTTTAAAAAAAAAAATATAAAAAATAAAATTAATTTTTTGATCAATTAAAAATATTAAAATTCAATTTTTGATAATTTTTCCCAAACAATTAAATGAGCTAACGAACGGTGGAAAATATTTTCCACTCAAATTTTAGGTTTTGGCCGAACACCTAAAATAGAGTCATTTTCCTAAAATGACTTCCAGAAAATATTTTCCTAAACACGATATTTTCCGCGAAAAACGAACTGGACCCTTAATGTACCTTCTTTGTAGTTCTTTTTCTTGGCTAGCTACTTAAATACAGGATTTGGTTTCCATTTTCGGTAGAAGTAGAGGGCAGGGCTAGGAATTTATATATGATTTAGGAAGCTGCAGCAGATTTGTCTTTCTTTTTGGCTTTGCTTGGCTGAGCTGTAGTTGTAGGGAGTAGCAGCCTATCACTGCCTTTGATGTTGACACTTCAAATCGGTGGGGTCAACCAACTCGCCGTGGGACGACAAGCTAGTCCCTCAGATCTCAAGGAGAGCAAGCGAGGCCATTGAGATTTCTAACTTGTTTAATTCTCTTTACATTAACGTAAAACTGTTTTGGTGACCTAAGCATATGTCCTAAAAAGATTTCAATTGGGATTTAATCCATCGAGATCCCCTAAATATAAGAATACCAAGAAGGTAAAGTCGGATATAAGATTCAATAAAGATATTGACCAATCGGGAGTATGAGATATGTCGGCACCAATATGCAAAAATAAGGAACGTATCCATAGAGCCCGACGTCTCTATAAATCAAATGGACGGGAAGTGGAGACCTTCGTATGAATGAAAGCTCCCTTCCTTTGGTGAGCCTACATGCTTAGCCGTCACCAAGTATCCAAGGCAAGCCCCCTAGGATGGACTCAGAGTATGGAAAAAATTAATAGAAATGAAGTGTGCTGACGAGGCAGTAATCCACCATTTGTAAGAAATAGTGCTTAGACGTGCAAGTTTTTACAGAAATTTTATTGGGGATGTAGTATTCTCCATTATCATTTCTCAAAGATGGGAGAGATGAAGTCAGCGGAGCATCATCCACACTGAAGAGAGAAAATCTGGCACTTCCTTAAAATAATTCTTGAGTAGCAGCATATAACGGGCCTGGCTCAGGGACTGAAACCCATCCAGAGCAGGAATCCGCCACTTTCGCACATCTCGCCATTCAAACAATGAAAAGCTTCCGTAATAGATTCCCACCCTTGCAGTGGCAACCATCCACATCATAATTGCGTGAAGAAGTCACAACATCGTCTCTGTACGAATAACAATATCGAAAGAAACGGCACGGATACAACCATCAAACAAAAAGCCATCATCTTTTGGCTTTCCCCAATAAGTTGTTTACAATACACAATTACGGCACTGCATAATGGTTGTCGTATTCTTTATAGTATCTATACCTTCGGTTTCAAATGTGAACAAAAGAGAAACTTAGAAGCGAAATTTAAGAGTTCCTTTCGATGGATTACCAAATAAAGCACTAGTTCTTTCAAAACCAAATTAACTCAAAACATAGCAAACCATTTCTTATTTTCTGTTCTGCCAGTTATCAGTATCCGGATTTATCGGATAGAGATCATTGACAGATGTAGAAGAAGCAGTTCCAGTCCACGGCCCATCAGTAAGCATGCTCTTGGTGATATTCTCATCAACTGCCTGATCTTCATCACCTTTGAAATGCTTCCTCATGGCCTCAATTGTCTCCTCCGTTATGATAGTGCCCTCAGAGTCCAGCACTGGAACAGCAACCTTGCCTTCAAGCATGCTAACCACAGATGACATCGGCGGCCTGAGTGCTGAAGTCGCATTAGTACACAGCAGAGCTACATTTATCATCGCCAGCACCTCCTTTTCGTCAAAATGAGAACCCAGCCTCTGATCAACTAGATCCATCAAATTTCCTCTCTCCTTCAAAACTCGTGCCTAGAAACAGAAATGGAAAGGAAGATATTTCCCTCAAGCTACAGGCACTGATCAATCATAGAATGTGCTCAGAATACTAAAACGGGAAGAAGGAGATATATTCTGCCCTCGATAATTTCATGACAAATGCAGTTGACAAACACCTGCTAGTTTTTCATCTTCGTTGTAAGTTATATTTGGAAGGAAAAAATCGAACAAGTCAATACAGATGAAACGTGATTTCTTTACCATTTTTAAGTAAAAGTTAGTAAACTTAAAACTTGTTAATCACTTACTAACATTCACCGGTCGCAATAAAATTACCACCACTACTTTAAAATCACCAGCTCTTATTGAGTTTTACTGGCAGGGATTATTTGTCGGTTTGTCATTACAAGAAACAGGAGAATCGTCCATCAATGGTTTACACCATTCATTGCCTTCTACTCTCAATTCTAATTTAACGAGAATTACCTGACTATGCAACTTAGGTAAAAATCAGATTTAACAGGGACTGATAATGATTGTTTTAGCTAATGATTGGCTTACTTAAAGCACAATAAAATCTAATTTTTGGACTCAATTACATGGATGTGAAAAAGTCAAATCTAAATTGAAAGTATATCAATATTTGGGTCAAGCATCGTCTTGAAAACTTTTTAAATCCAATACTAATTGTCAAAACTGCAAAGTACTCGACCAACTTGTTTGGCGCTAATGAAACTACAGGGAGTATGAATGTCACGCATAAAACAATGAGGACTAAAACAAAACCAACCCAAATTTTAAGGACCCCAAATTTTAATGAATAGAATTGTCTTCAATCCAAAAAAGAATCTACATGATCCCTTCTTTCAGGGGGCAGCCCATTGTTTCCAGTTTCAATGTGTCACTAGGTAAATTCCAGTTTCAGTTTCTTAGAACCAGACTAATCCGTGACCACTCTCACCCCAAGTCGCTCATCTTGAGCATGAACACCATAGGCCGGCTACTGCAAGGATTACTTGCTCCTTTCAAATTCAGTATAGACCAACATAACTAAAATAATTGGATTAATTTTAAATGACAAATTGCACTTAATGGCATGACAATTCATTAAACAGGTTTCAAAAGCTGGTAACTGTAACTCTCATTTGCAACCATCAAAAGTGCATATGAGGAGTTCTATACTGTGCTCACACTTCCTTAATCCATCTCTCAACTGGCACAAGCAGAGATTTAAATATCATAATAAGAAAGTTTTGAATGCTAGAGTTACTTACCCAATCGAGTAGATAAAAGCATTTCTCCTTCTTTTGGTAACTGGTGTTGCTCCGGCCACTAACAACTTCTAAGGCAACAATGCCAAAACTATAGACGTCGGCTTTTTCAGTGAGGTAACCATGCATTGCATACTCTGGTGCCATATATCCACTGCATAACAAGAAAAGAGCTGGTGTTTGCAACATGGCAAATGTCTTAAATAGCACTCACTTAATATTTTCTTCCAAAGACCATCCCTCTTATCTTCCTAAAATACAAAATAAGGAGATATTCCTAATCATGACACAATGGTCTCAAAAGTCATGGAAAAAACAAGTGCATTCTAGAAATTTTTTAGTAATATTCAAAATAATAAAAAGACATTTGTAGTTTTTATATAACTTTCAGGGGACATATAGCTTCGTAGTTGGAAAACAAGTGCATCCTTATAACTTGGAAAAGAGGCTCATTAACTGAAATAAGAGTTGGAAACAGGCTGAGACAAGGTCTGAATACATACGCAGCAGCAGTAGGGGGACTCCTAAAGCCAAGCCCAGGGGCAAGAAAGCTTCTTAATATTGTTGTTGTCGACGTTGCTGTAGCAATAGAAAAACAGCCCTACATTTTCTCACTAGCTGTCTAACCCTTGTGATTCATGTGCTTGCTTTGTAATTTTGGTTTTATTCTTTTGTAATTCACTTGAAAGTGCACCATCTATGTTTATGTCTTGTGAAATATATTTAGGAAAAATTGAACCTTTCATGCAAAGGAATATATATAGATAATTTACATTGAAATCCATAATGTATAGTAGGTTTTCTTATTCATTACATTAAGTACATTGTCATTGGAAAAACATAATAAAAACAATTAAATTACATGTCAATATAGTTTGTTAAAAAGTATTGCGTCATAATTGCATCGTAATATTTTCATATGCTTTTTGCATGAGAGAATATATTAGGTAGGCATAATGAATTACTTTCCGAAATGTTTTTCTTGACTTCTTAATGTATTAAACAAAGCATGTAGAATACAATCAATCTTTTGATTAATATCTCAGGTAGGCAGATAAATTTTTTCCAGAAACTGTATTAGATCATCTAAGTTTGTTGAGATAATGGAATTGTTTAATGTTATAGTTATTTTTTGTTAAGCAATTACTGCTAGAGTTAGTAGAAGGAACTTACAGTTCTATGTTTTCCCTGATCAATCACATTTTTTCATGAACAGGTTGACTTTCTACACATGTCAACGCAAACTTTTGAAACATTTGAACATGCTTATTATATATTTTTCTGTGTGTATACAACTTCTATATGCAAAAAAATAATTTCCTCATACAATAATCAACAGAAACATAGGCAAATTAGCTCTATTGCCTATAATATCAACTTATAGCCAAATTAACAATTACATAAGTTAATATTAATGGTAGAGTATGAAATATAATTAACATTTTTTCCTAATTAACATGAAGAGTGGTGGGAGAGGCGTGGAGCTTTGCGGTTAAGCCCCACTCGTTGAGCACATGCTTTGGGATGATGTGAGTCAACCACAGAGCTCCATTCGACTCACTTTTCTTAATTAGATGAGATTTTTCTACTCCATTCTTTTATGTCACTGACTCCTAATTAGATTAACAGGAACATAAAACAAGGAACTTACTAAGTTCCAGCAATCTTGGTGCTAATATGTGTGTTGTCTTCCTCATCAAGTTTTGCTAAACCAAAATCTGATATTTTAGAGTTGAGATCCTTATCCAGTAAAATATTAGTAGCTTTAATGTCTCTATGCACAATCTTTAGCCTTGACTCTTCATGAAGATATGCCAACCCCCTGGCAATACCCACACATATCTTGTGTCTTGTCCACCAATCCAGCTTTAACTGAAATTCTTCAGGACCTTCAATTGTATCAGAAGACATCAAAACTGCTTTACTGCCATGTCATTAACTGAAGACAGTGAAGCACAATGTGATATCAAATTACCAAATAAAGCGCGAGCAAGACTGTTATTTTCCATGTACTCGTAAACCAGCAAAAGTTGATTTCCTTCAATGCAGCATCCATAGAGTTTCACAAGATGTGGATGTTGAAGAGCAGAAATCATCCCAAGCTCAGTCACGAACTCACGATTTCCTTGCTTTGATTTGGACGAAAGCTGCTTCACTGCTATAGTGGTGCCGTCTGACAGAAGACCCTGCAATTGAACTTTGGCATAAGATTTATGCTGTGAAGATTTAGATACATTGAATGCTGCTTTCTACAATTCTTTTCTGTTGGGAATTGGAGGAAGTTAGTTCACCGATTTTCCAGCATACCTTGTATACAGAACCAAAACCACCTTCTCCAATCTTATTGGCAACATCAAAATTGTTTGTCGCAGCTGTAATCTGTCGCAAGGTAAATGAACCAATTTGCAATGCTAGAACCTTCAAATCTACACAACATTTTGGAGCTTTTAAGAATTTGGAGGAGTCAACAGCTAAAGTGTGCAATCTACTATCTAACAAAGACGTAGCAATTCCTTCTCAATGTACCAGAAAACCTCATTGTAACTATTTTGTCTGAGCAAGTTCAGGACAATATATCCTAACATCTTGAAATTTATTTTCTAGGAAACTCTGGCTTCGGTTGGCAGTATGTACTTTGAAAAATGAAATGAGAATGTCCTCAGGGTATTTAGTAGTGGGGGGAAAGAAAAATCATAGAAAATACTCACTTTGGAAATGTGAGGCAAGGTTGGTATGCTTCAATATCTTGTATATCCGAAGTTCCAGCATTTTATTTCAACATCTTGAAACACATACTTAGTATATATATGGTCGATTGTAACCCCAAGGAGACCCAATACACACACACACATCTAAGAAACAATCTATTGTCCTCTTCCTATAGCCATCTCTTTCTTCATTTTTAAGTTTTCTAAATAAAAATTTTGTTCATTAAGTGTAACAAATGGATTGATGACACTTTAGTTATACTATGGCTTAACAATAAATTGTTTTCTTTTTGTGTCAAATAGAGTTTCCAATGCAATGCACAAATGTCGTGCATCAACAGTTATACAGGAGAATTGTGCAACCTAGTTGCAGTATGGATGATGCATTGTGATTACCCCTTCCCCCACCAGAAAAGGTAAGAAGAAGTAGAAGGAGTCACGCACCAATAGTTTGACAGGACAACTGTGTGAAATATAAATAATGAGATGTGATTACCCGTCCATTACCCAAAAAAAAAAAAAAAAAATGATAACACCCGCCCCCCAACCCCCCCCCCCCCCCCCCCCCCTTCACCCCCCCAAAACCAAAAAAAAAAAAAAATAGGGAAGGAAGAAATGCATTCAGAATACAAAACATTCTATTTCTAGACAGATATATGTGGACAATATAACAGAGATTCCAGGTACCTTGTGCCATTTCATCTTCACGTCCAAGACATCCTCTCCACCAAAGGATAACCAGGAAAAGAAAAACTACAAAAACTATAGCAGCCACAATCCCGACCACAGTGCCAGCAGATATGCTGGCTGACTCTCCTCGGATTTTAAAGCCTGCAGTGAAGAAAGAACAACATATGTTTACCCACAACTGTTCAAGTAAATAGGGTAGACATACATGCAGAAAAATATCGGTAGCTTCCTGGTGAACGCAGAAGCCAACAGACGGGACAGCAAATTAATTGAGAATCAAGAGGACATGAAAACTGCTCAGAACACTCCACAGAAACTATCAGGTCAATGAGCACCTTGGAACATGTGATACATACAAAGGGAAAAAGAATAAGAAAAAGAAATATATTCTTCATTCTCCAGGCTGTACTATATAATAAAGGCACAATGGTCGTTGATCCGCAGCAGAAAAGCAAACAAGGCTATAGTTTCATAGTCTGAATGGAAGGATTAAAGATACATAGCGAAAACATGCTCAGATAGAAAGAAAACAAAGCAAACCATAGCCAATTTTCTCCTCTTAAGAGACAAATAATAGATAACAGTCGGCCACTATGGAAATTTATCTGATCAACTGTAACAGATCCCAATGGCCAAAATCCAAAGGGGACATTTGCAACCAAACCAAGTAACTGAATAGCCTATTAATGACTTCTGGTGCAAAACAAAAAAAAGTACTTTTTTCCAATATGAATACGAGTAACTTTCTCAACAGAGAAGCACCAAGTGAAACATGGAAGCATCTGTCTGCATACCAGAATAGACGGAGATAGCAGATATAAGAGGACCGTAGACTCCTCTTGTAGGTATAGCATTGGTTCCTTTCCCAGCCCAATATAAGCGTATCTCCAGAGTGCCCTTGGTCACAATGGCAGTAAAATTTCTTGTGACCGGCTTTCCAACTCCACCTGCTTCAATCTCAATGTTGAAATCTTTCCACACCAAATTCCCCTGAAATAACGTTTAATCTCACTCAAGTTTAGTCTCTCCACACCGACCAAGGTGAAACTATCAGTCTCAATAGAATGTAGAGATTGTGATCAGATCATGATTTGCAAATACAGGATATCTAGATAAAACAACCCAACCATAACATATTGAACGCTTTATATGCTTTGCATACTAGAACCAGCACTACATGATGCCCAACAATTACCTGTATATAAACATTAAAAGCTCGCCTTCCAAGGCTTCTATAACTTTCGTCGCTTGTGAACCCTATCTCCGCAAAATGAAGGCTTACATTGTAGGGCCCATTCATCAGACAAAAACCATAATAAGTTAGAGAGATAGCAGAACGTCGTGCTTTCCTGTAAAGCTGGGCATCATCCTCAGACAGTACGGATACATTGTCATTGTCAACTATATAATCATCATCTTTAATAGAGTCATCAAGGAAGTGACCAGTGCTACTGTAGCCCCAGAATTTTCCAAACGGGAAGGAACTTGAAGCAGGTTTAGGCAACACTGAATCGCCATCGTATGTGTTGTCCCCTATTTTAACTTCGCTCCCACCACAATTTATGAAGAGGTTATGCCGATCTGGATGGAGTAAAGAAATAGCCACAAAGAGAAAAATCAAGTTTTCTTCTTTCTGTTAATATGGAGTGAACTTTCCAGACACACTAAATAAACTAGCATTCGTTTATTGGAAAATCACATAGGAACTCCCAAGTTTATGAGCAATTCATTGTTTCACGGAGTTGGCTTTTAGAATTTCTAGAGTAATAATTATGCATTAACCATTAAAGATTGACACGATAGCCAAGAGGAGAGTTGACAAGGAGATGCACAGAGAATATAATGCAATATCAGGATCTGATGTTAATGATAGGATATACAGCAGATCAACTTACTTTCTGGACAAGGCCGACTTTTCAAACATGCGGCTAGCCCACTTGTGGCAGGATATGAGGTTCTGAGCAAGTCAACAAAGATTTTAATGTCACAATCATCATCATTCTGAATGAAGTTCAATAAAAAATTAAAATGCAGGTCCTTGGAAATCCAAGTCTCTTGGTGAAAATAATTATCTCAAACATACGCATTGTCAACTGCCGAGCTTGCGAACAAGTTGCTGTAGAGAAAAGACAAAATCAACATTCAGTAGAGAAACGAAAATTTTGTACATCTGCAGGACTATAAGTTACTTATAACTGCACATTTGAGGGGAACCCTCGACTTAGACTGAAGGAAGTAGTACATACATAGATCGTTCTCCACACTCTGTGTTTGTAGCATTGAAGTTGTTGTATGATAGATCACTACACAGAGAAATAGTCAACCGTTTCCAAAATCTCATCAATTTGGAAAATACACTGAAAGTCATTCCATCAAATGATTATTATGTACAAAAAGGGAGACCAGTTGCAAAATATGGACAGGTAAGGCAAGTGGAAAGGCAAAAACATCACAAGGTAATGAAAGTAATATGTCATCTTTATTCAAGAATCTTATCTTAAAATATTAAAAAGAGAAAGACTAATTGGAGTGAATGGAGACTTTAGAACTAGTCAAAGTGCATAAATACATTTTTACCCAGTAAGAGTACAACAGACAGAATATATAAGGCAAAGAAGCACAAACAGAACTGTGGTTCCAACGACTCCTAAGTCGGATCTAAATATATAGACCACGATTTATTGTTAAAACTACCTCATAAAAGCTTCATCCTTACGCCCGTAAGATAATATCAACTTTCTCCTAGATACACTCATTTTGGTTGCAGAGTTTCTCAAATACACAAACCTATAAACATGCCCAAGCAACTAATCATATTGTGCGGGTGATGTGTTAGACAAACTGTAAAAGAGGATTTATAGGAAGCAAAAATTTTCCAAATGTCATTTTTATCATTGCCAGAGGTTTGAAAAAGATCTAGGGCTGTGAAGGGCTTTTTGTATAGGGGAAAGTGGGGGCTAACTTGGCACTTCCAAGAAAATCCGATTTATATTCTTTCATACAATTCAGCCTCGTCTTAGATATAACTTTCCAAAAGACAGATCCCAACAAGGAGAAAGGTGCTTATAATATCTCCATTTAACTCCATAGGCTACAAATCAGAAAGATGCAAGATGGGAATGCAAAATTGCTTACTACAGTGCAAGATTAGCGAGATAGAGCTACACGCAAATTCGTAATTAAACAAGACATTTTCTTTGGGCAGCAAAGCTTACACATTTTCTGCTTTCTCCAGGAGCCAAGGAGGCACTACTCCAGTCAATTGGTTTCCAGTCAGATAGCTAAACAAGATTATTGGAATTGAGTCAGTTCCTTGTGTACTTTTTGAACTCAAACCGAAAAATTATAGAGCAGATTATAAGCATTTAATTATTAGAGGTCTAGGAAAAAATCTGTTAACTCATGATATCAATATAGAGCTTTCAGCTGGAAATGAAAGATAAAGGAAATCAATGACAGAGGAAAAACTTGATCCTTGCAAAACTTGGAGAGCATGGGTTGCCATAACACTGGTACAGAAAGCTGAACATTATGAAGGATACTATCATACTAGCTTATTAACTATTTCCTCGTGATAATGTTCTTGTGCTTCTAAGACATAAAATAAATAATGAAGGAAGATGTGCCAAACGGTCAATCGTTGAGCAAAAAGATGAAAAGATGCCCCATTGTTAAACAGTCCAAGAAGCTTAGGACCACAGTTTCTCATCATTTTCAAGACTAGCGACAAGACATCAAGAATCCAATCTGCAGATCTTCTAGATAGCATGTAAGAACTGCACCCACCTAACAACCTATGGCCCTTGTTGTGGAAAGAACCAAATAGAGAGCCTAAGGACTTTTGCTATCTTTAATCTCCTATACATCATAAAACTGGTGCACAGGACATGCATTAAGTACATACACATACAGCTGTCAAATATTTAAGTAATACTAATCCATTCATCTCTTCCAGCATAAACAAGTAACTCTATTGAAACTTGTGAATCGTGCTCTTTAAGCAACAGAATATCATCGATCTACATCTGCTCCAAGACTAGAGTCCCACCAAAATAATTAGTCGACAACAAACATAAATTCATAACCCAAACCATTGTAAAATTCGGATGGTGAAATAATAAGCATTCAAGACGCGAGGACTTTAAGGGATATAAACTGGATGTGTTATCGTGGTCTAAGTTCTATTGATAGCTCAACTAATTTACAGTAAGAGTTGCCTATAGCTTGGCCATTGGAACAACTTTCAAATTTAGATTCTTATCTAATATGCGAAAAAGAAGCCTAAGTCCAGCATCTAAGTACTTACATATAATCTACGCTGCCCAGGCTGCTAAAGTTGTCAGGGATTTCGCCACTCAGTTTGTTGAAGCTGAGGTCCCTGCAAAACAATTAAATGGAAAGGAGACAAATATAATGAGAAGATACTTTTAACAGACTCCCAGTGGACACTCTTTGAGTATACTTTGGAGGATTGTACAAACATAGACAACATCAATGAATCTACAGGTCCAGTCCAGATGTTTCGACATACAGGTCAACTGCCTGGTGCCTATTCTTTCTACTAGCCATTCCTTTCCAGAGGCATTCATTGCATAAAATCCATGTGCATCACATTGGGCACACGCCATACATATACAAAAATTCTGCTGTAAATCAAATTTGCAACTCGCAAATTTCAATTTATATAACTAAAAATGATACTCCGGCAACAAACTATACGCATCCCGTGGAATGCAACATATTATAGTTCAAATTGGGATATTCCATTTGTCTAATAGGACAAAACTAAAGCTAATCATAATTTATTGAACAGATCTCCTTCATAACATTTTATTCATCATGAATAAAGGGATGACGACTAGATACTAGGATGCTAAAAGAGTAGAATATCAGCTTGAGTGAATAATAAGATAAAATAAAAATGAGGATTTCAAAAAACAGGAAAGCATGATTCTGCAGCCCAATATAATTATAGATGGAGAAATTACAACCTAGTTGAACCTAAAGAAAAGGAAATGGAGTATATGATAATTCGCCAGAACCACAGAAACTCGGTTATTCAAAATGTCACAAAAACAAGGAATAAGCATTGATGGCTGATGATGACAGAATGGCAAAAAACTGCTGGTAAACGGTGCATTTATAAAATCTTACATACATGACCAAATGAATAAGAAGAATTGACTTGTGTAGAGATGCATTTGAAGCCATGCTCTTGTTCAAACAGAGAATGTTATGGCTGACAAATATACAACAGTCGGGCATAAAACTCCAGTTAGACATTGTGGGGCTGAGATTCTAGAATGCAAGCCACTAGAAGGAAAGTTTCCAGATGATCAGCCATTAGAAGCCTCCATTGAAGTAAGTAAACTACACAAAATGGGAAACATAACCAATGTAAGAACCCTCGTGGTTTCTATTCCTAGAAAAGTGAAAACAAAGAGAGACAAGGTCCATATACTTCTGCGAGAAACTGTACATTCTACGGCAGAGGCCCACAATCACCAAGCACTTAAATGCCACATCACAATTCACAATTCATCAATATCAACAGAAAAGACCAAAATAACATTGAAGTCAGTAAGGGACCTTCAAGCCATCTTAAATGGGTTCTTTAACTGCAACCAATAATCAATAATAAACAAGTAGAAATTTCACTCACTAAGGATAAACTTATCTATTCTGCTTAGAATAGGAAAAGGGGAAAGCCGTTTTCCACTCACAATATTTTTAGTTTCGTCATTTTTGCTAGATAATCGGGTAGCACTCCTGTGAGATTGCAGCTCCTCAGAATCCTATAAGAAAAAAGTGCCAATATTGTCACATTGCTAAGACGGTATGGCTTTCTTGCATAAAGCAAACTATCTTTGTAGGAGCATCGGTCTCACAGTCTATCAATAATTGTACTGCTAAGTTGTGGAACTGGGGACTCGGGTCCATCAAGGTCACTTATGCTCCTGCATATCAAAATCAAATAGGGAACTTTATTTGATTGATACCATATTAAAGAAAGGAGAGATCGGATAGAAATGCCAAACTTCCATACTGACAAGTGAAACAAATTCTTCAAAAGTGTGATCCCGGAGGGAATTGGCCCTTGCAATCCACTTGCTTGAATAGCCCTGAGAAGACAATTCACAGATTGAATTATTTTGCAGGTATATCTATAGAGACTGACTTGAAATGTGAAGAAGCATTAAGCCTTACAGTCTGCTGAGATTTGTCCAGTTCTGGATAAAATCAGGTATCTGTCCCGTGAAATTATTATCACTGAGTCGCCTACAGTGCGTTAAACCACAAGATTCATATAAAGAAAAAAGAACAGAAATATATAGATATATTAGCAGAGTTTATGGAATCTGGAAACTAACAGCTCCTGCAATGCCGTCAATTCAGCAAATCTCGGAGGCAGATCCCCAGTGAAATTATTCGACGAAAGGTGCCTGAAGCCAGATAACCCAGTTACATCACATTGGTTAATAGAAATTGTATGCTGATCTCTCAACAGATCACTCCAATTAATAAATTCCCGTCGCCAGACACAAAATCATCAGCGAATAAATAACTGGATGAATGATAACAGAAATTTGCATCCAGAGACTCACAATCGAAGTAACTGGGACAAGTTCCCGAGCTCTGGAGGCAGAGGTCCAGAGAGCTGATTGATCTCGACGACTCTGAGCACAATGAGAAAGTTAAAATCTTGAAACATCAATCAAATTTGAAACAGCGAAGAGGCCAAACGCGAGCGTCGGGATGAGTGGTCACTTACAATCCTTCTAGTGTGGATATGTTTCCCAGCTCCTTTGGGATTGGACCAGTCAATCGGTTTCCAAGTACAGAACTGCACTCCGCGTTTCCCCCAATCAATAGAAGATACACTCGAGAGAGAGAGAGAGAGAGAGAGAGAGAGAGAGAGCACATACATGTTGAGCAACTTCGTAGAGCCCCATTCTTTAGGAATCGTGCCGTTCAGGTAGTTCCGGCTGACGTCACTATTTACGGAGACAAGTGACGGCGACGGCGACGGCGACGGCGACCATGATGAAGAAGACGAAGAAGATCGAAAATGGAGAAAGGGAAAATGGAGAGAGAGTGCTTACAAGTTCTCGAGAAAAGGCAATCTGTACAGTCGAGTCGGAAGAGTGCCGTTTAGAGACTGGTTTTTCAGAACTCTGTTTTCACAATGACACGAAGGCTTTATTCCATTGTGATTTGTTTTCAATATAAAAACAATTATGTTATTCTATTATTAAAGTAATTGATGAAATAAACAATAGCATGATTGAAATGATTATTATATAGAAATTTGAGCATTTATTCATTTAATTAGCAATAAACAGCATCGTACGGGGAATAATACAAAATCAAATTACGACAATTTGGATAATCGTACTTAATGATAAGCAACTGTTATTACTGTATTAACAATTTTAATACAATAAATGATCATCTATTGTCAAGATGATATTTATCTATTATTTAATATTTTAATACAAAATTAAGCATCCACTTCTAAATTCCACTAATTTAAATTGAAATTTTATTGCTTTATCAAAAACTTTAAAGATCTCCTAACCATTCAAAAAACACCTTTAGCCAATTACCCTTAATAAAACTTGTCCTATTTTGTTTAGAGGTAATTCATTGTCAAAAATGAAAGTTTGACGAGAAATTAATCATATAACTAGTACATGATAGAAAATACAAGTGGCGATGTCTCTTCTATTCTTTCTCTTCGCATTTCATCTCATCTGTATGATTTTGAATTTCAAAAACGAGAATAACTATTCACAGGTGTGGATTACTTTCATCGGTAAGTTTCAACGGCGATCCTTGAATTCACTGGCTTTTGCAGGTCGAATTTCATTTCGATTCCCCAATCCGATGAATTTCCATGTTCTTTTTTGTATTCAGTGCATTTTGACCTAAAAATATAGGCTGATCTTTTTGGTGAAATGCTAAAATGGTGCCCAGAATATTGGCTTCGTGTTCACCACGTCAGCCAGCTAACCTTATGATGAGACATTTTTTTGTAAAATTCACGAAATAGAGATTCTTCTCTCCAATTTGTTGAGAGAGAGAGAGAGAGAGAGAGAGAGAGAGAGAGAGAGATACATTCTAGTGACATGGCAAACGGGGGTGTTGTCGATGCCACAGGTGGAAGCGCAATCGCAGGCGACGTCGTTAGTAGTGTCATCTAGTGGTAATTGGTCACTCCATACCCCTGTTCTGCTACATGGATCTAAATCAAAATTCCAATTGCTTTTCCCTAATGTCTTTGCTATTTCTTCCAACGCAGCCACTGGAAGAGAAAAGAGGCAAACAAGGCAAAGAGACCGCCCAATATATCATGCGTAAGAAGCACAAAACAATGTCAAATTTGCCTGCGTGCACTTGAGGTTGAATGCATGCATGAACATCTTTCTTTCCGTTAAGAAAGGAAGCACAAGCAAATACAGCTTGGTGAAGGTGCCAGCCACAAACAGGAGTAGGAACAAGGAACGGTACAAGGAAAGCAATACAAAGATTGGTGGGTTTCACCTTCATCGTCGGGCAGACAAGTGGTGGCGGCAGTGAAGTTAGTAGTGCATAGAAGGACGAGCACCGAGAAGAGAGACCGAGCCGAGAAGAGAATCGCCATCATTCTAGAGAGAGAGATATGATTGTTCAGAGAGAGAGAGAGAGAGAGAGAGAGAGATATGATTGTTCAGTGAGTGGTCTAGTTTCTTGCATTTATGAAGGAAAGGAGGAAGGGGGGACAAAGACTTTTCACTCTTGTACGTCTACAAAGGAGGAGCGAGTGACCTGTGAAAGCAAGAGAGACGACCTAAAGTCTTCCCCTTATATATATTTATCTAGAAAGAAATGTCATAAATGATCCTGAACATTAATTAATTTGTTCAATATAGTCCCTAAAATTTAGTCTGGTGTGCAATGCCATTTAGTTTAGCCCGTGAATTATATGAAAATGTTCAATATTATCATTCTATTAATTCAAGTTTAGAGATTACATTGAACAAATCATAAGTTCGTTGACTATATTTAACATTATGATAAAGTTCATGGATGACACTAAATAAATTAAAAATTCAAGGGTTATATTATATATCATTTTGGTCCCAAGCTCAACCAAGATAGAGAGATGATTGTTAAGTGAGCGGTCCAACTTCATTCATTTATGTAGGAAAAGAGGGAGGGAGGACAAAGACTCTTTGCTCTTGTACATCTGCATGGGAGAGCGATAGTGATGTGTGAAAGTGAGAGAGACGACCCCGAGTCTTCCCCTTATAGATATTTGTCTAGGGAGAAATGTCATAAATGATTCCTAAATCTTAGCTTAATGTGTAATGTAGTCTATCTACTTTTGATTTATTCAATATAATCCATAAAATTTAGTTTAGTATGTAATGTCGTTCAATTTAGCCCATGAACATTCCAAATGATATATCTAGGTGGTTTTACCATTTGTTTGTCACAAATATACTGATTTGTGGCTTCTTATGGTATCAATTCAATTTAACAGAAATTAACGGAGGATAGATTTATCATGAATATATCCGTTTGAGATTTTTAATGATTAAAAAATTAGTTTAAAATAAATTTATTATAACTATATCAATTTGAGATTTTTCATAATATCAATCTAAAAAATATATATGCACATCTAGAACGTGTGGAGATGCATGTATCCACACAACTCTTTGTTTTGGCTTCTCGAAAGAACAATAATTTTGACCTTTTCCACCAAACTTATACCAAATCAAATAATTTGAGAATTGTTGTGGCAAACGAAAAGTTTCAAGTGCTTGTAATTTTTATTTTTCAGAAAGAGCCAAATCATCCGCGTAGCCGCCGGTAAAGATTTGGAAAAACTATGACTTTTTGCATAGTCATAGTAAAAGGCTGAGATTTTCCAATCAGAGTACTAGTCATGGAGCCGTCGATCTAGACTTGGTCGAATTTGACGGCAGAGACTCCTAATCTTTGCTTTGGCCTAACATGGCCCTCTTTTATATCCGTTCGACGTTAGAAGTTGTAGCCACGACCCGCAGAAAAACCACGACACATGATATAAAATTTAGATTTTTAAGTTATGCTAGTTTTGCGAAGAATAAGTATTTTAAAAAATATTTTTCTAAAAGTAATCGTTTGTATCGTCTAAATAATTAATCAATGAAAAGCATTTTCTTTATTAACAACAATTTATATCTAAATACGTTTTTGGGTGATGAAAATATTCTTTGTTTATACAGTTTTGTAAGTGAGAGCCTTAAGCAAGACGTCATCTCATACGCATGTCTGGTCAAATTAACGTCAAGTCATTGAGGGTTGTTTTAATATTGTCAACCAACGCAATTATATTTAAAACGGTTTAGGAGAGTTTTGAAAATTCCATGTTTTGAAAATTCCATGAATTCTAAGTATGTGAGGTGTGTTTGTTTTGACAAAATAAGTGATTCAGAAAATATATTCCAAAAAATGATCGCTTATATCATTTAAAAAAATTAATCATCAATGGAAAATATTTTCATAATTAATAACAATCTATGCCTAATTATTTTCGTAGGTAATGAAAAAATTTTCTATTCATTTATTTTTCTAAATAATATAAACGATCATTTTTTGACAAATGTTTTTCAAATCACTCATTTTTTATGAAACAAACATGCCTGTAATATCGTGCAGATGTAGACAATTTTCGAGCCATCGTGTTATTCCTATGAAGTCGATCGACCAATGTATCTATGTGATTGATATATCTTGAGCAAAAGGTCAAACACTCTCACAATGTAACCCTCGTTCCTCTGCATGACATTTGTTGCGAAAACCGCACTTGAACCCCGTTAAAAGCCTATGACGTATAGCTTCGATAGCGTCCATGAATAAAAGATATGAGGAGGCTGCTAAACTGAGAGAAGGATTACCTTTCGATAGGATCCATGTATAAAAATTACACCGGTCCGTCAAGCTTGCTTCATCTACTAAGAGAATAATCAAGCGAACCATAATGATGAAGATTCCGGAAGGAATATTTTTTTGTGCATATCATCTACTAAGCAACGGCGATGAAGAAGAAGAAGACTGAAAATGGAGAAAGGGAAGATGGAGAGAGAGGGACTAACAAGTTATGGAGGCGGAAGAGCGCCGGAAAGAGACTGCTCACTGAGAACTCTGTTTTCACAATGACACAAAAGGCTTTGTTCTATTGTTATTTTTATTTTATAAAAAAAATGTTATTTTATTATTAATAGTAAATGATGAAATAAATAATAGCATGAATAAAATGATAATTATATAGCAATTCGAGTAATAATTCATTTAATTAGCAATAAACATCATTGAATAATACAAAATCAAATTACGATAATTTAGATAATCGTACTTAATGGTAAGCAACCATTATTATTGTATTAATAATTTTAATACGATAAAATGATTACATACAGTTAAGATGATATTTGCTATTATTTTAGGTTTTAATACAAAACTCGAGCGGCCATGGACGCACTCGTGAACACGACTAATTTAAATCGGAATTTTGTTGCTTTACCAAAAACTTTAAAGATTTCATTCCTATTGGATTGTTCAGAAAACACCTTTACCCGATTACCCTAATAACACTACCCCTATTACGTTTAGAGGCAAATCATTGTCAAAACTGAAAGTTTGGCAACAAGTTGATCACACGATAGAAATTACAAGTGGGCAACAACTCTTTTATTGTTTCTCCTTCCAATTTCATCTTGATGGTTTTGAATTTCAAAACGAAAATAACTATTTGCAAATGCGGTCTTATTTTCACGGGGTAAGTCTTGATCACGATCTTTGAATTTAGTGGATTTTGCAATCGAACAGCCGAACTTTGATTTCAATTCCCTAACCCAATGAATTTCCATTTTCTTTTTGCACTCAATACATTTTAACGCAAAAGTATAGGCCAATGTTTCCTTGTGTCAATTGATATGTAATTTTCGTGGATGTTTGTGGAATACCCATCGGACAAGGCTTTGCCTTGGAGCCTCATCCTCAGTTCTTTCAAAAAAATTAAAGTATAACAATGAGAGTATGTTTGAAGGTCTTTTCTCGTTTGGGCATTTAAAAAAAAAAAAAAAAAAGAGAGAGAAGATATTATCGACACTTAAATTTTGATTACCTATATAATCATTCATTAATTACATAGAAAATTACAGATTACAAATTAACTCCTAAGAAAAGTAATTTTCATTAAATTACATGGCACATAGACATTTGGGGCATTTGCATTAATAGTAATAGAATAATAATAAAAAGAAAACAGAAAAGATAATGATATGTACATGTTTTTTTTTTTTTTTATATAAAAAAAGTAGAGAAACCGGGCCGGGAATGGGCCGGCCCGGCTTCATTCCTTCTTTTTCGCTCACTTCCCACTGGGCCCAGCTTCTTTTATTTTTCCTGGCCCAGCCCTCTGCTTTTTCTCTCCTCCTCCCTTCCTCTTTCACGCGAGCGACGAGACGAGGGGACGGAGAAGGACGTACGAGGCTGAGCACTGAGCAGACGCAGGAACCGTCCGACCGGAATTGGTGGTCGGGGCCAAGCCAGCAGGACAGCTGGCGGTGGCAGGAGCCATGCGCGCCTGTCGGTCGGCCAAGCTTAAAAGCGAGAGAGCGGTGTGAGTTGATGAGGGGTTCGGACAGATTGAAATCGGTGGGAGAGAGTGAGCCTAGAGAGAGAGAGGCAGATGCGTAGAGAGCGAGAGCGGGGAACGAGAGGGAGCCTCGGCCGATACCGCGGCCGCGCACGAACCCTTTCCGGCGACCACGGCCGGTCGACGTCCTCAAGCCAAACAGCTAAACCTTTCTTTTTTACTCTTTTTCTGCCCTGTTTTTGGGCACGATGGGCCGGAGCTCGCGACCGTCCGGCTCACGCGAACTCCGGCCCCGACCGTCCTTTGTTTGGCTGCTGTGTTTGTGGTTATTCATTTGGCGAGAGTCTCAGCCCGGGTTTGAGCTACGGTCGAGACGAAAACCACTCGTTTTCGTAGCGCACTCCACCTGTTCGGTCAGATGCCTGAATGAGATCCGTTTTCATTTTGCCGTTTTTAGTCGGAGCCATCTGTACTGAGCCTCGCCTTGTCGAGGTGCTCCCGAGGACAGCCGCTAAGCCCAAGGCGTCTCAGTCGCTTGACCGGGAGGCGGCCGGTCCCCGGCTGCCATCCGGTTGTCCGCGGAAGCCCCTGGCCATCCCAGCTCGGGGACCCCGCGAGAGCCCGCCGCGGCGTCACTTGTCGGATTAGGGCTGATCACCCATTCCGCGCCACCTAAGGCGACGCCCACATACACCGCCCGTTCGGGGGAGACGAGCGGCGTTGCCCAGCGTCGTCGTCTCCGTCGCGGCGGAGAAGCTGCGACCGGGTCGGTCTGGCCGGATCCGGATCGGGCCGTCACGCGGATCTGACTGATCCGCTCCGTCTGTTTCCGTGTTGGTTTGAGCATTTTGGGCTAGGGTTTTTTTTAGATGGGCCGGGCTAAAAAAATTAGGGTAAGTTGGGCTGTTTTTTTTAAAATGAGAGTCTTGGCTTTGGTGGGTTGGGCCCATACGCTAAGCCCAGTCTGGCCGAGGGCCTAGTGCCCCGGGACCCGGGCCGACGGACCCGGATATCGGACCTGGCACTCTGGCAGCTTATTTTCGGATTAAATTAATTTTAAAATTTAATTTTTAATATTTAAAAATTCAAAAAGTTAAAAATTAATTAAAAAATGTTTTTTGGGTAGTCTTTCTAGGAGAATCCCTAATAAAAAACCGTGCTCAAAATTGAACAAATTCTTTAGAACTTTATAATAGGGTTTGAATATTTGTTTTTTTTTAGATGAAGGCTCTTGATTGTACACTTAATTATGATTTTCTTCGGCTTAGTGGGGAACGGCATTTTTTTTTTTGTTTCTTAGTGTTAAATTCTTGTTCTTCCTTGCAATTTATTAATACTTTTTTAGTTGTTGATTGATATTTTAATGATTGTACACTTACATGATTACTTAATATGTTAGTAAATAGGTTTAAAATCAATCCATATTGCTTAAGCTACCAGTGACTCTTCATTAGAAAATTTTTATAGCGTCGATTGAAGCTAAAATTGAATACCCAATATCACATGGGGATGGGTTTGGGATAGCTCACGCCTAATTGAGGAGCATAGGCTCGCCTCTTAAGCATTACCCCTAAACCTTTGTCTTTTCTCCTCGGGACGGAAAATATTGGTTGCGATAGATATATTGTACATATACGTCGATTGGTTGTAGAAAATGCCCTTGGCTAGAAAGTACCAGCCAAAAGCCCAAGAACAATAGGGCTGCCCCTATGTTAAAGTAGAGAGATGGAAGTCTAGTTCTAAATCTTTTCAATTGGATAAAACTATTAAAATTGAACTTACATCAAAGGTAATTCACTAAATTATCTAAGCTATATGCGATAATTAAAGGAAACTAAGCTAACCTAAATTTAAAGTCTAACAACTTAGTCAAGCCCATTTTCTGAACCAATATCTATTCTTTAAAAAAAATTAAATTAATTTTAATTCCAAAAACGGGGACTCGAGCTGGGCCCTTAGACTCAATCTGATAACGAGCTAATATCTAGTCTCGAGGATTGCTGCCGTTAATACCCAAATTGGGCTCTCTCAATTTCTCTAGATCCATTTCACTTTTGAAAAAAAAAAACGCCAACCCACACTCATCTTAATGAAACTAAGCTCATATCTGCCAACTAAAGACCTAAATAAAGACCTAAAGCCCATCTTATTTTTTCTTCCACATTTTGCCTTCTTTTCCTATGAAGTTAATTTTTATTTTCTACTTTACCTATTACTCCCACCATCTATGCTAAGAACATTCCTCGTTGCCCAATCTTATTGCCCAAAAACCTTCAATACTTGCTAGATAACCACAAAATAACTGAAGCTTAAGCAAAGGTCTGCTAGAAATCGCACTGTTTATCTTTGACCAACACCGATCTACAGAACATGATTCGCCATCATCACAGGATGAACATTCGATTCATTGGTTGTCACCAAAGTCGTACCTAACGTCTGTAGTAACTTTATTATGAAAGTGCGCTCTAATATTGTTTCTTGCAACTTAAGAGAGCTTAATTTTTGTCTTTATTGGATATGTTGGGTGCTTCTTGGCCGTGTTCAGTTTGGGAGGATAGGAATGAATGGAGAGCCTAACATCAAATGAGAGAGTACTTGGTGAGAGCACGCTCTAATATTGTTTCTTACAACTTGAGAGAGCTTGATTTTTATCTTTGTTGGCTATGTTGGGTGCTTTTTTGCCGTATTTTATTTTGGAGGATATAAATAAATGGAGAGCCTAGTATCAAATGGGAGAGTACTTGGTGAGAGCACTCTCTAATATTGTTTCTTGCAACAACTTGATTTTTGTCTTTGTTGGCTTTGTTAGGTGCTTCTTAGTCGTGTTCTATTTTTGGAGGATATGAATGAATGGAGAATGGAGAGCCTAGCATCAAATGGGAGAGTATTTGGTGAGAGTGCGCTTTGATATTATTTCTTGCAACTTAAGAGAGCTTGATTTTTGTCTTTGTTGGCTATGTTGGTGCTTATTGGCCGTGTTTTATTTTACAGGATATGAATGAATGGAGAGCCTAGCATCGAATGGGATAGTACTTGGTGAGAGTGTGCTCTAATATTGTTTCTTGCAACTTAAGAGAACTTGATTTTTGTCTTTGTCGGCCATATTGAGTGCTTTTTGGCCGTGTTCTATTTTGGAGGATATGAATGAATGGAGAGTCTAGTATTGAATGGGATATTACTTAGTCAAGGAAACTAAGCTAACCTAATGTTAAAGTATCAAAGCTATATGCGAAAATTAAAGGAAATTAAGCTAACCCAACATTAAAGTTTAACAATTTAGTCAAGCCTGTTTTCTAAACCACTTTATATTTTTTTTTAAATTGTCAATTTTTTTTCATTCTGAAAATGGGAACTCGGGTTAGGCCGTTGGACCCGTTCGCGATATAGTCTCATGGATCTATGCTATCAATACCAAAATTGGGCTCTTGCATCAGGTCCTCTTAATTTCTCTAGACCCATTTTACTTATTTAAAAAAAAAAAAAAAAAAAAACCAGCCCATACTTATCTAAACGAAGTTAAGCCCAAATGTGTCAACTAAAGACTAGCCCATAGGATTCAAATTAAAACCTCTCATGCCCTAACAAGATTCAGCCATCCTATTTCCTCTTCCACATTATGCCTTCTTTTCCTATTAAGTTAATTTCTATTTTCCACTTTGACTATTTCTCCCACCATCTATTCCCAAAACATTCCTCATTGCCCCCAAATTATTGCCCAAAAACCTTCAGCACTTGCTGGATAATCACAGAAGAAGCGAAGCTTAAGCAAAGATCGATAGAAAATCGCACTTGCATCTGGTTTTCCTTTCGCATACTTTTACTTAGGAGTTTTTAGTACTTGAGTGTTTCCTTATTGCATCGCACTTCAATTGTTAATTTCTTTTCTAGATCAAGCCCACAAACTATTTGCATGATCACTTAGCATTGGTGACACCTTTAGGATCAATTGGTAATCAATATTTGCATGATCACTTAGGTAAACAGAGAATTAATTTAGCGGTATTGAAAAGGCATTAATAGACATTAACATTATTAAGTTCTCGAGTTTAGAATTTCTAGTTGCGTAGAAAGTGAGGCATATTCCCGTGCCTTACTTGGTTACTAGTTGACCCCAACAAGCTAATGATGACTCCTAAAAAATACTCAGAATGTTTAAGAACACAAAAACGAATTAAATGAAATTCAACATCGTGCGAAATTTGGACTTGGTAGAGGCTGCGAGGGCCATTGGCTAGCCTTAGGGCAATACCTCTAAATCATCCCCGAAAATCCTTTAGGAGGGTTGTGACAGTTACAATGACCTTCAATTTGATATATGATTGGAGTAATTGAGAGAGGCCACTAGTACACGATAACATTACGATGGTTATACTCCCTATAGATCTTAAATGGAGTTGGAATAGCACAGTCCAAAGTGGCACCATTTTCGTTCTGCTGGTGTGACAAACTTCCGACACTTTAAATCCTTCACATAAGTCAAATTTTAAATATCTCTCTAAATGCAGATAACTCAGTTATGTGATGATTACCATCGAAATTTTTGCACTATCCAAAATATATGAGTAGACTTTTCATGTAAGAACAAAAATGCTTAGGATTGACAAATCGGAGTCCACCTTAATTAGGGTGTATTTGGTTAAGCAATTCCAAGGGGTTTTCGCTCTCCAAAGCCCTTTAGGGAAATGTTGGACTGTTTGGGAACTATTTTGCAAAATCTTTCAATTGAAAGTTAGCATTGCGAAGGTTGAAAGCCCAACTAGGGCTTTCAGCATTTGGCCAAATGCTGAAACTCATTTTTTTTTTCTTTCCAAAACTACCCTAATCAATTCTTCAAATTTCCAATTTTGTCTCTCATTATTTTTTATTTATTTTATTTATTTAAAACAAGGCCCCTAAATGACCGCTCAGTGATAAATATATATATATATATATATATATATATAAAATTAAGAGAGAGAGAGAGAGAGAGAGAGAGAGAGAGAGAGAGAGAGAGTGAGAGAGAGAGAGAGAGAGAAGACTAAACCCTTCACCGGTCCGGTGAAGGGCTACGATCCTTGGCGAGCCGATCTAGCGTCGGTGGCCATTGGTTAAGGCCGCTCGAGGTTGGGGGACCTTCGACGAGGGCCGTGTTTGTAAAATTCTAAACGCAAGTGAACGTGTCGAACAAGTAATATAAGAGTATCGTCCCACGGAGATCGATGATTAATAAAATAATTAAATCCTAAAATAGATTAATTCTAAAATTTATCTAACAGATCAAAATATAATTTAGAATAAATTAAAAACAAAATTTGAAGACTAAATGCAGTAAATCAATCAGATAAATATGTTAGAGCATCCGATTTCACCATAACAACTAGATATGAATTTCATATTGTTGTGGGTACAAGAACGATATCAAACATGTGATAGCGGAATTTCCTAATCTATTTACTATCCTATCGCTAGGTATAGTAAACCTACTCAGTTTATTAATCCGCTATATCTCTATGTGAATTAAAATAAACATAAACATAAGTGTATTAAAAACTATGAATATTCCCGGTTTACAATGAGTCTTTTGGATCACCTTATCACCGAAAGCTACACAAATAACGCGGTATATCTCTATCCACGTTTAATTCATGGTTATATATTATAATGAGCAATTGCATATTATCACTTCTCAGTCTCAAACATGCACATCAGATCATTCAAGTGGTGGCCAGTCACTCAAAAACATTAAGCACAATAATATATAACTCACATGAATGAAATCAATTACAAAACATAAAAATCAGGAAATTCACATCATCATGGTTAGGCTACATCATAGCCCTAACAAAAGAAAATTAGAACATAGTAGAAGAAGAAATAAAAATATAAATCAAACCTAACATCTTGAATCAAAGAACAAGAATTCTATCACCACTTTTGTCTTCTCTTCAAAATATTTGAAAAACTTTCAGAATAATGAAAAACGATCTAACAAACACCTAGCTAAAACCTAGCTGCTTTGTCTCCCCCAATGTTCTCATATTCATAGGATATATCCAAGATCCTTATCTTCAAGCAATTGCGCACAAAATCAGGGAGTAAATCAAAGGATTTTGATTTGATATCTATCTCCCAACACTTGTAGATAACATTATGGAATAAAATCAAGGATTCCCTAATTTGATATCCATCTTCCATTGCTTTTTGATTTGAATTCCTGATTTTTGCCAATCTTTTCCTTATCTTCTCTATATCTCATTATTCTGCATAAACAAGGAAAATTCGAATAATCAGAAGGAAATTCAAATATTTTCTCATAGATATCGCATTAATTGTTGCCTAAAATAGGTAAAAATAACTCTATTTTTATAGAGTTATCAGGTCGCCTGAGGTCGCGCGACCTTCGGCAACCCCCTTTGCTGGTCCGGTGAAGGGCTACGGTCACTGGCAAGCCAGATCTGGCATTGGCGGCCATCGGTTAAGGTCGCTCGAGGTTGGGGGACCTCCGACGAGCGTCGCTGAAGGTCGTGCTCGCCAGGGTCGTTTGACTCTCACCGGAGGTCCCCCAACCTAGGGCGGCCTCGATCAACAGCCGCCAGCACCAGATTTGGCTCGTCGGGGGCCGTATCTCTTTGCCGGACCGGTAGAGGGTTTAGTCTTTTTTTTTTAATCATATATATTTTTATTTTATTTCAATTTTAAACAAAAATAAAATAAAATAAATATTAATTACCAAAATGGTTTTTCAAATGTATTTTTTACCAAATAGTATTTCTCTCAAAGTTACTTTCGAAAGCGTAATTTACCAAATAGATTTTGCATTTGCCCAAAACCTTTTAAGCTAAACTGCTTTGCATTTTCCTAATGAGCTTATGAAATGTTGAACCAAACGCATCCTTAGCCACGTTAGTTTGTAGTATCATTTATGTGTTGTTTAAGATAAGCGTATATGCTACCAGATTACTAGTTGGAAAAGTTGCTCCCTTTCTCATCAAGCCCATATTTAGAGGCTCTCAATGGCAGCTTTAAGCCAATCTTGTTCGCGTTCTATTCATTTTAGGTCTTTCTTAATAAATTCATTTCTCGACAAGAATAGTCACTCTTTCAATGTCGTCTTGTCATATCCGTACTAGTAAAACATTTGTTGTTCATGTCAGATTTATATTTTGATTAAAGAAATGGGCTGCAAGAGGTGATCAGTGTTAACGATCCCTCACAACAGAATGCTCACGTTGATCAATTTGTTTTAGTGAATTAGAGATTGTCCTTCACATCACGCTTAGAATAGTAGGCCAAATTTTACTGGCCCAATTGTTCATTTTGAGCTTTTGGGCCGTTACTTTCCCTTATAGCCGGGTGGGGGCATTTTCGGATTCATTGCCATGATGCGATTATCATTTCTCTTGTCAGTCATCGACTCCACCTTAGGGTTTTGGAGCACATTCGAAACCTAACCATGGCGACTTAGCTCCCCTCGCTCCCTCCTCTCTTAGCGTCAGCAAGCCCTCGCCTCCTGAAAGAGAGGATGTCTCCCCACGATAAGCACTAGCTCTTCTTTATTCAGAAGCCAAAGGGCCTTCCTACCAAGTATGAAATCATTGAAACTTATAGTGAGATGCTTGCGTACATTGGATGGTAAGTGGTTGGAGGTTGTGGTCTTATTTGTTTGTCATGTTCTATGTGGTAATTTTTTTGTTTGTAGTCATTGATCATCTTCATTTACTGTTGTTCCATTTATTATGTCTAACTACAATTGCTATTATAGTAGAGTAGGATCTACCAAGTTTCAATAAAATATTACTTCTTCCTCATATTTGGAGGCAGAATATCTAGGAAGTTGTCAAACTCAAAGGTAAAGTTTTTTGTTTGGTTCTCTTCTGTTTTCGGAAAGTTGTGCTGATGAGTTTTCTTTTGCTACACAGACACGAACACCTCGGAGCTTGATAGCACCCTTTTGAGATATTCTGGCTTCAAATCAAAGGAAGAAGAAATCTTTGGTGGAAGTTTGATAGATCTTAACCTGGCTTCTTCTTCACCGTAATAGCAACAAATCGTGATTAGACAAAATAAAAAGGACAACAATAAATCAAGATGATCAATGACTACAAACAAACAAATTACCACAGAACACGGCAAACAAATAAGATCACGCCTCGAACTACTTACCATCTAGTGTGCGCAAGCATCTCACTATAAGTATCAATGATCTCATACTTAGTAGGAAGGCCTTTGGCTTCTGCATAAATAAGAGCTAGTGCTTATCTTGGAGAGACATCCTCTCCATTGGGAGGCGGACATGTTGCCTTGAGGTGGAGGGTTTTGCATCCCTTCGTTATGCACAGGTTACATGTCCCAACACAAATGCCTCGTTGTGTTCAAATTACTAGGTCGGTCATCAAGAGCTTTCCTCTCGTTAGCTCAAGCATTACTTCTCACCCATTCTCCATGGGACTTGGTGTCACAAAGAACTTGTTCGTCCATGTTGTGACCTACCCGCCTCGAGGGCCAATTCCATTGGAGGAAGTTCAGACATATTTGTTCATAAAACAATCCAAGTAGGCATTTCTATAAGAGATGACTCAAATACATCGTTTAGTTGGTGATCCACACTTGCCTCATTAATTATGAATGGGGTTCTTTCAAGTTCATACCTCACATGACAAGTATTTATTTTATAGTTCTTTAGACACCCTAAATATCAATTAGGAGTCGCCACTAGCCTCGTTTATGAGGATCGGCTAGATTACCCAATTGAGAAATGGGAGCATTTTCTCGATTCCTACAGAATAAAAAATCAATAAGTTTAGGGACCCGGGTTACACTAATAGTTTTTATTAGCACATTTTCGGTACCTAATCAGTTGAGTTATCTAAATGATCATGCATTTGTTCATTACTATTTTCATGATGTTTAGAATCTCATGAGGTGATCACGTGTGGATAGTTCATTAAGGAATCTAAACTAGTTATAATTCTAGCATTTAAGAAAGGAAACAAGTGAAAAAAGGAAAGTGGATTGCGTAAAGTGAACTATTCGAAGTGCAAGAACATAGAAAACCTACAACTTATCGAATATTTATTACAAACTTGAATTGAAAACCTAAAACATGGTTAGGTGACAAATTGGGTACAAAAAGAGATCAGATTCAATGGTAAGAACTATGGCCACCTCCTCCATAGTTTGCCTCGATGGCGTTAACTTCGCACTTGAGCCAGTTGAATTATAATGGCAAACAAGTCGTTGATTCAAAACAATAGCAAACAAGAACAAACAAGTTGTTGATTTCAAAACGGGCCTCCGGATCGGCCTTTGTATTGCATACATAAAATCACTTAATTGGTTAATTTGTGGTTAATGATAATCAGTCATCATTTGTATTCACAAAACGGTGGTCGATATCAATTAACCTTAAATTAGGGTCTAAGTGTTCATTGATTTTACCTCGCTCATGCACCATATCTAGCCATTCCTTCAACAAGTACACATATATACATGAAATTGAGTATGTATTCAGGTCAATAGGTCTTGTTTCTTAGATAATCAAACAAAATTTAGTGAATTAATAACAGGTCACTTAATTAATTCACTGAAAATGGGTCGATTATGTTTAAAAGTGATTCATTAATCAAATGACGTTCGACATGATTCAGGTGCCATTGGAAAGTTTAAGAGTCTCCATAATTGAGGCATTATTACATATATATGATATATTGAACTTTTTTTATGTTTAAAATATATTTAATTGTTGAATTTGGTAAATCTCACGCGAAGTACCACAAGTTTAAAATGAAAATTTGTCAAATTCGACACATGCTGCTCGTGACCAACCGTGCGCTCGACGGCACTCACCCACCGGCGAGTTTTGTGTTACGTGTAATCCATATTTACATTCATTCATTTTTTTTAATTAACTATTTACGTTTCTTGTTAGACATTATTTTTAAATTAGTAATTAATATTATTATTTTATTATTCTAGTAAGGGATTTATCAACAAAATATTTTCTTCATTTTTTCAATCAAAATGGCAACATATATAACAACATTACATTGACAAATTGAGAAGTCATTTCACGACGGGGTGAACTTGTCAAATAAAAAGCAAAATCTTTATTTATTGTGCGATTTTATTAAAGATCGAATGTCCGGATCTCACACAAATCCGCTACTTACTATTGAACCTAGAGTAATATGTACTTTGTTATAAGATTTAAGGTGAGTGGCTTCTACGTTAGGGGCGTAAAATCACTCAAAAGTTTAGTATGAACGAATTGTTGTTGCTGTTTGTTTGCTATTGGCGGGAACATTTGTGTGCATAATAATCCTTGAAAAGACAGATTCTTTTTTTTTTTAGATCACGAAATAGGTTGTTCCGAGGGAGCTGTGCAGCCGCACCGGAATAGGGACCATGGGACCATTTCAGAACATAGAGATGCCCGTCGACTAATCAAATCAATGCCATAACGGGTTCCACTTTTTCTGCACCTAAGGAAGCGATAAAAGGCAAGCGGGGAGAGAGAGAGAGCAGTACCTGGACAAGGAGCAGCCGCCGCCGAGGGGCTGCCACCGGTACTTGGCGAAGGCGACATTGGGGCAGCCGTTCCGGAGGCAGGCGAACTCGCGCTCGATAAAGGGGCAGACAGAGGAGTCGTAGAGAGGTAGGACGGGTTCCCCCACCCCAGCTCCCCTGAAACTCATCACACCTCGGGGGGTCTCTGTTGCTGCTTCCCCGGGCTGCTTCCGCACCCCATACCATCAATGTCAAAAGAGCCAGTTTCATGTGAAGGAGAAGGAGGAGGAGGAGCCCATCTGCATTGCCTCTGTACCCACCAACCCCAACCCATTTTGCTCTCATTGAAACATAGCAACCCAAAAGGCTCTTTTTGCAGGGAGAGAGAGAGAGAGATTCTGGTGGGCGTGGGGGTGAGAGAAAACCTGAGGTCATGGGTCCACTGAGATAAAGGGCATTGTTGGATTCTCCTTAATGTACCGTCTTTGTTATTCTTTTTCTGGTTAGCTACTTAAAATACAGGATTTGGTTTCCATTTTCGGTGGAGGGTGGGGCTAGGAATTTATATAGGATTTAGGAAGTTGCAGCAGATCTGCTTTGTTTTTTTTTTTTTTGTTTTTTTTAATGGCTTGGTTTTGCTTGGCTGAGCTGTAGTTGTAAGGAGTAGCAGCCAATCACCACCTTTGATGTTGACACTTTGAACTTGGTGGGGTCAACCAATTCGTCATGGGACGACAAGCTAGTCCCCTCAGATCTCAAGGAGAGCAAACAAGGCCCCAACTTGTTTAATTCTCTTGACATTAACATAAGACCTTTTTGGCGACCTATAAATATGTCCTTAAAAGATTTCAACTGAGATTTAGTCCACACATCGAGATCCCTAAATTTAAGAATACAAAGAAGATAAAGCCACGTATAGAATTCGATAAAAATACTGACCAATTGAGGATACGGGATAATACGGGCACTGACACTAAAAAATAAGAAACACATCCAGAGTCCGACGTCTCTGTAAATCAAATGGACAGGAAGTGAAGACCCTGCTGCCTTCCTTTGGTGAGCCTACACGCTTAAACGTCACCAAGAATCCAAGGCAAGGACTCACAACAGGGAGACAATTAATAGAAATGTAGTGTGCTGACGAGGCAGTAATCTACCGTCCGTAAGAAGCAGTGACTAGACGTGCAAGTTTTTACAGTTTTTTTTTTTTTTTTTTTTTTGTGTGGATGTAGTATTCTGTATTATCATTTCTCACGGATGGGATAGATAAGGCGGAGCATCATCCACACTAAAGAGAGAAAATCCGGCACTTCCATAAAATAATTCTTGAGGGGCAACGTACAACAGGCCTAGCTCGGGGAGTAAAACACATCCAAAGCAAGAATCCACAACTCCGCACATCTCGCCATTCAAACAAGGAAAAGCTTCCATAATAGATTCCCACCCTGGCAGTGGCAACCATCCACATCATCATTGCATGAAGAAGTCCCAACATCGTCTTTGTATGATTAACAATATCGAAAGAAACAGCACGAATACAACCATCAAACAACAAGCCATCGTCTTTTGGCTTTCCCCAATAAGTTGTTTACAATACACAATTACTGCACCGCATAATAGTCGTTGTATTCTTCATAGTATCTATACCTTCAGTTTCAAATGTGAACAAAAGAGAAACTTAGAAGCGAAATTTAAGAGTTCCTTTGGATGGATTACCAAATAAAGCCCTAGTTCTTTCAAACCAAATTAACTCAAAACATAGCAAACCATTTCTTATTTTCTGTTCTGCCAGTAATCAGTATCTGGATTTATCGGATAGAGATCATTAGCAGATGTAGAAGAAGCAGTTCCAGTCCACGGCCCATCAGTGAGCGTGCTTTCGGTGATATTCTCATCAACTGCCTGATCTTCATCACCTTTGAAATGCTTCCTCATGGCCTCAATTGTCTCCTCCGTTATGATAGCACCCTCAGAGTCCAGCACTGGAACAGCAGCCTTGCCTTCAAGCATGCTAACCACAGATGACATCGGTGGCCTGAGTGCTGGAGTTGCATTAGTACACAGCAGAGCTACCTTTATCATCGCCAGCACCTCCTTTTCGTCAAAATGAGAACCCAGCCTCTGATCAACTAGATCCATCAAATTTCCTCTCTCCTTCAAAACTCGTGCCTAGAAACAGAAATGGAAAGGAAGATATTTCCCTCAAGCTACAGGTACTGATCAGTTGTAGAATATGCTCAGAACACTAAAACAGGTAGAAGGAGATATATTCTGCCCTCGATAATTTCATGACAAATGCAGTTGATAAACACCTGCTAGTTTTTCATTTTCGTTATAAGTTATACTTGGAAGGAAAAAATCGAACAAGTCAATACAGATGAAACATGATTTCTTTTCCAATTTTAAGTAGAATTTAGTAAACTTAAACACTTGTTAATCACTTACTAACATTCACCGGTCACCAAAAAATACCACCACTGCTTTAAAATTACCAACTCGTATTGAGTTTTACTGGCAGGAATTATTTGTCAGCTTGTCATTACATGAAACAGGAATCGTCCATCACTGGTTTACACCATTCATTGCCTTTTACTCTCAATTCCAGTTTGACAAGAATTACCTTATTATGCAGCTTAGGTGAAAATCAGATTTAACAGGGACTAATAATGATTGTTTTACCTAATGATTGGCTTACTCAAAGCACAATAAAATCTAATTTTTGGACTCAATTACATGGATGTGAAAAAGTCAAATCTAAATCGAAAGTATATCAATATTTGTGGCAAGCATGGTCTTGAAAACTTTTTAAATCCAATACTAATTGTCAAACTGCAAAGTACTCGACCAACTTGTTTGGCGCTAATGAAACTATAGGGAGTATGAATGCCACGGATAAAACTATAAAGACTAAAACAAAACCAACCCAAATTTTAAGGACTCCAAATTTCAATGAATAGAATTGTCTTCAATCCAAAAAAGAATCTACATGATTCCTTCTTTCAGGAGGCAGCCCATCCTTTCGAGTTTCAACGTGTCACTAGGTAAAGTCCAGTTTCAGTTTCTTAGAACCAGACTAATCCGTGACCACCCCCACCCCAATTTGCTCATCTTGACCATGAACACATAGGCCGGCTACTGCAAGGATTACTTGCTCCTTTCAAAGTCAGTATAGACTAACATGACAAGAATAATTTGATTAATTTTAAATGACAAATTGCACTTAACGGCATGACAATTCGTTAAACAGGTTTCAATAGCTGGTAACTGTAACTCTCCTTTGCAACCATTAAAAGTGCATACGAGGAGTCCTATACTATGTTTACACTTAATCCATCTCTCAACCAGTACAAGCAGAGATTTAAATATCATAATAAGAAAACTTTGAACACTAGAGTTAATTACCCAATCGAGTAGATAAAAGCATTTCTCCTTCTTTTGGTAACTGGTGTTGCTCTGGCCACCAACAACTTCTAAGGCAACAATGCCAAAACTATAGACGTCGGCTTTTTCAGTGAGGTAACCATGCATTGCATACTCTGGTGCCATATATCCACTGCATAACAAGAAAAGAGCTGGTGTTTTCAACATGGCAAATGTCTTAAATAGCACTTAATATTTTCTTCCAAAGATTGTCCCTCTTATCTCCCTAAAATACAAAAGGAGATATTCCTAATCATGACACCATGGTCTCAAGAGTCAAGGAAAAAACAAGTGCATTCTAGAAATTTTTTAATAGGATTCCACTAAGAATATTTCAAAAAAAAGAAAAAAGAAACAAGACATTTGTGGTTTTTATATAACTTTCAGGGTATATATAGCTTTGTAGTTGGGAACCAAGTGCATCCTTATAACTTGGAAAAGAGGCTTATTAACTGAAAAAAGAGTTGGAAACAGGCTGAGACAAGGTCTGAATACATAGGCAGCAGCAGTAGGATTCCTAAAGCCAAGCACACGGGCAAGAGAACTTGTTAATATTGTTGTTGTCGATGTTGCTGTAGCAATAGAAAAACAGCCTTACATTTTGTCACTAGCTTTCTAACCTTTGCGATTCATGTGCTTGCTTTGTAATTTTGGTTTTATTCTTTAGTAATTCACTTGAAAGTGCACCATCTATGTTTATGTCATGCGAAATATATTTACGAAAAATTGCACTTTTCATGCAGAGGAATATATATATATATATATATATAATAATAATTTACATTGAAATCCTTAACGTATAGTATTAGTTCTTGTTCATTAGATTGTTTTACATTAAGTATATTGTCATTGGAAAAACATAATAAAAACAATTAAATTACATGTCAGTATAGGTTGTTAAAAAGTATTGCGTCATAATTGTATTGTAATATTTTTGTATGCTTTTTGCGTGAGAGAATATATGAGGTAGGGCATACTGAATTACCTTCTGAAATGTTTTTCTTGACTACTCTTAATGTATTAAATGAAGCGTGTAGAATATGATCAATCTTTTGATTAATATTTGAGGTAGGCAGATAAAATTTTTCCAGAAACTGTATTAGATCATCTTAAGTTTGTTAAGATAATGGAATTGTTTAATGTTATAGTTATTTTTCATTAAGCAATTACTGTAAGAGTTAGTAGAAGGAACTTACAGTTCTATTTTTTCTCTAATGAATCACATTCTTTTCATGAACAGGTTGACTTTCTACACATGTCAATGCAAACGTTTGAAGCATTTGAACATGCTTATTATATATTTTTCTGAGTGTATACGACTTCTATATGCAAAAAAATAATTTCCTTATACAATAAGCAACAGAAACATAGGCTTAGCTCTATTGCCTATAATATCAACTTATAGCCAAATTAACAATTACATAAGTCAATATTAATGGTGAGTATGTAATATAGTTAACATTTTTTTCCTAGTTAACATGAAGAGCAGTGGGAGAGGCGTGGAGCTTTGCAGTTAAGCCCCATTTGTTGAGCACGATGCTTTGGGATGATGTGAGTCAACCACACAGCTCCATTCAACTCACTTCTCTTAAATTAGATGAGATTTTTCTACCCCATTCTTATATGTTGTCACTGACTCCTAATTAGGTTAACAGGAACATAAAAAAAGAAACTTACTAGGTTCCAGCAATCTTGGTGCTAATATGTGTGTTGTCCTCCTCATCAAGCTTTGCTAAACCAAAATCTGATATTTTAGAGTTGAGATCCTTATCCAGTAAAACATTAGTAGCTTTAATGTCTCTATGCACAATCTTTAGCCTTGACTCTTCATGAAGATATGCCAAGCCCCTGGCAATACCCACACATATCTTGTGTCTTGTCCTCCAATCCAACTTTAACTGAAATTCTTCAGGACCTTCAATTGTATCAGAAGACATCAAAGCTACATTAGTCCCATGTCATTAACTAAAGCCAGAGAAGCACGGTGTGATATCAAATTACCAAATAAAGCGCGAGCAAGACTGTTATTTTCCATGTACTCGTAAACCAGCAAAAGTTGATTTCCTTCAATGCAGCATCCATAGAGTTTCACAAGATGTGGATGTTGAAGAGCAGAAATCATCCCAAGCTCAGTCACGAACTCACGATTTCCTTGCTTTGATTTGGACGAAAGCTGCTTCACTGCTATAGTGGTACCGTCTGACAGAAGACCCTGCAATTGAACTTTGGCATAAGATTTATGCTGTGAAGATTTAGATACATTGAATGCTGCTTTCTACAATTCTTTTCTGTTGGGAATTGGGGGAAGTTAGTTGACCGATTTTCCAGCATACCTTGTATACAGAACCAAAACCACCTTCTCCAATCTTATTGGCAGCATCAAAATTTTTTGTGGCAGCTTTAATCTGTCGCAAGGTAAATGAACCAATTTGCAATGCTAGAACCTTCAAATCTGCACAACATTTTGAAACTTCTAAGAATTTGGAGTCAACGGCTAAAGTATGCAATCTACTATCTAACAAAGACATGGCAATTCCTTCTCAATGTACCAGAAAACCTAATTATAACTATTTGGTCTGAGCAAGTTCAGGACAGTATATCTTAAAATCTTGAAATTTATTTTCTAGGAAACTCTGGCTTCAATTGGCAGTATGTACTTTGAAAAATGAAATGAGAATGTCCTCAACGTATTTAGTAGTAGGGGAAAAGAAAAATCACAGAAAAAACCCACTTTGGAAATGTAAGGCAAGGTTTGTATGTTTTGACATCTTGTATATCCAAAGTTCCAGCATTTGTTTTTTATGTCTTGAAACATAGACTTATTATATATATGGCCAATTGTGCCCCAAAGGAGACCCAATACACACAGACACACACATCTAAGAAACAATCTATCTTCCTCTTCCTATAAATATCTATCCCTTCATTTTTAGGATTTCTATATAAAAATTTAGTTCGTTGAGTGTGACAAATGGATTGATGACACTTTAGCTGTACTATGGCTTAACAATTTATTTTCTTTTTGTGTCAAATCAAATTTCCAATGTAATGCACAAATGTCGTGCATCAAAATTTTACAGGAGAAATGTGTCACCTAGTTGCAGTAATGATGATGCATTGCGATTACCCCTTCCCCCCACCAGAAAAGATAAGAAGAAGAAGAAGAAGAGTCACACACCAACAGTTTGACTGGACAACTGTGTGAAATATAAATGATGAAATGTGATTAACACCCAAAAAAAAAAAAAAAAGGAATAGGGAAGGGGAAGGGGAAGGGGAAGTGTATTCAGAATGCATAACATTCTATTTCTTGATAGATTTATGCAAACAAAATGACAAAGATTCCAGGTAAGCAACTACCTTGTGCCCTTTCATCTTCACCTCCAAGACATCCTCTCCACCAAAGGATAACCAGGATAAGAAAAACTACCAAAATTATAGCAGCCACAATCCCGACCACTGCACCAGCAGATATTTTGGCCGACTCTTGTGGGATTTCAAAGTCTGCAGTGAAGAAAGAACAACATATGTTTACCCAAAACTGTTCAAGTAAATGGAGTAGGCATACAAGCTGAAAAATATTGGTAGCTTCTTGGCGAACACAGAAACCAACAGATGGGACAGCACACTAATTGAGAATGAGAAATGCTCAGAACACTCTACAGAAACTATCAGATTAAAGAGCACAGTAGAATATCATCTTTGGAACATGTAATACCATATACAAAGGGAAAAAGAAAAAGCAATATGTTCTTCATTCTCAAGGCTGTACTATATAATACAGGTGCAATGGTCGTTGATTCGTAGCAGGAAAGCAAACGAGGCTATAGTTTCATAGTTTGTGTTAGAATATTTAAATAATAAATCACGCCTTCATCTAACAGCTTAAGCTTTTAGAACAGTTGGTAGTGGTCCCACAAATTCTCACATGGTATCAGAGCTAGGAGGTCCTGAGTTCGAATCTTCCAGGCCCCTATTTGCCTCCCCAATTAAATTTCCACGCTTAGTACTAGTCAAAAGACCAGACTAAGCGTGAGAGGAAGTGTTAGAATATTTAAATAATAAATCACGCCTTCATCTAACAGCTTAAGCTTTTAGAACAGTTGGCAGTGGTCCCACAAATTCTCATAGTCTGAATGGAAGGATTAAAGACACATGGTGAAAAATGCCCAAATAGAAAGAAAACAAAGAAAACCATAGCCAAATTTTGCCTCTTTAGAGATAAAAAATATATCCTAGTCAGCTCCTATGGAAATTTATCTGATCAACTGTAACAGATGCCAAAGGCCTGAATTTAATATTGGACATTTGCGACCAAATGAAGTAACTGAATAGCATATTGATGACTTCTGGTGCAAGACCAAAAAGGGTATTTTTTTTTTTTCCAATATGAATACGAGTAACTTTCTCAATAGAAAAGGACCAAGTAAAACATGGACGTGTTTGTCTGCATACCAGGATAGACAGAGATAGCAGATATAAGAGGACCATAGACTCCTCTTGTAGGTATAGCATTGGTCCCTTTCCCAGCCCAATATAAGCGTATCTCCAGAGTGCCCTTGGTCACATTGGCAGTAAAATTTCTTATGACCGGTTTTCCAACTCCACCTGCTTCAATCTCAATGTTGAAATCTTTCCACACCAATTTCCCCTGAAATAATGTTTAATTTGATTCAAGTTGAGTGTCTCCACACTGAACAAGGTGAAACTTTCAGTCTTAACAGAAGGTACAAATTGTGAAAAGATCTTGATTTGCAAATACGAGGTATTTTGATAAAACAACCCAACCATAGCACATTGAATGCTTTATATGCTTTACATATTAGAACCAGCAATACATAATGCCCAAAATTTACCTGTATATAAACATTAAAAGCTCGCCTTCCAAGGTTCTTATAACTGTTGTTGCCCGTGAAACTTATCTCCGCAAAATGAAGTCTTACATTGTAGATCCCATTCACCAGACAAAAACCATAATAAGTTAGAGAGATAGCAGAACATCGTGCATTCATGTAAAGCTGGGCATTTTCCTTGGACAGTACGGATATAGTGTCATTGTTAACTATATAATTATCTGGCTCAATAGAGTCATCCAGGAAGTGACCAGTGTTACTGTAGCCCCAGAATTTTCCATCCAGGAAGGAACTTGAAGCAGGTGTAGGCAACACTGAATCATCGTCGTATATGTTGTCCCCTATTTCAACTTTGCCCCCACCGCAATTTATGAAGAGGTTATGCCGATCTGGATGGAGTAAAGAAATAGCCACACAGAGAAAAATCAAGTTTTCTTCTTTCTGTTAATATGGAGTGGACTTTCAGACACACTAAATAAACTAGCATTCGTTTATTGGAAAATTGCATAGAAACTCCCAAGTTTACGAGCCACACATTATTTCACGGAGGTGGCTTTTAGAATTTCTAGAGTAATAATTATGCATTAACCATCAAAGATTGACACGATAGCCAAGAGGAGAGTTGACAAGGAGATGCACAGAGAGTATGATGCAATATCAGGATCTGATGATAGTGATAGGATATACAGCAGATCAACTTACTTTCTGGACAAGGCTGACTTTTCAAACATGTGGCTAGCCCACTTGTGGCAGGATATGAGGTTCTGAGCAAGTCAACAAAGATTTTAATGTCACAATCATCATCATTCTGAAAGAAGTTCAATAAAAAATTAAAATGCAGGTCCTTGGAAATCCAAGACTCTTGGTGAAAATTTTTATCTCAAACATACGCATTGTCAACTGCCGAGCTTGCGAACAAGTTGCTGTGGAGAAAAGACAAAATCAACATTCAGTAGAGAAACGAAAATTTTGTACATCTGCAGGACTATAAGTTACTTATAACTGCATATTTGAGGGGACACCTCGACTTAGACTGAAGGAAGTAGTACATACGTAGATCGCTCTTGACATTCTGTGTTTGTAGCTTTGAAGTTGTTGTATGATAGATCACTACACAGAGAAAATAGTCAACCGTTTCCAAAATCTCATCAATTTGGAAAATACACGGAAAGTCATTTCATCAAATGATTATTATGTACAAAAAGGAAGACCAGTTGCAAAATATGGACAGGTAAGGCAAGTGGAAAGGTGAAAATATCACAAGGTAATGAAAGTAACATATCATCTTTATTCAAGAAATCTCATCTTAAAATATTAAAGGGAGAAAGACCAAGTGGAGTGCACGGAGACTTTAGAAACTAGTCGGAGTGCATAAATACAATTTTACCCAGTAAGAGTACAACAGGCATTATATATAAGGCAAAGAGGCACAAATAGAACTTTGGTTCCAATGACTCCTAAGTCGGATCTTCTTATTAGAAAATATATAGACCACTATTTATTGTTAAAACTACCTCATAAAAGCTTCATTCTTATGCCCGTACTACTAGATACACTCATTTTGGTTGCAGAGTTTCTCAAATACACAAGCCTATAAACATACCCAAGCAACTAACCATATTGTGTGGGTGATGTGTTAGACAAACTTTCAAAGAGGATTTATAGGAAGCAAAAAATTTCCAAATGTCATTTTTATCATTCCCAGAGGTTTGAAAAAGATCTAGAGCTGTGAAGGCTTTTTATGTAGGGGAAAGTGGGGGCTAACTTGGCACTTCCAAGAAAATCCGATTTATATTCTTTCATACAATTCAGCCTCTTGTCTTACATATAACTTTCCAAAAGACAGATGCCAACAAGGAGAAAGGTACTTATGATATCTCCATTTAACTCCATAGGCTACAAATCAGAAAGATGCAAGATGGGAATGCAAAATTGCTTACTACAGTGCAAGATTAGCGAGGTAGAGCTAGACACAAATTCGTAATTAAGCAAGACATTTTCTTCGGGCAGCAAAGCTTACACTCTTTGTGCTTTCAGCAGGATCCAAGGATGCACTGCTCCAGTCAATTGGTTTCCAGTCAGATAGCTAAACAAGATTATTGGAATTGAGTCAGTTTTTCGTGTACTTTTTGAACTCAAACCGAAAAATTATAGAGCAGATTATAAGCATTTCATTATTAGAGGTCTAGGAAAAAATCTGTTAACTCATGATATCAATATAGAGCTTTCAGCTGGAGATGAAAGATAAAGGAAATCAATGACAGAGGAAAAACTTGATCCTTGCAAAACTTGGAGAACATGGATTTCCATAACACTGGTACAGAAAGCTGAACATTATGAAGGATACTATCATACTAGCTTATTAACTATTTCCTAGCGATAATGTTCTTGTCCTTCTAAGACATAAAATAAATAATGAAGGAAGATGTGCCAAACAGTCAATCGTTGAGCAAAAAGATGAAAAGATGCGCCATTGTAAACAGTCCAAGAAGCTTAAGACCATAGTTTCTCATCATTTTCAAGACTAGGGACAAGACATCAAGGTCCAATCTGCAGACCTTTTAGATAGCACATAAGAACTGCCCCTACCTAACGACCTATGGCCCTTGTTGTGGAAAGAACCAAATAGAGAGCCTAAGGACTTTTGCTATCTTTAATCTCCTATACATCATAAAACTGGTGCACAGGACATGCATTAAGTACATACACATACAACTGTCAAATATTTAAGTAACACCAATCCATTCATCTCTTACAGCATAAACAAGTAACTCTATTGAAACTTGTGAATCGTGCTCTTTAAGCAACAGAATATATTGATCTACATCTGCTCCAAGACTAGAGTACCACCAAAATAATCAGTCGACAACAAATATAAATTCATAACCCAAATCATTGTAAAATTCGGATGGTGAAATAATAAGCATTCAAGACACAAGGACTTTAAGGGATATAAACTGGATGTGTTATCGCGATCTAAGTTCTATTGATAGCTTAACTACTTTACAGTAAGAGTTGCCTAAAGCTTGGCAACTGGAACAACTTTCGATGTTAGATTCTCATCTAATATACCAAAAAGAAGCCTAAGTCCAGCATCAAAGTACTTACATATAATCTACATCTGCCAGGCTGCTAAAGTTGTCAGGGATTTCGCCACTCAATTTGTTGAAGCTGAGGTCCCTGCAAAACAATTGAATGGAAAGGAGACAAATATAATGAGAAGATAGTTTTAACGGACTCCAACTGGACACTCTTTGAGTATACTTTGGAGGATTACAGACATAGACAACATCAATGAACCTACAGGTCCAGTTCAGTTGTTTAGACATACAGGTCAACTGCCTGGTGCCTATGCTTTCTACTAGACATTCCTTTCCAGAGGCATTCATTGCATAAAATCCATGTGCATCAAGTTGGTCACATACCATACATATACAAAAATTCTGCCGTAAATCAAATTTGCAACTTGCAAATTTCAATTTATATCACTAGAAATGCTATCCCCGCGATAAATTGAATGCATCCCGTGGAATGCAACATATTATAGTTCAAATTGGGAGATTCCATTTGTCCAGAAGAACCAAAACTAAAGCTAATCATAATTTATTGAACAGATCTCCTTCGTAACATTTTATTCATCATGAATAAAGGAATGATGACTACATACTAGGATGCTAAAAGAGTAGAATATCAGCTTGAGTGAATAATAAAATAAAAAAATAAAATGAGGATTTCAATAAACAGGAAAGCATGATTCTGCAGTCCAATATAATTATCAATGGAGAAATTACAACCTAGTCGAACTTAGATAAAAAGAAATGGAGTATATGATAAGCCACACAGAACCACAGAAATTCGGTTATTCAAAATGTCAACGAAAAATAGGCATTGATGGCTGAAGATGACAGAATGGCAAAAAACTGCTGGTCAACAGTGCATTTGTAAAATCTTACATACATGACTAAATGAATAAGAAGAATTGACTTGTGTAGAGATGCATTTGAAGCCATGCTCTCGTTCAAACAAAGAATGTTATGGCTGACAAATATACGACAGTCAAGCATAAAACTCCAGTTAGATATTGTGGGGCTGAGATTCGAGAATGTAAACCACTAGAAGGAAAGTTTCCAGATGATCAACCACTGGAAGCCTCTTTGAGGTTATTAAAATGGGCACCACAGGAATTCTTGAGGTTTCTATTCCTGGAGAAGTGAAAACAAAGAGAGACAAGGTCCATATACTTCTGCGAGAAACTGTACATTCTACGGCAGAGGCCCACAATCACCAGACACTTAAATGCCACATCGCGATTCACAATTCATCAATATCAACAGAAAAGATCAAAACGCCATTGCAGTCAATAAGGGACCTTCAAGCCATCTTAAATGGGTTCCTTAACTGCAGCCAATAGTCAACCATAAACTAGTAGAAATTTCAGTCATTAAGGGTAAAATTATCTATTCTGCTTGGAATAGGAAAAGGAGAAAGCCGTTTTCCACTCACAATATTTTTAGCTGTGTCATTCCTGCTAGATAACCAGGTAGCTCTCCTGTGAGATTGCAGCTCCTCAGAATCCTATAAGAAAAAAGCACTGATATTGTCACATTGCTAAGATGATTTGGCTTTTTTTGCATAAAGTAAACTATCTGTGCAGGGGCATCGGTCTCACAGTCTCTCAATAATTGTACTGCTAAGTTGTGGAACTTGGGACTCAGGTCCATCGAGGTCACTTATGCTCCTGCATATCAAAATCAAATAGGGAACTTTATTTGATTGATACCATATTAAAGAAAGGAGAGATCAGATAGAAATGCCAAACTTCCATACTGACAAGTGAAACAAATTCTTCAAAAGTGTGATCCCGGAGGGAATTGGCCCTTGCAATCCACTTGCTTGAATAGCCCTGAGAAGACAATTCACAGATTGAATTATATTGGGGGTATATCTATATAGACCGACTTAAAAGGTGAAGAAGCATTAAGCCTTACAGTCTGCTGAGATTTGTCCAGTTCTGAATAAAATCAGGTATCTGTCCCGTGAAATTATTATCACTGAGTCGCCTACAGTGCATTAAACCACAAGACTCGTATGAAGAAAGAAGAATAGAAGTATATAGATATATTAGCAGAGATTATGGAAACTGGAAACTAACAGCTCCTGCAATGCCGTCAATTCAGCAAATCTCGGAGGCAGCTCCCCAGTGAAATTATTTGACGAAAGGTGCCTGAAGCAAGAAAACCCAATGGTATCACATTGGTTAATAGAAATTGTATGCTGATCTCTCAACAGATCAATTGATAAAATTCCCTTGCAAGGTACAACATCATTGGCGAATACAAAGTGGATGCCTAATGCAGAAATTCGCATGAAGAGACTCACAGTATATGTAGCTGGGACAAGTTCCCGAGCTCTGGAGGCAGAGGTCCAGAGAGCTGATTGATCTCGACGACTCTGAGCGGAAGAATGAGAGTCAATATCTTCAAACATCAACCAGACTTAACATAGCGAAGAGGCCAAACGCGAGCGGCGGGATGAGTGATCGCTTACAATTTGAAAAGTGTGGATATGTTTCCCAGCTCCTTCGGGATTGGACCAGTCAATCGGTTTCCGAGCAGAGAACTGCACTCCGCGTTTCCCCCAATCAATAGAAGATACACTCGCAACAGAGAGAGAGAGAGAGAGAGAGAGAGAGAGAGAGAGAAGCACATACATGTTGAGCAACTTCGTAGAGCCCCATTCTTTAGGAATCGTGCCGTTCAGGTAGTTCCGGGTGACGTCACTGTTCACATAGACAGACGACGGCGACGGCGACGGCGACGGCGAAGATGAAGAAGAAGAAGAAGAAGAAGAAGAAGATGGAAAATGGAGAGAGAGTGCTTACAAGTTCTGGAGGAAAGGCAATTTGAACAGCTGGGGCGGAAGAGTGCCGTTTAGAGACTGCTCGTTCAGAACTCTGTTTTCACAATGATACGAAGGCTTTATTCTATTGTGACTTGTTTTCAATATAAAAACAATTATGTTATTCTATTATCAATAGTAATTGATGAGATAAATAATAGCATCATTGAAATGATAATTATATAGAAATTCGACCATTTATTCATTTAATTAGCAATAAACATCATTATACAGTGAATAATATAAAATCAAATTACAACAATTTCGATAATTGTACTTAATGGTAAGCAATTGTTATTACTGTATTAATAATTTTAATACAATAAATAATCATATATTATCAAGATGATATTTACCTATTCCATTTGTAAATACCGCTAATTTAAATAGGGAGTGTTATCGCTTTACCAAAAAGTTTAAATATCTCCTTCTTGTTTGCTATTTAGAATAGTACCTTTAGCCAATTACCCAAAATAAAACTATCCCTATTTCGTTTTGAGGTAAATCATTGTCAAAATTGAAAATTTGACGAGAAATTGATCATATAACTACGACATGATTGAAATTACAAGTGAGCGACATCTCTTTTGTTCCTTCTCTTTCCATTTCATCTATATGTTTTTGAATTTCAAAATTAGAATAATTATTTGAAAGTGCAGTTTACTTTCACTGGTAAGTAACTGTTACTATTGTATTAATAATTTTAATAACATAAATGATCATATAATGTGAAAATGATATTTGTAAATACCACCAATTACTATTGTTCAATGTTCAGAAAAAGCACCTTGAGTCAAATAAAAACTACCCATATTTTGCTCAGAGGTGAATCGTAGTCAAACTTTCAGAGGTGAATCGTAGTCAAAACTGAAAGTTTGATGAGAAGTTGATCATATAACCACAACATGATAGAAATTACAAATGATGGCATCTCTTCTATTCTTTCTCTACCCACTCCATCTTATGGCTTTGAATTTCAAAACGAAAATAATTATTCGCAAGTGCAGCTTATTTTCATGGGTAAGTTTCAATTGCGATCCTTGAGTTCAATGGATTTTGCAAGCCGAACCGCGATTTCAATTCCCTAATCCAAAGAATTTCCATCTCTTTTTTTGTACTCAATTCATTTTGACCCAAAAATACAGGCCGTTCTTTTCTGGTGAACTGCTAACATGGTGCCCAAAGTATCGGCTTCGGGTTTGCCACGTCAGCCAACTAACCTTACAACAAGATAAAAAAAAAAGATTGGTGCACAATCAGGTGATTGATATCAAAGTTTAGCTAGGAACCTATGATTGTAAAATTCACGTAATTGAGATTTTCTTTCCAATTTATCTGGAGAGAGAGAGAGATACATGCTGGTGACATGGCAAACGGTGGTGTTGTCGGTGCCGCCGATGGAAGTGCAGCTGCAGTTGACGTCATTAATAGTCTCCTCAGGCAACTTATTGTCACTCCATGTACTTGTTTTGTTGCATGGATCTGTTTTGAAATCCCAGTTCCTTTTCTCTAAAGCATCTGCTATTTCTTTCAACGCCTCCACTGAAAGAGAAAAGAGCCCAACAAGTCAAAAGAGACCGCATATACCATGCGTAACAAGCACAAAATGACGTCAGATTCGCGTGCGCGCTTGAGGTTGAATGCCTGCACATCTTCTTTAACTTAAGAAAGAAAGCACAAGCAAATACAAGCTCAGTGAAGGTGAGAGCCAAAAATAGGAGGAGGACAATGAACAGTACGATGAAAGCAAAAGAAGATTGGTGAGTTTCTTTATTTTCTTTACCTTCCTCGACGGGCAAACGAGTGGTGGCAGCAGCTGAGTTAACGGCGCACAGAAGGACGAGCACAGAGAAGAGGGATCGAGCCGAGAAGAGAATCGTCGTCATTTCGGTCTCGAGCTACCCAGAGAGAGAGAGAGAGAGAGGGAGAGGAGGGAGAGGGAGAGGGAGAAAGAGATATGATTGTTAGGAGAGTGGTCTAGCTTCATGCATTTATGTAGGAAAAGAGGTAGGGCAGACAAAGACTTTTCACTCTTGTATGTCTACAATGGAGGAGCACGAGTGATGTGTGAAAGCAAGAGAGACAACCCCAAGTCTTCCCCTTATAGATATTTACATGGGAGAAATGTCATAAATGATCTTGAACTTTAATTTGATATGTAATGTAGTCTCTTTATTTTTAATTTGTTCAATATAGTCCCTAAAATTTAGTCCAGTGTGCAATGCCATTTAGTTTAGCCCATGAACTATATGGAGATGACCCCAAGTCTTCCCCTTATAGATATTTATCTAGGGAAAAATGTTATAAATGATTCCTAAATCTTAACTTAATACGTAATGTGGTCTATTTACTCTTGATTTGTTCAACATAATCACTAAAATTTAGTTCAATATGCAATACCGTTCAATTTAGCCTATGAACTATATGGAAATGTTCAATATTGTTCTTCCATTAATTCAAATGTAGGAACAATATTGAATATTTTCATATAATTTAAGGGAAAATGTCACAAATGGTCCCTATACTATTACTTAATGTGCAATTTGGTCCCCGAACTTTGATAAATGTCCGATTTGGTCCTTGAACTTTCGATCGGCTCAATTTGGTCTCTGAACTATTGATAAATGTCCGATTTATCATTCGTTACTTGTTTTTTTTTTTTTTTTTTTTTAATTTTTTTAAATTTTGGCTTCCTCCGCGGCGTCCGGCGAGGCTCGCCCTCGCCGGCGTCGGGCGAGGAGCTCCCTGGGCGAGGAGCTCCCTCGCCAGATCTGCGCGGGAGACCCTCGCCCAACGCCGCAAGAGGCTCCCTCGCAGATCCGGCGAGGAGCTCCTCGCCCGACGCCGGGCGAGGGGCTCCTCCCCCGATTTGGCGAGGATACCCTCGCCCGACGCCGGCGAGGGGCTCCCTTGCCCGATTTGCGAGGGCGGCCCTCGCCCCGCGTCGCGGCCGGCGGGACGCAGGAGGGGCTCCCTCGCCGGCGCGGCGAGGTGCTCCCGCGCATCTGCGAGGGAGACCCTCGCCGCGCGGGCGGCGGGCCGCCGCCCCTCGCCCGACACCGGCGAGGGCGACCCCGCCGGATGCCGGCTTCCCTCCGCCGGAGCCGGCGGAGGGAAGCCAAAAATTAAAAAAAAAAATAAAAAAAAAAAAAAAAAAAAAAAGTAACGAATCACTAAATAGGACATTTATCAATAGTTCGATCGAAAGACTAAATTGAGCCGATCGAAAGTTCAGGGACCAAATTGCACATTAAGTAATAGTATAGGGACCATTTGTGACATTTTCCCTATAATTTAAAGAATAAATTGAATAAGTATAAAAAATTCAGAGATCACATTAAACAAACTATAAGTTCATAGATTATATTGAACATTATGGTAAAGTTCAATGACTACATTATACATTAAGCCAAAGTTCATGAACTATTTTGTATCATTATTCTTTTATCTAAAATGGAGTAGCAAGCTTTTGTCCAAGTAATAACATTTTTTATAACATCAATATACCTAATAAAAGTCTTTTCTTTCTTTTAATTTTCCCTCTCCATTTTGTTCTCCTAACGACAACGGTCTTTTTTGACCGTTTTCATTTTTCTATGAACACGTCTCAGACTTGGGTTAGTAGACCCTTCATGGATAGTAGAGTCCAAATTCCACTATTGTCAAAAAACTTCATTAATTGATTAAGTTGTCCTGTAAAAGGATTAGATTCACCTTTTTGGACAATTTTCTTTTCCTTTTTTTTGGTTAATTCAGTCATAAATAATTATTAATTTCTTAATAATTCAAAAGCAATGGGGATGGAGACCCGATTATTTGTAGGCTGATGAGACATCTCACAAATCTTGTGAACCGTCAAATCTAGCATTTTGATATGCTCAAATGGTTTCAATTCTGAATAGTGTGCATGTAATTGGCAAGATTGAATGCCTCGGATATGAATGATGGATAGATTGTCTTGACAGTATGGTAGTATCTCCGGATCTTCAAACAATAATCGAGTTGTACGGTTGTAGGATAAGAAAAACAGTTTGTCCCTTACTGTACCCCATTCGATGATGGTTGCTTGTACTTCGGCATATCTAAAGTCTCCATGGATGCTGACGAGTTTCACTTTCACCCACTCACTCTCGAAATTGATTAATCCGAGGAGACAACGCAACTCTCTTTCTGGAGGTGCTCATGAAAGAAATACTAGAAAAATTTTGAGTTAAGACAACGAAAAATCTCAAATTAATATCCTAAATTAATTTTTTTATCACAAAAAATCTGAACTGATATATCTATGGAGTTTTATCATCTGTTTTTCATGAATATATGGATTTGTGGCTTTTTATGGTATTAATTCAATTTAACAGAAAATAAAGGAGTATAAATTTATCACAAATGTATCAATGCGAAATTTTTTATGGTAAAAAATTTAGTTTAGAATAGATTTATCATAACTATATTAATTTGAGATTTTTTTTATAATATTAATCTAAAAAATATGTATGCAGATCATGAACGTGTGAAGATGCATGTGTCCATGCACGACTTTCTTTGTTTTGGCTTCTCGAAAGTACAATAAATTTTTGACCTTTCCCACCAAATTCAAACTAAAACTCACTCATTGAAAAATCATAGAACGATCACATGAGAACTGCCGTGGCAAATGAAAATTTTCAAGTGCTTGTAATTTCTTTTTTCAAAAAGAGCCAAATCATCTGGAAGCCATCGCTAAAGCTTTGAAAAAACCTTGACTTTTTGCATAGTCCTGGTAGAATAAGGCTGAAATTTTCCAATCAGAGTACGAGCCCGTCGATCAAGACTTGGTCGAATTTGACGGCAGAGACCACTAATCTTTGATTTGGCCTAACATGGCCCTCGTTTGTCTCCGTTCCACGTTAGAAGTTGTAGCCACGACCCGCAGAAAAACCACAACACGTGATATAAAATTTAGACTTCTAAGTTATGTTTCTTTCACAAAGAATAAATATTTTGAAAAATATTTTTCTAAAAGCAATCGCCGATATCACTTGAAATAATTAGTCAATGAAAAAAATATTAATAATAATTTATATGTAAATATGTTTATGAACAATGAAAATATTTTTTGTGCATACAGTTTTGTAAGATATAGCCTTAAGCAAGACGTCATCTTGTATGCATGTCTAGTCAGATTAACATCAAGTCATTGAGGGTTGTTTTAATATTGTCAACCAACGCAATTATATTCAAAACAGTTTAGGAGAGCCTTGAAAATTCCATGTTTCGAAAATTCCAAGAATTCTAAGTATGTAAGGTGCATTCGTTTTGACAGAAAATAAGTGATTCAGAAAATATTTTCTGAAAAATGATCGGTTATATCGTTTGCAAAAATTAGTTAACAAAAAATATTTTCATAATTGATAACAATCTACGCCTAATTATTTTCGTAGGCAATGAAAAAAGTTTCCATTCATTTATTTTTCTAAATGATATAAGTGATCATTTTTCAAAAAATGTTTTCCAAATCACTCATTTTTCACGAAACGAATATATCCATAACATCGTGTAGATGGGGACAATTTTCTAGCCTGTTTGGGACGTGTGTATGGGACGTTCAGATGAACACGTGAATTTATTGTGTTATTCCAATGAAGTCGATCGACCAATGTATCTATGTGATTAATATATCTTGAGCAAAAGGTCTAATACTCTCACAATGTAACCCTCGTTCCTCCGCATGACATTTGTTGCGAAAACCACACACGAACCTCATTAAAAACCTATGACATATATTTTCGATTAGCATCCATGAATAAAAGATAGGAAGAGATTGCTAAACTGAGAGAAGGATTACCTTTCAATAGGATTCAGGTATGTAAATTGTACCGGTCCGTCAAGCTTGCTTCATTTACTAGGTGAATGATCAAGTGACCATAATGGTAAAGATTACGGGAGGGAATTTTTTTTTTTTCTTTTCTTTTCTTTTAAACATTTCATCTACTGAGCGACGGCGACGGCGACGGCGAATGAAGAAGAAGAAGATCGAAAATGGAGAAAGGAAAGATGAAGAGAGAGGGGCTTACAAGTTCTGGAGTCGGAAGAGTGCCGGAAAGAGATCGCTCCTTGAGAACTTTGTTTTCACAATGACACAAAAGACTTATTCTATTGTTATTTGTATTTTATCAAAAAAATGTGTTATTCTATTATTAATAGTAATTGATGAAATAAATAATAGCATGATAAATGATAATTATATAACTATTCGAGCATTAATTCATTTAATCAGCAATAAACATCATTATACGATGAATAATACGAAATCAAATTATGACAATTTAGGTAATCGTACTTAATGGTAAGCAACCATTATTACTGTATTAATAATTTTAATATGACGGTCAAGATGATATTTGCTATTATTTAATGTTTTAATACGAAAATCGGGTGGCCACGGACGCACTAGTAAACACGACAAATTTTAAATTGGAATGTTGTTGCTTTACCGAAAACTTTAAAGATCTCATTCCCCTTCAATGGTTTAGAAAGCATCTTTAGCCAATTACCCTATTATATTTAGAGGTAAATCATCGTCAAAACTGGAAGTTTGTCAACAAGTTGATCAAATAACCATGACACGATAGAAATTACAAATAAGCTACATCTTTTTTATTCTTTCTCCTTCCAATTTCATCATTTATGGTTTTGAATTTCAAAATGAAGTAACTACTTGCAAATGCGGCTTATTTTCATGGGGTAAGTTTTGATCGCGATCTTTGAATTTAGTGGATTTTGCAATTGAATAGCCGAACTTTGATTTCAATTTCCTAACGCAATGAATTTCCATTTTCTTTTTTGCACTCGATACATTTTGACACAAAACTAGAGGCCAATCTTTCCAGTGTCAATTGATATGTAAATTTCGTGAACGTCTGTGGAATACCCATCGGACGAGGCTTTGCCTTGGAGCCTCATTCTTAGTTCTTTCAAAAAATTTAAAGCATAGCAACGAGAGAACGTTCCAAGTTCTTTTCTCATTTGGCATTTGCTTTTAAATATTTTTTTGGATATTGTTGAAACTTAAATTTTGAGGACCTATTTAATCATTCATTAATTACATAGAAAATTATGGATTAATTTTTAACTCCTATGAAAAATAATTTTCATCAAATTGCATGGCACATAGACAATTGGGGCATTTGCATTAATAGTAATATAATTATAAAAAAAAAAGAAAAGAGAAAAGAGAAAAGATAATAATATGTACATGTTTAAAAAACCAAAAAGGAGCGAAACCGGGCCGGGGATGGACCGGCCCGGCCTCCTTCCTTCTTTTTTGTTCTCTTCCCACTAGCCCCAGCTTTTTTATTTTTCCTGGCCCAGCCCTCTGCTTTTTCTCTCCTCCTCCCTTCCTCTTTCACGCTCGCGACGAAAGGAGGGGACAGGGAAGGACGTACGAGGCTGAGCAGACGCATGGGGTGGTCGGGCCAGGCCGGTAGGACAGCTGGCGGTGGCAGGAGCCATGAGCGCCTGTCGGTCGGCCAAGCTTAAAATGGAGAGAGCGGTGTGAGTTGATGAGGGGTTCGGACAGATAGAAATCGGGGGGAGAGAGTGAGCCGAAAGAGAGGCAGATGCGTAGAGAGCGAGAGCGGGGAACGAGAGGGAGCCTCGGCCGATACTGCGGCCACGCACGAACCCTGTCCGACGACCACGACCGGTCGACGTCCTCAAGCCAAACAGCTAAACCTTTCTTTTTTTCCTCTTTTTCTACCCTGTTATTGGGCACGACGGGCCGGAGCTCGCGACCGTCCGGCTCACGCGAACTCCGGCCCCGACCGTCCTTTGTTTGGCTGCTGTGTTTGTCGTTGTTCATTTAGCGAGAGTCTCGGCCCGGGTTTGAGCTACGATCAAGACGAAAACCACTCGTTTTCGTAGCGCACTCCACCTGTTCGGTCAGATGCCTGAATGAGATCCGTTTTCAATTCGCCCTTTCTGTCGGAGCCATCTCTACCGAGGTGTCGGCACTCCGGGGCGTCGACTGCTTGGCCGGTTCAACGCGCCCGCGCCGTCCCCTCCACTTTTTTTGTTTTCAGCCAAGGAGAGGAATGTCTCGGTCGGTTACATCACGAGTCAGGCCCGACTGAGGACAGCCGCCAAGGCCAAGGCGTCTCAGTTGGTTGACCGTGAGGTGGCCGGTCCGCGGCCGCCGTCCGGTTGTCCGCGGAAGCCCCCGGCCATCGTGGCTCGGGTATCCCACGGGAGCCTGCCGCGGCGTCACTGGTCCGATCAGGGCTGATCACCCGTCCGTGTCACCTAGGTACACCGCCCGTTCGGGCGGAGACGAGCGGCGTTGCCCAGCGTCGTCGTCTCCGTCACGGCAGAGAAGCTGCGAACCGGGTCGGTTCTGCCGGATCCGGATCGGGCCGGCTCGCGGATCTGACTGATCCGGTTCGTCTGTTTCTGTGTTGATTTGAGCATTTTGGGCTAAGGTTTTTTTTTTAGATGGGCCGGGCTAAAAAAAATTAGGGTAATTTGGGCTGGGTTTTGTCTTTTTAAATGAGAGTCCTGGCTTGGCCGGACTGGGCCCGTGCGCTAAGCCCAGTCTTGCCGAGGGCCTAGTGCCCTGGGACCCGGGTCGGATCCGGATATCGGGCCTGGCTCCTTATTTTTTGTGTATTTTTTCTAGGAAAATCCTTGATAAAAGATCGTGCTCAAAATTGAACAAATTCTTTAGAACTTTATAATAGGGTTTGAATATTTCTTTTTTTGAGATGAATGCTCTTGATTGTGCACTTAATTATGATTTTCTTTGGCCTAGTTAGGAATGGCTTTTTTTTTTTTTTTTGTTTCTTAGTGTTAAGTCTTGTTTTTTTTTTTTTTTTTCTTAGCGTTAAATTCTTGTTCTTCCTTGCTGGTTGGGTCGAAGATCTTCATCAACTGGCAAATGTGTCAAATGTAGGAAAATTATTATATTAGGTAGGTAGAATATGATTTTCAGCATATAAATGACGAAGCGTCTAATGTGACCCATCTTAAATTTTTAGATGGCCGACATGCATTTAAATTCTCTAGTCCTTTATTATACTCCAGTTTGATTTACATGTTCCTAGTCTTGATCTTTTCTAATTTATTTTAATCTTAAATGCACATGTCATCATCCAATGACACACATTAAATGACAATGCGAATAGATAAGGTCCGCCACTTTTTTGAGGGAAAATTACAAAAAAAGTCTTACACTTTTTTTAGCCAATTTAGTCCTAAATCTTTCGCATTTGTTCTAATTCAATTAATCCAGTTAGCTTTGGTTGGTCGGCATCAGTTGTCTGGCCAATCCTGACGTGAACAATTTTTAAATGATATATTATTTTTTTTAAATTATTTATTTATTTATTTATTTTCTTTTTCCTTTTTTCATTTTTTTTCCCTCTTCTTCCTCTGGCTGGTGGCTGCTGGCCAATTGCGAAGCTGGCTCCCACTGGCCACTGGCGAGGGAATTGAGGCCGGAGTTGCGTCGGTGTCACGCGCAGGTATAAGCGGAAGTTAACGACGGTAGTGCCTCTGGCCCTCTGGGTTCAGTTTCCAGCGATGTTGATTGCATTGTTCTTGTCGTGATTTGCTCTGCAGTCTTAAGCGTGTGATGCTCAACTGTTGCCACCACATGAAAGTAAGCGAGAATAACTCAGCCCTTTCCTTTAATGGCCGTCTTAAGTTTTTCTTTTTGACCCTCTGTGTTTGGGATAATTGCTCTGTGAGTTCTGATCGTGAATCTCTTTCTTGCTCCTCTGTTGTGGGATGACAAGTTAGTCATTATCCATTCCCGCCCCCACCTCTCAAATCTCAAGGTGGGCAAATGAGCCCCTTGAGGCTTTAACTTGTTTTATTTTATTTTTTTACATTAACCTATGACCGCTTTTGGCATTGACTTCAGAATACAGAACCATTGATGGAGTGAAGCACTGTACTGATGAGTTTCTGCAGAAATTTTTCGTGTGGGTATAGTATTGTCTTTTATCATTTCTTAAAGATGGGATAGACGAAGTCGGCTGATCATCATCCATACTAAAAGAGAGAAAAACTCAAAATTTTCTGAGAACAGTTCTTGAGTAGCAACATATAACGGATCGGGTTCGTGAACAAAACAAATCCCAAAGCAAGAATGTCCCACTTAGCACATATTGCCATTCAAACAATGAAAAGCTTCCATAACAGATTCCCTCTGTTGCGTTGGCAACCATACACATCGTTATATTTTAAAGAGGAAATGTTGCAACATGCTCTCTGTTTCAATTACAATATTATAAAAAAAAAAAAAAACATGTATACAACCATCAAACAACAAACCATCGTCATTTGGCTTTCCAAGTACTTAGTTTACAATACACAATCACGGCACTGCATAAAAGTCCCCATTTTCTTAGTAGTATCAATACCTTCAGTTTCAAATGTAATCCGTTGAATGGATTACCAAATAAAGCCCAGTTCTTTCCAGAACTAAAGGGGTGCATGATAACCAAAATTTCTGTTCCAGAAATAGTTTTTCTGTTCCAGACCTGTTTCTGGAAGAGAAATCCGTTTGATAAACCTATTCAGTTTTTCTATTTCTGGAATAGATTTCTATTCCAGAAATAGGTTTGGAAGAGAAATCAGAAGCTAAAATTTTCTACTTCTCTATTTCTGGAATAGAAATCGGAAATAAAAATTATTCTCATCGTTCGTCAATCGGTCCTTCATTCGTCGCCGACCACCATCCGATCGCTTATATACCACCGGCCGCCATCGTCACGGCCGCCAAATAAATTATTTTTATAAATATCATTTTAAAATGAAAACATTCGAATAAATAAAATGATTTTTACGAATAAATATTTATTTTACGAATAAATTAAAAAAATCCTTAAAAATAAAATATTTTTAAAAATAAAATGAATATCATTTTATTTTTAAAAATAAATAAATATCATTTTAAAAATAAAAATTATTATAAAAATATCATTTTTAATTTTAATTTTAATTTTTTAATTTTATTATAAAAATTATATTTATTTCAATAAATAAATAAATTAAATCAATTTAATCGAAATAAATTTATTAAAAATAATTTATTTATGATAAATAAAAAGAAATTATTTTTATTAAAAATAAATTTAATAAATTTAATAAATTTATTTTTATTTTTTATTCATTTTAAAATAAATTTATTCGTAAAATAAAATAAAACAGAATAAATAAAATAAATTTATTTTTAAGGATATTTTTATTTTAAAATAAAATGATATTTTTATTTTATTTTTTTTGCTAATAAATCATTTTTATTTTTATTTTTTATATTAAAGGTCGCCGGTCGCCGCGTCGTCGCGTCCGAAAGGAAGAAATTTTGTATCGTTATCAAACGAGTTTCTATTTTTAGAGTAAAAATTTTGTGTCGTTATCAAAACTGGTTATTTTCTTAAAACTCTTCTAGAAATAAAAAAAAAAATCTATTTCCGCTCCAAACTAACGCTGCAAACCATTTCTTATTCTATGTTCTGGCAGTAATCAATATACCAGAGGATTCGGATAGAGATCGACAGCAGATGGTAAATAAGCGATTCCAGTGCCCGGCCCTTCAGTGAACATTGGTGATATTGTCACCAACTGCCTGATCTTTGTCACCTTCAAAATGCTTCCTCATGGCCTCAAATTTCTCCTCAGCTCTGGTGGCGCCCTCAGACTCCAGCACTGGAACAACAACCTTGCCTTCAAGCATGCTAACCACAGACGACATCACCGGCCTGAGTGTTGGAGTCGCATCAGTACACAGCAGAGCCACCTTTATCATTGCCAACGCCTGCTCTTTGTCAAAGTGAGAACCGAGCCTCGCATCAACTAGATCTATCAAATTTCCTCTCTTCTTCAACTCACGTGCCTAGAAACAGAAATGGAAAGTGAGATTTCTTCCTCAAATTTCAGGGATCATTAGCAGAATACTGGAAGAAGAAAATATATTCTGTCCCTCGATAATTCCATCACAAATGCAGTCGATAAACACCTGATAGGTTTTCATCTTCATTATAGGGTATAAACAGAAGAAAAGAACTGAATGAGTCAATACAGATGAAACATGATCTTTTTCAAATATTTAGACAAAAAGTTATTAAACTTCAGCATTAGTTGATCTCTTAATGATGGTTATCCGGTTGCAAAAAAATTACCAGACTGCTTTATAATCACCAGCACTTACTGAGTTTTACCAGCACGAATAATTTGTCAGTTTGTCATTACATGAAATGGTAGAATCATCCACCAATTGTTTACACCATTCATTGCATTTTACTCACAATTCCAGTTTAACAAGAATTGCTTGACTACGAAAATTAGGTGAAAATTAGATTTAACGGGTACTAGCAATTATTATTTTTGCTAATGATTGGCTCGCTCAAAGCAAAATAAAATCAAAGGACTTAATTATATGAATGTGGAAAAAGTTAAATCTAAATCATGAGTAAATGAATATTTGGGTCAAGATGCAGTCCTGAAAACTTTTTGATTTAACAGTAATTGTCAAAACTCAAAAGTACTCAAAGGACTTGTTTGGCCCTAATGAAACTACAGGGAGAATGAATGTCACGCAGAAAACTATAAACACCAAAATTGAACTACCCCAAAGCTTAATGACCCAGTTTCAAGGAATAGAATTGTCTTCAATCCAAAATCTACATGATTCCTCTGGTCAGGAGGCAGCCCATCGTTTTGAGTTTGAATGTGTCACTGGGTAGGTTCCAGTTTCGATTTCTTAGGACCCGACTAATCTGTGGCCACCCCCAAGCCCAAGTCACACGTCTTGAGCATGAACACCATAGACTGGTTATTGCAAGGATTACTTTCTCCTTTTAAATTCAGTGTATACCAACATAATAAGAAGAGTTGGACTATTCTGAAATGACAAATGCACTTAATGGCATGTGCAATTCGCTATAAATAACTGCGACGCTCCTCTGTAACCACTAAAAGTGCATAAGATAAGTTATATACTATGCTCACGGTTCCATCTTTCCACCGGCACAAACAGAGATTTAAAAACGGATATGATCCTAATTGAAAACTTTTGAGTGCTAGAGTTAAATACCCAATCGAGTAGATGAAAGCATTCGTCCTTTTCTTGGTAACTAATGTTGCACCGGCCACTAACGACTTCTAAGGCAACAACACCAAAGCTATAGATGTCAGCTTTGTCAGTGAGGTAACCATGCATTGCGTACTCTGGTGCCATATATCCACTGCACAACAAGAAAAGAGCTTTCATGTGCAACAAGGCAAATGTCTTAGATAGCACATACTTAATTTTCCTAAATTTCAAAAGAAAGAGATATTCCTAAATGTGACACTATGGTCTCATGAGTAGAGGAAACAAACAAGTGCATCCAAGTGAATCTTAAAAATTTTCTAATAAAATTTACCGAGAATATTTCGAAAAGAAAAAGACCATTGTTGTTCCATATAATTGTCAAAGTACATATATGATTTCTAATAAAATTTACCGAGAATATTTCGAAAAGAAAAAGACCATTGTTGTTCCATATAATTGTCAAAGTACATATATGAGTTTATAACTCGGAAAAGAGGCACTCCGACCCAAAAGAGCTGGAACCAGGCTGGGCCAATGTCTGTAAATACGTGAGCAGCAGCCACAAAAGGACTTCTAAAGCGAATGCCTTGAGGCAGAAAAGCTTCTTGTTGTCATTGTTGTTGCTGTTCCAATAGACAGCCTTTCACTTCCTCGCTAGCTTTCTAACCCTTGCAATACATGTGCTTGCTTTGTATATTTTGGTATTATTATTTTTTTTAATTCACTTGTAAGTGCATCATCTATGTTGATGTCATGTAAGACATTTATTAAAATTGTGTTTTTTATACAAAGGAGTATATATAGATAATTTATATTGAAATTTTCAACATTAAGTAGTTGTTGTTTGTTAAATTGTTTTGCATTGAATCGATTGCCATTGGGAAAACATAATAAACAAATTAAATTACGTATCAATATAGTTCGTTCAAATGTATTGCATTTTAATTGCATCATAATAATTTCATAAGCTTTTCGTTTGAGGCGACACATTAGGTAGGGCACACTAAATTACCTTATGAAATTTTTATCTTGAATAGTTCTTAATGTAGTAAAAGGATCGTGTAGGATATTATCAATCTGTTGAGTAAAATCTAGTGTAGGAGGATATATATTTTCCAGAATTATATTATTTAATTTAATTTAATTGAGAAAACTGAACTTAATTAATGTCGCAGATCTTTTTTTTATTGAATTCAGGTTAGAGTTAGTAGAATGAACTTACAGTTCTATTTTTTTCCTAATTAATCACATTATTTTCATAAACAATATGAATTTTCACACATATTAATGGAAATTTCTGAAACATGTGAACATGCTTATTATATCAGAAACATGGGCGAACTCTATTGCCCATAATACTAAGTTATTTTAAATAACAATTACATAGTCGATATCAGAGTATCATTACTTAATGGTAGAGTATGTGACATAATTAACATTTAATTTTTCCGAATTAACATGAAGAGTGGTGGGAGAAGCATAAATGATTTTGATGTATTGTTCGGGGGGCTCTTCGTTGGATTGTCTACAGTTTTTATAGGACAATCTAGTAATCGTCGATCGGTTGATCCTTCCTTGAAAGTCACTCCTAACTTATCACACGTTCTTTGCTAAACCGCTTTATCCATATTTTGTTGTTTCCTAACTTGTTGACGATGCTCGCATGACTCGTCTAGCAAGTAATAACCGCTCTTTTGATTTTGCTTGCCTTCTTGAGCACCAACTGTTCATGCTTAAATCTTGACGCCAATTTTATTTGAATTTTACGTCTTCAGTAATATCTCTTGACCTAGACATGTGGCAACCAACTGCTTTATCATTGAATCATGCATCTTCACTTGTAGGCCCATCGAAATTCAGCCCAAGGGCTCTTGAAAACCTTGGACATCCTTCGTTTTTATGACTGACACGGGCTAGGTACCCACACGCGAGAGGGAGAGTGATTTTTAATGTCAATACCCCTTGTGACCAGCATGTATTAGTAAGGATAATTTTGGATGTCAACAGAGACGAAGAATCTAATAACCTATCTTAAATTTTGAAACCCATATTTTCTTTGGCCTAACAATAACCATGCTTATGTGAATTCTCTATTCCTTTATAATATCCCAATTCAATTTACATGTTTCTAATCCCGATATTTTCTAGCTTTATTTTGATATTAAATGCACATGTCATCATCCAATGAAAGGAACGCAGATGAAAGACGATGTGAAGAGATGAGGACAAGAAAAACCATTTCTATGGTTTGCCAATTTCTTGATATTAGTTCCTTTCCATCCTATGTCCTAATTAAAAAAAAAAAAGTCTTAAACCATTCAATGCTTTTCCATTGCAAAATTGGTCGTTGGTATTCATTAGAGAACCTTCCCCTTTTATCATTTCTTAAAGATAGGACAGATGAACTGGGCGATGCGTCATCCACACCGAAGAGAAAAAAAACTCCCATTTTCTTAGAATAGTTCTCAGGTACCAATATAACAGGTCGAGCTCGGGAACAAAACACACACAGAGCAAGAATGCACCACTTTGCACATCTCGCCATTCAAACAGAGATAAGCTTCCATAATAGATTCCCACCCTTGCAGCGACAACCGTCCACACGGCTATTGATTGAAGAGGAAAAGTAGCAACATCGTCTGTTCGAATAACAACATCGAAAGAAACAGTACGAATAAAACCACCAACCACAAGCAATTGTCTTATGCTTTTCCCCAATAATTAATTCACAATACACAATTACTGCATTGCATAACAGTCGCTGTTTTCTTTATATTATCTATACCTTCTGTTCCAAACGTGAGCGACAGAGAAACTTTGAAGCAAAATTTAGGAGTTCCGGTGCGAGCAATACCAAATAAAGCCCTAGTTCTTTCAAGAACTAATTTACTTAGAACGCAACAAACCATTTCTTACTCTCTCTTCTGCCAGTAATCAGTATCCAGAAGTATTGGATAGAGATCATTACCAGACGCAGACGAAGCGGTTCCAGTCCATGGCCCATCAGTGGACATGCTCTTGGTGATATTCTCAATAACTGCCTGATGTTCGCCACCTCTAAAATGCTTCCTCATGGCCTCAATTTTCTCCTCTGTCATGATAGCGCCCTCAGAGTCTAGCACTGGAACAGCAACCTTGCCTTCAAGCATGCTAACCACAGACGACATTGGAGGCCTGAGTGCTGGAGTTGCATTAGTACACATCAGAGCTACCTTTATTAATGCCAGCGCCTCCTCTTTGTCAAAGTGAGAACCAAGCCTCCAATCAACTAGTTCAATCAAATTTCCTCTCTCCTTCAGAAAGCGTGCCTAGAAACAGAAATAAAAAGTGAAGATATTTCCCTCTCAAGCTTCAGGTACTGATCAGTTGCAAAATATGCTCTAAATACTAAAACAGGAAGAAGTATATTATGTCCCTTGATTATTACGTGACAAATGAAATTGATAAGCACCTGCTAGTTTTTCATCTTTGTTATAGGGTATAAATGAAAGAAAATCCCCAGCTCTTGTCGAGTTTTATCAGCACGAATTATTTGTTGGGGTCATTACATGAAATGATAGACTCGTTCTTCAATGTTTTACACCATCCATTGCCTTCTACTCTCGATTCTAGTTTAGCAAGAAATACCTGATTATGCAACCCGGGCGACAATCAGATTTCACGAGGACTAAAAATGATTGCTTACACAAAGCAAAATAAAAGGAAAAGGTATTTGGTGAAAAATAGTGAGGTGAAAGAAGAAATGGAAAATATTTTCCTCTTCCTGAATAGGAAAACAATTTCGCCTATTTTAGAAGACTTTTTTTCCGTTGATGGAAAATGTTTTTTCTAACAAGTTCATTTTCCATGAAATGACCACCGGAAAATTTCAGAAAACGTTTTCCTCAAGGTTATTTTACAATGATTATTTTTTCTAATGATTGCTTAATCAAAGCAAAACAAATCTAACTGAAGGACTCAATTAGATGAATGTGAAAAAAGTTATGCCTCAATTAAAAGTATATGAATATTCTAGTCAAGACATGGTCCTGAAAACTTTATAATTTGACAGTAATTGCCAAATTCCATAGTGGTCGAAGGACTTGTTTGGTGCTAATGAAACTTCAGGGAGTATGAATGTCAAGCATAAAAACATAAAGACTAAAACTGAACTACACCAAATTTCAAGGAATAGAATTTTCTTCAATCCAAAAAAAGATTTTACATGAAAATTCAATGTAGACCAACATAATAAGAAGAACTGGATTAATTTGAAATGACAAATTGTAATTAACAGCATGATAATTTGTTGAGCAGGTTTCAATAGCTGGTAACCGTAACACTCCTTTGCAACCATTAAAAGTGCATGTGAGGAGTTACACACTACGCTTACACTTTCGTAATCCATTTTCCACCAGCACAAGCAGAGATTTAAATACGGATATGATCATAATTGAAATGATAGAGTTGATTACCCAATCAAGTAGATTAAAGCATTCCTCAGTTTTCTGGGAGCTAGTGTTGCTTCGGCCACTAACAACTTCAAAAGCAACAACGCCAAAACTATAGATGTCAGCTTTGTCAGTGAGGTAACCATGCATTGCGTACTCCGGTGCCATATATCCGCTGCACAATAAGAAAAGTGCTTGTGTTTACAACAAGGTAACTATCTCATATAGAACATACTTAATATTTCTAAAATTCAAAAGAAAGAGACGTTCCTAAATGTGACACTATGGTCTCAAGAGTAGAAAAAAAAAAAAAGTGCATCCTAAAATTTTCTGATAGAATTTACTGAGGATATCTCAGAGAAAAAAAGACCATTGATGTTCTATTTAGTTATCAGGCTACATATGTGACTTTATGACATGGAAAAGAGGCAATCTGACCAAAAAATGATTTTGAAATTCACTTGCAAGTGCAACATCTATGTCAATGTCATGTGAGACATATTTACTAAAACTGTGTTTTTAATACAAAGGAGCATATATAGATAATTTATAGTGAAATTTTTAACATATAGTAGTTGTTGTTGTTCATTATTTTTTATTTATTTTTTTGCATTAAGTTGCTCGTCAATGGGGAAACATAATAAAAAAATTAAATTACGCATCAATATAGACTATTAAAATGTATTGCATTATAATTGTATCATGATAATTTCACAAGCTTTTTGTCTGAGTGAACGCTTTAGGTAGGGCACACTAAATTACCGTATGAAATGTTTATCTTGTATTGCTCTTAAAGTAGTAAATGGAGCACATAGGGTATTATCAATCTTTTTGAGTAAAATCTCAGGTAGGAGGATATGAACTTTCCAGAAATTGTATCAGATTATCTAAGTTTGTTGAGATAATGGAAATTAGTTAATGTTATAGTTCTTTTTTGTTGAATTATTGTTAGAGTTAGTAGAATGAACTTACAGTTTTATCTTTTCCCTAACTAGTCACATTCTTTTCATAAACAAGTTGACTTTTCACACATGTTAATGCAAACGTCTCAAATACGTGAAAATGCTTATTTACGTTTTTCCGTGTGTATACAACAGAAACATGGGCGAATTAGCTCTATTGCGTATAGTACTAAGTTGTATTCAAATTAACATTTACATAATATCAGAGTATCATTACTTAATGGTAGAGTACGAGACATAATTAACAATTTTTCCGTAATTAACATGAAGATTGGTTGGACAGGCATAAAGCTTTGCGGTTAAGCCCCATTTGTTGAGCACCATACTTTGGGATGGTGTGAGTCAACCACAAAGCTCCATTCAACTCACTTTTCTTAAAATGGACGGGATATCTCTACTCCATTCTTTTATGTTGTCACTGACCGACTCTAATTAGGCTAACAGGAACATAAAGCAGTAAACTTACTAAGTTCCAGCAATCTTGGTGCTAATATGTGTGTTGTCCTCCTCATCAAGCTTTGCTAAACCAAAATCTGATATTTTAGGGTTGAGATCCTTATCTAGTAAAACATTAGTAGCTTTGATGTCTCTATGCACAATCTTCAGCCTGGATTCTTCATGAAGATATGCCAAGCCCCTGGCAATACCCACACATATCTTGTGTCTTGTCCACCAATCCAACTTTAACTGAAATTCTTCAGGACCTTCAATTGTATCAGAAGACATCAAAGCTACTTTAGTCCCATGTCATTAACTAAAGCCAGAGAAGCATGGTGTGACATCAAATTACCAAATAAAGCACGAGCAAGACTGTTATTTTCCATGTACTCGTAAACCAGCAAAAGTTGATTTCCTTCAATGCAGCATCCATATAGTTTCACAAGATGTGGATGTTGAAGAGCAGAAATCATCCCAAGCTCAGTCACAAACTCACGATTTCCTTGCTTTGATTTTGATGAAAGCTGCTTCACTGCTATAGTGGTGCCATCTGACAGAAGACCCTACATATGCACTTTCGCATCAGATTTATGCTGTGAAGATTCAGTTACATTGAATGCTGCTTTCTACACAGCTTTTCTGTTGGGAATTGAGGGAAATGGGTTCAACGATTTTCCTGTATACCTTGTACACAGAACCAAAACCACCTTCTCCAATCTTATTGGCAGCATCAAAATTGTTTGTGGCAGCTTTAATCTGTCGCAAGGTAAATGAACCAATTTGCAATGCTAGACACTTCAAATCTGCACCATGGTTGGGAACTTCTCAGAATTTGGAGGAGTCAACAGCTATAGTATGTAACCTACTATCTAACAAAAACGGAGCAATTCCTTCTCGATGTACCAAAAAACATTATTATCACAGAATATATTAGCATCTTGAAATTTATTTTCTAGGAAACTCTGGTATTGGTTCAGTATGTACTTAAAAGGGGAAAAAAAACAGTGTTTTCAGGGTACTTAGTAGTGGGGGAAAAGAAAACTCACAGAGAAAGCCCACTTTGGAAACATAACACAGGGTTGTATGTTTCGATGTCTCATATATGTGAAGCAGGCATTTGTTTTCAATGTCTTGAAACATAGATTCAGTATATATATGGTCAATCGCGCCCCAAAGAAGACCCCCCGCGCACGCACTCACTCACTAGGAAATCTACTGTCCTCTTCCTACAAACTATCTATCCCTTCATTTCTCGGATTTCCATTTAAAAGTCTTGTGAGCCAAATGGATCTATGACCCTTCAGCTGTATCATGGCTTAATAATAACTGATTTTCTTTATGCATCAAATCAAATCTCCAATGGAATGCACAAATGTCATGCATCAACAGTTTTGCAGGGGAACTGTGTGACCTAGTTGCAGTATTAATGATGCATTGAGATTACCTGTTCCCCCGCCAGAAAAGGTAAGAAGAAGAGTCATGCACCAACAGTTTGACAGGACAACCGTGTGATCTAGCTGATATATAAAAGATGCAATGTGATTACCCCCCTCCCCCACCAGAATAGGGTAGGGGGACAATGTATTCAGAGTGCATAACATTCTCATATTTCTTGACACATTTATATGATCTAAATTACAGAGACTCCAGGTAAGCAACTACCTTCTGCCATTTCATCTTCACGTCCTAGACATCCTCTCCTCCAAAGGATGCCCAGGATAAGAAAAACTACAAAAACTATAGCAGCCACAATCCCGACCACTGTACCAGCAGAGATTATGGCCGACTCTCGTGGGATTTCAAAATCTGCAGTGAAGAAAGAACAACATATGTTTACCCAAAACTGTTCAAGTAAATGGGGTAAGCACAAGTGCGGAAATATATCGGCAGCTTCTTGGTGAACACAGAAACCATCACTAGCTTCTCGGTGAACACAGAAACCAACAGATGGGACAGCACTAATTGAGAATCGGGAGGACATGAGAACTGCTCAGAACACTCCACGAAAACTATCAGATTAATGAGCACAGGAAGATATCATCTTTGGAAAATTTAATACTAAATACAAAGGGAACAAGAAAAAGAAATAGAAATATATTCTTCATTCTCAAGGCTGTACTATATAATACAGGCGCAATGGTCATTGATCCATAGCAGAAAAGTGAACAAGGCTGTTGTTTCGTAGTCTGAATAGAAGGATTAAAGATAAACACAGAAAACATGCTCAGATAGAAAGAAAACAAAGCAAACCATAGCCAATTTTTGCCTCTTAAGAGAAGAATGATAAATCCTAGCCAGCTACATTGAAAATTTATCTAAACAACTGTAACAGATGCCTGAATCTAAGAGTGGACATTTGCAACCAAACCAACTAACTGAATGGCCTATCGATGACTTCTGGTGCAAGACAAAATATGGGTATTTTCCTAATATGAATATGAGTAACTTTCGCAATAGAGAAGCACCAGGTGAAACATGGAAGTGTCTATCTGCATACCAGGATAGACGGAGATAGCAGATCCAAGAGGACCATAGACTCCTGGGTCAGGTATAGCATAGGTTCCTTTCCCAGCCCAATAGAAGCGTATCTCTAGAGTGCCCTTGGTCACCATGGTAGTAAAATTTCTTATGACCGCCTTTCCAACTCCACCTGCTTCAATCTCAATATTGAAATCTTCCCACACCAATTTCCCCTGAGATAATATTTACTCTGATTCAACTTGAGTGTCTTTACACAGAACAAGGTGAAACATTCAGCCTCAACAGACTGGATGTGCAAAGATCATGATTTGCAAATACGAGATATTTAGATAAAACAATCCAATTATAACATGTTAAACGCTTTATATGCTTTACATCTAAGAACCAGCACTACATGATGCCCAAAATTTACCTGTATATAAACATTAAAAGCTCGCCTTCCAAGGCTTGTATAATTTTTGTTGCCTGTGAACATTATCTCCGCAAAATGAAGGCTTACATTGTAGGTCCCATTCATCAGACAAAAACCATAATAAGTTAGAGAGATAGGAGAAAGCCGTGCATTCATGTAAAGTTGCGCATTATCCATGGATAGTTCAGAATTATTGCTGACTATATATGTATCTGAATCGGTTTCGTCATCAAGGAAGTTGCCAGTGCTACTGTAGGCCCAGTAATGTGGAGTCAGGAAGGATTTTGAAGCTGAAGGTGGCTCTTTATCCTCAGTGTATGTGATGTCCCCTACTGTTACTTCACTCCCACCGCAATTTATGAAGAGGTTATACCGATCTGGATGGAGTAATGAAACAGCCACAAACAGAAAAATCAAGTCTTCTTTCTGTCAATAGGGAGTAGACTTTCCAGACACACTAAGCAATCTAGCATTCCCTTATTAAAAGATCACATAGAAACTCTCAAGTTTACGAAAAAGACATTATTTCATGGAGGTGGCTTTTAAAATATCTAGGGTAATTATGCATTGGGCATCAAATAATGATACCAATAGCCCAGAGGAGAGTTTTGATGAGAAAATACACAGAGTACAACGCGATATTAGGATCTGATGATAATGATAGGATATACAACAGATCAACTTACTTCCTGGACATTGCTGACTTTTCAAACATGAGGCAAGCCCACTTGTGGCAGGATATGAGGTTCTGAGCAAGTCAACAAAGATTTTAATGTTACAATCATCATCATTTTGAATGAAGTTCCATGCTACATATATAAACAATTAAAATGCAGGTCCTTGGAAATTCTTGGTGAAACATTTAATCATAAACATACGCATTGTCAACCGCCAAGCTTGCAAACAAGTTGCTGCAGAGAAAGACAAAATCAAGATTCAGTAGATAAATAGAAATCTCGTATGCATGCAGTATTATACGTTAATCATAATCGTACATTTAAGGGGATCCCTGATTTAGAGTGAAGGAAGTAGTACATACACATTTCGTTCTTGACACTCTGAGCCTCCAACAGTGAAGTTGTTGTATGATAGGTCACTACACAGAGAAATAGTCAACCGTTTCCAAAATATAATCAATTTGAAGAATACACAGAAAGTCATTCCATCACAAGATTATTGTGTCCAAAAATGCAGACCAGTTGCAAAATATGGACAGGTAAGGCAAGTCGAAAGGCAAAAACATCACAAGGTGCTGAAAGTAATATTTTACCTTTATTGAAGATATATTTTCTTAACTAATTAAAAGGAGAAAGACTAGTTGGAGTCAATGGAGACTTTAGAACTAGTTGGAGTGCATAAATACATTTTTACCCAGTAACAGTATATCAGATGCAAAGACACAAAAATAGAACTGTGATTCAAACGACCACAAAGTTGGATCTTCTTATTAGAAAATATCCAGACCACCATTCAAATGTTTAAACTACCTCATAAGAGCTTCATTCTTACGCCCATAAGGTAATATCAACTTTCTCCCAGGCATGCTCATTTTGCTTGGGGAGTTTCTCAGATACACAAACCCATAAACATTATCATCAGCAAGAAATAGCCCAAGCAACCAATCATACCATGAGGGTGATGTGTTAGACAAACTTTCAAAGAGGATTTAGGGGAAGTAAAGATTTTCCGAGTGTTATTTTTATCCTTCCAGAGGCTAGAAAAAGATCTAAACTGGGAAGGGCCTTTTTGTACGGGGGAAAGTGGAGCTAACTTGGCACTTCCAAGAAAATCTGCTTTCTGTTCTTTCATGTATACCATACAATTCAGCCTCTTGTCTTACATATTACATTCCAATTAACAGATCCCAACAAGGAAAAAAGGTACTTGTGATGTTTCCTTTTAAGTCCATCAGCTACAAACCATAAAGATTCAAGATGGGAATGCCTAATTGGTTACTACAGTGCAAGATTAGCCAGATAGAGCTAGAAGCAAATTTGGAATTAAACAAGACATGTTTCTTCAGGTAGCGAAGCTTACACAAATTCTGCTTTCTGCAGGATCCAACCAGGGACTTCTCCAGTCAATTGGTTTCCAGTCAGATAGCTAAACAGGATTATTTGACTGAGTCAGTTCCTCGTGTACTTTACGTACTCAAACTGAAAAACTATAGAGCCTCAAAAATGCATTAGTTAGCAGATTAAAAGCATTTAATCTTTAGAAGTGTAGAAAAAAATCAGTTAACTCATGATATCAATATAGAGCTTTTGGCGGGAGAAGAAAGACAAAGGAAATCAGTGACAGAGGAAAAACTTGAACCTTGCAAAACTTGGAGTGCATGGGTTACCAAAATACTAGTACACAAAGTTGAACATAATGAAGAATACTATCAACCTCGCTTATTAACTATTTCCTCGCTATAATGTTCTTTTCCTTATAAGACATAATGAGGGAAGATGTGCCAATGTCAAACAGTCAATTGTTGGGCAGAAAGATGAAAAGATTGTGCCGTTGTTAAACAGTCCAAGAAGCTTAGGACTACAATTTCTCATCATTTTCAAGACTAGGGATAAGACATCAAGGTCCTATCTGCAGACCTTCTAAATACCACGTAAGAACTGCACTCACCAAACAATCTAGGGCCATTGTTGTGGAAAGAACCAAATAGAGAGACTAAGGACTTTGCTATGTTAAATCTCCCATACATCATAAAACAGGCGCACAGGACATGCATTAAGTACATACACATTTAACTGCCAAATACTTGAGTAACATTGATCCATTTAACCTCTTCCAGCATAAACAAGTAACTCAATTGATACTTGTCAATCATGCTCAATAAGCAACATAATATCATCGATTTATGTCTGCTCCAAGACTAGAGTCCAACAAAAAATAATTAGTTGACAATAATCATAAATTCATAACCCAAATCATTGTAAAATTTGGATGGTGAAATAATAAGCTCTCAGAGACGAGGATTTTAAGGCTTATATACTGGACACGTTATTGCAGTCTAAGTTCTATTGATAGCTCAACTACTTTACAGCAAGAGATGTCTACAGCTTGGCCACAGAAACGAATAGAGATTTTAGATTATTATACAAAATACGAAAAAGAAGCTTAGGTTCAGCATCAAAGTACTTACATATAATCAACTCCCCTGAGGCTGCTAAACAAAGGAGGGATTTTGCCCCTCAATTTGTTGAAGCTGAGGTCTCTGCAAAACAATTGAATGGAAAGGAGAGATATAATGAGAAGATAGTTTTAACTGCCTCACACTGGACACTCTTTGAGTATACTTTGGAGGATTGTATAAACACAGGCTACATCAATGAACCTACAGGTCCAATTCAGAAGTTTAGACATATAGGTCAACTGCTTGGTGCTTATGCTTTCTACTAGACATTCGTTTCCAGAGGCATTCATCGCAAAAAATCCAAGTTCATCGAGTTGGTCGCACGCTGTTAATATACAAAAATTCTGCTGTAAATCAAATTTACAACATGTTCAATATGCATCCCTTGGAATGCAATATATTATAGTTCAATTGGGGGATTCCGTTTATCTAATAAGACCAAAACTAAAGCAAATCATAATGTACTGAACAGATTTCCTTCATAACATATTAGTCATGAATAAAGGGATGACAACTAAATACTAGGGTGATTGGAAAGTAGAATATGATCTTGAGTGAATAAAAAATAAAATATAAAGTGAGGATTTGAAAAGAAAAAAGAAAAAGGAAAGCATGACTCTGCAGTCCAGTATAATTATCGATGGAGAAAGTACAACCTGGTTGAACCTAGAGAAAAGGAAATGGACTATATGATAAGCCAAAGCGGAACCACAGAAATTCGGTTATTTAAAATGTCAGAAAACAAAAAATAAGCGTTGCTGGCTGACGATGACAGAACGGCAAAAAAATGTTTTTAAATGTAGCATTTGCAAAATTTTACAGAGGTGAATAAGAGACTTGACTTGTATAGAGATGCACTTGAAGCCATGCTCCCTTTTGAACCAGGAACGTTATGGCTGACAACTATAGGACAGTCAAGCATGATACTCTACTTAGATATTATGGGGCTGAGATTTGAGAATGTAAACCACTAGAAGGAAAGTTTCCAGACAACCAACCACTAAAAGCCTCCATTCTGCATCAATGCTCTGAAGAAGTTAAGAAAACAAATCAAAGCAAAAGTAAATTAGATGAAATGGGCACCCCAACCAAAGTAAATAAGCCTCCATTCTTGTGGTTTCTATTCCCAGCGAAATGAAAATAAAGAGAGAAAAGGTCCATACAACTTCTGTGCAAAACTGTATATTCTACAGCAGAGGCCACAATCACCAGAAACTTAAATGCCACATCTAGATTCACATTTCAGCATTGTCAACAGAAAAGATCAAATCACCATTGAAGTTAGTAAGGGAGCGTCAAGCCATCTTAAATGGGTTCTTTAACTGCCATCAATGGTCAACCATAAACTAGTATATATCACTCATCAAGGGTAAAATTATCTATTCTGCTTGGAATAGGAAAGGGGAAAAGTCATTTTCCACTCACAATATTTTTAAGGGCGTCATTTCTGCTAGATAACCAGGTAGCTCTCCTATGAGATTGCAGCTCCTCAGAATCCTATAAGGAAAAAGCAATGATATCGTCACATTGCGAAGACAATTTGGCCCTCTTGCACTAAGTTAACTATTTGAGAAGGAGCAGTGCTCTCACAATGTTGTAATATTTGTACAATTAAGTCGTGGAACTCGGGACTCGGGTCCATCGAGGTCACTTATTCTCCTGCATATCAAAATCAAATAGGGAACTCTGTTAGATTGACACCATATTAATGAAAGGAGAGATCAGATCAGAATGCCAAACTTCCAAACTGACAAGTCGGACAATTTCTCCAAAAGTGCGATCCCAGAGGGTATTGGCCCTTGCAATCCACTTCCTTGAATAACCCTGATGATACAATTCATAGATTGAATTGTCTTTGGGGTATATCTATATAGACCGACTTAAAAGGAGAAGAAGCATTAAGCCTTACAGCATATCGAGATTTGTCAAGTTCTGAATAAAATCAGGTATCTTTCCAGTGAACTGGTTATCACTAAGTCGCCTACAGAGCGTTAAACAACAAGATTCATATGAAAAAGAAAGAATAGGAGAATCTAACTATTAGCAGAGTTTGAGGAAAAAGGAAACTAACAACTGCTGCAATGTAGTCAATTTAGCAAATGTTTTAGGCAGCTCCCCAGTGAAATTATTTGACGTAACGTGCCTGGAACAAGAAAATACCAATGGTATCACATTGTTTAATTGAACATGAATGCTAATCTCTCGACAGGTCACTCCAATGGAAAAAATTCCCTTCCCAGATACAAAATCATCAGTGAATAATAACTCGGCGAATGATGCTGAAATTTGCATTGAGAGACTCACAGTTGATGTAGCTGGGACAAGTTCCCGAGCTCTGGAGGAACAGCTCCAGAAAGCTGATTGATCTCGACAACTCTGAGCAAGAGAGAGTTGATATCTCCAACATCAATCAAATTTAACACAGCGAAGAGGCCAAACACGAGCGGCTGGATGAGTGATCACTTACAATTTCCAAAGTGTGGATATGTTCCCCAGCTCCTTCGGGATTGGACCAGTCAACCGGTTTCCAAGTAGAGAACTGCACCCACATCATCGCGTTTCCCCAATCAATAGAAGACACACTCGCATCTCTATGTTTGTGTGCCGTAGTGTGTGCATGTGTGTGCGTCAGAGAGAGAGAGAGGGAGAGAGAGAGAGAGAGAGAGCACATACATGTTGACCAACTTCGTAGAGCCCCATTCTTTAGGAATTGTGCCGCTTAGGTAGTTGCGCGTGACATCACTGTTTACAGAGAGAGATGAAGACGACGATGACCACAAAGAACAAGAAGAGGATTGATGATAATGGAGAAAGGGAGAATAGAGAGGCTTACAAGTTTTGGAGGTAAGGCAATCTGAACAGTCGAGGTGGAAGAGTACCGGGAAGAGACTGCCTCTTGAGAACTCTGTTTTCACAATGACAAAATGATTTTGGAAATAATAATTTTAATAGAATAAATGATCATATATTGTCAAGATGACATTTACCTATCATTTAATGTTTTAGTACGAAATGGAGCAGCCACTTGTGAATATCACTAATTTAAATTGAAACTTTATTACTTTATCGAAAACTTTAAAGATCTCCTTACCGTTCAAAAAGCACTTTTAGCCAATTACCCTTAATAAAACTAACCCTATTTTGTTTAGAGGTAATTCATTGTCAAAATTGAAAGTTTGACGAGAAATTGATCATATAACTAGGACATGATAGGAAAAACAAGTGGCGATGTCTCTTCTATTCTTTCTCTCCGCATTTCATCTCATCCGTATGATTTTGAATTTCAAAAACGAGAATAACTATTCACAAGTGTGGATTACTTTCACGGGTAAGTTTCAACGGCGATCCTTGAATTCAGTGGCTTTTGTAGGCCGAATTTCATTTCGATTCCCCAATCCGATGAATTTCTACTTTCTTTGTTGTATTCAATACATTTTGACCTACATATATAGGCCAATCTTTTCGGTGAAATGCTAAAATGGTGCCCAAAATATTGGCTTCGTGTTCGCCACGTCAGCCAGCTAACCTTATAATGAGACAACAAAAAAAAGAATTGTAAAATTCACGAAATAGAGGCTCTTCTCTCCAATTTATTGAGAGAGAGAGAGAGAGAGAGAGAGAGAGAGATGCTGGTGACATGGCAAACGGTGGTGGTTTCGACGCCGCAGGTGGAAGCGCAGTCGCAGGTGACGTCGTTAGTAGTTTTATCAGGTGGTAATCCGTCACTCCATTCCCCTGTTCGACTACATGGATCCACATCGAAATCCCACTTGCTTTTCCCTAATGTCTTTGCTATTTCATTCAACGCAGCCACTGGTAGAGAAGAGAGGCCGTCAAGCCGAAGAGACAGCACAATATTTCATGCGTAGCAAACACAAAACGATGTCAGATTCGCCTGCGTGCACTTGAGGATGAATGCATGCATGAACATCTTTCTATCCGTTAAGAAAGGAAGCACAAGCAAATACAGCTCGGTGAAGGCGCCAGCCAAAAACAGGAGGAACAAGGAACGGTACGAGGAAAGCAATACAGAGATGGGCGGGTATCACCTTCGTCGTCGGGCAAACAAGTGGTGGCGGTAGCGAAGTTAGTGGTGCAGAGAAGGACAAGCACTAAGAAGAGAGATCGAGCCAAGAAGAGAATCGCCATCATTCCTAGAGAGAGCGAGAGAGAGAGAGATGATTGTTAAGTGAGTGGTCTAGTTTCATGCATTTATATAGGAAAAGAGGAAGGGTGAAAAAGACTTTTCGCTCTTGTATGTCTATAGAGGAGGAGCAAGAGTGACGTGTGAAAGCAAGAGAGACGACCCGAAGTCTTCCCCTTATAGATATTTATATGGGAAGAAATGTCATAAATGATCCTCAACATTAATTAATTTGTTTAATATACTTCTTAAAATTTAGTCCAGCGTGCAATGCCATTTAGTTTAGCGCGTGAACTATATGGAAATGTTCAATATTATCATTCAATCAATTCAAGTTTAGAGATTACATTGAACAAATCATAAGTTCATTGACTATATTAAACATTATGGTAAAGTTCATTGATCATATTGAATAAATTAAAAGTTCAAGGGTTATATTACATATCATTTTAGTCCCAAGCTCAACCAAGCCAGAGAGATGATTGTTAAGTGAGTGGTCCAACTTTATGCATTTACGTAGGAAAAGAGGGAGGGCAGACAAAGACTCTTTGCTCTCGTACATTTGCATGGGAGAGCGAGAGTGATGTGTGAAAGTGAGAGAGACGACCCACAAAGCGAGAAAGACGACCCCAAGTCTTCCCCTTATAGATATTTATTTAGGGAGAAATGTCATAAATGATTCCTAAATCTTAGTTTAATGTGTAATGTAATCTATTTACTTTTGATTTGTTCAATATAATCCCTAAAATTTAGTCTAGTATGTAATGTCTTTCAATTTAGCTAATGAACTCTATGGAAATGTTCAATATTGTCCTTTCATCAATTCAAGTGCAAGAACAACATTGAACATTTTAATATAGTTTAGGGAATAAATTGAACAAGTATAAAAAATTTAGAGATTACATTGAACAAATTTTACATTCATAAACTATATTAAACATTATGGTAAAATTCAGGGACTGCATCATCGATTTATAAGTATTTTTGCCCGCCATTAATTTATAATGGTTTTATAATGTTTTCTAAAGTGGTCGGAGCAGATCTCTCAATTAGACAACTAAAAAAATAGTCAAATCTCAATCACCTCTTTTTTTGATCTTCTAATTAAAGATAAAATATTTCTCAAGCCCTAATTAGTCAACTAGATTGTTAGAGATATATTTAAATTATTATGTGATTGTATATTATTATGTGGTTATGTATATTTTCTTTGATTGGTCTTAATATATTACTATAGATAGCAATTATATTAAGCCTATTAAATAGGGTCATGTACTCTTTATTTGACGTTGTCCAGAATATTACATTTTTCAGTCACTTCTCAACTTGGACTGAAAAAAATCAAACTCCTCGAAAGTAGAACCTAGTCAGTTTACCTGCCTAGCTACTTGAAACGTTATTAATAGGCTACACTATGATGTCGCTTCCTTAAAGGTGATTTGATGTTTGACATTTTAATTACTGATTTTTTGGTCGAAAACCTTTTAATTACACCTTTTTATTACCGTTGGCATGATGATTTTTGAACTCGACGAGGACTGCCCAGTCAACCATGCAATGAGGGGACTATCTTTGATCAATGGTAATGTTCTACGACGAGAAACATGCATGCATGCATGATGACTGGAGTCTCCGGAGACAATTATTTGTTCTTGTCGACACTGAGAACCCGACCTCCATGATTTGGCAATTTGCTTTTGTCTTCGTACTCTTTAAGGCGGAATTTATGCTATTGAGCTTCTTTGAATTTTCCATGTCCCTATATTTTTCTTGTGATAGGAAACTTTCCACACGGTCGTTTCATCGTATTCACAAGAAATATTGTCTTTCACATCTGGACAATGGTTCCATTAATGTCTTCACACATTACACCATGAATGTATCAGTGCATGCATTAATGCAGTTGAGAGTTGATTTATATGTCAATGAGAGTAAGTGCTGGTTGTGTCGAAGATGTTCATTCAACTGGCGAATGTGTCAAATGTGGGAAAATTATCATATTAGGTAGGCAGAATATGATTTTTAGCATATTATTATGTGTTTATGTATATTTTCTTTGATTGATCTTAATTTGTTACTTTAGATAGTTATTATATTAAGCTTATTGAATAGGCTCATACACTCTTTATTTGATGTTGAACAGAATATTACATTTTTTAGTCACTATAATTCTCAACTTGGATGAAAAAAATCAAACTCCTCCAAAGTAGAACCTAGTCAGTTTACTTGTCTAACCACTTGAAGTGCTATTAGTAGACCACACTATGACGTCGCTTCCTTGAAGGTGATTCGATGTTTGACCTTTTAATTACTATTTTTTTGGTCGAAAACCTTTTAATTACTGTTGGCATGGTGATTTTTGAACTCAACAAGAACTGCCCAGTCAACCAAGCAACGAGGGGACCATCATTGACCGATGGTAATGTTCTATGACGAGAAACATGCATGCATGCATTGACAACTGGAGTCTCTGGAGACAATTATTCGTTCCTAGCAATACTGAGAACCTGACCTCCATGATTTGGCAATTTACTTTTGCGTTCATACTCTATAAGGTGGAATTTATGCTATTGAGCTTCTTTGAATTTTCCATGTCCCTCTTTTTTTCTTGTGATAGGAAACTTTCCACGCGGACGTTTCATTGTGTTCACAAGAAATGTCGGTCTTTCACATTTGCATGATGGTTTCATTAATGTTTTCACAAATTACACTATGAACGTATCAGTACAATGTAGCTGAGAGTTGATTCAGACGCCAATGAGAGTAAGTGCTGGGTTGGGTCGAAGATCTTCATCAACTGGCGAATATGTCAAATGCGGGAAAATTATCATATTAGGTAGGTAGAATATGATTTTCAGCATATAAATGATATGAGTCGAAGCGTCTAATGTGAACCATCTTAAATTTTGAGATGGCCGACATGTATTTAAATTCTCTATTCCTTTATCATACTCCAGTTCGATTTACATGTTCCTAGTCTTGATCTTTTCTAATTTATTTTCATCTTAAATGCACGTGTCATCATCCAGTGACACACATTAAATGACAATGCGACTAGATGAGGTCCACCACTTTTTGAGGGAAAATTACAAAAAAAGTCCTAAACTTCTTTTTTAGTCAATTCAATCCTAAACATTTCGCATTGTTCTAATTCAATTAATCCAGCCGGTTTTGGTTGGTCGGCATCAGCCGTCTGGCCAAATCACGATGTGAATAATTTTTAAATGATATATATATTTTTTCAAAATTATTTATTTTATTTTATTTTATTTTATTTTTCCTTTTTCCCTATCTCTTTTTTCACCCTTCTTCTTCCTCTGCCCTGTCGCTGCCGGCCAATTGCGAAGCTCGCTCCCACTGGCCTCTGGTGAGGGAATCGAGGCCGGAGTTGGGTCGGTGTCACGCGCAGGTATAAGCGGAAGTTAACGACGGTAGTGCCTCTGGGTTCAGTTTCCGGAGATGTTGACTGCATTATTATTCTTGTCGTGATTTGCTCTGCGGTCTTAAGCGTGTGATGCTCAACTGTTGCCACCACATGAAAGTAAGCGAGAATAACTCAGCCCTTGCCTTTAATGGCTGTCTAAGTTTTTCTTTTTGACCCTCTGTGTTTGGGATAATTGCTCTGTTAGTCATTAACCATTCCCGCCCCCACCTCTCAAATCTCAGGGTGGGCAAATGAGCCCCTTGAGGCTTTAACTTGTTTTATTTTATTTTTTACATTAACCTATGACCGCTTTTGGCATTGACTTAAGAATACAGAACCATTGATGGAGTGAAGCACTGTGCTGATGAGGTAGTAATCCATCCGAAAAAAATATTGACAAGTTTCTGCAGAAATTTTTCATGTGGGTATGGTATTGTCTTTTATCATTTCTTAAAGATGGGATAGATGAAGTCGGCCGATCATCATCCAAACTAAAAGAGATAAAAACTCAAAATTTTTCTAAGAACAGTTCATGAGTAGCAACATATAACGGGTCGAATTCGTGAACAAAACAAATCCAAAAGCAAGAATGTCCCACTTAGCACATATTGCCATTCAAACAATGAAAAGCTTCCATAATAGATTCCCTCCGTTGCGTTGGCAAGCATACACATCGTTATATTTTAAAGAGGAAATGTTGCAACGTGCTCTCTGTTTCAATAACAATATTTTAAAAAAAATAACCATGTATACAACCATCAAACAACAAACCGTCATTTGGCTTTCCAAGTACTTAGTTCACAATACACAATCACGGCACTGCATAAAAGTCCCCAATTTCTTTGTAGTATCAATACCTTCAGTTTCAAATGTAATCCACTGAATGGATTACCAAATAAAGCCCAGTTCTTTCCAGAACTAATTAACTCAGAACGCTGCAAACCATTTCTTATTCTATGTTCTGGCAGTAATCAGTATCCAGAGGTATCGGATAGAGATCAACAGCAGATGGTAAAGAAGTGATTCCAGTGTCCGGCCCTACCGACTGCCTGATCTTTGTCACCTTCAAAATGCTTCCTCACGGCCTCAATTTTCTTCTCAGCCCTGATGGCGTCGTCAGAGTCCAGTACTGGAACAGCAACCTTGCCTTCAAGCATGCTAACCACAGACGACATCACCGGCCTGAGTGTTGGAGTTGCATCAGTACACAGCAGAGCTACCTTTATCATCACCAACGCCTACTCTTTGTCAAAATGAGAACCGAGCCTCGCATCAACTAGATCTATCAAATTTCCTGTCTTCTTCAACTCATGTGCCTGAAACAGAAATGGAAAGTGAGACTTCTTTCTCAAATTTCAGGGATCATTAGCAGAATACAGGAAGAAGAAAATATATCCTGTCCCTTGATAATTCCATCACAAATGCAGTCGATAAACACCTGATAGGTTTTCATCTTCATTATAGGGTATAAACAGAAGAAAAGAACCGAATGAGTCAATACAGATGAAACATGATCTTTTTCACATATTTAGACAAAAAGTTTTTAAACTTCAGCATTAGTTGATCTCTTAATAACGGTTATCCGGTTGCAAAAAAATTACCAGACTGCTTTATAATCACTAGCACTTACTGAGTATTGCCAGCACGAATAATTTGTCAGTTTGTCATTACAAGAAATGGTAGAATCATCCATCAATTGTTTACACCAATCATTGCATTTTACTCACAATTCCAGTTTAATAAGAATTACTTGACTACGAAAATTAGGTGAAATTAGATTTAACGGGTACTAGCGATGATTATTTTCGCTAATGATTGGCTTGCTCAAAGCAAAATAAAATCTAAGGATTTCATTATATGAAAATGTGGAAAAAGTTAAATCTAAATCGTAAGTAAATGAATATTTGGGTCAAGATGCAGTCCTGAAAACTTTTTGATTCAACAGTAATTGTCAAAACTCAAAAGTACTAAAAGGACTTGTTTGGCCCTAATGAAACTACAGGGAGAATGTATGTCACGCATAAAACTATAAACACCAAAATTGAACTACCCCAAAGCTTAATGACCCAGTTTCAAGGAATAGAATTGTCTTCAATCCAAAATCTACATGATTCCTCTGGTCAGGAGGCAGCCCATCGTTGTGAGTTTGAATGATGTCACTGGGTAGGTTCCAGTTTCGATTTCTTAGAGCCGGACTAATCCGTGGCCACCCCCAATCCCAAGTCGCACGTCTTGAGCATGAACACCATAGACTGGTTATTGCAAGGATTACTTTCTCCTTTTAAATTCAGTGTAGACCAACATAATAAGAAGAGTTGGATTATTCTGGAATGACAAATGCACTTAATGGTACGTGCAATTCGTTATAAATAACTGCGACGCTCCTCTGTAACCACTAGAAGTGCATAAGAGAAGTTATATACTATGCTCACGGTTCCATCTTCCACCTGCACAAACAGAGATTTGAAAACGGATATGATCCTAATTGAAAACTTTTGAGTGCTAGAGTCAAATACCCAATCAAGTAGATGAAAGCATTCGTCCTTTTTTTGGTAACTAATGTTGCACCGGCCACGAACGACTTCTAAGGCAACAACACCAAAGCTATAGATGTCGGCTTTTTTAGTGAGGTAACCAAGCATTGCATACTCTGGTGCCATATATCCACTGCACAACAAGAAAAGAGCTTTAATGTGCAACAAGGCAAATGTCTTAGATAGCACATACTTAATTTTCCTAAATTCAAAAGAAAGAGATATTCCTAAATGTGACACTATGATCTCATGAGTAGAGGAAACAAACAAGTGCATCCAAGTGAATCTTAAAAATTTTCTAATAAAATTTACCAAAAATATCTTGAAAAGAAAAAGACCATTGTTGTTCCATATAATTGTCAAAGTACATATATGAGTTTATAACTCGGAAAGAGGCACTCCAACCCAAAAAAGAGCTGGAAACAGGCTGAGCCAACAATTCGTGAGTAGCTGCCGCAGGAGGATTTCTAAAGCAAGCCTTGAGGCAGAAAAGCTTCTTGTTGTCATTGTTGTTGCTGTTCCAATAGACAGCCTTTCACTTCCTCGCTAGCTTTCTAACCCTTGCGATACCTGTGCTTGCTTTGTATATTTTGGTATTTTTTTTTTTTTAAATTCACTTGTAAGTGCATCATCTATGTTGATGTCATGTGACACATTTATTAAAATTGTGTTTTTCATACAAAGGAGTATATATAGATAATTTATATGGAAATTTTTAACATTAAGTAGTTGTTGTTCATTAAATTGTTTTGCATTGAATTGATTGCCATTGGGAAAACATAATAAAAAAAAATAAATTACGTATCAATATAGTTCGTTAAAATGTATTGTATTATAATTGCATCGTAATAATTTCATAAGCTTTTTGTTTGAGGGGACACATTAGGTAGGGCACACTAAATTACCTTATGAAATGTTTATCTTGAATTGTTCCTAATGTAGTAAAAGGATCGTGTAGGATATTATCAATCTTTTGAGTAAAATCTAGCGTAGGAGGATATGAATTTTCCAGAATTATATTAGATTATATAATTTAATTGAGAAAACTGAACTTAATTCATGTTGCAGTTCTTGTTTTTACTGAATTCAGGTTAGAGTTAGTAGAATGAACTTACAGTTCTATTTTTTCCTAATTAATCACATTTTTTTCATAAACAAGTTGAATTTTCTCACATATTAATGGATATGTCTGAAACATGTGAACATGCTTATTGTATTTTTCCATGTGTATACATCAGAAATATGGGCGAACTCTAATGCCCATAATATTAAGTTATTTTAAATAACAATTACATAGTTGATATCAGAGTATCATTACTTAATGGTAGAGTATGTGACATAATTAACATTTTTTTCCCTAATTAACGTGAAGAGTGATGGGAGAAGCAAAAAGCTTTGTGGTTAAGCCACATTTGTTGAGCATCATGCTTTGGGATGATGTGAATCCACCACAAACCTCCATTCAACTCAATTTTTTTAAATCAGACTAAACGTCTCTATTCCATGCTATTGTGTTGCCACCGGCTCCTAATCAGATGAACAGGAAAAAAAAAGCAAGAAACTTACTAAGTTCCAGCAATCCTGGTGCTAATATGTGTGTTGTCCTCCTCATCAAGCTTTGCTAAACCAAAATCTGATATTTTAGGGTTGAGATCCTTGTCCAGTAAAACATTAGTAGCTTTGATGTCTCTATGTACAATCTTCAACCTTGATTCTTCATGAAGATATGCCAAGCCCTTGGCAATGCCCACACATATCTTGTGTCTTGTCGACCAATCCAACTTTAACTGAAATTCTTTAGAACCTTCAATTGCATCAGAAGACATAAAAACTGCTTTACCACCATGTCATTAACTCAAGTCAGTGAAACACAATGTCATATATATTTACCAAATAAAGCACGAGCAAGACTGTTATTCTCCATGTACTCGTAAACCAGCAAAAGTTGATTTCCTTCAACGCAGCATCCGTAGAGTTTCACAAGATGAGGATGTTGAAGAGCAGAAATCATCCCAATCTCAGTCACAAACTCACGATTTCCTTGCTTGGATTTGGATGAAAGCTGCTTCACTGCAATAGTGGTGCCATTTGAGAGATTACGCTGCAATTGAATTTTGGAATTGATCTATGCTGTGAAAATGTAGTTACAATGAATGCTGCTTTCTACAGATCATTTTTGTTGGGAATTGGGGGAAGTTTGTTCACTGATTTTCCAGCATACCTCATATACAGAACCAAAACCACCTTCTCCAATCTTATTGGCATCGTCAAAATTGTTTGTGGCAGCTTTAATCTGTCGCAAGGTAAATGAACCACTTTGCAACCCTAGACCCTTCAAGTCCGCACCATGTTTTGGAACTTCTAAGAATTTGAAATAATCAACAGCTAAAGTATGAAATCCACTATCTAACAAAGACATGGCAATTCATTCTCAATGTACCAGAAAACCTTTATATGACGTTCGGGTCTGAGCAAGTACAGTACTGAATATCTTAGCATCCAGAAATTTATTTTCTATGAAAGTCTGGCATCAGTTGGCAGTATATCCCTTGAAAAGTAAAATGAGAATGTCTTCAGGGTATTAAAGGAAAAGGAACAGCATAGAAAAAACCCACTTCAGAAATGTAAGGCAAGTTTTGTATGTTTCAATGTCTCATATATGTGAAGTTCTGGCATTTATTTTTGATGTCTTGAAACACAGACCTAGCACGCGCGTGCGTGCACAGTCGATTGTGCCCCCAAAGAGACCCAATTTATATATACACACAATTCAGAGAAACAATCTACCACACTCTCCCTATAACTATCTATCCCTTTTTTGGGTGAATTAAATGGTCAACACTTTAGCTCTATTACGACTTAATAATAATATTTTTTCTTTTTGTGCCAAATGGAATTCCCAGCGGAATGCGCAAATTTCATGCATCGACTATTTTACAAGGGAACTGGGTATTTAGCTGGAGTATTAATGATGCATTGTGATTATTCCTCCCTCAACCATGAAAGGTAAGAAGAAGAGTCATGCACGAACAGTTTGATAGGACAACTGTGTGATTAGCTGAAACATAAATGATGCAATGTGATTACCCCTCTCCCCCAACAGAATACGGAAGGGGGAATATGTATTCAGAGTGCATAACATTCTCAAATTTCTTGACAGATATATGTGAACTAAATAACAGACTCCAGGCTCCAGGAAAGCAACTACCTTGTGCCATTTTATCTTCATGTCCGAGACATCCTCTCCACCAAAGGAAAACCAGGATAAGGAAAACTATAAAAACTATAGCAGCCACAGTCCCAACTACTACGCCAGCAGATATGCCAGTTGACTCTGGTGGCAGCAAGCTAGGGTCGGGCTCCTTAATTGGTGGGTTGGCCGACTCCGGTGGCAGCAGGCCAGGGATGGGCTCCTTAATTGGTGGGTCGGCCGACTTCGGTGGCAGTAGGCTAGGGCCGGGCTCCTTAATTGGTGGGTCGGCCGACTCCGGTGGCAGTAGGCCAGGGCCGGGCCCTTTAATTGGTGGGTCAGTCGACTCCGGTGGCAGCAGGCCAAAGCCGAGCCTCTTAATTGGTGGGATTGGTGGGTCGGCTGACTCCGGTGGCAGCAGGCCAGGGCCGGGCTCCTTAATTGGTGGGATTGGTGGGTTGGCCGACTCCGGTGGCAGCAGGCCAAAGCCGAGCCTCTTAATTGGGATTGGTGGGTCGGTCGACTCCGGTGGCAGCAGGCTAGGGCTGGGCCCCTTAATTGGTGGGATTGGTGGGCCGGCCGACTCCGGTGGCAGCAGGCCAGGGCCGGGCCCCTTAATTGGTGGGTTGGCCGACTCTCGTGGCAGCAGGCCAGGGCCGGGCTCCTTAATTGGTGGGTTAGGGATAATTAGTGGGCTGAACGCCCTAGACATTGGGTTGGGCAGCGGGCCAGGCCTCACTAGGTTGGACCTCCTTGGTCTGGTGGCCAATGCTAGTAGTCTGGCTAACACTAGTGGACTGGCCGATGCTAGTGTGGTTGGAAAGCCTGCAGTGAAGAAAAAACACATAAATACTTACCCAAAACTATTCGATTGGGTAGACATAAATGCAGTGAAGAAAATATTTGAAGCTTCTTGGTTAACAAGGTTATCGTTTTATATTTTGAATAGAGGATTTGTTGGAAAGTCCAACGCAAAAGGTAAGCTAATAGATGGGGGAGACTACATGAATATAAAGTGCATTTAGGACCCATTGTCGAGTTGCATGTGAAATTTTGACTACGCACATTCACATGGAGTTTTGACCATACACATTCACGAAGGGGATAGCACTGGCTATGATATCATGTTAGAAAGTTCAATCTAAAAGTTTAAGCTAATAGGTAGAGCAAACTACATAAACATAAAGAGCATTTAGGATCCATTGTCAATCGATATGGGATAACACTTCAACAGGATTAGAGATACATAGAGAAAACATGCTCAGATAGAAAGAAGCCAAAGCAAACCATAGCCAATTTTCACCTCTTACGAGAAAAATCATAGATCCTAGTCAGCTACTGTGGAAATTGATCTGATAAAAAATAACAGATGCCAATGGTCTATATCCAACGGTGGGCATTTGCAACCAAACCAAGTAACTGTATAGCCTATTGATGACTTCCGGTGCAAGACAAAACAAGGGTATTTATTCTAATATGAATACTAGTAACTTTCTCAACGGAGAAGCTCCAAGTGAAACAAGGAAGTGTCCGTCTACATACCAGGATAGACGGCGATAGCAGATATAAGAGGACCATAGACTCCTCCCGTAGGTATAGCATTGGTTCCTTTCCCAGCCCAATAGAAGCGTATCTCTAGAGTGCCTTCAGTCACTGTCACAGTAAAAGTTTTCGTGACTGGCTTTCCAACTCCACCTGCTTCAATCTTAATGTTGAAATCTTCCCACACCAATTTCCCCTGAAATAATGTTTAATGTGATTTAGAATGAGTGTCTCCACACTGAACAAGGTGAAATTTTCAGTCTCAATAGAATGTAGAAATTGTGATCAGACCATGATTTGCAAATACAAGATATATAGATAAACTTCCCAACCATAACATATTGAACGCTTTATACACTTTACATGTTAGAAGTAGCACTACGTAATGCCCAAAATTTACCTGTATATAAACATTAAAAGCTCGCCTTCCAAGGCTTGTATAACTTTCGTTGCCCGTGAAAAATATCTCCGCAAAATGAAGGTTTACATCATAGGTCCCATTCATCAGACAAAAACCATAATAAGTTAGAGAGACAGCAGAACATCGTGCGCCCTTGTAAAGTTGGGCATCATTCGTGGACAGTTCGGATCCATAGTAGACTACATATTTATCTATAGGCCGATTGTCATCAAGGAAGTGACCAGTGCTACTGTAGGCCCAGTTATCTCCGCTCAGGAAGAATCTTGGAGCTGTAGGGGCCTCCGTATCATTGTTGTGTGTGTTGCGACCTATTGTTACTTTCTTCCCACCGCAATTTATGAAGGGGTTATACCGATCTGGATGGAGTAAAGAAACAGCCACAGAGAGAAAAATCAAGTTTTCCTCTTTTTCTTAGTATGGAGTGGACTTTCCAGACACATTAAATGAACTTGCATTCCCTTATTGGAAAATCACACGGAAACTCCCAAGTTTATGAGCAACAAACTATTTCATGGAGGCGGCTTTTGAAATTTCTAGAGCAATTGTGCATTAACCATCAAAGATTGATACAATAGCCAAGAGGAGAGTTGACAAGGAGATAAATTTGATGCAAAAATACACAGAGTATGAGGCAGTATCAGGATCTGATGATAATGATAGGATATACAGTAGATCAACTTACTTTTTGGACAACGCCGACTTTTTAAACATGAGACAAGTCCACTTCTGGCAGTAGAAGAGGTTCTGAGCAAGTCAGTAAAGATTTTGAAGTTATAATCATCATCATTCTAAATAAAATTCCATCGTTCGTACATAAATAATTAAATTGCAGGTCCTTGAAAACCAAGCTCTTGGTGAAAAATTTAATCTTAAACATACGCATTGTCAACCGCCGAGCTTGCGAACAAGTTGCTGTAGAGAAAGACAAAATCAACATTCAGGAGAGAAAAGGAAATTTTACACACATAGAGGATTATAAGTTACTCAAAACTGCACCCTTGAGAGGAGCCATGGACTTAGACTGAAGGATATAGTACATACACAGATCGATTTTGACATCCTGAGCCTCCAGCAGTGAAGGAGTTGTATGATAAATCACTACACAGAGAAATAGTAAGCCGTTTCCAAAATGTCATCAATTTCAAGAATACACTAAAAGTCATTCCCATCAGATAATTATTATGCACAAAAATGTAGATCAGTTGCAAAATATGGGCAGGCAGGGCAAGTTGAAAGGCGAAAAAAGTGACAAGCTGATGAAAGTAATGTTTAATCTGTATTGAAGATATCCAATCTTAAATATTCAAAGGAGAAAGACTAATTGGAGTGAACATAGACTATAGAACTAGTTGGAGTGCATATATACATTTTTACACAGCACAGTATGACAGACGTGTTGTATAAGGCAAAGAAGCAAAAATAGAACTGGGATTCCAACAATTACTAAGTCGGATCTTCCTATTAGAAAATATCCAGACCACCATTTAAATGTTTAAACTACCTCTGAAGAGCTTCATTCTTACGCTCTTAAGATAATAATAACTTTCTCCTAAGTACACTCATTTTAGTTGTAGAGTTTCTCAAATACACAAACCCATAAACATTGTTATCAGCAAGAAATAGCACGAGCAACTAATCAAATTATGCAGGAGATGCATTAGACAAACTTTCAAAGAGGATTTATAGGATATTAAATTTTTCCAAATGTTATTTTCATCATTCCAAGAGGTTTCAAAATTATAGAGAGCTGAGAAGGGCTTTTTGTATAGAAGAAAGTGGGGCTAACTTGACAAGAAAATCCACTTAATATTCTTTTATGTATACTATACAAATCAGCCTCCTGTCTTACATATAACTTTCCAAATAACAGATCCCAACGAGGAGAAAGGTACTCATGATATATCCCTTTACTCCATTGGCTGCAAACCATAAAGACGCGAGATGGGAATGCACAACAGCTTACTACAGTGCAAGATTAGCCAGATAGAACTAGAAGAAAATTGGTGATTAAGCAAGACATTTCTTCAGGCTGCAAAGCTTACACATTTTCTGCTTTCTCCAGGATCCAATCAGGGACTGCTCCAGTCAATAGGTTTCCGGTCAGATAGCTAAACAAGATCATTTGATTGAGTCAGGTACTCATGTATTTTACACATTCAAATCAAAAAATTTTAGAGTTACACCTTGAACACACATTATTTCGCAGATTAAAAGCATTAATTATTAGTGTTGTAGAAAAAAATCAGTCAACTCATAATATTAATATAGAGCTTTCAGCAGGAGATGAAAGATAAATGACATCAATGACAGAGGAAAAACTTGATACTGGTCAAATTTGGAGTGCATGGAGAAAAATTATCATAACCACCAAAAATCCCAAACTTTGCCCAAAGTGACAAATTTAACCCAAACTTTTTTTTGACATGAAAAATCCCGAAATTTGCCAACCGTGACACATTTACCCCAAACTTTTTTTCGTAACACAAAAAATCTTGAACTTCTATTCGTGTGACACAATTAATCGTAAACTATAGGGCATTTTGGTCTTTTTTACTTTTTAATTTTTTTTTCTTTTTTTCTTCTTCTTCTCTCTTTCCTCCGTCGGCCATGGCGGAGGGAAGCCAGCATCTGGCGAGGGCTGCCCTCGCCGGCGTTGGGCAAGGGTCGCCCTCACCTAGGCTGGCTAAGGCCACCCTCGCCCGATGTCGGCGAGGGCACCCCTCGCACGACGACGACAAGGGCCGCCCTTGCTCGATGCAAGCGAGGGAGGCCCTCGCTTGACCCAGCCGAGGGCTGCCCTTGCCCGATGCAGGCTAGGGTGGCCCTCGCCCGGCCCTTGCCTGCGTCAAGTGAGGGCGGCCCTAGCCAGCCTAGGCGAGGGCGACCCTCGCCGGATGCCGGCTTCCCTCCGTCAGCTCCGCCATGGCCAGCGGAAGGAAGAAAGAAGAAGAAAAAAAAAAAAAAAAAAGAAAAAAACAAAATAAGACGAAAATGTCCTTAATGGGGGTAAATGTGTCAAACTTTGCAAAGTTTGGGATTTTTCATTTTACAAAAAATAAAAAAAAATTGAGGTAAATTTGTCACTTTGAGCAAAGTTTTGGGTTTTTGGTGGTCTTTTCCCTTAAAAAAATCTATGATCTTCTATAATAATTAAAATTTATCATTATTTAACTTTTGGTATTTTTATTTTTGAAAACTATTTTTAGCTATTTATTTTTTAAACAAATATAACATCGCCGTTCAAAAATTATTTTCTTCCCTTTTTTTTTTCTCAAACCCTCATTTCCCAAAATTTATTTCCCTTCCCTCATTTCTCTCCCCCATGTCACCTCAAACCCACCCCCCTCTTAGTTTCTTTTCCTCCTTTCTACCCACAACAACCTATAATTTCCCTGGATTTTCTCTCCCACCCGTGCTACTTAGTGCGTAAGAATCTAAGTAGAACGGACACGCGACACGACACGACACGCCGACACGTCATTTCTCAAAAATAGAGAATTCGATACGTTGTGACACGTTATATATTAAATGAATATTTTTATTAATTAATTTGATTCAATTCCACAAATAAATAATAAAAAAGAGCTTACAATGAATTTGCACTAATAATATTAATAAACCCATTCATAGGAAATTTGAAAGATATATTAATAGTTAATGCGTACCCATATTTGATAACATATTTTTAACTTTAACAAAAATTAGATGAAATTAATGACTAACAAAAAATTATAATCAACTTATTTAAAAAAAAAAATCTATGATCTTCTATAATAATTAAAATTTATCATTATTTAACTTTTAGTATTTTTATTTTTGAAAACTATTTTTAGCTAATTTATTTATTTTTTTAACAAATATAACATTGCCGTTCAAAATTTATTTTCCTCCCTTTTTTTTTTTTTTCTCAAACCCTCATTTTCCAAAATTTATTTCCCTCTCTCATTTCTCTCCCCCACGTCACCTCAAACCCACCCGCTCTCAATTTCTTTTCCTCCTTTCTCCCCCAACGACCTATCATTTCCCTGGATTTTCTCTCCCACCCAGGCCCTCTCTCGTTTCTTCCCCTTTCTTCCACCCCTCCCATCGCATTGCCCGTTGTTTCTCCTCCCCCCTCCCTCCTCTCCGCCTCTGGTTCTTTCCCTTTCTTCCCCCTCCCCCCATCACCTTCTTACTGCGACCTCCTCCTCACACGATCCTCTCTGCTCTCTTTTAGTCGCATCACCGCCTTGCCTCCAACCCTTCCTTGTTTGCAGCCAGCCTCATCCTCGCCACCAGCCCTCCACCATAGCAGGCCCTCTTTCACCGTCACGACGTTGCCTTCGTTCCCTCACCCTCATCTCCACCCTCCATCATCTTCTTCAACGATCCTCTCTCGGACATGCGTGTCAAAACGTGTCGAAAAAAGTTGACCACGTGTAAAAAAAATTGACACACATTGACCGCATGTCCCAACATGTCGGACACGACACGGAAGCTCGGACAGTGCATCCGTGCTTCATAGTTAAGAACTACACTCACCAAACAATCTAGGGCCATTGTTGTGGAAAGAAACAGATAGAGAGTCTAAGGACTTTCACTATCATTAATCTCGGGGTAAGTACACTATCAATGCCAAAAGTTGTGTAAGACGCTCACTTTGGTGCCAAAAGTTTCCGTCGAATCACTTAAATACCAAATCGGAGAAAAAACGATTACTTTGGTGCCACCGGCGAGAGATTCCGGCCAAATTAATTACATGACTTTTAAACGACGTTGTTTTCCATCCTCCTCAAGAAACGACATTTTTTTGCCGTCATACATGGACATCCTCACATAAACGACACCGTATAACTTATATGGGGATTGAAATTAGGGTTTCTTTGTCGTTCACCGCTTGGCCCCCGTTGTTTGCCCGCCATCGCTTGGCCACGACCACCATCGTGGTTGCTCGACCAGGTGAGCGAGGAGAGACTGAGATTGTTGCTTAAGCAAGAAGTGGTGGGAAGAATAGGAGGTGAGGGCGGAGGAGGAGGAGGAAGAAGAGGGGTTGAAGGTGCCACTGTTGGTGCGCTGCTGCTGTTGTTATTGGTGCCGTTGTTGGTGTTGTTCTTCGGGGAAGAAGACGACATGCCTTCTCTCTCTCTCTCTCTCTCTCTCTCTCTCTCTCTCTCTCTCTCTCTCTCTCTCTCTCTCTCTCTCTCTCTCTCAATTTTGGGGATTTAGGGTTCTAAGTTGGGGGAAAGACGCCAAACGGCGTCGTTTTGTTGTTTGGATATTGATTGTACTCTCCGACGAACCATGTCAGCTTCAAAAATTAATAAAAAAGTGTCACGTCGGATTTCCAGCCAATTTGATCGGAATTGGCACTGAAATGATTGTTTTTCAATTTTGTTGGCACTTAAGCGATCCAAAATAAAATTTTGGCACCAAAGTGAGTGCCGTATATAACTTTTGGTACTAATAATGTACTTACCCCCCATTGATCTCCCATACATAAAAAAACAAGTGCACTGGACATGCATTACGTATACACATACAACTATCAAATGCTTAAGTAACATTGATCCAATTAATTCTCCCAGCGTGTTGGAAAATCTCCTATAATCTCTCCCAAATCATTTAGAATATTATGTGATTTGATTATGTGATTTGATTTTGTTAGCTGTATATTAGCTACTGACAGAGATTAGGTTCTTTAATCATGTATATATATCATGTAATCTCTTGATGATGATAAGTGAAAATATAGATTCTTTTCTACATGGTATCAAAGCCTCGTTTTTTGATCTGTATTTCCTGCCTCTATTTCTTTTCCATTACTGCTGCTTCATTGCAGCCTTTTTTTAGCCTTATCATTGCTGTTTTGTTTCAACCTTGTTGCTGACTTAACCAATCTTATTGCCAGCCTTCAATTGTGTGATAACCACCCTTGTCTCTCGATCCCTTCTTAGTCTCTCCCTATAATATGTCCTTAAAGTTGCTGGAATGGAAGATTCAGGGAAGGCTATCTCCGACCAAACTGGGTCCTCTGTTCAGAATCGATCCAACTCATTGATTTGAGATTTTCCCAACATGAAGGAGCACCAATTGGATGGAAAAAATTATCTTCAGTGGGCACAGATTGTGAGGACATTTCTTAAAGGAAAAGGGAAGCTCAGTCATCTAAAAGGCATTGGTCCAAGATAAGGTGATCCCAAGTTTCAGACATGGGATGAAAAAGATTCCTCAATTATGTCGTTGTGGAGCTCAATGTAACCTAAAATCAGCAAAAACTAAATGTTTCTCCCTACTGCCAAGGACATATGGGAGGTTGTTCGTCAGTCTTATTCAAAAGTCCAAGATGCAGCAGTAATATATGAACTCAAGATGAAGGCTTCAACAACAAAACAAGGTAATCGTTCCGTTACGAAATACTATCATCTCATGAGAGGCCTTTGGCTTGAAATAGATCACAATCTAAATATCCAGATGAGGTGTCTTGAAAATACTAATACTCTCCGAAACCATAAGGAGAGAGATAGGGTCATTAAGTTTTTGGCAGGTTTGAATGCAAACTTTGACCAGATTTGAATTCAGATTCTCGGAAAGAAACGGCTACCATTCTTGAATGAAGTTTTTTCTACTATCAGTGAGAAGAAAGTCGACGGACTATAATGCTTGAAGACCAACACACCGAAGGATCCGCCATGAAAACAATTAAGGAGGAAACAAATTCTTATAAAAACAATAGACTAGATCTGATTAAGACAATGGGCAGTGAAGGTTTATGGTGCAGTTTCTGCAAGAAACCATGCCATACAAGATAATTGCTTTAAGCTTCATGGAAGAACACAGGTACTCAACAAAGCTAAAAGACAGCTGCAAGCGCGCATGACCAGTGAAGGTGAAGCTGCCTCGATGGACTGATACAAACTTGTCAATGAGGAGATACTTAATAGAGAAGAAGTTGGTAAAATCAGGGCTCTCCTTGACTCCCTATCTAAGTCTTCTAATATGTGTTCATTAGTCCAGTCAGGTGCGTGTCTAATTTCCGAAAACTCAACAGCTTCTCAATATCCTTGTTCATGGATTCTTGATTCAGGAGCAACCAACCATATGACACATGATCCCACTAAATTCGAAACTTATAAACCATCACTAGAAAATAGGAGTATTACCATAGCAGATGGATCTCCTGTTACTGTAGCTGGCCAAGGAACCATAATTCTAAGGGCCCGTTTGGTTCGGCTTTGGGCAAATGCCCTTGGGAGAATGCAAATATCTTTAGGAGAATGAGGTTTCCCGAAATGCTACACCGTTTGGTAAATTATAGCATTGAAATGTTACTTGGCATAAATACCGTTTGGCAAAAATCGCATTTGCAATGGGCTTTCACTTTTTTTTTTTTTTAATCTGAAAGTTAAATCCGGCGGCCGGCTAAACACCGGCCAACCGCCAGACGGCCAGACCGGCCGCCTGAGGTCGCAACCTCAAGCGACACACGCCGTCGTCTACGGTCCACGAGGCCGAGATCCGGCCGCCGGACGGCCAGATATGGCCTCCGGAAGGCTAGATCTAGCCTCTGGATGGCCAGATCTGGCGGCCTGAGGCCTGATTCGTGCAAGCCGAAGCAGTCGGAGCGCAGAAGGAGGGAGTCGACGCGGTGCTACTCGCGCTCGTCGAAGGGGATGGATTTGCCACGAAAGAGGAAGGCGTCGACGGTGGAGGCGGAGGCGGCGGCGGGCCGATGGAGAACTCGAAGTTGGGGAGTCCCGAACGGCGGGGCGGGAGGGCCATCGGGTTGGTCGGGGGGTGGAGGTCGGATCGGCTGGCCTCCGGACCGCCGGATCGGCCATCCGACGGCCAGATCGGGACCCATCCGGCCATCCGACGGCGGCCGGATCTAGCGGCCTAAGGCCTAGTTCGCGCGAGCCGAAGGAGTCGACGCGATCTTTGCTCGCGCTTGTCGAAGGGGATGGATCTGTTGCGAAGAGGAAGGCGTCGACGGCGGAGGCGGAGGCGGCGTTGATGACGGAGGCGGAAGAGGGAGGCGGCGTCGATGACGGAGGCGGAGGCGGAGGCGGCGTTGACAACGGAGGGCGGCGGGGAGAACTCGAAAAAGTCGTGGGGAAGAAGATGAACGACGCGTGAACGGTAGAGCTTGCATTGGGAGAATGCCAAATGCTCAAAGCAGCCCTACCCCAGCATTGGGCTTTGAGCATTTGGAATGCCCACATTTTGCAAAATAGCATTCAAAAGTTTTGCCAAACACAAAAAATTTTCCTCAAGGAGCTTTCAGGGCCGAAAGCTCCTTGGGAAAGCCCAACCAAACGGGGCCTAAATCTCTTACTTAAGCTTAACAATGTCCTTCATGTTCCTAAGTTGTCCACCAATCTCCTTTCCATTAATCAACTTACCAAAAATCTGAATTGTAAGGTGCTTTTCTCTACTGATCATTGCATTTTGCATGACCTAAAAATAGGGAGGACGATTGTATTTGCCAAGGAATGGAATGGGCTCTACTATCTTAAGGAATCGAGCAGAAGTGGTTGGTCTCTTGTAGGATATAATACCTCTTACAACTCTTATAATCCTATCCACTTATCTCAGATTTGGCTTCACCATTTTCGATTAGGACATCCACCATTTAGTCTTCTTAGGACTATGTTTCCTTCCATTTTTAAAGACATTGCTGTTGAAAATCTTCATTGTGAAGTTTGTGAACTTGCAAAACATCATCGTGTTTCATTTCCTTTGAATAATAATGCTAGAGTTTCAACACCATTCTCTCTTATCCATACTGATATGTGGGGTCCATCTAGAATTGCTAATTTTACAAGAGCTAAGTGGTTTGTCTCTTTTACTGATGATTGTACTCGAATTACATGGCTATATCTTATGAAAGACAAACCTAATGTTTGATCTATTTTTCAAAACTTTCATAAAATGATAGTCAATCAATTTGGGGTGTCAATTATGAGACTTATGTCTGATAATGGGAAAGAATATTTCAATTAGTATCTTGACCATTTTTTCCAAACTCAGGGTATTATTAATGAGTCTTCCTGTGTTGATATCCCTCAACAAAATGGAGTAGCTGAAACAAAAAATAGGCACCTCCTAAAAGTTATTGGGGCTCTTCTCTTTCAAATGTCCGTTCCTAAGCATTTTTGGGGAGGAAGATGTTTTAACTTCAGCATATCTTATTAATTGGGTTCCTTGCAAAACCTTAGGAAATAGAAGTCCCTTACAACTCTTATCTTACCTTTTATCGTGATGTCTCCCATAAATATCACATTTCCCCTCGGGTCTTTGGTTGTGTTGCATTTGTGCATATTCATAATCACAACCGAAACAAACTCGACTCTCGTGTTTTAAAGTGTGTCTTTATTGGGTAATCTAATACTCAAAAAGGTTATAAATGTTAAGACCCTTTAACATGTCGAGTTTTTATTTCTATGGATGTCACTTTTAATGAAAACCAATCATTTTTTTACTTCCAACCACTATCTTCAAAGGGAGACTCCTAATGAAGATAGTGTGTTTGAACCACTGACTTCACTACCTAATGCGTCGCTCAATCATACTTCATCCAATCCACCTTCGTCTCCTTCCTCATTTCTGTCAAGTCCTAGTCCTCTTTGTTCACCTAGTCCTTCATCAAGTCCATTGAGTCCTCTGACCAGTCCTAGTTCCCCGTCAAGTCCTCTGCCTAGTTCATCATCTTCATCTAGTCCTCCTAAGAATGAACCAACCAAACTACAAGTTTACTCAAGAAGGATAGAGCTCAATCTGAAACTGAATCAAGTCCCGTTATCCGAACCATTATCAGGTAATGAAATCACTCACCCTTCTTCTAATGAACTTGAGTTAAGTGATTTGGATTTACCTATTGCCTTGAGAAAAGCTACAAGGAAATGTACCCAACACCCTACCTCCCAATTTGTGTCATACCATAGACTATTTACTCAACATAAAGCCTTTATTACTACTCTTGATTCAATTACTGTTCCTAACTCGATACATGAAGCTTTTGAGGATAGAATTGGATACAAGCTATGATGGAGGAAATGAATGTGTCGAAGAAGAATGATACATGGGAAGTTGTGACTTTACCCAAAGGCAAGCAACCAGTGGGATGTAAATGGGTTTATACCCTTAACTACAAAACTGATGGCACCTTGGAGAGGTATAAAGTAAGGTTGGTTGCAAAGAGGTATACCTAAACCTATGGGGTGGATTATTATGAGACCTTCGCACCAGTAGTAAAGATGAACACAGTACGGATACTACTTTGTTTTGCAGCTAATTTGGTTGGTCTTTGCAACAATTTGATGTGAAGAACGCGTTTCTACATGGAGATTTGGAGGAGGAAGTCTTTATGGAGCTTCTGTTGGGTTTTGACAAGGATTTTGGAAACAATCAGGTGTGTCGACTTAAAAAGGCTCTATATGGTCTCAAACAATCCCCAAGAGCTTGTTTTGGTTGGTTCACGAAGGCAATACTTGAGATGGGTTACAAGCAAAGTAGAGGGGATCACACCCTATTCATCAAACATTCAAATGAATGTATGGTCACAACTCTACTTGTATAAGTAGATGATATAGTTGTGAATGGTAATGATGAAGCTGAACATAAGTCTCTTAAGAGCACTCTTGCTCAACAATTCGAGATCAAGGACCTTGGAAAGTTGAGATACTTCCTTGGTATTGAGGAGGCCTACTCTAAGAAATGTATTTTTATATCCTAAAGGAAGTATGTACTTGATCTTCTCAAGGAAACATGATGTCTCAATAGCAAGGCGGTGAGCACTCCTATTGATGCAAACCATAAAATAGGTGGACACGGAGAGAGTGGCATTGTTGATAAAAAGGAGATATCAAAGGTTAGTAGGAAGGCTTATTTATCTATTTCATACTAGGCTAGACAAAGCCTATGTTGTGGGAGTTGCAAGTCAGTTCATGCATGATCCTAAAGAAGAACATATGCAAGCTGTCTACCGGATTCTTCACTACTTCAAAGCTACTCCTGGAAAAGGTATTTTGTTTTAAAAGGATGAAGTGTGAAATCTTGAAGTCTATACTAATGCAGATTATGTTGGGTCACCAATAGATAGAAGGTCCACATCTGGCTATTGCACTTTTCTAGGGGGAAATCTTGCCACTTGAAGGAGTAAAAAACAAAATGTGGTTGCTAAATCAAGTGCTGAAGCTGAATTCAAGGCGATGGCGAATGAGATATGTGAACTTTGTGGCTCAAGATTGTCATTGAAGACCTCAAAGTGGAACACGAAGGAATTATGAGACTTTATGATAATAAATCAGCAATCAACATTGCTCACAATCCAGTTCAGCATTATCGAACCAAGCATATTGAGATAGACAAATATTTTATAAAGGAGAAGCTTGAATCTAGTTTGATCAGTATTCCCTACACTCCTAGCAAAGATTAGCTAGCAGATGTATTGACCAAAGGTCTACCAGTGTTGAGGTTTCAGGAGATTATCAGCAAGTTGGGGATGAAAGATATTCACTCACCAAGTTGAGGGGGAGTGTTGGAAAATCTCCTATAATCCCTCCCAAATCATTTGGGATATTATGTGATATTATTTGATTTGATTTGACTATGTGATCTGATTTTGTTAGTTGTAAATTAGCTACTGACAGAGATTAGGTCCTCTATTCTTGATTTTCTCACCTAATTTAAATCCTCTAGTCATGTATATATATACCATGTAATCACTTGATGATGATAAGTGAATATACATATTCTTTTCTACATAGCGTAAACAAGTAACACTACTGAAACTTGTGAATTGTGCTCCTTAAGGAACAGAAAATCATCAATCTATGTTTGCTCTAAGACTAGAGTCCCACTAAAATAATTAGTTGATAATAATCACAAATTCAGAACCGAAATCATTGTAAGATATGGATGGTGATATAAGAAGCATTCAAGATAACAGGTTCAAGGGTTATAAATGGGACCTGCTATCGTGGTCTAAGTTCTATTGATAGCTCAACTACTTTACAGGAAGAGTTGCCTATAGCTTGGCCAATGGAACAATTTGAGATTTTAGATTCTTATACAAAATAGGAAAAAGAAGCCTAGGTTCAGCATCAAAGTACTTACATATAATCTACTCCTACCAGGTTGCTGAAGGAGTTGGGGATTTCGCCACTCAGTCTGTTAAAGCTGAGGTCTCTGCAAAACAATTGAATGGAAAGGAGACGAATAGAATGAGAATATAGTTTTAACCAACTCTCACTAGACACTCTTAGTATACTTTGGAGGATTGTACAAACACAGACGGCATCACTGAACCTGCTAGTCCAGTTCAGATGTTCAGACATACAGGTCAAGTGCCAAGTGCCTATGCTTTATAGTAGACAATCATTTCCAGAGGCATTCATCGCATAAAATCAATGTTCATCAAGTTGGTCACACGCTGTAAATATGCAAAAATTCTGCCGTAAATCAGATTTACGACTTAGAAATTTTAATTTATACAACTAGAAATGCTACTCGGGCACTAAATTGAATGCATTCCCTGGAATGCAACATATTATAGTTCAAATCAAGAGATTCTATTTATCTAAGAGGAACGAAACTAAAGCTAATCATAATTTAATGAACATATCTCCTTCATAACATTTTATTCATCAATAAAGGGATGACAAGAAAATATCAGGGTGCTTAGAAAGTACAATATCAGATTGAGTGAATAAAAAATAGAAAATAAAGTGAGGATTTCGAAAAACAGGAAGGCATGATTCTGCAGTCCAATACAATTATCAATGGAGAAATTACAACCTAGTCAAACCTAAAGAAAAGGAAATGGAGTATATGATAAGGTGCACAGAACCACAGAAATTTGGTGATTCAAAATGTCCACAAAGAATAAGCATTGATGGTTGATGATGACAGAATGGCAAAAAGTTGCTGTTAAATGTAGCATTTATAAAATCTTATAGAGATGACCAGATCCTCCTTAGCAAGAGGTTAAAAGGCTATGACCACCGGGAAAGTCCGGATAGAGGTCGGGATCCGGGCCTCGATAAAGATACCGGCCCCGCTGGGGGGCTTGCTTACGCAATGGGTTTCCCAAATTGACTTGTGTAAAGATGCATTTGAAACCATGCTTTCATCCAAATAAAGAATGTAATGGCTAAAAAACATACGACAGTCAAGCATAAAACTCCAGTTAGATATTGTGGGGCTGAGATTTGAGGATGTAAACCACTGGAAGGAAGATTTCCAGATGATCAACCACTAGAAGCCTCCATTGAAGTTAGTAAAATAGATAAAAGGGGCACCACAACTAAGGTAAGAATTATTGTGGTTTTTATTCCTGGCAAAGTGAAAACAAAGAAAGAAAATGTCCATCTACTTCTGGACGAACTGTATATTCTAAGGTAGAGGCCACAATCACCAAACACTTAAATGCCACATCACAATTCATAATTCATCAATATCAACAGAAAAGATCAAAACACCATTGAAGTCAGTAAGGGATCTTCAAGCCATCTGAAATGGGTTCCTTAAGTGCAGCCAATAGTCAACCATAAACTAGTAGAAATTTCAGTCATTAAGGGTAAACTTATTTATTCTGCTTGGAATAGGAAAAGGGGAAAGCCGTTTTCCACTCACAATGTTTTTAAGTTCGTCAATTCTGCTAGATAACCAGGTAGCCCTCCTGTAAGATTGCAGCTCCTGAGAATCCTATAAGGGAAAAGCACCGATATTGTCACATTGCCAAGACGATTTGGCTCTCTTGCATTAAATAAACTATACGTGGAGGGGCAGTGCTCTCACAATGTCTTAATATCTTTACATTTAAGTTGTGGAACTGGGGAATTGGGTCCATCGAGGTCGCTTATTCTCCTGCATATCAAAATCAAATAGGAAAATTTATTAGATTGATACCATTTTAAAGAAAGGAGAGATGAAATTGAAATGCCAAACTTCCATACTGACAGATCGGACAATTTCTCCAAAAGTGAGATCCCGGAAGGAATTGGCCCTTGCAACCCACTTCCTTGAATAAACCTGATGATACAATTCATAGATTGAATTAGCTTGGGGGTATATCTATAAAGACCGACTTAAAAGGTGAAGAAGCATTAAGCCTTACAGCTTTTCAAGATTTGTCAAGTTCTGAATAAAATCGGGTATCTTTCCCGTGAACTGATTATCACCAAGTCACCTACAGTGCATCGAACGACAAGATTGATATGAGGAAGAAAGAATAGAAATATGTAAATATTAGCAGAGTTTGTGGAAACTGGAAACTAACAGGTCCTGTAATGCCGTCAATTCAACAAATCTCTGAGGCAGCTCCCTGGTGAAATTATTTGACGTAAGGCACCTGAAACAAGAAAATTCAATGGTATCACATTGGTCAATTGAACTTGAATGATGATATCTCAACAGATCACTCCAATTGATAAATTCCCCTCGCCAGACAAAATCATCAGCGAATAAATAACTCAATGAATGAGACAGAAATTTGCATCCAGAGACTCACAATCGAAGTAACCGGGACAAGTTCCCGAGCTCTGGAGGCAGAGGTCCAGAGAGCTGATTGATCTCGACGACTCTGAGCACAATGAGAAAGTTAAAATCTTGAAACATCAATCAAATTTGAAACAACGAAGAGGCCAAACGCGAGCGTCAGGATGAGTGGTCACTTACAATCCTTCTAGTGTGGATATGTTTCCCAGCTCCTTCGGGATTGGACCAGTCATTCGGTTTCCGAGCAGAGAACTGCACCAACGTCATCGCGTTTCTCCCAATCAAATAGAACATACGCTCGTGAGAGAGAGAGAGGGAGAGAGAGAGAGCACATACATGTTGCGCAACTTCGTAGAGCCCCATTCTTTAGGAATCGTGCCGTTCAGGTAGTTCCAGCTGACGTCACTATTTATAGAGACAGACGGCGGTGACGATAATGGTGATGAAGAAGAAGAAGAAGATAAAAAATGGAGAAAGGGGAAATGGAGAGAGAGTGCTTACAAGTTCTCGAGGAAAGGCAATCTGAAGAATCGAGGCGGAAGAGTACCGTTTAGAGACTGCTCCTTAAGAATTCTGTTTTCGCAATGGCACGAAGGCTTATTCTATCTTTACTTAAAAACTAGGCATCAAAATGACGTTAAAAAATGGCTATATTACATCAATCGATTCTATGCGATAAAACTCTTCGAAAATTGCCTCAAAAGAGAAAAGGTCTTAAATGAATATACATACATACATACATACATACATACATATATATTGCTTAATGAGAAAATCATGCACCACTCAAAACACAACCTTTCTATGCACTGATAAGACTCATACACGTAATAAGGAAATGATAGAATCATAATTCTCATTTTACCTCTACAATTAAAGTCATAGGGAGCATAACAATCATCAGTTTGATATGTGATTGTAATTTTTGTGTTTAACACTCACATTAATCACTAAAAATATGGTAAACTCTTTTATGATCTCATTTTAAATGTTAAGCACATAACACACGATTGTATCAATAGCGTAGGCAATTAATATTATGCTCCTGATTACTTCATGAGTAATTTTGATATGATAAATGACTTATGTATTGTCAATACATTTCGACCCAAAACTGGGCCAAATTTCTTTCGATGAAATGCTGATATGATGCAAAGAAACTCGGTTCAATGTTTAGCACGTCAACCGGTCAACTCTATAAAGAGATTGGTGCCCAATCGCGCGATTAATATCAAAGTCTAGTTAGGAGTTTATGATCATAAAAATTCATGAAATTGAGAGAGAGAGAGAGAGAGAGAGAGATGCTGACGACATGGGAAACGGTGTTGTTGTCGACGGTGAAATTTTTGCAGGTGACAGCATCTTTATTTTTATCATCAATCACTTTGTTGGCGCCCCATCCACCCTCGACCTCGCATGGATCAGCGCTGAAATCCCAGTTCAATTTTCCTAACGTCTCTGCTATTTCTCTCAACGCATCCACTGAAAGAGAAAAGAGCAAAACAAGTCAAACGAGACAGCAATATATCATGCGAAACAAGCACAAACCAGGTCAGATTCTCGTGTACTCGAGGTTGAACATAAGTAATTGGTGGGTTTTTTAACCTATAAAAGAAAGCACAAGAAACTCGGTACCCTTGCGAGCGGAAAACAGAAGATGGAAAAGGATCAGTACGAAGAAAGCAGTACAAGATTGGTGAATTTTCTTTTTTAAAAAAAATATCACCTTCGTCGTTGGGCAGAAGGGTGGAGGCAGCAGCAAAGTGAATAGTGCAGAGAAGGACGAGCACAGAGAAGAGAGATGGAGCCGATAAGAGATTCCTCATCATCTCAGTCTCAAGATCAACCCAGAGAGAGAGATGATTGTTATGTGAGTGGTCTTAGCTTCTTCATGCATTTACATACGAAAATAGGGAGAGTGGACGAAGAATTTTCACTCCTGATCGTCTGCATGCGAGAGCGAGACCGAGTGAGAGACAGAGAGAATGTCTGAAAGTGAGAGAAAGAGAGAGAGAGACGACCACAAGTCTTCCTCAAATGTAGAGGTATTCCATCTAGAATGGATTAGTAAAGCTTTTGTCGAACTCTTCTCTCCTAATTTTGTTCTTTCATTGACAATAGTCTTTTCCGTTGCTCTGAGTTTGCTATGACCACGTCTCAGATTTAGCTTATTATATAGTTTATCGAAGGTGGAGTCCAAGGAGTCCAAATTCCACGATTCTTAGAAACTTCAGCAGCTCATTAAGTAGTCCGAAAAATAATTAGATTCACTTTTTCGGGACACTTTTTTTCTCCTCTTTCTTTTGACTTCAATTGTAAGAAATTACTGTTCTTTTTAAAAATAATCCAGGGACTATGGCCATGAAGACCCGGTTACGTGGAGGCCAATGAAACACCCCGCAAGCCCTACAAATTGGTTTAGTCTGATTCGTCAGCCCCTAACCTGATATAGTTAGCACACCCTTGGTGGTATCATATATCTTGAATATAAATAATAAAAAAAGTTGTCCTATCAAAGTTGTTAAAAAAAAATCATATATGTCGAGTTTGGGAGCCAATATCTTAAGACTTTTTAGAACAATAGGCACCACTCTATTACATTCAATAGTGGGCGCTTGTACATTAGCATATCTAAGTCTCTATCGATGTTGACAGGTGTTTCACCCTTTCAACATGGAATTATGCGAAATAAATTAATACAAGTCAACTATACAACACTCTTTTTCGGAGAAATTATCAAAAAAAAAATTCTAAACTTATTATATTAAATAATAAAATTTTCAATTGTACAAATTCAGTCTTAAACTTTTTTACAGTTTACCAATATAGCCCACCTGGCTCTCGCCATGGTGACCAATAGAGGAAGAAGATAAAAGAAAAGGAAAGAAAATTTAAAATAAAATAAAATAAAATAAAAAATGTGGATTTTTTTTTTTTTTAAATTGCAAAAATTATCCACGTAATGGTTAGCTGTACCACGTAAGATAACTAGTCCACATCAACAATCTCCAATCAAAATTGACTAGTGAACTTAATTGGTAAAATTTAAAAATATTTATAACTTAATAAACATAATTGAAATGTTTAGGATTAAAATGGCGCATTATTACTTTACTTCCCATCTTTATTGTGGTGCTCATTAAAGCTCTTTTAACTTTGTTCACATACTACAACAATTAATTACTACCAGAAATATTAATATATATAGATCAGACACGTGTGGAGATGCCTGTGTCCATGCATGACTGTCTTTGTTTTTGGCTTCTAAAAAAGTCCAATAATTTTTAAACTCAAATATCTGAAAAATTATAAAAAGATTATATGAGAACTGTTGTGGCAAATGAAAGGTTTCAAGTGCTTATAATTTTTTTTTTTCAAACGTCCAAATTATGTGCGTAGAAATTTAAAGAAACTTTTAACTGTTTAAATAGTCATCGACGAAAAAGGCTGAAATTTTCCAATTACAGGACGAGTCATGGAATCGTAGCAAGGGGGGAGTTTTGTACTTTGACTTTGCTTTGGCCTAACATGGCCTCTTTTATCTCTGTTCCATGTTAGAAATGTAACTGCAGAAAAATCAAGGCACGTAAAACAAAAATTTAGACTTAGACCAAATAAAAATGGTTCCACGGACGACGTCATGCACAAGACCATCTTCTATGGACATCTAATCAGATTAATGTCGAGTCGTTGAGAGTTATTTTAATACTTGTCAACCAAAGTAGTTATATTCAACACGCAAGTTTGGTAGCTTTGAAAATTCCAAGTTAACTTTAAACCATGCATTCTAAGCATGGAATCTCGTCACTTATCTTGAAGTCTTTCTTGACTATGAGAAAACTATGTAGATTGAACATTTTCTGTTGGATATTTCAATAGTATTGAAATTTCGAAAGTTATTATTTTTTTAACGATTTTCGACCATCATCAATTTATAACTATTTTTGCCCGCCATTAATTCTAATGGTTTTATAACGTTTTCTAAAGTGGTTGGATTAGATCTCTCAATTAGACAAATACAAGAATAGTCAAATCTCAATCACCTCACTTTTTGATCTTCTAATTAAAGATAAGAGATTTCTCAAGCCCTATTTAGTCAACTGGATTGTTAGAGATATATTTAACATATTCTGTGATTCTGTTTATTATTATGCGGTCATGTATATTTTCTTTGATTGGTCTTAATTTGTTACTTTAGATAGTTATTATATTAAGCCTATTGAAGAGGCTCATGTGCTCTTTATTTGATATTGTACAGAATATTACATTTTCAGTCATTATAATTCTCAACTTGGATTGAAAAAAAAATTGAACTCCTCCACAGTAGATCTTAGTCAGTTTACTTGCCTAGCCGCCTGAAGCATTGTTAGTAGACTACACTATGACGTCGCTTCCTTAAAGGTAATTCGATGTTTGACCTTTAATTACTTTTTTTTTTTTGGTTGAAAACCTTTTAATTACACCCTTTTATTACTGTTGACACGGCGATTTTTGAACTCGACAAGAGTTGCCCGGTCAACCATGTAACGAGGGGACCATCATTGACGGATGGTAAAGTTCTACGACAAGAAACATGCATGCATACATTGGCGACAAAAGTCTCTGGAGACAATTATTCATTCTTGCCGACAATGAGAACCCGACCTCCATGATTTGGCAATTTACTTTTGCGTTCATACTCTAGAATGCGAAATTTACGCTAATGAGCTTCTTTGAATTTTTTATGTACCTCTTTTCTTTTTGTGATAGGAAACTTTCCACACGGATGTTTCGTCGTGTTCACAAGAAATGTCAATTTTTCACATCTACATGATGCTTCCATGAATGTCTTTACACATCGCACTGTGAACGTATCAGTACACGCATTAATGCAACTGAGAGTTGATTTTGACGCTAACGAGAGTAAGTGTGGGCTGGGTTGAAGATCTTCATTTAACCGGTGAATGTGTCAAATTTGGGAAAATGATCATATTAGGTAGGCATAATATGATTTTCAGCATATAATTAATAACAGTCGAAGCGTCCAATGTGAACCAGACCCATTTTCTCCCTTAAGTCTAATCATGGAAACCCATGACCCTCACGTATTTTATTTCTCTATTCCTTTGTTTTCCAATTTGATTTACATGTTTCGGATCTTGATATTTTCTAACTTTATTTTGATCTTAAATGCACATGTCATCATCTAGAGAGAGGAACATAGATTAAAAGACAATGCGAATAGATGAGATCCGCTACTTATTTTGTAAAAAACCATTTTTATGCTTTGCCAATTTCTTGACATTAACTCCTTTCCAATCTCTAAACCTTCCTATGTCCTATAAAAATTTCTAAACCACTAATGCTTTTCCATAGCGATATTGGTCATTAGTATTCATTTGAAAACATATCCCTTCATGAGTCATGGAAAAATTACCTCTATAGCTTGCCACCAATTTTATCTTAAACTAAAATTTAAATTCTTTCTTTTTTATAGTGACACGCAATTATTAAACTGCTGATAGTTATAAAATAGACAAAAAAATTTTTTTTCCCAAATATCACTATTTAAATAAAATTTCACCTTATAGTGATTTAAGGTGATTTTAAGAAATATAGATAGATGGAAAAATAAGCGACACGCAATTATTTAACTGATGATAGTTATAAAATTGACAATTTTTTTCCCAAATATTACTATTTAAATAAAATTTCACCTTATAGTGATTTAAGGTGATTTAAGAAATATAGATAGATGGAAAAATAAGTCATCTTACCTTATAGTGATGGCCCGCTCATTGAACGCTGTCCGACTTGCATTCTCTGACCCACCCGAGTTGCAAAAGTTAAAATCAAACACCAACGGTCAATGTCAACTCCACAGCGGCATTGACTTCAGTTAGTTCCCAAAATTCATTGCTTTGCATTGCACAAAAACGAACCATTCTTACTAAATTTTTAATACAGAGTTAAGAGAGAGAAGGAAGGAATGGCATGGCTTTGAATTGTCAGATTCTATTTATTAATTGGGTTAATACCCAAAGAACTCCAAACTAGTACACCTGTGACAAATTTACCCCAAACTATTTTTTTTTTACCATGAAAAATCCTAAATTGGTACACCTATGACAAATTTACCTCTACTAACCATAAAAAAAACCTAAACTGGTAAATTTATGACAAATTTACCCCAAACTAATTTATTCGACCTCCAAAAATCCCAAACGGGTACATTTGTAATAAATATACCCCATGTTAAATTGGATTAATACCACAAAAAAAAATCACAAAAATTGTAAATTGTGACAAAAGAAGAGTAAAATCTCAAATTGGTATACTAGTCAATTGTTATGTCATTTAACTTAATAATTTGATAGTAAATTTTAACGTAAACTAATAGATGATAAATTTATCACAAGTGAACCAGTTTGGGATAAATTTGTCAAAGGTGTACTAGTTTAGGGTTTTTGATGGTCAAAAAAATAATTTGGAATAAATTTGTCATAGGTGTACAAGTTTGGGGTTTTTCAGGGTATTAACCCTTATTAATTCGATAAGAAAGTGAAAAAATAACTCCTAGAGGTAATGGTCCACCAAGATAAGGTGCTTGTCGGATTCCACTTAATGCACCCCTTTTTTTTTTGTTCTTTTTCGGTTAGTTACTTAGGATACCAGATTTGGTTTCCAATTTCAATGGAGGTCTGCCGGTTAAGGAATCACGATTTACGAAGTTGCAGCAGATCTGCTGTTTTGCTTTGCTGGGTTGGAGTTGTAGTAGCAGCAGCAAATCACCCGCCTTCGATGTGGACACTTCAATTTTTGTTGTGGGATGCTAAGTGTCCACTTTGTCAATATTCACTCGGCAGGAAAAATGTTAAAAAAGTCTTAAATCTTTTATATTTATATTAATTTAATCTTAAACCTTTTTTAGTGCTAATTTAATCCTAAATTTTTTTACTTTGTGTCAATTTAGTCCTTTCTAGCTAATTTTAATTGAATTTTGCTGACTGGGGGCCGGCCGACTGACGTGGCACGATTAGCGATGAAGTGTACAACTTTTAATAATATTATAATATTTTTTTATTTTTATTTTTTCCTTTTCTTTTTCCTTTTTCCTTCTCCTCCTTCCTTCAGCCGGCGAGCCTCGCCGGTGGCCGCGAGGGTAGCCTTTTGCGGGGCGGTGAGGCTCGCCCTCGCCGGATTTGGCGAGGGTCAAGTCTCGCCTAGCCTCTAGCAAGGCCTTGGCCGCGCCCTTGGCTGGCGAGGCTCACCCTTGCCAAATCTGGCAAGGCCTTGGTCGCGAGGGCAACCTCACACTGGGCTGGCGAGGGTTGAGCCTCGCCGGCCATGGGCGAGCCTTGCCGCCCCACGCGAGGCCGCCCTCGCCCACCGGCCTCGCCGAGGTCCAGCGACTGACTGGACGAAGGAGAAGGAGAAGGGAAAAAATCAAAAATAAAAAACATTAAAATATTATTAGAAGTTGTCCATGTTGATGCCGATCGTGCCATGTCAACCAATAAATGCCCATTCTGCAAAATCTGGTCAAAATTAGCCGAAAAGGATTGAATTTGCACCGAGTAAAAAGATTTAAGATTAAATTTGCACCAAAAAATGTTTATGACTAAATTGGCACAAATGCAAAAGATTTATGAATTTTTAAATACTTTTCCCTTCACTCGGCGCCCATCTCTCAGATCTCAGGTGGAGCAGATGAACCCATTAAGCTTTCGATTTCGGTTTCAACTTGTTTGATTCTTTTGACATTAACCTAAGATCGTTTTGGGCATTGACTCATAATATAGAACCATAGATAGAATGGAAGTAGTCTGCTGATGAGGTAGTAATACACAATTTGCAAGAAACAGGGATTGGACAAGCAAGTTTCTCTAGATAATTTTTTTGCGGGTAGAAATACAAGTTTCTCTTCCATCATTTCTCAAAGATGGGAAAGATGAGATTGGCCGACCATCATCCACACTAAAGACATAAAAAATTCACATTTGCTAAGAGAAATTCTTGAGTAGCAACATGTAACAGGTTGAGCTCCTAAACAAAACCCGTCTAGAGCAAGAACGTGTCACTTCGCACATCTCTCCATTCAAACAAATGAAAAGCTTCCGTAATAAATTCCCTCCCTTGCAATGGCCACCGTCCACATCGTTATTGTGTGAAGAGGAAAAACTTGCAACATCGTCTCTCTTTGAATAACAATATGGAAAGAGACAGCACGAATACAAACACCAAACCACAAGCCATTGTCTTTAGGCTTTCCCCACTAATTAGTTCACAATACATAGTTAATGCACTGCATAACACTTGTTTTCTTTATATTATCTATACATTCAGTTTCAAACGTAAGCAAAAGAGAAACTTCAATGCAAAATTTAAGAGTTTCGTCTCAAGGATTACCAAATAAAGCCCTAGTTTGTTGAAGAACTAATATACTTAGAACACAATATGTTGGAATATAATATGCGGAAACGACAAGATCTTACAATTTACGTCAACGCGAAATCACCAGAGAAATAAACGAGAAATAATAAGGACACCGGGAATTTACGTGGTTCGAGTATCGATACCTACGTCCACGGAGAGAGCCAGCAGCAGATAATCCACTATAATTCGAGAATCAGAGTTTACAATCACTCACATGCTCAAGTGTTTCCCACACCTAGATTTAACCTCAAATTCAAAATATTTATAAACAAACAATTCACTTATACATAAACTCACAATACAGAAACCAAAAATAGAAAAACTCGCGCGGCTCTCAGCTTGACGTGTGCGGCTTGCGGCTCCTAATCTTTTCTATGTGCGCGGCTTGTGGCTTCTCGCAGCACCCCCGAGGGTTTAATATGTGTGCCCAACAAGTCAACTTTTGACACGGGCCCACCACCTTTTAATTTACTTCAACGTGGAAGTGGGGCGCTACAGGAAAAAAAAAAAAAAAAAAAAAAAAACCCACTTTCTTTCGTAGCCTTTTTATATTTGCCCAAAAGTCAAAATCTTGATTTTTGGTCCCTACCAACTTTCGGCTACCGAAGGCCCTTTTTTTTTATTCTATCTTTATTTCCTCTTTTGTAATCCTTGGTAGAGTCCAACGAAGTTTCTTCTACATGAAAAATCTTTATCAACAAAATTCAATTTAACAAAATGTTATTTGAATTCAAACTCAAAACATTAATTTAACACAACAAATCATTTTTTACTCTCTCTTCTACCAATAATCAGTATCTAGAAGTATTGGATAGAGATCATTAGCAGATGCAGACGAAGCAGTTCCAATCCATGGTCCATCAATGGACATACTCTTGGTGATATTCTCACCAACTGAATGATCTTCATCACCTTTAAAATGCTTCCTCATGGCCTCAATTTTCTCCTCAGTCATGATAATGCCCTCAGAGTCCAGCACTGGAACAACAACCTCGCCTTCAAGCATGCTAACCACAGATGACGTCAGCGGCCGGAGTACTGGAGTCGCATTAGTACACATCAGAGCTACCTTTATAAATGCCAGCGCCTCCTCTTTGTCCAAGTGCGAATTGAGCCTCCTATCAACTAGATCTATCAAATTTTCTCTCTCCTTCAAAAAGCGTGCCTAGAAATGGAAATGAAAAGTGAAAATATTTCCCTCTCAAGCTTCAGGTACTGATCAGCTGCAAAATATGCTCTAAATACTAAAATAGGAAGAAGTATATTATGTCCCTTGATTATTACGAGACAGATGCAGCTGATAAGCACCTGCTAGTTTTTCATCTTCGTTGCAGGGTATTATAAATGGATAAAAGAATCGAATGACTCAAATGCATAGCAAACATGATTTCTTTACCGATTTTAAATAAAATTTAGTAATACTACTGGTTAATCGGTTGCCAAAAAAATTACCAACACCGCTTTAAAATTGCCAGCTCTTATTAACTTTTAGGGATATGTTCAGCACAAGTCCTAAAACTTGTCAGCAAAGTGCAATTGAGTCCTAAAACTTATAAAAAGTGCAATCAAGTCCTAAAACTTATCAACTTGGTTCAATTCAGTCATTCCGTTAACATCGTTAGTTTATATTAACGGAAATTGCTGACTTGGCTTATTTTAATACTTTCTTTCTCCTACGTGGCAATTAGGGCAAGAAAAAATGTGCACATCAGCGAAACGACGTAGTTTTGTGGATATTGCCCATTATCAAAACGACGACGTCTCCCCCTCCGTTTCTTTACGACATCTCCCTTGGCGTTTTTGCGTCCATCCCTTCTTCCCCTCTCGAATCAACGCAACCCTAGCCCTAAATCTCGACGCAGATCACCGGTGCCTCGCGAGTTACAGTTCTTCGTCAAACGCTGGTGCGAGTACGCGCGACACTCATCCCATGAGAGCCTTGGCGGTGGATCGAGCGGTGCCGACGATGGAGGCTTTCACTAAGATTGAGCTTCGCAACCGATTTCCCTCCTAATAAACGGGATTCATGCTCGAGTTCTGGACAATTCCTGGATGGTTACCCTCATCCATCGCCTTCTGATGTCCTCGCCACCACCGATCAACACCAATGGCCGCTCCTCCGCTTGCTCTATCGAACTGTACAGCAGAAACTTCAGCAGCAACTTGTAAATGAGGCCCGTGTTCGTGAAATTGAAGTAAGTTCATCAGTTCTTGTTTTCGAGACATAGCAATTCGTGAAACAAATATCTTTTTCTCTTAAAATAAGTTCGATGCTTCTTTTAATTCACCTGCCATAAAATAGCCCTTGTTCATGAAGGAGATGTTGGGGAAGGAGTGTACTTTATCTGGGAGGGCAAGGTGAATTTGTTTGCACCGCTTGTGTCCATCCATAGGAATATGTTGTGGAGATTGATTGTCCCGCTTACTCTGTGCTAACATGACAGGCCGAAGTCTCTAGACCGGTTGACTCAGAGGACCCTGATTTCAAATTGAGCAAATATGATTATTTTGGCCACGGTGAGATACTGAGTTTCTTCTCTCATGTGTATTGGGGATTGTGATTACTTGTTGTGGTGTTCTTCAATTCTAATCTGCATCACTGTATTTGTGATTTGTCCATTAATGTAACTGATAATATAGTGTTTGATAATTTCTTTCAGGACTATGGCTGAAGTTATCTACAACTTCACTAATTATAGAATTTGTTCTAGATAGCGACATCTTCCTCTTGAAACTTCAAGTTCAATTGGTGGGGGGGGGGTGATGTGCGTATCTTCATCTCTGCATCTATATTTACTTGATTAGAAAGGGACATGAGAATAATGTTTTTTCAGACTAAGATAGCAGGGATATGGTATGATGTGGGTTTAAATCCATCTAATATATGTGTCCCTGTTATTTGTCAACACTAGTTTTAGAAAGCCAGCTTTGGCTTCCTGAACTGTCTATTTTGGTTGCGCTAATGACTGTCTTCATTTAATCATTTCAGGGACAACAATAGCGGTTCATGCTGCTGATATAATTGCTTTGTCAAAGGTGACTGATTGTTTCCTCTTCGTGTTTCTCTTGTAGTTCTATTCCGGTTGCTATAGTTCATGACAATGGTGCTTTGATTTTGATCGGCCGCTTACCTGCTTAGTGCTACCGCATGAGCACTGCCGTTTGCTCCAGCCTAAGTCAATATGGAGATCGGATGACACAAATGAAACGTGCAGTCATGTTGAGCGTATACTACACCTGGAACCCATTGAAGTATGTTTCAAATAGTTGCGCAGAGGTCGCTTTTCCTTTTTAAGCCTCATTTTTGTGCTAAATTAGTCATGGATTTCCTCTCACGCTTGAATGTCCCACTCGTCCATGGTGCAAATAGGCACGTTTAAATTGAACTTCTTTACATCACATTGTTCAGTACTTATTCACTGGAATCATCATCATGGCTGATAAATGCTACATGACTGTTACACAGTACATGCTTAGTGGTGTCACATGACTATGAATGTTTTCAAAGAACTGTAACTTAACAGAAATCAGTCAAAGATTAGATGGCCTAATGATATATTGCCTCAACAACCGGTTCTATCAAGAGTTATCCTCTTTTGGAATTATCTATGGATATCACATTTTCCTGTTCTTCCCCATTTTTTTATGCTTCTTGCTGTCCCATAATCCTTTAAGTGGAATCTATAGATATAGTTCCTTTTCACTGTCGATGACGGTACCAAATGATTTGTCTCATTGTCCATTGCTTACACAGTTCTTATGTGATGGAATCCAATGCACTACTTGATATGCTTTTTGTTGCTTGATGACGTTAAGAAAAGAAGATTTCTAGTTTCCATGAAATTAGGAAACTCATGTTGCGTGGAAATGTAAACAAGCTTAATTCATTTCGTGTGTTCTTTCAGTGAATGCTATTTGGATGATGATTTTTTAAATGTTCCATCAAAGGAAAAAAGACAGAGCACTCTCATGTATTTATGGAAATGAAGTCTGGGAAGCTTGTTTTCCTCTATATAAGCTGGAACCCATTGAAGTATGTTTCAAATAGTTGCGCAGAGGTCGCCTTTCCTTTTTAAGCCTCATTTTTGTGCTAAATTAGTCATGGATTTCCTCTCACGCTTGAATGTCCCACTCGTCCATGGTGCAAATAGGCACGTTTAAATTGAACTTCTTTACATCACATTGTTCAGTACTTATTCACTGGAATCATCATCATGGCTGATAAATGCTACATGACTGTTACACAGTACCTGCTTAGTGGTGTCACATGACTATGAATGTTTTCAAAGAACTGTAACTTAACAGAAATCAGTCAAAGATTAGATGGCCTAATGATATATTGCCTCAACAACCGGTTCTATCAAGAGTTATCCTCTTTTGGAATTATCTATGGATATCACATTTTCCTGTTCTTCCCCATTTTTTTATGCTTCTTGCTGTCCCATAATCCTTTAAGTGGAATCTATAGATATAGTTCCTTTTCACTGTCGATGACGGTACCAAATGATTTGTCTCATTGTCCATTGCTTACACAGTTCTTATGTGATGGAATCCAATGCACTACTTGATATGCTTTTTGTTGCTTGATGACGTTAAGAAAAGAAGATTTCTAGTTTCCATGAAATTAGGAAACTCATGTTGCGTGGAAATGTAAACAAGCTTAATTCATTTCGTGTGTTCTTTCAGTGAATGCTATTTGGATGATGATTTTTTAAATGTTCCATCAAAGGAAAAAAGACAGAGCACTCTCATGTATTTATGGAAATGAAGTCTGGGAAGCTTGTTTTCCTCTATATAAGCTGGAACCCATTGAAGTATGTTTCAAATAGTTGCGCAGAGGTCGCCTTTCCTTTTTAAGCCTCATTTTTGTGCTAAATTAGTCATGGATTTCCTCTCACGCTTGAATGTCCCACTCGTCCATGGTGCAAATAGGCACGTTTAAATTGAACTTCTTTACATCACATTGTTCAGTACTTATTCACTGGAATCATCATCATGGCTGATAAATGCTACATGACTGTTACACAGTACCTGCTTAGTGGTGTCACATGACTATGAATGTTTTCAAAGAACTGTAACTTAACAGAAATCAGTCAAAGATTAGATGGCCTAATGATATATTGCCTCAACAACCGGTTCTATCAAGAGTTATCCTCTTTTGGAATTATCTATGGATATCACATTTTCCTGTTCTTCCCCATTTTTTTATGCTTCTTGCTGTTTCATAATCCTTTAAGTGGAATCTATAGATATAGTTCCTTTTCACTGTCGATGACGGTACCAAATGATTTGTCTCATTGTCCATTGCTTACACAGTTCTTATGTGATGGAATCCAATGCACTACTTGATATGCTTTTTGTTGCTTGATGACGTTAAGAAAAGAAGATTTCTAGTTTCCATGAAATTAGGAAACTCATGTTGCGTGGAAATGTAAACAAGCTTAATTCATTTCGTGTGTTCTTTCAGTGAATGCTATTTGGATGATGATTTTTTAAATGTTCCATCAAAGGAAAAAAGACAGAGCACTCTCATGTATTTATGGAAATGAAGTCTGGGAAGCTTGTTTTCTTCTATATAAGCTGGAACCCATTGAAGTATGTTTCAAATAGTTGCGCAGAGGTCGCCTTCCTTTTTTAAGCCTCATTTTTGTGCTAAATTAGTCATGGATTTCCTCTCACGCTTGAATGTCCCACTCGTCCATGGTGCAAATAGGCACGTTTAAATTGAACTTCTTTACATCACATTGTTCAGTACTTATTCACTGGAATCATCATCATGGCTGATAAATGCTACATGACTGTTACACAGTACCTGCTTAGTGGTGTCACATGACTATGAATGTTTTCAAAGAACTGTAACTTAACAGAAATCAGTCAAAGATTAGATGGCCTAATGATATATTGCCTCAACAACCGGTTCTATCAAGAGTTATCCTCTTTTGGAATTATCTATGGATATCACATTTTCCTGTTCTTCCCCATTTTTTTATGCTTCTTGCTGTCCCATAATCCTTTAAGTGGAATCTATAGATATAGTTCCTTTTCACTGTCGATGACGGTACCAAATGATTTGTCTCATTGTCCATTGCTTACACAGTTCTTATGTGATGGAATCCAATGCACTACTTGATATGCTTTTTGTTGCTTGATGACGTTAAGAAAAGAAGATTTCTAGTTTCCATGAAATTAGGAAACTCATGTTGCGTGGAAATGTAAACAAGCTTAATTCATTTCGTGTGTTCTTTCAGTGAATGCTATTTGGATGATGATTTTTTAAATGTTCCATCAAAGGAAAAAAGACAGAGCACTCTCATGTATTTATGGAAATGAAGTCTGGGAAGCTTGTTTTCCTCTATATAAGCTGGAACCCATTGAAGTATGTTTCAAATAGTTGCGCAGAGGTCGCCTTTCCTTTTTAAGCCTCATTTTTGTGCTAAATTAGTCATGGATTTCCTCTCACGCTTGAATGTCCCACTCGTCCATGGTGCAAATAGGCACGTTTAAATTGAACTTCTTTACATCACATTGTTCAGTACTTATTCACTGGAATCATCATCATGGCTGATAAGTGCTACATGACTGTTACACAGTACCTGCTTAGTGGTGTCACATGACTATGAATGTTTTCAAAGAACTGTAACTTAACAGAAATCAGTCAAAGATTAGATGGCTTAATGATATATTGCCTCAACAACCGGTTCTATCAAGAGTTATCCTCTTTTGGAATTATCTATGGATATCACATTTTCCTGTTCTTCCCCATTTTTTTATGCTTCTTGCTATCCCATAATCCTTTAAGTGGAATCTATAGATATAGTTCCTTTTCACTGTCGATGACGGTAGCAAATGATTTGTCTCATTGTCCATTGCTTACACAGTTCTTATGTGATGGAATCCAATGCACTACTTGATATGCTTTTTGTTGCTTGATGACGTTAAGAAAAGAATATTTCTAGTTTCCATGAAATTAGGAAACTCATGTTGCGTGGAAATGTGAACAAGCTTAATTCATTTCGTGTGTTCTTTCAGTGAATGCTATTTGGATGATGATTTTTTAAATGTTCCATCAAAGGAAAAAAGACAGAGCACTCTCATGTATTTATGGAAATAAAGTCTGGGAAGCTTGTTTTCCTCTATATAAGCTGCCCTCGCCCTTCGAACTTTTGCTTCATCAAATCAAAAGCATCTAGAAAGGAGAGAAAAAGGTACTGTTTGGGGGCATGAAGTAAAGGGAGTTACGTGACAAAGCCGGCTTTTTGGATTTTCGAAAGTTTCAAACCCCCCGTTCGGGACTTTGCACGCCTTGACAAATTCTACTGCTTTTGACTTCTGACGAATGTTAGCTTGCGCGACTCTCTTTCTTGGCTTTTCGTCAGAAGAAAGGAAAGAACTTTCCGAGCAGGCCCTCTCTTGTTTCTTTCAAAAGGGTTCCTTTCCTCGAGCATTCGAGCATGCCAGTTTCGTTCTCAAGTTCATCATCACAAAGTCAGAGCATTAGATAGGACTGTATGAGCAGGTCTTCTTTAAGTATATCCTGCATTGATTTTTGTTAAGCTGGGAACAGATTTTTCTTATGCTCGGCACAATTAGTTTCGGCTAGAGTCTGAGCGATGAATTCAGTTGAAATGATTAATGTTTGGTTAAACCCAAATGAGATTACGAAGTTGGTCTTCCGGTTCGTGATAGTTTGACTCATCTGTTCATCAACTATTCTTTTTTTTTGGCCCATTAAGTCATCGTGTTGACCTCTCTTTGCCACGATATTTAGCATCTGGCTGCTCTTTTAGATTAATCATCAATTCGACAGTCAAAGACATCGCCAGAACGAGGAGAACATAAGCATCCCGGACTCGGGCACGCTTCTTTTAGGCCGTAAGGTGAATCTCGGATTCATGGCAGGAGGTCTTGTACCATATTATGAGGAGCACTCTTACCGCAGCGACAATGATATAGCCGGCGAAAGCGAAAGGACTGAGAAGCTGATAGGAGAGGCAAGGGAGGGTCTGATTCGTGAAGAGAGCGTCGGTTTTCTGAAATTGATTGTAGAAGTAACCGGCGATGGCAGAGTTCGAGATGGAGGGGCAGTGACTTACGAAGGCAATGTCTTCGCGGATGAGAACGGGGTACCACCCGATGTGAGCTGTGTGTACGCGATGAAATCTGAAGACGACAACGCATCTGCAGCACTTGATACGCTATGACATCCTGCCACAAGAGATCGGCCGAAACGAGATGACGATTCACTGCAGAAACAACGGAATCCTGAGATGATCTTCGTGATCTCCAGATGCCAAATATAATCTCTAATGGGGATTCGTCTCGATAATATCGGTGTGTAATATGTAATGAAAGGTATCTAGAGATAAAGAAGTTTTTTTAACTCAAAACGGCCGAACATTCCCTCCACCGCAGCCTTCTTTTTGACATTATGTAAGTTGTGAATATATATGGAGACTGTACTGAGGTGCTCAACAGAAATAAACTCCTATTCAAACAAAGAAACTGAAAAGGAACATGCACGTACCACGGCATGCTGCCTTAGATACACGGATGCAAAACAAAGTTGCTCTTTTCTTAGGCAGATAAATTTGCACATTGCACTTCTGCAGCCAAGAGGCAAAGAGACGGATAGGATATTCTCAAATGTATACAGCAAAAGGGACGAGTCATTAAACACAGTCCCAACATGTTCTCTGATAATTACAAAATCACTGAAATTGATTGCTACAAAACACTACAAACCCACATCATACCATATCCATGCTATCTTAGTCTGAAAAAACATTATTCTCATGTCCCTTTCTAATCAAGTAAATATAGATGCAGAGATGAGGATACGCACATCACCACCCCCCCACCAAATGAACTTGAAGTTTCAAGAGGAAGATGTCGCTGTCTAGAACAAATTCTATAATTAGTGAAGTTGTAGATAACTTCAGCCATAGTCCCGAAAGAAATGGTCAAACACTATATTATCAGTTACATTAATGGACAAATCACAAATACAGTGATGCATATTAGAATTGAAGAACACCACAACAAGTAATCACAATCCCCAATACACATGAGAGAAGAAACTCAGTATCTCACCGTGGCCAAAATAATCATATTTGCTCAATTTGAAATCAAGGTCCTCTGAGTCAACCCGTCCAGAGACTTCAGCCTGTCATGTTAGCACAGAGTAAGCGAGACAATCAATCTCCACAACATATTCCTATGGATGGACACAAGCGGTGCAAACAAATTCACCTCGCCCTCCCAGATAAAGTACACTCCTTCCCCAACATCTCCTTCATGAACAAGGGCTATTTTATGGCAGGTGAATTAAAAGAAGCATCGAACTTATTTTAAGAGAAAAAGATATTTGTTTCACGAATTGCTATGTCTCGAAAACAAGAACTGATGAACTTACTTCAATTTCACGAACACGGGCCTCATTTACAAGTTGCTGCTGAAGTTTCTGCTGTACAGTTCGACAGAGCAAGCGGAGGAGTGGCCATTGGTGTTGATTGGCGGTGGTGAGGACATCAGAAGGCGATGGAAGAGGATAACCGTCCAGGAATTGTCCAGAACTCGAGCATGAATCTCGTTTCTTAGGAGGGAAATCGGTTGCGAAGCTCGATCATAGTGAAAGCCTCCATCGTCGGCGCCGCTCGATCCACCGCCAAGGCTCTCGTGGGACGAGTGTCGTGCATACTTGCACCAGCGTTTGACGAAGAACTGCAACTCGCGAGGCACCGGTGATCTGCATCGAGATTTAGGGCTAGGGTTGCGTTGATTCGAGAGGGGAAGAAGGGATGGACGAAAAACGCCAGGGGAGATGTCGTAAAGAAACGGAGGGGGAGACGTCGTCGTTTTGATAATGGGCAATATCCACAAAACTATGTTGTTTCGCTGACGTGCACATTTTTTCTTGCCCTAATTGCCACGTAGGAGAGAGAAAGTATTAAAATGAGCCAAGTCAGCAATTTCCGTTAATATAAACTAACGGTGTTAACGGAAGGACTGAATTGAACCAAGTTGACAAGTTTTAGGACTTTATTGCACTTTTTGTAAGTTTTAGGACTCAATTGCACTTTGCTGACAAGTTTTAGGACTTGTGCTGAACATATCCCTAACTTTTATCAGCAGAAATTATTTGTGGGTATCATTACATGAAACGGTAGACTCGCCCTTCAATGTTCTTGATTATGCAACTCAGGTGACAATCAGATTTAACGAGGACTAACGATGATTGTTTTTGCTAATGACTGGCTTACTTAAAGCAAAACAAAATCTAACTTAAGGACTCAACTATATGAATGTGAAAAAAATTTATACCTCAATCGAAAATATACGGATATTCGGGTCAAGTTATGGTCTTGAAAACTTTTTAATTTAACAGAAATTGAAAAGATTCAATTGTAGTGGAAGTACTTGCTTGATCCTAATGAAACTATAGGGAGTATGGATGTGAGAGTGAGCTCAAAAGAGAAATTGCCAAATTCAATTGCGAATGACGAGCACAGAGAAGAGATATTGAGCTGAAAAGAGAATCATCATCATTTCAGTCTCAAGCTTGATGCATAGAGAGAGAGAGAGGGAGAGGGAGGGGGGAGGAGGGGAGGGAGTGGTCTTCACGAGAGAGGGAGAACAGACAAAGATTCTTTGCTCTTGTATGTTTGCATGTGAGAGTGAGAGAGTGATGTGTGAAAGTGAGAGAGAGATGACCCCAAGTTTTCCTCGGATTTGTTGTTAAGCTTTTGTCCAAGTCTTCTATGTATTTGTATTCATCCGGAATTGAGTGAGCTTTGGTTCGACTTTTCTTGCACAATAACTTTCTTGGACTACAAATTTTCCAGAAAGAGAGAGAGAGAGAGTGGTCTTCACAAAAGAGGAGAACAGACAAAGACTTTGCTCATGTACATCTTGATGTGAGAGACCGGAGGCTAATGGGGCTCCGCCAATTGGACTCTTCCGCAGGTCGAGAGCCTATAAAAGGAGGCCTCTGGACGCTGACGGGAGAGTTCGGAGGGGTTCAGGACAGAAGAGAGAAAAGCGAGGAAAAAAAAGGTCCGCGGTGAGAAATCGAGAGAGAAACAGAGAACGAGCGAGTGTCCTCCGGCGACGGGCACACACGAAACCCGGCCGACAACCTAGCGACGTCAGTTCCCTTCCCGAGCCGAACCCACGGTAAGTCTTGGTTCGAATCTTGTTTGTTCTCCTTTCGGGTTCGTCGAGTTCCTGAGGATTTTGGCTCGGAGGCGCGCGGGGCGACCGGACATTGTCCGATCTATCGAGCTCGCTCTCATTCGCCGCCCCCGAGCTGTTTAGGGAGCACCACCGACGGCCCCTTTTTTTCCCTCGTCGTTCTGTTTCTGTGCCCTGATTTGGGCTTGCCGGACCGGGCTACCGTTGTCCGGTTCGTGCGTGTTCCGATCCCGACTATGTTATGCTTTGTTGCTGTTAGGCCCTGGGTTGTCCCTTGCGGTTTATCTCGGTCCCGTTTGAGCTTTCGCTTGTTACTCAGACTGTGCACGCCACCTGCTTGATGAATGGCCTACGTAAGATGCTCGTTCGTGTTCTTTGTTGATGGCCGAGACTTGCTGATTTTCACGTTTGTACTGAGCGTAAATGAGTCGTCCCCATCGAAGTCGAGTTTTGCTGGTTCATTGCTTGCGGATTTTGGTCTGAGCTTGAGTTTCGGATATGTCGACCTTCTCCTCATTCCATGCCCACCACCTGCTCGACGGAATGCTTGAACCAAGCTTGTGTAAACCTGTCTCTGTGCTATGCATTGGAGCTGACCGCCATGTGTTTGTGATAATGCCTAAACGAAGCGATTTCCTCGTTTGAGGAATTTTTTTTTTTCCGAAACACCTGGATGTTCTTTTTTAGAAAAATCATAACATTCGTCCTTAGTTCACTCAGTTTGCATTCACTTTCCTGTGATTCGAGTTCACGACTGTACGTTTTTTTAAGTTTGAGGATCGAATGTGTTAGTAAGTCCATTAGCGTTCTGGGCTTGTTTAATGTGGGGAGTTTGAGTGTGATTCAGCATTGACAATTTTGCTATGACCACATCTCAGATTTAGGTTATTATACAATTTATCGTTGGTGGAGTCCAAATTCCATTATTCTTAGAAACTTCATTACCTCATTTAGGGATATGGCCGTGGAGACCCAATAATGTGAAGGCCAATGAAATACCCTTCAAGCCCTACAAATCAGTTAAGTCCAAATCTTCGGCCCCTGACCCAATATTATTTGCATGCTGTTGGTGGTATCATATATGTTAAATATAAATAATGGAAAGAGTTGTCCTATTAAAGTAGTTACAAAACAAATATATCATATATGTTGAGCTCGGAATCTAATTTAGACAGACAAAATAATAATATCTTAGGATTTTTTAGGACAACAATTGAATTGCACGGTCGTGGAAATTGAAACATTTGGCACCATAGTCTATCCCATTAATTAATGGGTGCTTGTACATTAGGGTATCTAAGTCTCTATTGATCCATGCTCTTTCTTGAGTTGCTTATAAAAGCTCTTTAACCTGGTCCAGAGATGACAACAATTAATTAATACCAGAGCAATTAATATATGTAGACCAGACACATGTGGAGATGGATGTGTCCATGCAAGACTTTCTTTGTTTTGGCTTCTAAAATGTCCAATCATTTTTAAACTCAAATATTCGAACATTATAGAAAAATAAATCAAAATTTCAAGTGCTTATAAATTTATTTTAGAAAAAAAGCCAAGTTATGTGCGTACCTAGAGATTTGGAGAAACTTTTAACTGTTTACATAGTAATCGTTGAAAAAGGCTGAAATTTTCCAATCACAGTGTGAGTCATGGAATCGTCGATGGAGCATGTTCTTGGTTTGATCGAATTTGGAACCGGAGCGTGAGGGTTTTGTACTTTGACTTGCTTTGGCCAAACATGGCCTCTTTTATCTCCGTTCCATGTTATAAATCTAGACACCAACAGCAGAAAAATCACGGCACCTAAAACAGAAGTTTAGACTTAGACCAAATACTAATGGTTCCACGGGTGAAGTCATGCACGAGACTTAAGCAAACGTCATCTTCAATGCATGTTTAATCAGATTAATGTCGAGTCATTGAGGGTTATTTTAATATTGTCAACCAACGCAATTATATTGGACTCGCAATCTGAAACTTTGTTTTGGAGGCATCAGACACATCAACCCCTGGTCAAATAAATTAGCAGAAGTGGGATACGAAAACTTTCTTCCATGACTTAAATTTTTTTGAGTCGGTCAAACCAGCACAAGAAGGACCTGCGATGTGTCCATTCGTACTCCAGCCAGATAAACTAGCAGAAGCGGGAAAATCATTGATCTTCTAGGGAAGGCTTGCTCACAATATGAAACTTTGTTAACTTTTAATAATATTTTATTTTTTAAAATTTTTATTAACTTTTTTTTTTCTTTCTTCCCGACCGGTCGTCAGACCAACTAGAGGCTAAGGTCGGTGAGGCATTGACAAGGCCTCGCCATCGTGGGCGAGCTCGCCCTCGCCTATATTTGGCAAGGGCGAGGTCTCGCCTCGCCATGGGCTTGGCCTCACCAGTGGCCGGCAAGATTTGGCCAGTTCAACAAGCTAGAATAAGAAGAAGAAAGAAAAACAAAGAAAAAAAGAAAAAATATATATATCCTCGCCAGTGGCCGGCAAGGTTTGGCCAATTTAGCAACTGGCTATAATAAGAAGAAGAAAGAAAAACAAAGAAAAAAAATCGAAAAAAATATAATATATTAAAAAATTGCCACATTAGTATCAGTCAGCTGGTGCTAACCGGCAACCATGTAAGTGCCGGCTAGCCAAATTGCAAAAAATTTAGGATTGAATTGACAAAAAAAGAAAGATTTAGGACTTAATTAGAAAAATTGCAATATATTTAGAATTGCTTTGGTAATTTTCCACAAAGATGGACCGTGAAGAATGATTGAAGATTGTTTCATGCAAAGCCACAGTTCAGTGTTGTAATTAATTGCGATTCACGACGACTGGTTGTGCGCTACAAGTAGAACTCTTGGTTCTGAATGCATTGAAGCCATCGCTTGCTTAAACCTAATCTGATGCTGTTTGGCGGTTCTGCTGCATATTCTGGATATCATTAAGCGAATGCTTTGCAAGTCATTGTTATCAGTTGGATGTCTTAACATTCCATCCTTCGTGCGGCCTTCATCAAAGGAAAATATCTCAACACTCTCGCGGGTTTTCCCTGCTTTGGTCGGACGCTTTCCTCATCAAATGCGTCGTCGACATTATCCCGTTTCATCTCCCTCACAAAGAACCACAAAGTGGACAAAATTCCCAATATCTCGTCATTAACGTATCAAGTGCAACCACTCGGACAAGAGTCGATTTTCTCATATCCAGGCCCCAACTCTTTCTCCATCTTCTTTGCCTCCTAATGAGAGGAAGGCAAAGATGTTCCTGTTGGAAAAGCTTCAATCGACATCTTCAGCAATTTCGTAAAAGGGTTTGCAGACCAACCACTCGAAACTTTTAGTTGATACAAGAGCACAATTTGGATGAAGAGGTTCATCACAATCACCACCATCGTCAACAATTTGGTAGTTTTTCTACTTCACAAGTAATTAGTAGTTTATCAACAATTCGATCAAGATAAAATACTGTATTTACTGAACTACTGTCGTTTTACCAGCATTAATGTCTTTATAGACGTTAAAAAGATGGAGTATACTGATCAAAAAAGCATATAAAAGGAAAGATTTCGAAGACATGCCAAACATGTTTTCAAAATTCCCATTCTTATTGAATTTTTTGGTTTTTCAAATTAAACATGTATGCAAGAAAAAAAAATCGAAAACTATTGAATACATTTGATAATAGTAGTAGATATTTAGTTTCATATTGTGTTAAGCAATAACAAAGTAAATTGAATTAATTACATATTAGCTTAATAAAAATATAAAATGAAAGATGATTAATTAAAGAAGGAATTTCTTATGAATCCATTGAAAAATGAACTTATTTTGTAAAAAAAAAAAAATTGATAGATTTCCTGCTTCGTTAAATTAATAGTTCATCAACAATCAGATCAAGAAAAAAATAATTCTTTAACCGATTAATCTCATTTTACAACAAAATTGAAAATATATTCTATTTTGAATATCACCGAAATGAATAATGCGTTTATTTGAGTAAAAATAAATTCCTGTAAATTAATTTTCGGGACTTTCATGCGTTTACTTGAAAATCATTCGTGGTGAAAGAAAAATATTCATACATAATGTGTTTATTTGAGTAAAAGAAATTCTTGTAAATTAATTTTTGGGACTTTCATGCGTTTACTTGAAAATCATTTACGGTGAAAGAAAAATATTCATACATAGTATAAGGAAAATGAATTTCTTAATCTAAAAAGGGGAAAACATTTTTTTTCAAAAAAGATTTTCATGGAAATCTTTTTCCCTTATTATGAATTTTTTTCTAAAACAAACATATTTGAAAATTAAAACTTTTTCCCGAACAAAATAGGCCCGAAGGTTGGATCTTCGAGAGTATCTCACATGAGAATCACGCAAAACCTTGTGTCCATTTTAACATCATGTGTAAGGTGTTAAGCAAACATTCCCTAAAGTAATTTTGAAGTTTAACAAAACTTATCCGTAGTAAAAAAATTTGATTCTAATGATAAGTATTTTTTAGGTGGAAAGTCTTATGGGATATGATCAGATAGAATCAATCAGAACCAAAGTTGTGGCTTAATTATTTATTTCCTTATATGTTTTGTCAAACGGCTAGGAATGAGGCAATATACTCGCACAACAATTAATGGCGATTGGTTGGATTTCCTACCTTACATAAACCTCTGATTGGTTTTTAATAGTGGAATCCGGCTAATAGGTTTATAATGTGGGAGAGTGGACCTAGGCTTGCAAAAGTCGAATCACTAAAATCTTTTGTGTGCAATTCTCTATCATTTACTCTCTTTATTTTAATTGTGATAGAAATGCACATCCGTAAGATCTGACCACCACACTCTGTCACCAAAAGCTGTATCTTCATAATATTACTTTAATTTCTTCTGATTTCCGCAATATCACTTATTCACCCCCTTTAGGTGATAGATCTAGCTATAACAATTGATATCAGAGCATGGTTATTCTTTATTGAAGTGATTCATTACTTCTAAGTTAACGATATTTCTATGGCTATTAATATTGCATCAGGACTTATGGAAGGACAGAGTTACACAAGGTCTCCGTACTTTAATGGAAATGACTACAACATCTAGAAGAACAAGATAAAAGTATTCATCAGATCCAAGGATCCCTTAGAGTGAGACATAATTCTGAAAGGTGTAAGACCTTCAGCCTCTTCCTCAAAGGATACGGATAGCAAAAAGCTTGAAGTTGAAGCTATGTCTAAGGCAGAAATAACCAAAAGAGAAGTTTTAGATGCTAAAGCAGTTTATTCTTATATTGTGCCTTATCTCCCTCGAAATATAACCGCATATCCTCATGTAAGTCTGCTAAAGAAATTTGGGATAGGTTGCATGTGACGTACGAAGGAACTGATCGGGTTAAGAAGACGAAGGTAAACATTCTTTTCCAGCAATATGAAGCCTTCAAGATGAAACCTGAAGAAATCGTAATTGGCATCTTGAACGAATTTACTGACATTGTCAACGAGCTGGCATATCAAGGGCAACCTATATAAGATCCTATGAAAGTGAACAAGATACTTCGAGGACTATCAAAAGAATGGAACAACATTAAGACGTCCATTCAAGAAAGTCGAAGGATATCATCTCTCTCCGTGGATGAACTCATGGGAACTCTCCAATCTTATGAAGAAGAATGTCTGACCGATGAAAACACCAGAGGTAAGAAAGTAATAGCTTTAAAATTTAATCTTGACTCTGATGATTCAGATTTAAAAGATGACGAAGAAGACGACAAGGAAATCGCACTCATCGTGAAGAAGCTTCAAAAGATGGCCATAAAAGGAAGGAAGTTCAAAGAAAAAAAAAACCCATTTAGATCATCTGAGCAAAAAAGAAACTTTATTGGAAGAGATGAAAACAAAAACGTGGTTTGTTTCAAGTGCAAAAAGCGAGGACGCATCAAACCTAATTGTCCCCTTTTGAAGAAAGAAAGAACAAGTATGAGAAAACAAGGAAAGCGTTGAAGGCCGAAGCATGAAGCGACATTGAGTGTGAGGAAAGCGACGAAGATTATGCTAACACTTGTCTGATGGCAAATTATGATTCTGAGGAAGAAATTGAGGTACCAAAGAATAAGAAAAACAAGTGGTACAAAAATAGCGGATGCTTGAGACACATGATCGGTGACCCAAGTAAGTTCATTGAACCTACAAATTTTAATGATGGAAGCATATCTTTTGGAGGGAACAACAAAGAAAAGATTATTGGTAAAGGAACAATTGAGATTGGAAACCTAACCATAAGAGATGTATCCTTGTCAAAGGACTCAATTATAATTTGATCAACATTAGTCAATTATGTGACGCTGGGTACAAGATCTGCTTTCAAGAGGACAAGTGCTCAAGAACAAGCAAAGATCAGAAGCAGTCTTTCACCAAAAGGAAACATGGAAATATATACTTAATGGATATAAAAACTGATGATATTCAGTGTCTTGTATCAATTGAAAATGAAAAAAATTTTTTGGCATAGGAAGCTTGGACATATCACTACAATGCTAATTTCGGAACTTTCTTCGAAGAGACCGGTACGAGGATTACCAGATCTAAAGTTCGAAAGATTTGAAGTTTGCTTAGTGTGTGCCCTTGGTAAACAGGTAAGAAACTCTTTCAAACCCATTAATTATGTAACTACTAATCGTGCCTTGTAGTTTCTCCATACCGACATCTTCGGACCAACAAAAACACAAACAATAATAGTTGATTATTGTACAAGGTACACGTGGGTTTTCTTTCTTGCATACAAGCATAAATCATTTTCTCACTTTTCAAAATTTGTAAAAAGAATTCAAAATGAAAATGGATATTCAATTCTTGTACTAAAACGGATCATAGAGAAGAATTCAAAAATCAAAATTTCATAAAGCTCTTGTGAAGAAAGTGGTTTTGAGCATCAATTTTTGACTCCCTATGCACCTTAACAAAACAGTGTAGTAGAGAGGAAAAAAAGGTTCTTGCAAGAAATGGCAAGAACCTTTCTTGTTGAAAGAAAAATTGCATCATACTTTTAGGCAGAAGTTGTTTCAACAGCATGTTACATAATCAACCGAGTTTTCCTCATACCTTCATTAGTAAAAAAATCCCCCATGAGCTTTTCAAATGTAGAAAACCAAATATTTCATATTTCCGAGTATTTGGTTGTAAATGTTTTATCTTGAGAAATGCTAATGATCGGCCTGACAAGTTCGATAAAAGATCAAACAAAGGAATCTTTTTGAGATACTCAACCACAAGCAAGGCGTTCAGAGTTTACAATAAAAGATCTCATATAGTAGAAGAATCCATCGACGTAAAGTTTGATGAAAATCTTGAAATACTTGAAGATTTTGATCAAGGAGAACAACTATCTGAAGCAGCTCAAGAACCAATAGAAAGAAGACATCAGATTCAGATAAACAGATTTAGCAATCTGAAAAGACTAAGAAGCCTGACAGTGAGAAACCCCCAACATAAATGTAAAATGAGAGAATCGAAACTTATAATTCCAAAGTCTGAAAGAGTATTTTCCAATCAAATACATTTATCTCTGTAAGCAACATTGTGTAAACATTTAAAGATTGAGAGTGTGTGAGCAGTATCCATACGATCTTGAGTATTCATTGCTCAAATTTTGTAACCTATGATTGGTTATTAATAGTGGAATCCGACCAATAGATTTTCAGCGGGAGAGTATATGTAGGCTTACAAAAGCCAAACCACTATAATCTTTTGTGTGCAATTCTTTATCATTTACTCTCTTTATTTTAATTGTGATAAAATTGTATATCGGTAAGATCTAACCACTACACTCTCTGTCACTAGAAGCTATGTCTTTGCAATATTAGTTTAATTTCTTTTAATTTCTGCAATATCATCTATTTACCGCTCCTCTAGGTGATAGATCTAGCCATAACAGAAGACACGACACGAGAAAAATGACGTCGTATGGCAAGATATACGTACATTTAAAAGGCATCCCTATGGTGAGTGGTGATCATGATGGCATCCCTAGTATTGAGAAGTGAGGATTCTTTATTCAATTATCCCATAAAATATATCCATATTTACACTTTGCTGTGGTGCTTACTTTATTATCAATATGTATTTTGATTTTTTTTTAAAAGGAAAACTTCAATGTTAACTTTCATTTATTTCTTGCCAAATTTTAAAGTACTTAATTCAGCTAAAGAAATCGACATTTCAAATCTAAAATTGGCTAAAAGGCACGGCCCCTCAAACAAGATTCAAGTCAATCTCCATTGCCTTTTTTTCTTTTTATTTTTTAATACTTTTGAGATTTGAATTAATGATTAGCAATGTTAAACGAAGAAAAATCAACTCATTAAGGCTCCGTTCATTTCGCAGAAAATAATTTCCGGGAAAACGTTTTCTGGATTTTCCAGCGGTTCGTTTCACGGAAAATGAATTCCTTAGGGAAAATGTTTTTCATGAAAGAAAAAAAAATCTTCTAAATTAGGGGAAAATGTTTTCCACTTTTGAAAAATGGAAAACATTTTCCTCTCTTGATCTCTCTTATCTCACACTTCTACAAATCCTCACTTCCTCCTCCCTTTTCTTTTTCTCTTTTTCTTTTTTAATTCGAATTATTTTTAATTTCCTTTTTCTTTTCTTTTTCTTTCTTTTTCTTTTTCTTTTTTTTTTCTTTGTTTCCCATCTTCTTCTTTCTTGGCTAGTCGTCGGCCGCTGCAGTGAACCTCAAACTCGTTGATCTCAAGCTCATGCTCTGCACTCTTCTTTATCCTTTTCTTTATTTACTCTACCCTCCAGTTGTCCATTGCTCAAGCAAATGGCTCTACATGCTTTACTTCTTTTTTCTTTTTTTATTGGAACACAAAAGACGCAGGGGGAGAACAAGCCACTCAATTGAAAGATTCTCATTAGGGTTGTACATGCCTTTCTTCTTTTCTCCTTTGCTTCTTTTTAAAATCCATACGAACATTTTTTTAGAGTAGATGAGTGTTTGGTGACAATGAGGGAACAAAGATACGAAGTAAGTTCGCCCGGATTTAAAGGCAAGTTCATTTTTAATGGATTTATAGGTCGGTAAGTGATGCATGCCTAAGTGGTGAAGTCTTAGAAAATATTTTCCTTACCGAACATCGGAAAATATTTTCCGAAACATTTTTAGGTTTTAACCGAACACTAGAAAATATTGCCATTTTCCTAAAAAATTACTTCTGGGAAAATATTTTCCGAAAATTTTTCGCGAAACGAACGGACTCTAAAAGTAGAACCCAATTAGGTTATGGGTCTTGCCACCCACCACTTCAATGGTCAAATGCCTTTTTTCATTTTGAAGTTTAAAAAAAAATTGTATGATATAGACGAAAAAGGCAACCTTGCTCCATAATTTGGCAATTTGCTTTTGCTTTCGCACTTAAGGAGGAGAAATTTCTGCTTATTAGCTTTTTTGAAATTTCCATGTCCCATTTTTTTCTTGAGATCGGAAACTTCCCCATGGATGGGATGATTCATCGTGTTCAAAGAAGATGTCAATCTTTCACGCCTACACAATACTTCCATGAATGTCTTTTCATATTCCAACTGCAAATATATCACTACATGCATTAACGTGATTAAGAATTGATTCGGACACAAATAAGAATATGTGTGATTCGGGTAGAGTATCTTCATCCAATTGTCAAATGAGTAAGATCTAGGAAAATTTATCACATTAGACAAGAAAGATATGATTTTCAGCATATGAATACGAGACCAAGGGTCTAATGACCTGTCTTAAAATTTCAAGTTCACATTTTTTCTTTGGGCTAACAATAACCACATGTATGTAAAATCTCTATTCCTTTATAATATCCCAATTCAATTTAAATGTTTTTAATCTCAGTATTTTCTAACTTTATTTGGATTTTGAAGGTACATGTCATCATCCAAAAAGATGAACCATTGGGGCTTGCTTCAGTGGCCACCATTCCTCTAGGGAATGGGGAGGTGGAGAATTCAAAACTCCCCTCCTTTGAATGGGGGTTTATGGGTTTATGGGATTTCCTCGGGTGGGCCCACTAGGGGCCCGCGAAACTACTCGTAGATGAGCTCCAAGGTTTAGGAATATACCTTGCGTACAAAAAAAAAGAAAAGGCCAATGTGAATAGATGCGGTTTGCCATTTCTTTTGAAGAAAAATCATTCCTATTCCTGTGCTTCGCCAATTTCTTGACATTAACTCCTTTCCACTTATAACAAGTCTATGTATTAATTTGATAAGAAAGGGTTAAAAAATAACTCCTAGAGGTCATGGTCCACTAGGATAAAGGCGCTTATCGGATTCTCCTTAATAAACACCTTCTTTTTTGTTTTTGTTTTTGTTTTTTTTTTTTTTTCGGTTAGTTACTTAGGATTCCGGATTTGGTTTCCATTTTCGGTGGAGGTCCGCTGGTACAGGAATCAGGATTTACGAAGTTGCAGCTGATCTGCTGTTTTGCTTTGCTCGGTTGTAGTTGTAGTGGCAGCAGCAAATCACCCGCCTCTTATGTGGAACACTTCAATTTTCATCGTGGGATGTCAACTTCATCAATATTCACTAGGCCCCCACCTCTCAAATCTTAGGATGAGCTGCTGAACCCATTGAGGTTTCGATTTCGGTTTCAACTTGTTTGATTGTTTTGACATTAATCTAAGAACGTTTTGGGCATTGACTCATTATACAGAACCACTGATGGAATGGAATTAGTAAGCTGATGAGGTAGTAATCCACCGGGAAGAAATAGTGACTGGACATGCAAAATTTCTCCAGATAAATTTTTTTGTGTGTAGACATGGAAGTATCAAGTTTCTCTTTCCTCATTGCTCAAAGATGGGAAAGACGAAGTTGGCCGACCATCATCCATACTAAAGACAGAAAAAATTTGCGTTTGCTAAGAAATTTTTTTTGAGTAGCAACATATAACAGGTCGAGCTAGTGAACAAAACATGTCCAGAGCAAGAACGTGCCACTTTGCACATCTTGCCATTCAAACAAATGAAGAACTTCCATAATAGATTCCCTCCCTTACAGTGGCAACCATCTGCATCGTTACTGTGTGAAGAGAAAAAAAGTCGCAACATCATCTCTATTTGAATAACAATATGGAAAGGAACGGCTCAAATACAACCACCAAACCACAAACTATTGTCTTCAGGCTTTCCCTACTAATGAGTTCACAATATACAATTACTGCACTGCATAACACGTTGTTTTCTTTATATTATCTATACCTTCAGTTTCAAATGTAAGCGAAAGAGAGACTTCGGAGAGAAATTCAAGAGCTAAAGCCCTAGTTCTTTGGGGAACTATTTTACTTAGAACACAACAAACCTTTCTTCTGTCGGTAATCAGTATCCAGAAGTATTGGATAAAGATCATTAGCAGATGTGGACGAAGTGGTTCCGATCCATGGCCCATCAATGGACATACTCATGGTGATATTCTCACCAACTGCCTGATGTTTGTCACCTCTAAAATGCTTCCTCATGGCCTCAATTTTCTCCTCAGTCATGACAGCGCCTCCAGAGTCCAGCACCGAAACAGCAACCTTGCCTTCAAGCATGCTAACCACAGATGACATCGGCGGCCTGAGTGCTGGAGTCGCATTAGTACACATCAGAGCTACCTTTGTCAATACTAGCGCCTCCTCTTTGTCAAAGTGACAACCGAGCCTCTGATCAACTAAATCTATCAAATTTTCTCTGTCCTTCAAAACTCGTACCTAGAAACAGAAATGAAAAGTGAAAATATTTCCCTTTCAAGCTTCAGGTACTGATCAGTTGCAAAATATGCTCTAAATACTACAACAGGATGAAGTATATTATGTCTCTTGATTATTACGTGACAAATGCAGTTGATAAGCACCCACTAGTTTTTCATCTCAAATGAGTCAAATACGGATCAAACATGATTTCTTTACTGATTTTGATTAAAAGTTGGTAAACTCCAACATCACTTACTAATGGTTCAATGGTTGCCAAAAACTTACTAATACTGCTTTAAAATCGCCAGCTTTTATTGAGTTTTATTAGCAAGAATTATTTGTCAGTGTCATTACATGAAATGTTTTACACCATCCATTGCCTTCTACTCTCAATTCTAGTTTAACAAGAAATACCTGATTATGCAACTCAGGTGACAATCAAATTTAACGGGGACTAATAATGATTGCTTACTCAAAGCAAAACAAAATCTAACTAAAGGACTCAAAATTATATGGATGTGAAAAAAGTTATACCTCAATCGAAAGTATATGGATATTCTAGTCAAGACATGGTCTTGGAATTTTTTTAATAAAACAGTAATTGCCAAAATTGAATAGTAGTCTAAGGACTTGTTTGGCACCAATGGAACTACAGGGAGTATGAACGTCAAGCATAAAAACATAAAGACTAAAACTGAACTACCCCAAACTTCAAGGAATAGAATTTTCTTCAATCCAAAAAAAGAATCTACATGAAAATTTTGTGCAGACCAACATAATAAGAAGAATTAGATAAATTTGAAATGACAAATTGCACTTAGCAGCACAGCAAATCGTTAAGCAGGTTTCAATAGCTGGTAACTGTAACACTCCTTTGCAACAATTAAAAGTGCATGTGAGGAATTACATACTATGCTCACACTTCCTTAATCCATTTTCCACCGGCACAAGTAGAGATTTAAATATTGATACAATCATAATTGAAATGATAGAGTTGATTACCCAATCAAGTAGATAAAAGCATTCCTCATTTTTTTGGGAACTACTATTGCTCCGGCCACTAACAACTTCTAAGGCAACGATGCCAAAACTATAGATGTCGGCTTTGTCAGTGAGGTAACCATGCATCGCGTACTCTGGTGCCATATATCCACTGCACAACAAGAAAAAGCTTGTGTTTGCAACAAGGTAACTGCCTTAAATAGTGCATACTTAATATTCCTAAAATTCAAAAGAAAAAGAGATTCCTAAATGTGACAATTCTAATAGAATTTAATGAGAATATTTCAAAAAAAGAAAAAGACCATTGTTGTTTTATATAATTATCAAGCTTCATATATGATTTCATAACTTGGAAATGAGGCACTCCGACTGAAAAATGATTTGGAAACACGCTGAGCCAAGGTCTGTGAATACATGGGCAGCGACCGTAGGAGGATTTGTAAAGCCAAGCCTAGGGGCAGAAAAGCTTCTTAGTTTTGTTGTCATCGTTGTTGCTGTACCAATAGAAAAACAGCCTTTCACTTCCTCGCTAGCTTTCTAACCCTTGCGACGCACGTGCTTGCTTTGTATATTTTGGTTTTATTTTGTTTGTAACTCACTTGAAAGTGCATCCTCTATGTTAATGTCATGTGAGACATATCTACTAAAATTGCGCTTTTCATACAAAGGAGTATATATAGATAATTCATATTGAAATTTTAACAGATAGTAGTTAACGTTCATTAAATTGTTTTGCATTAAGTTGATTGTTATAGGGGAAACATATTAAAACACTTAATATTACGTGTCAATATGCGTTGTTAAAATGTATTGCATCATAATTGTATCATCATAATTTCACAAACAAGCTTTTTGTCTGAGTAAACACATTAGGTAGGGCACACTGAATTACCGTACGAAATATTTCTCTTGAATTGTTCTTAATGTAGTAAATGGAGCACGTAGGATATTATCAATCAATCTCCCGTAAGAGGATACGAACTTTCCAGAAATTGTATTAGATTATCTAAGTTTGTTGAGATAACGGAAATTAATTAATGTTATAGTTCTTTTTTGTTGAATTAATGTTAGAGTTAGTAGAACAAACTTACAGCAATATCCTTTTCCCTAATTAATCACATTCTTTTCATAAACAAGTTTACTTTTCACACATGTTAATAAAATTTTCTGAAACATGTGAACATGCTTATTTATGTTTTTTCCTTGGGTATAAAATAGAAACGTGGGTGAATTAGCTCTATTGCCTATAATACTCAGTTATATTTAAATTAAAGATTACATGAGTCAATATCAGAGTAACATTATTAATGGTAGGTTATGTGACATACTAACATTTTTTTGACATGAAGAGTGGTGGGACCGGCATAAACTTTTGTGGTCAAGCCACATCTGTTGAGCTCCATTCTTTGGGATGATGTGAATCGATCACAAAGCTCCATTCAACTCACTTTTCTTAAGTTAGACTATATGTTCCAACTCCATTGTTTTATGTTGTAACTGACTCCTAATTAGGTTAACTGGAACATAAAGCAAGAAACTTACTAAGTTCCAGCAATCTTGGTGCTAATATGTGTGTTGTCTTCCTCATCAAGCTTTGCTAAACCAAAATCTGATATTTTAGGGTTGAGATCCTTATCCAGTAAAATATTAGTAGCTTTAATGTCTCTATGCACAATCTTCAGCCTTGATTCTTCATGAAGATATGCCAAGCCCCTGGCAATACCTAGACATATCTTGTGTCTTGTCCGCCAATCCAACTTTAACTGAAATTCTTCAGGACCTTCAATTGTATCAGAAGACATCAAAACTGCTTTATTGCCATGTCATTAACTTAAGTCAGTGAAGCACAATGTGATATCAAATTACCAAATAAAGCGCGAGCAAGACTGTTATTTTCCATGTACTCGTAAACTAGCAAAAGTTGATTTCCTTCAATGCAGCATCCATAGAGTTTCACCAGATGTGGATGCTGAAGAGCAGAAATCGTCCCAATCTCAGTCAGGAACTCACGATTTCCTTGCTGTGATTTGGAAGAAAGCTGCTTCACTGCTATAGTGGTGCCATCTGACAGAAAACCCTGCAATTCAACTTTGGCATCAGATCTATGCTGTGAAAATTGAGCTACATTGAATGCTGCTTTCTATAGATCTTTTCTGTTGGGAGTTGGGGGAATTTGGTTTGCCAATTTTCCAGCATACCTTGTAGACAGAACCAAAACCACCTTCTCCTATCTTGTTGGCAGCGTCAAAATTGTTTGTGGCGGCTTTAATCTGTCGCAAGGTAAATAAACCAATTTGCAATGCTAGACCCTTCAATTCTGCAGCACGTTTTGGAACTTCTAAGAATTTGGAAAAGTCAACAGCTAAAGTATGTAATCCACTATCTAACAAAGATGTATCAATTCCTCCTCAATATTCCAGAAAACCTTTTTGTGACCTTTTGGTCTGAGCAAGTTCAGTACAGAATAGCTTAGCATCTTGAAAATTACTTTCTGGGAAAGTCTGGCATCAGTTGGCAGTATGTATTTTTGAAAAGTAAAATGAGAATGTCCCCAGGGTATTTGGTAGTGAAGGAAAAGAAAAATATTACAGAAAACCCACTTGGAAATGTAGGGCATGGTTTGTATGTTTTAATTTCTCGTACATGTGAAGCTCCGGCAGCTATTTTCGGTGTCTTGAAATGTAGACTTAGTGTGTACACACACACACACATCTGAGAAACAATCTACCATCTCTCCCTACAACTATCTATTCCTTAATTTTTCGGATTTCTAAATGAAAATTTAGTTCGTTGAGCAAACCAAATGGTTCTGTGACACTTTGGCTGTATATCACCTAATAATAATCTTTGGCTTTTTGCGTCGAATCGAATTCCCTACGGAATGCACAAATGTCACGCATCGACAGTTTTACGGGAACTGTAAATCTAGATGCAGCATTAATGATGCATTGTGATTACACCTTCCCCACCAGGAAATATAAATTATGCAATGTGATTATTCTCCCTCTCAACCAGAATACGGAAGGGGGAAAATGTATTCAGAGTGCATAACATTCTCATATTTCTTGACAGATACACGTGGACTAAATAGCAGAGATTCCAGGTAAGCAACTACCTTCTGCCATTTTATCTTTACGTCCAAGGCATCCTCTCCACCAAAGGATAACCAGGATAAGGAAAACTACAAAAACTATAGCAGCCAGAATCCCAGCCACTGTGCCAGCAGATTTGCTGGCGGGGGGTTTAAAGCCTGCAGTGAAGAAAGAACAAACAAATATTTACCCAAAACTGTTCAGTTACGTGGGGTAGACGTAAATGCAGAAAAATATCTGTAGCTTCTCATTGAACACAGAAAGAAATTGATGGAGAACACACTAATTGAGAATCAAAAGGACATAGAACCGCCCAGAGTACTCCACAGAAACTATCAGATAAATGAGCACGGGAAGATGTCATCTATGGAACATGTAATACAAAATACAAAGGGAAAAAGAAAAGGGAAAAAAAAAAATTTACTCTTCATTCTCAAGGCTGTACTGTATAATACAGGCGAAATGGTTGTAATCCATAGCGGAAAAGTGAACAAGGCTATCATTTCGTAGTCTAATGGAAAAATTAAAGATACACAGAGAAAACATGCTCAGATAGAAAGAACACAAAGCAACCTATAACCAATTTTCGACTCTAAGAGTAATAATAGACCCTAGTCAGCTATTATGCGTAATTGACCTGATCAATAGTGACATATGCCAATGGCCCGAATCCAACAGTAGGCATTTGCAACCAAACCAAGTAACTGAATAGCCTATTGATGACTTCTGGTGCAAGACAAAGATATGGGTATTCTTTTCAACATGAATATGAGTAACTTTCTCAACAGAGAAGCACCAAGTGAACATGGAAGCATCCATCTACATACCAGGATAGATGGAGATAGCAGATATAAGAGGACCATAGACTCCTCTGTCAGGTATAGCAGTGGTTCCTTTCCCAGCCCAGTAGAATCGTATCTCCAGAGTGCCCTTGGTCACATTGGCAGGAAAACTTTTTATGACCTCCTTTCCAACTCCACCTGCTTCAATCTTAATGTTGAAATCTTTCCACATCAATTTCCCCTGAAATAATGTTTCATCTGAATCAAGTTGAGTGTCTCCACACTAAACAAGGTGAAACTTTTAGTCTCCATAGAATGTACAAATCGTGAAAAAATCATGATTTGCAAGTACGAGATATTTGGATAAACTTCCCAACCATAACATATTGAACGCTTTACGTGCTTTACATATTAGAACCAGCACTACATAATGCCCTGAGTTTACCTGTATATAAATATTAAAAGCTCTCCTCCCAAGGCTTTGATAACTTTTGTCGTCTGTGAACACTATCTCCGCAAAATGAAGGTTTACATTGTAGGGCCCATCCATCAGACAAAAACCGTAATAAGTTAGAGAGATAGCAGAACGTCGTGCTTTCGTGTAAAGTTGGATATTATTCATGTACAGTCTGGATGTATTTTCAACTGTATAGCTATATGTAGTGCTATCGTAATCGGGGAGGTAACCAGTGCTACTGCACGCCCAGTTATCACTCCTGAAGCATCTTGAAGGTGTAGCCTCCCACAAATCATCTCCGTATATGGTGCCCCCTATTTCTGCTTTGTTCCCACCGCAATTTATGAAGAGCTTATACCGATCTGAATGGAGTAAAAAAGCAGCCACAGAGAAGAATCAAGTTTTCTTCTTTTTGTTAATATGGAGTGGACTTTCCAGACAACACTAAATAAGCTAGCATTCACTTATTGAAAAATTACATAGAAACTCCCCAGTTTATGAGCAACCCATTATTTCATGAAGGTGGGTGGTTTTGAAGTTATTTGAGTAATTATGCATTAACCATCAAAGATTGACACGATAGCCAAGAGGAGAGTTGGCAAGGAGATAAATTTGATGAGAAATTACACAGAGAGAAAGATGCAAATTAGGATATGATGATAATCATAGGATATGTTAGAATAATTTAAATATTAAATCACACATTTATCTAACCGTTTAAGCTTTTAAAACAGTTGACTATGGTCTCATAAAATCTTGTCTGTTGTTAGAGCTGGATGTCATGAGTTCAAATCTTTCGAGGCCTCATTTGTCTCCCCAATTAAATATGTCCACACTTCATCTAACAACTTAAACTTTTAGAACAATTTGCTGTGGTCCCACAAAATCTTATAGGATATACAACATATCAACTTATTCTACAGCAATGACTTTGTAGCATATTAACTTACTTTTTGTACAATGGGGACTCTGCAAACATGAGACAAGTCCACTCGTGGCAGAATATGAGGTTCTGAGCAAGTCGGCAAAGATTTTAATCATCATCATTCTAAATGAAGTTCAATGCTAAGCACATAAACAATAAAAATGCGGGTCCTTGGAAATCCAAGTCTCTTGTTCAAAATTTAATTGCGAACATACACATTCTCACCTCGGAGCTTGCGAACAAGTTGCTGTAGAGAAAAGACAAAATCAACATTCAGCAGAGCAATGGAAATATCATACACATACAGGATATAAGTTACTCTTTAAGTACACATTTGAGGGGAGCCCTGGACTGACTGAAGGAAATAGGACATACACAGATCTTTCTTGACATTCTGAGCCTCCAGCAGTGAAGTTGTTGTATGATAAATCACTGCACAGAGAAACAGTCAACCGTTTCCAAAATCTCATTAATTTGAAGAATACACTGAAAGTCATTCCATCAAATGATTTTTTTTTTCATACTTCCATCAAATGATAAGTATGTACAAAAATGCAGGCCAGTTGCAAAATATGGACAGGTAAGGCAAGATGAAAGGCAAAAACATCACAAGATGATGAAAGTAATATTTTATTCCTATTGAAAATATCTTGTCTTAAAATATAAAAAGGAGAAACACTAATTGGAGTAAACGGAGACTTTAAAACTATTTATAGTGTATAAAAACATTTTTACCCGTAACAGTACAACAGTCATGATGTATAAGGCAAAGAGGCTAAAACAGAACTGTGATTCCAACTAGTGCTAAGTCACATCTTCTAATAAGAAAATATCCACACCACCATTTATCTGTTTAAACTACCACATGAGAGCTTCATTCCTACGCCCATAAAATAATATCAACTTCTCCTAAGTACACTCATTTTGGTTGTAGAGTTTCTCAAATACACAAACCCATAAAAACATTGTTATCAGCAAGAGATAGCCCAAGTAACTAATCATATAGTGCGGGTGACACATTAGACAAACTTTCCAAGATGATTAACGGGAAGTAAAAATTTTCCAAATGTAATTTTAATCATTCCAAGAGGTCTGAGAGATCTCCAGCTGGGAAGGAACGGCTTTTTGTATAGGGGAAAATGGAGCTAACCAGGCACTTCCAAGAAAATCCACTTTATATTCTTTCATGCATATCATACAGTTCAGCCTCTTTTGTTACATATATTAATCCAATTAACAGATCCCAACGAGGAGAAAGGTACTGATGATGTTTCCATTTAGCTCCAAAGGCTGCTAACCATAAAGATGCAAGATGAGAATGCATAATTGCTTGGTTCAGAGCAAGATTAGCCAGATAGAGCTAGAAGCAAATTCATGATTAAACAAGATATTTTCTTCAGGCAGCGAAGCTTACACATTTTTTCCTTTCACCAGGATCCAATCAGGGACTGCTCCAGTCAACTGGTTTCCAGTCAGATAGCTAAACAAAATTATTTGATCGAGTCAGTTCCTCATGTACTCTATGCACTCAAACTGAAATCTTTTTAAGAGTTATACCTCGACAACACATTATTTAGCAGATTAAAATAATTTATTTACTACTGGTGTGGAAAAAAATCAGTTTAAGTCATGATAACAATATAGAGCTTTTAGCTGGAGATGAAAGATTAAGGAAATCAATGACAGAGGAAAACCCTGATCCTTGCAAAACTTGGAGTGCAAGGAGAACGATTACCATAACACTAGTACACAAAGCTGAACTAGTGAAGGATACTTCCAAACTAGGTTATCAACTATTTCCTTGCGATAATGTTTTTGTCCTTCTAAGACATAAGATAAATAATTAAGGAAGATGTGCTATTGTCAAGCTGTCAATCGTCAGGCAGGAAGATGAGATGATGCCCCAATGTAAAACAGTCCAAGAAGCTTAGGACTACAGTTTCCCATCATTTTCTAAACTAGGGACAAGATACCAAGGTCTTCCGCAGACCTTCTACATAGCACTTAAGAACTGCACTCACCAAACTTCTAGGGCCATTGTTGTGGAAAGAACCAAGTAGAGAGCCTAAGGACTTTTGCTATCTTTAATCTCCTATACATCATAAAATAGGCACACAAGACATGCATTGAGTACGGACACATACAACTGTCAAATACTTAGGTATCACTGATTCATTTAACTCTTCCGGCGTAAATAAGTAACTATTTGAAACTTGTGAATCATGCTCTTTAAGCAACAGAAATATCAGCGATCTACACCTGCTCCATGACTAGAGTCCCACCAAAATAATTACTTGACAATAATCATAAATTCATAACCCAACTCATTATAAAATTTGGATGGTGAAATAATAAGTATTCATGACATGAGGACTTTGAGAGTTATAAAATGGATATGTTATCACGGTCTAAGTTCTATTGATAGCTCAACTACTTTATGGTAAAAGTTGCCTATAGCTTCACCACTAGAACAACTTGAGATTTTAGATTCTTCCACAAAATACGAAAAGAAGCCTAAGTTCAGCATTGAAGTACTTACAGATATCCTATGTTTTCCAGGCTGCGGTAGGATTCAGGGATTTTGCCAGTCAGTTTGTTGAAGCTGAGGTCTCTGCAAAGCAATTAATGTGAATATATATTGAGAAGATAGTTTTAACTGACTCCCACAGGACACTCTTTGAGCATACTTCAGAGGATTGTAGAAACACAGACAACATGAATGAACATAAAAAGTCAAGTTCAGATGTTTAGACATGCAGGTCAACTGCCTATTGCCTATGCTTTCTACTAGACATTCATTTCCAGAGGCATTCATCGCCTAAATCCATGTTTCAAGTTGGTCACATGCTGTAACTACACAAAACTGCTGTACATCAAATTTACAAAATGGAAATTTCAATTTATATTACTAGAAATGCAATTCAGGCACTATATTGAGTGCATCCCGAGGAATGCAACATATTATAGTTCAAATTGGGAGATTCCACTAATCTAATAGGACCAAAACTAAAGCTAAACATAATTTGTTGAACGCATCTCCTTCACAATATTTTATTTATGAATAGGGGGATGCCAACTCAATACTGGGATGCTTAGAAAATGAAAAAAGAGCTTGAGTGAATAAAAAATAAAGAATAAAATGAAGATTTCAAAAAACAGTAAAGGGAATAGAATATATGATAAGCCACAGCGGAACCACAGAAATTTGGTCATTCAAGAAAATCAGAAAAACAAAGAATTAAAGCTCTGTTTGTTTCGCAGAAAATGTGACGTTTTTAGAAAATATTTTTCATGTTTGATATGGAAAATTTGATTTGATTTTCTAGGGAAAAATTACCAAAAAATTCGAAATTTTTAAATTTTATTTTTAAATTTTTTTCTTTAAACTTCTTCCTTGGCCAAGGTCACTAGCTACGGCAATGGCTAGCTACAGCAATGGGCCACGGGCAAGGGATGAGTTCACACGAGCTTCGCCAGAATCGGGTGAGCTCGTCCCTTGCCTGTGGTCAGTCATCGGTCGTCACCGTGGCCAACAATAGACCAAGGAAGAAGGAAAAAGAAAAAGAAAGAAACGAAAGAAAAAGGTATTAAAAATTTGATTTTTTTTTTTTTTTAAATTTCATAAGAACCAACATTTCATTAACCAAGGATCCGAACTTGAGTGCCAAGGACCTGCGCACGGCCTTTGAGGACTCAAACCTAAGTGCTGGGGACCAAAGCTTGAGTGTCAAGGACCCGAAAACTGCCTTTATGTACTCGGGCTCGAGTGCCAAGGCATTTGGCCTGGGCACCAAGGCCTCGAGCCCACCTCGATGGACCAGGCCCAGGCGTTGATGACCTGGTCCTGAAAGCTGAGGACCAAGAACCAGGCATTGGGGTTCCTGTGTCCAAGCGAAGAGTTGCGGGTTAAAGCGCCGATATCTAGTCATGTTTTGGAAAATGTGTTTCGACTTTTTCAAAAAAGGGAAATCATTTCCTGAATTTAGATGCAGATTTTTTGTTGACTACGAAAACATTTTTCATTGACTCATTTTCCTAAGCAAACCAAACGCTGGAAAATGTTTTCTACAAAACAAACGGAGCCATAACAGAATGGCAAAAAGTTGCTTTTAAAAGTAGCATTTATAAAATCTTACAGAGTTGACCGGATGAACAAGAAGAATTGTCTTGTATAAAGATGCATATAAAGCCATGCTTTCGTTTGAACTATGAATGTTATGGCTGACAAGTGTACAACAGTCAAGCATAAAACTCCAGTTAGATATATTGTAGGGCTCAGATTCGACAATGTAAACCACTGAAAGGAAAGTTTCCAGACAATCAACCACCAGAAGCCTCCATTTTGCATTAATGCTCTTAAAAAGTTAAGATAACAGATCAAAGCAAAAGTAATTAGATGGAATGGGCACCACAACCAAGGTAAGAATTCTTTGGTTTCTATTCCTGGAAAAGCAAAAAACAAAGAGAGTGTTAGAATATTTAAATAACAAATCACGCTTTCATCTAATAGCTTGAGCTTTTAGAACTGTTGACAATAGTTCCACAAATTCTCAGAGAGAGTAAAGGTCCATATACTTCTGCCCGAAACTGTATATTCTACAGCGGAGGCCACAATCACCAAGAATTTAAATGCCACATCATTCACGATTCAGCAATATCAACAGAAAATATCAAAACACCATTGAAGCAGTAAGGGACCTTCAAGCCATCTTAAATTGGTTCTTTAACTAAAATCAATAGTCAAACAAAACTAGTAGAAATTTCACTCCTTAAGGGTAAAATTATTTGTTCAGCTTGGAATAGCAAAAGGGAAAAGCCGTTTTCAACTCACAATGTTTTTAGGTTTGTCATTTTTGCTAGATAAGCAGGTAGCTCTCCCATGAGATTGCAGCTCCTCAGAATCCTATAAGAAAATAGCACTGATATTTATCACATTGCTAAGACAATTTGGCTCTTTTGCATTAAGTAAACTATCTGTGAAGAAACATCGCTCTCACAGTGTCTCAATATATCGACACCCAAGTTTTGGAACTGGGGACTCGGGTCCATCGAGGTCACTTAATCTCCTGCACATCAAAATCAAATAGGGAGCTTTATTTGATTGATAACATCTCAAAGAAAGAGAGATCAGATCGAAATGCCAAACTTACAAGTCGGACAATCTCTCCAAAACTGCGATCTCAGAGGGAATTGGCCCTTGCAATCCACTTCCTTGAATTACCCTGACAATACAATTCATAGATGGAATTATCTTGGGGGATATCTTTATAGACCGACTTAAAAGGGGAAGAAGCATTAAGCCTTACAGAGTTCTGAGATTTGTCAAGTTCTTAATAAATTTGGGTATCTTTCCCGTGAACTGATTATCACCAAGTTGCCTACAATGCATTAAACAACAAAATTCATATGAAGAAGAAAGAACAGAAATGTGTAAATATTAGCTGAGTTTGTGGATACTGGAAACTAACAGGTACTCCAAATCCGTTAAGTTAACAAATGTTTGAGGCAGCTCCCCCGTGAAATTATTTGACGCAAGGCACCTGAAACAAGAAAAACCCATGACAACACGTTGGTTAATAGAACCCGAATGCTGATCTCTCAACAGATCACGCCAATGGATAAAATTCCCTCGCCAGATACAAAATCATCAGAGAATAAAAACTCGATGCCTAACACAGAAATTTGCATCAAGAGACTCACAATCCATATAACGTGGACAAGTTCCCGAGCTCTGGAGGAAGACGTCCAGAAAGCCAATTGCTCTCGACGTCTCTGAGCAGAATGAGAAAGTTAAAATCTTGAAACTATCAATCAAATTTAAAACAGCGAAGAGGCCAAACGCGAGCGTCGGGATGAGTGGTCACTTACAAAACTTCTAGCGTGGATATGTTCCCTAGCTCCTTCGGGATTGCACCAGTCAATCGGTTTCCAAATAGGGAACTGCACCCACATCATCGCGTTTCCCCCAATCAATCAATAGAACATACACTCGCCACAGAGAGAGAGAGAGAGAGAGAGCATACATGTAGTACAAATTCGTAGAGCCCCATTCTTTAGGAATTGTGCCGTTCAGGTAGTTGCGGGAGACATCACTGTTTATAGAGTGAGAGGATGAAGAAGAAGATGGTCGAAAATGGAGAAAGGGGAAATGGAGAGAGAGAGAGCGCTTACAAGTAGTCGAGGTAAGGCAATCCGAACAGTCGGGGCGGAAGAGTGCCGTCTAGAGACTGCTCCTGAAAATATCTGTTTTCGCAACGACACGAAGGCTTTATTCTAGCTTTACTTAAAAACTTGGCATCAATATGATGTTACCAAATGGCTATATTACATCTATTGATATACATACATAAATCTCAGCTGATTCTAAATGAAAAAAATTCTTCAAAATTTGCCTCAAAAAAAGAAGATTTCTTTTAAAACAAATGAATATATAGTTAATGTGAAAAGCACGCATCACTCAAAGTACAACCTTACCATATATTAGTATGAATGACATACATAATAAGGAGAGAATAGCGTTAAAATTCTGAAATTAACCCTACAATTAAAGTCAAAGGGAATATAACTCCCATCACATTGATATTCAATCATGATCTTTGAGTTTAACACTTCCATTTATCATTAAAAATATAATTTGTATAATTAAATTCTAAGCACATAATATGTGATTGTATTAATTAAATTTATGAAAATTTATATAATCATACCGTGAACAATTAATATTGTGTTCATAATTACTTCATGAGTAATTTTAATATGATAAATGATTTATGTATTATCATTACATTTCGACCAGACAATCGGCTAATTTTTTTCAATGAAATTCTAATATAGTGCAAAGAGATTCAGTTCAGTAGCCAGTCGATCTATAAAGAGTTAAAAAATTTGTATGCAATCATGTGATTAATATCAAAGTCTAGCTAGGAATCTATGATGGTAAAATTCATGAAATTGAGAGAAAGAGACAAGCTAGTGATGTGGGAAACAGTGTTGTTGTGGGCGTCGGTGGAATTTTCGCAGGTGATGATGTTGCCCCATTCACTCTCTACATCGCATGGGTCTGCACTGAAATTGCAGTTCGATTTCCCTAACGTCTCTGTTATTTCTTTCAGCGCATCCACTGAAAGAGAAAAGAGCCGACAAGTTGTAGGAACAGCAGTATATCATGCAAAACAAGCACAAACGATGTCAGATTCACGTGTACTTGAGGTTGAATATATGTATGAAAAACAAGCACAAAAAAAAAAAAAAAAAAAAAATTGGTGTATGTCGGAGCCCAAAAGGTAAAGGAACAGTATGATGAAAGCAATAAAAGATCGGTGGGTCTTTTTTTTTTTTTCACCTTCATCTTGGGGCAGAAGAGTGGCGGTGGCAGCTAAGTTAGTAGCGTGGAGAAGAACAAGCACAGAGAAGAGACATTGAACCGAGAAGAGAATCGTCATCATTTCAGTCTCGAGCGCAACTTAGAGAGAGAGAGAGAGATCTCCCGCTCTTTAACTGGAGTGTGTGAAAACAAAACTTGGCTAAGCGAGGGAGCAAGAGAGAGATAATTGTTAAGTGAACGGTCTAACTTCATGCATTTATGTACGACAAAAGGGAGAGGGGACGAAGACTTTTTGCTCTTGTATGTTTGCTCGTAAGAGCGAGAATGATGTCTGAGAGTGAGAGAGATGACCGCAAGTCTTCCTCAAATGTATGAATATTCATCCAGAATTGAGGGAGCTTTGGTTCAACTTTTCTTGCGTAATAACTTTCATCGTCCACATATTTACCTTCAACCCAAAGAGAGAGGGGGACGAAGACTTTTTGCTCTTGTATGTTTGCATGTAAGAGCGAGAGTGATGTTTGAGAGCGAGAGGGATGACCTCAAGTCTTCCTCAAATGTATGAATATTCATCCATAATTGAGTGAGCTTTGGTTCAACTTTTCTTGCATAATAGCTTTCTTGGGCCACAAATTTACCTTCAACAGAGAGAGAGAGAGAGAGAGAGAGAGAGAGAGAGTGGTCTTCACGAAAGAGGAAGAATGGACAAAGACTCTTTGCTCTTGAGAGTGGTCTTCACGAAAGAGGGAGAATGGACAAAGACTCTTTGCTCTTGTACATCTCGATGTGACAGTGAGAGAGTGATGTGTGAAAGTGAGAGAGATGACCCCAAGTCTTCCTTAATTGTCTCGATTGTAAGGATATTCATCCAGAATGGAGCTGTTAAGCTTTTGTCCAACTCTTCTTGCGTATTAACCTTTTTCATATTGGTTTATCCAATAAAAGTCTTTTAATTTCTTTTTCCCTCTTTTCATATTGTTCTTCAATCATCCACACTAAAGATGGAAAAAATTTGCATTTGCTAAGAGAAATTCTTGGGAAAAATTATCAAAAAAATCATAAATCTATTGCAATTGTACAAATTCAATCATGAATTTTTTTTTTTTGCCAATTGAATCCTAAATCTTTTGAAATTGTGCAAGTTCAGTCTTTTCAGCCAACATTGGCCGGCCGGCGCTGACGTGGCTGGCCATTTAAAGTCAGTCAAATCAAGCTTGCTTCTCGTTCAAAAAGGATGACCCAAATTTAATAATCGTTTGTGTATCATAAGAGATATCTTTCTTCTATAACTAACCCATTTAGAGTCAGTCAAATCAGCACAAGAAGTAAATGTAGTGCGTCGGCGTCCCTTTGTACTCCTGCTAGATAAATTAGCATTAGCAGGAAAATCATTGAATGTCCAGAGAAGAGTCGCTCACAAACTGAAACTTTGTTTCGTGAGGCATCAAACTCATCAACCCCCTCCCATAGTAGTTTCATCCTACTCAATCAATGGCCGAAGATAGCTATCAAAAAAGAAAATAAAGAAAGGAAAAAGAAAAAAAGCTAACATTCAGAAAATTTAAAAGAAATAAAAAAAATTATCCACGCTAATACCGGTCATGCTGCATAGACAACCGGTGTTGACTAAATTGTCATGTAAGCAATTCTAGGTTAAAATGTGGCCAAAAGAACTATATTAGAAAATCATCATCAAAATGTTTTAGAATAAATTGATCAAATTGAAAAGTTTATAATCAAATTAGCTATTGTCTGGTAAGTTTAAGAATTTTTGAATAATTATTTCTCGAAAAACCTATCTTGTCAAAGTGGTTAAAAAACAAAAATGCATACATGTGTAAATTTCAGATTCACTTGGACAGTATAATAGCCCCACAAGACTTATTCAGATACTAATAGAGTTGTACGGTGGTGGAATATTTTGCACCTTAGCCTATCCCTTTCATAAATGGTTACTTGTATATGAACATATCTAAGTCTCTATCAATGTAGACAAAGTGTCTCACCCATTCAAATTGGAATATATGCGAAACACATTATTCAAAGTCAAACTTACTTCGCCCTTACTCAAGCTGCTCATAAAAGCTTTCTAACTAGTCCGGGAATGATAACAATGACCTGAAAAGTAATGCCTCAAAAATAACATATGTAGATCAGACGCTTGGAAATGCAAAATAAAACTCCAATTTTCAAAAATTATGAAAAAAATTATATTCTAATTTATGTTGCAAAAACTTATTTTATATTATGAAAGTTCCGAGTATTTAAAATTGAACAAAAAGTCAAACCGCATGCATCGCAAGGGATACGAGAAAAGTTAAAATAAATGTTACTACACGCAGATCCCAATAAGTCACTCAAGCAAGGAGGGCTCTGTAATTGACGGCAAATACATTTCTTTGCTTTGGACTCACGTGGCCCCTTTTATCTCCGTTCCACGCACGACGTCATGCACAAGACTTGTCGACATATGCAATTAAATTCAGCAGGTGAGCTTTGAAAGTTCCATGTGAAACTCCAACGATGGTGAGCTTCAAAAAGTTAAAATTGATGTCTTCCTTCACTTCACGAAACCATGCAGATTGGGACATTTAATAATCATCCCTGAGTAATTAGGGACGATGGCCTGAGCATGTTGGGATTTACGCTATCCTAGTGGAATCCTATATGCTCCTCTACAAACATCCCAATGATGGTACGTGTGTATGGGACGTTAGAAAACATGTAAATTCATCGTGCCGTTCCTATAAGATTAATCGATTAATATATCTTCGAGATCAATATATCTAAAACAAAAGGTCAAAACTCTCTCACAACGTATCTCTAGACAATCGATCTTCCGTATAACATTTATTGTGAACATCAAACCTGAACCCGTTAACAATCTATTACACATAGCTTAGATTGGTGTGCATGTGAAAAGGACATGAAGAGACTAAATTGAGGGAAGGATTACCTTTAATAGGATACATGAATCCAGATTGTGTTGATCCACCAAGCTCGCTTCATCTCCTAAGCGAATGATCAGGTGAACCATTATATTTAAGAATCGGGGAGGAAAGATCTTTTCCATATGACTAAGAAGTAATGCAACACGATCTTAGAATTAACCAAGCTACTAGGGATCGAGCGTCTTGAAACATGGATCTCTAGAGAATGCCGATAACTCACAAAGCACTGTCAACACTTGTTGCGGCACGAGTTCTCTTAAATTAGAGGGAGAAGATCTTGCATTAGGGTGTGACCATCACAACCCTTAAACCTTTGCCTTGCCATATGTGTTCGACAAGCTCTCAACTAACCTCAACCTCACTAATTGGGATTGGAGCAGATCTCTCAATTAAGATATTCTATAATTCTATATATTATTATGTGGTTTTGTATATATTTTTTTATTGATCTTGATTTGTTAATTTAGATACTTATTATGTACCTATAAATAAGCGCATGTACTCTTCATTTGATGTTGTACAGAATATTAAATTTTTATGTTATTATAATTCTCAATGGATGAAGGAAAATCAATTTGTCCGGGAGGATCTAGTCAGTTTACTTGTCTAGCCAACTGGAACGTCATTAGCAGACTGCACTATGGCGTTGCTTTCTTAAAGATGACCCGATGTTTTACCTTTTAGTTACTGTCGGCACGGTGATTTTTGAACTCAACAAGGACTGCCCAGTCAACCATGCAATGAGGGGACAATCTTCTACAATGAGAAACACGCATGCATGCATTGACTATGGGAGTCTCCAGAGATAATTATTCGTTCCTACCGACTCAAAGATCCCAACGTCCACAATTTGGCAATTTGCTTTTATATAGGGAAATTATCTAAAACGTCCTAAATTTATCACATTTTCGCTAATTTAGTCATAAACCTTTCAATTTTACTAATTGAGTCCTAAACCTTTTCATTTTTTGTCAATTAAACCATCCAACCAATTTTGGCAAGAAATTATCAACGTGGACAACTAGCGTTGACGTGGTACTTTTTTAAAAATTCAAACCGAGACGAGATGATGTTGTTTTTTGCTTATGAAATCACATTAACATGTAAAACGATGTCATTTTGACTTTTCTAGTCATGTCAACGTGCAAAACGACGTTGTTTTGCATTTGTCTCACCATGTTAGCATTTTGGCCGAATTTTCTCGCCATTGGTACTTAACTGATCTATTTTGCTCCAATTTTGGCACTTAAATGTACATTTCCTAACTTTTAGCATGTGCATTTAAGTGTTCCTCCATACCAAGTTTTGACACTCTAAAGTTCTGGGTGTCCAATTTTCGAGCCTATTTCAGACAAATGTCCCAAGCATGGTAGGGATATACGCCATCCCAATGGAATAGGACGCTCCAAAATCGTCCCAAATATGGGGGGGGGGGTGCATGGGACGTTAGGAAACATGTAAGAGTCCATCAACAAAGAACCTCTAGTTCTAATACTATATGAGATTTGGCAGGGCTACTATTAATTGTTCTAAGAGTTTAAATTATTAGATGAATGCGCGATTTATTATTTAAATATTTTAACAATTGCGAATTTCGGACTTAAACCTCATTAACAACCCATTACACATATGGTATCTATGTATAAAGGATATGAACAGACCACTAAATTGAGGGAATGATTGCCTTCAATAGGATACATGTATCTAATTCCCCTAGTGCACCAAGCTTGCTTCATCAATCAAGTGAATCGTGATGGTAGTGAAGAATTCGAGAGGAAAATCTTTTTCTTATATGACTAAGAACCACGCTTGCTTGTCAAATCAGAAAGGATGATTCAAATTCAATCCTCACATGTGCCTCATATAAGAAAACTTCCTTCCATCACTAAACCATTTTGAGTCTATCAAATCAGCACAAGAAGGATACACAGTGCATCCATTTGTATTCCAACCAAATAAATTAGCATAAGCAGGAAAATCATTGACCATCCGGTGAAAAGTCGCTTGCAGTATGAAACTTTGTTTCGTGGAGGCATCAAACGCATCAACCTCCTCCCACAATAACTTCATTTTCCTCTATCAATGGTCGAAGATAAGTATCAGTATCGTTGCCCTGTCCCTTTTTCTCATTGCAAATGACCATCTTTGCATTTTTTTTTAAATTATGATTTTTTTCCTTTTCTTTTTTGCTTGTGACTGGTCTTGGCAATAATTGGCAACCGACATTAGCCATAGGTAGGGGCCACGCTTGCTTGCCAGCCACAAGCGAGAGCTAGCATGGAAGAGCAATGATGCCCTCGCCCAAATCTAAGCGGTGACAAGGAAAAAAAACGAAAATAAATGAAGGAAAATGAAAGGAAAAAAAAGGGAAAATTTCATACAATTAAAAAAATGCTAAAAAAAAATATCGTCTACATAAGCTATTTCATACTAAAATTAGCCAAAAAAAACTATATTATAAAATTATTAAAATGTTTAGGATTGTATTGACCAAATTGAAAATTTATAATTGAATTAACTATAACATATGATTGATTTATTAATTTTTGAACAACTATCCCTCAGAAAAGCTATCTTGTCAAGGTGGTTATACAAAAAGAAAATTCACACATGTTGGAATTTGAAAGCCACTGATGATGTTATGATAGCCCCACAAAACTTATTTAAATAAGGGTTAATATCTTGAAAAACCCCAAACTGGTACACTTGTGACAAATTTACCCCAAACTATTTTTTTGACCATAAAAAACCCCAAACTAGTACACTTGTGACAAATTTACCCCAACTGACCATAAAAAACCCTAAACTGGTACATTTATGACAAATTTACCCCCAAACTAATATATTCTACCATAAAAAACTCCAAACTAGTAAATTTGTGACAATTATACCCTCCACTTAATTTGATTAATACTACAAAAAAATCACAAAAATTGTAAACTGTGACAAATTGAGTGTAAAATCTCAAATTGGTATACCAATCAATTATCACATGTCATTTAACTTAATTAAAATTTAACGAAAACTAACAGAGGGTAAATTTGTCACAAGTATACCAGTTTGGGGTAAATTTGTCAAAGATATACCAGTTTAGGGTTTTTTGTGGTAAAAAAAATAGTTTGGGGTAAATTTGTCACAAATGTACCAATTTGGGGTTTTTCAGGGTATTAACCCTTTAAATAATAATAGAGTTGTGCGGTGGTGGAATATTCTGCTTCTTAGTATCCCATTCATTAATGGTTGCTTTATGTAAGTCTCTATCGATGTATAAAAGTGTATCACCCATTCAAATTTGAATGGGTTAATACTTTGAAAACCCCAAACTGGTACACCTGTGACAAATTTACTCCAAACTATTTTTTTGACCATGAAAAACTCCAAACTAGTACACCTGTGACAAATTTACCTCGACTGATCATTAAAAAAACATAATCTGATACATTTATGACAAATTTACCCCAAACTAATTTATTCGATCACAAAAAACTCCAAACTGGTAAATTTGTGACAAATATACCCTTCACTAAATTGGATTAATACCACAAAAAAAAAATCACAAAAATTGTAAACTGTGACAAACGGAGCGTAAAATCCCAAATTGGTATACCAGTCAACTGTCATGTGTCATTATTAACCCAATTTGAATATATGTGAAATACATTACTCCAAGTCATTCTTACATCACTCTTACTTGAGTTGCTCATAAAATTTGTCTGACTAGTCTGGAAATAACAATAATAACCTGAATGTTAACGCCAAAAAAATTACATTGCAGATCAAATGCATGTTGAGATATAAATAATATTTATATTCCAAAATTATGAATAGATTATACAGTAATTTATGTTTAAAAACATGTTTTATATTACGACAGTTTGAAGTGTTTAAAATTAAACAAAAAGTCAAACCGTGTGGATCATTGGAAATCTAAAAAAATAAAAATCACTCGGACCAAGAGAAGTTTTTTACTTGACAGCAAATGCATTTCTTTGCTTTGGACACACATGGCCTCTTTTATCTCCGAGTTCCTCGCACGACGCCATGCAAAAGACTTGTCAACAGATGCAATTAAATTCAACACGGAAGTTTAGGTGACTTTTGAAAGTTCCATATTAACTTAAACGGTGGATTCTAACACGACGACGTGTGTATGGGACATAAGGAAACATGTAAGAGTCCATCAATGAAGGCACAAATCTCTAATTTCGATATTATGTGAGATTTGGTGAGATTACTGTGGTTGCTCTAAAAATTTAAATCGTTAGATGAATGCGCAATTTATTATTTAAATATTCTTACAATTGTGAACATTGGACTTGAATCTCATTAACAACCCATTACACATATGGTATCCATGTATAAAGGATATGAAGAGACCACTAAATTGAGGGAATGATTGCCTTCAATAGGATACATGTATCTAATTCCCCTAGTGCACCAGGCTTGCTTCATCCGTCAAGTGAACCGTAATGGTAGTGAAGAATCCAAGTGGAAAATCTTTTTCTTATACAACTAAGAACCAAGCTTGCTTGTCAAATCGGAAAGGATGATTCAGATTCAATCCTCGCCTGGGTCTCATATAAGAAAACTTCCTTCAATCACTAAACCATTTTGAGTCTATCAAATCAGCACAAGAAGGATACATAGTGCGTCCTTTTGTATTCCAACCAAATAAATTAGGGAGAAGTACACTATCAGTGCCATAAGTTGTATACGGCGCTCACTTTAGTGCCAAAAGTTTCCGTCGGATCACTTAAGTGCCAAATCGGAGGAAAAACGATCACTTTGGTGCCACCAGCGAAAGATTCTGGCCAAAATGATTACGTGGCTTTAAAAAAAAAAAGCGACAAGGCCTTTAAACGACGTCGTTTTCGGTCCTCCTTAAGAAAACGACGTCGTTTTGTCGTCCTCCATGGATGGCCTCACAAAAATGACGCCGTTTAACTCATTTGGGGATTGAAATTAGGGTTTTTCTGACCTAGCTCACTCAGCCGCTGTCGCTGGGCCGCCGTCGCTCGCTCAGCTGCCATTGCTCGGCGCTGTTCGTTCTCCCTCGATGGCACACAAGGGAGCACCAGTCCCGGTCGCCGAAGCCTAGGTACTGGAAGACACAGGCCAAGCACTCGTCGGGAGATCGGAGATGGAGAGGGAGACATCAATGGCGGCGCCCTCGTCGGCGGCGTCCCCGAGCACCGGCTAGATCACGGCCTTCAACTTGGCCGCCAAGTGGCTATCGTCGGGGTCGGGGTCGGGGTCGCCGAGTGGCCATTGTCGGGGTCGGGGTCAGGGTCGGAGCTGCGGCTGTCGAGTGGCCATCGTCGGGGTCGGGGTCGGGGTCGGGGTCAAGGTCGGAGCCGCGGCCGCCGAGTGGCCATCGTCGTGGTTGGGGTCAGGGTCAAGGTCGGAGTCGGAGCTGCTGCCGCCGAGTGGCCATCGTCGGGGTCAGGGTTGGGGTCGAGGTCGGGGTCGGAGCCGTGGCCGCCGAGCACAGGGGCCGTCGAGGACGGCGACTGGCCGGAGATTTAGGGTTTTGAATTGGAGGAGACACCAAACGGCGTCGTTTTGGTGTTAGGATGCTGACTGTGCTCTCCGGCGAGCCACATCAGCTTCAAAAATTAATAAAACAGTGCCACATCGGATTTCTGGCCAACCGGATCGGAGTTGGCACCAAAGCGAGCGTTTTTCAAACTTTTTGGCACTTAAGTGATCCGATAAAAACTTTTGGCACCAAAGTGAGCGCCGTACACAATTTATTGCACTGATAGTGTACTTAACCCAAATAAATTAGCATAAGCAAGAAAATCATTAACAGTTCAGTGAAGAGTCGCTTGCAGTCTGAAACTTTGTTTCATGGAGGCATCAAACGCATCAACCTCCTCCCACAATAACTTCATTGTCCTCCATCAACGGTCGAAGATAAGTATCAGTGTCATTATTCTATCATTTTTTCTCATCGCAAATGACCATTTTTGCTTCTTCTTTTTTTCATTTTCTTTTCTTTTTTGCTTGTGACCAATCTCGGCAATGTAGGGAAAATATGGCTTCGAATTGGGTAGAATAATGAAGACGGATCTTAAAGTACTCAAGTTGGACTTTGAGATATGATATCAATTTCTTTAAGAATTTATTTGCCCCACAAAGTTGCTAATGGTCACCGGAAAATTTTCTCAAGGATACAACAAAGTCTCAAATGAGAGTACTAGATAGCAATTTTAGTATTTCTCCAGGATCTCTCTAGGAAACAATTGGAAAGATGGATGTAGTTTTCAGAGAGAAGTCTTGAAAATGATCACACACATTTTCTTCTGAAAACCAACATGTATATATAAAACATTCTTAAAATGTAGACAACTCTTCGTGAAAGGTTGCAAAGTGAACAAATGTATCATTTTGAAAATTGTCCAGATGAACAAAGACGTACATTCGGAAGAAGTTGAAAGAATGAACAATTGCAACCCTTCGGGAAAAGTTGCAAACTAAACGAGTATCTTTTCCAAAGGTTGTCTTGAAAAGTCACAAACAAAAATTCGGAATAAAAAGAATTATTATTATTTAATAAATAAAATTTCAAAATTATTATTTAATATTTTTTTTAATTTCCGAAAATTCTCAATAAACAAAATAACCTTTGAATTGATTAAGGTTAATAAGATAACCGTACGAAATAAAAAATAAAAATAAAATGACAAAGGGATTAGCACTGATTAAACCTCGGACGCGCAAGCGTGCTAAGTGCGCCAAAATCGCGCACCCGCACGCGGGTATGGTGAGTTCTAGCCCACACCCAATCATTCCTTTAAGTACACAAAGGAAATCCCACACTTATTAATTGGCCCACTCCCTCCTACTTTTCCTATGTGGGACAAGGAAAATGCACTCTTTTCGTTTTTGTACAAACAAATTTCCAACAATCCCGGACTTTGTTTGTAAAACAAAGATTTCATAATTAAAATTTTAAAATCGTACAGGCAAAATTTCAGTAAGATTAATATACATACATAAATGTCTCTTTCAAGTTAAACCTTTACTTAGTGCAAGTATATCAAAGCTCTATCAAAGTGACAAGTAGCTCGGCTTTAAACTTGTACTCCCGGACATACCGCACATACACTAACCTCTTGTTTCAGCGAGAAGTTTTATATTACTTCTCACTATTATGGCCTTATGCTTGATCTTGTTTCATGAGCTCTTTAGAAAGCAACCCTCACTTTCGTAAGAAGCGGCACCACTTCTAAGCTCATATAGGTGAAGTATCTACCATGTGTTTCTATTACTATCAACACATTACAAGTTTGTACTATATTTCATTAAAAATTCAATCCAACCTACAAAACGTAACAGACGATACCGACTTCTCATATTAGGGCTACGTCTGTATCAAACAATCACATTCAATAATTTGTTCTTACCCATTAAACCTTGTAACTAGTAATGTTCTAGAAAAAAGGTCGGATTACCATTATTGGTGATTTCAATTAAAGGGTTTCAGCCCCATTTCTTGTGAGGTCATTATTATCATATGTCTTAATAAAACCTTTGTCAAAGGATCGGCAAGATTATTACTTAACCTCACATAGATAATTATTATGGTACCATCTTTAATCAATTGTCTCACATATTTATGTCTTAAACTAATATGTCTAGACTTACCATTATAGGTGCTATTATAGACTCTTGCCAAAGTAGCCTGACTATCACAGTGGATAGAAATATGAGGCATAGGATTAGGCCATAATTTGATATCCAACAACAAATTCTTAATCCATTTGGTCTCTTTCCCAGTTGCCGTTAAAGCAATAAATTCATATTCCATTGTTGAGTGAGTTATACATGTATGTTTCTTACTTGCCCAAGATACAGCACCTCCAGCTAGTGTGAAAATCCATCCAGAAGTGGAACGCTCATCTCCCACACTTGTAATCCAACTAGCATCGGTGTATCCTTCTAATACAATCAGATAATTATTATAGAACAATTCTAATTTTTTTTTTTTGGTAAAAGAACAATCCTAAATTTTTAGTTCTCTTAAGATAACCAAAAATTCTAATAATAGCTCTCCAATGTTCTGTACTTGGATTACTAGTATACCTACTCAACTTGCATAAAGAATAAGCAATATCAGGTCTAGTACAATGCATTGCATACATTAAAGACCCTATAGCACTCACATATTCTAATTATGCCACCGCTCTACCCGTATTATGATTTAATTTAATATTGGAATCAAATGGAGTACTTATTTCCTTGAAACCAAGATGTTGAAATTTATTTAATAATTTTTCAACATAACTACATTGGCTTAAAGAATAACCCCCATTATGCTTCTTAACTTTAATCATTTCTCCAAGAGATCGATTTTTCCTTTCAGCCAAACCATTTTGTTATAGAGTATATGGTGCCGAAACTTGATGAATAATACCATGTTCTTCACAAAATGAAGACAATTCATTTAAGAAATATTCTCCACCTCTATCTAATCGTAGAACTTTGATTTTTTTTTTTTTCTAATTGATTCTCTACTTCACCCTTATATTTCTTAAACATGGTAAATGCTTCATCCTTCGATCTCATGAGATAAACATATAAAAACCTACTGCAATCATCCACAAAGGTAATAAAATACATCACAAAGGTAATAAAATACATTTTACCTCCACATGTTAGCATACCATTGAATTCACATATAATACTATGAACAAAATCCAATAAATTCGAATTTTTTTTAACACTATGAAATGGTTTCTTAGTAAGTTTGGACTTGACACATATTTCACATTTATCAAATTCGTCAATTGAAATTTATCAGTCTAACTTCTTCATATTCTTTAAATTACGAATATTTACATGTACCAACCTACTATGCCATAAAAATGAAGACTCAACAATATAAGCAGAACTAGCAATATTATTATTGATACTCAATTGATACATGCTATCATTGGCATAACCCTTTCCAACAAATAACCCATTCTTCGACAGGATAACCCTGTCGGATTCAAACAAAACCCGAAACCCCCTCTTACAAAGTAGATCAATTGAGACTATGGTTTTCCTAATTTCGGGTATAAATAACACATTAAGAAGAGTAATCTTCTTTCCAGAAGTGAAGTCTATCTCCACCGTGCCTTTTCCAGCAACCTTTGCAAGAGCATTATTCGCCATCAGCACCTCTTGAACATTTGAGTCAACAATCTTCTCAAATTGCTTGAACATATATTTGTCCTTGCACACATAAACTGTTGCTCCAGAATCTAACCACCAACCGGATTGGACAGTGGTAGAATTGATTTCAGAAACCATAACCATCGTATCATTAATTTCAGAAACTTTCATATTCGGAAACATGGTTGAAATCAACCACCGGCCGCGGTGGCTCCGCTGGCAAGTCTTCCCCATCATGGGGGGACCCACTGACCCCTTCTAGGAGGGCGAGGGTTCGACTCGCCGCGGAGACGCTTGGCGTCTTACCCATTCCACGGGGGTAGTGGGTCCTCCTGTGGGGCCCCATGGTTTACTCCAGCCGCCCGCGGCGTACGGGGCTTCCCTAGGTCATAAAAAAAAAAAAACATGGTTGAAATCATCGCCAGATAATTTTCTACGACCAGATTTGCATCTCCTTTTACCGTCAAAATGTTCTTGTCCTTTGAAATGCTCTTGCGGTGAATGCATTCCTTGGCGTAGTGTCCCTATTTGCCACAGACAAAACAGCAACCCTTTTTCTTCTTTTGTGTTTTCTTAAATTTATGCTCACTTTTTACTTTGAATTTCTGGCCGATTTTCCATTTTCTTTCCACAACATTCACCTTGGAATTGTACAAAATAGAATTATCACGTAAACGTGACTCTTCCTCAATGCGGAGATATTTCTGTATTTGCTCTAAAGTAAAGTCCTCTGATTTGTACATCAGCCTTTCTTCCATAGTCTTTCCAACTTGGAGACAATTTCGCAATAATTGCTCCAACTTGAAAAGCTTCTGGAATTTCAATCTTGAGAGCACGGATTTTATTCACAAGCACTTGCAATTCATGGACTTGTTCCAACAAGAGTTTAGTATCAATAAACTTGAAATCAAAATACTTTGCAATTAGATATTTGTTGGTACCTTGCTCCTCCGCTTTATACTTGAATTCCAGTGCATTCCAAATTTCTCTGATCGACTTCATTTTAGTGAATAAGTCGTACAAGCGATCGGACAGAGTATTCAGAATGTGTCGTCGACAAAGTAATTCGTCCTCTGCACGTTTTTTTTTTCTCTCTTTATTAACCCTCTCAATGGCTTCCGCACTTCGTTGTCCTCCTTCGATAGTAGGCTTCGGATCTTCTATAGGCGCCAAGTTAGGATCCAATATGTAGGAAATCTTCAGAGCAGTGAGTAAGAACATCATCTTGTCCCTCCAGCGACCAAAGTTGTTCCCATCGAACCGGTCCAGTTTAACAATGTCTTGATTCATGACTTTGATTGTCTCCGACTCCATTGTTGAACAAAATAAATTATTGAAAATTGTAGGGAAAATATGGCTTCTAATTGGGTAGAACAATGAAGACGGATCTTTAGAGTACTCAAGTCGGACTTTGAGACGTGATATCATTTTCTTTAAAGATTTATTTGCTCCATAAAGTTGCTAATGGTCACCGGCAAATTTCCTCTAGGATACAACAAAGTCTCAATGAGAGTACTAGATAGCAATTCTAGTATTTCTCCAGGATTTTTCTAGGAAACAATTGGAAAGATGGCTGTAGTTTTTCAGAGAGAAGTCTCGAAAATATCACACACATTTTCTTCTGAAAACCAACATGTATATATAAAACATTCTTAAAATGTAGATAACTCTTCGTGAAAGGTTGCAAAGTGAACAAATATATCATTTTGAAAATTTTCCAGATGAACAAAGGCGTACATTCGGAAGAAGTTGAAAAAATGAACAATTGCAACCCTTCGGGAAAAGTTGCAAACTGAACGAGTATCTTTCCCAAATGTTGTCTTGAAAAGACACAAACAAAAATTCGGAATAAAAAGAATTATTATTATTTAATAAATAAATTTTCAAAATTATTATATAATAATTTTTTAATTTTCGAAAATTCTCAATAAACAAAACAACATTTGAATTGATTAAAGTTAATAAGATAACCGTACGAAATAAAAAATAAAAATAAAATAACAAAGGCATTAGTGCTAATTAAACGGCGGGCACGCAAGCGTGCTAAGTGCGCCAAAATCGTGCAATTATTCGCGCACCCGCACGCGGGCATGGTGAGGGCTAACCCACACCCAATCATTCCTTTAAGTACACAAAGGAAACCCCACACTTATTAATTGGCCCACTTCCTCCCATTTTTCCTATGTGGGATAAGGAAAATGCACTCTTTTTGTTTTTTTTACAAACAAATTTCTAACAATCCCCCACTTTGTTTGTAAAACAAAGATTTCAAAATTAAAATTTTAAAACCGTATAGCCAAAATTTCAGTAAGATTAATATACATACATAAAGGTCTCTTTCGAGTTAAATCTTTATTTAGTACAAGTATATCAAAGCTCTATCAAAGTGACAAGTAGCTTGGCTTTAAACTTGTACTTTTATGTAATAGAACCAGACATACCGCACATACACTAACCTCTTGTTTCAGCGAGAAGTTCTATATTACTCCGCACTATTGCAAACAAATTTCCAACAGGCAATGGTTGGCAATCGACATCGGCCACAAGCGAGGGCCATGCTCCTTGGCCACAAGCGAGGCTTGGCCTGTAAGGGCCGCGATGGTTTCGCCTAGATCTATGCGAGCATGGCCTTGGCAAGTGATCGGCCATGAGCAAAAAGGAAAAAAAAAAAAAGGAAGGAATGAAAAGAAAAAAAAGGAAAAATTCATAAAATTAAAAAAAAATGCAAAAAAAAAAAATCGTCAAACTCAACAATTTCAGGCCAAAAATAGCCGAAAGAACTATATTAAATATTTATTAAAGTGTTTAGAGCTCGATCAATCAAATTGAAAACTTTAAAATTGAATTGATTACACTGTATGATTAATTTATGAATTTTTCGACAACTATCCCTTAGAAATGTTGTCTTTGTCAAAGTGGTTACACAAAAAGAAAATTTATACATGTTTGAATATAAAATTCATTGTCGGTGACGGTATGATAGCCCCACAAGACTTATTCAAATATAATAGAATTGTACGGTGGTGGAACATTTTGCACCTTAGCACATCCATTCACGAATGGTTGCATGTATATTAACATATCCAAGTCTCTATCGATGTAGACAAGTGTATCACCCATTCAAATTGGAATATATGCGAAATACATTACTCCAAGTCAAAACTTACATCGCTCTTATTTTTTATTTTTTGTAGAAACATTGCTCTTACTTGAACCATTTTACCGACTCCTTGCTCTTCAGATACTTCTAGATGGTCTACGTTTCAAAGACCAGTTGAAGGAATTTGTCGACATCAGAAGGATATATTCCTTACGGGCAAATCAAGTAGAATCGGTTTTGCAGCATTTGTTGAGTTCATGTGCAGAGTCTCACTCTGAGGTTTAATATCATGAGAAACATCAAATTGTTACATATGTGATAAATTTATTCCAAATTAATTTTTTACCACCAAAAATCTCATATTGGTACATTTGTGATAAATTTACCAAAACTAATTTTTTTAACCATGAAATATCCTAAATTGATATACCTATAATAAATTTATCACAAACTAATTCGTTTACCACAAAAAACCACAAATTGGCACACTTATGATAAATTTACACTCTATTAACTTCCGTCAAATTTAATTGTTAAATTTGCTAACCTAGATGTTGCGACCTACCTTTTTCATATAGAGAGGAAAAGACATAGATGCGAGCATACAACCCTCGTTTTAGATGCAGACTCTTCTAAGCTCATATCTTGAGCTACGTTGGGATATTCAAATTAACCCTATAAGAATTTTCTAATAAGGAGTCGCCATTAGTCTATTAAGGTCGACTAGAAACTAAATGAGGCATGAGAGTATACCTCACTTTCTATACAATCAAAGAACTAGAATCGAAAACTTGCTTATAGTAATTGATCAACTAGTGCCCTTTCGATACCCAATCTCGTTCATTTTAAAAAGATGTTTGTCAGGTCATCTAGATTGATTTTAAATCTATCTACTAACATGTGAGATAATCATGTGGGCGCGTTAGCATTAAAATAACAATTAGTTAATTAAATTGTAAGAAAAACCCACCCCGCGGTGGACGCGTTGGTTTGCGCCCTACCCTCTCATCCGGGAGGGGTCGAAACTTCATGCCCCCATTGCGCGACTAAAGTGGAGTGCCGTGAGAGGTGGGTCCCCGTGCTAATGCTCCCCCTAGTTTACGCCGCCGGCTGGTCTTCGGGCTGGGCCATGGGCTGAGATTGGACTCACGGTCTAGGCTAAAGGGCACAGTTGAGCTTATCCTCAAGCCCACTCTAATTCTACCCTTTGTAAGCTCACTTCTGAAAACTCCAAATTAAGCCCACTCTTCCACTAATGCGACACCAAGCCCATGCTGAAGCCCTCTTTGCTTTTATGACTATTTCAGCCTAAGGTTCAAAAAGCCTAAATTAGCCAAAAGTCCACTATGCCTAACTAAGCCCACAAAACTCACTACTCTTGACCACCCCCTCCACGACTTCTCGTTCCCAAGATTACAAATTCTGCTTCTCAATGTCTCCTTCTTCGAGCACGCCCAGAACACCCGAAGATTTGCTTACTGATTCAATAACATTAAAACTCCAGCCGTCACATTATGTTTTGCAGTCAATCAATATACGCTCGTTCCCTCCACCGTTGGCCACCATGTTCGATCACCATCACCGGTCACAGCGACTCTAGCCGCAACCACTGAACGCGAACGCCCAAACCACCAAACCACGGCCTCCATGGACAGCCACAACGGGTGGCCACTGACAGCGCCTCCGGCAACACCCTCGACCCTCTCGTCCACGCCGTCGTTCCTCGGGCGACCAAATCAACACCTTCCGTGAGTCACGTCCTCCGACCACCAACAAACGCTGACCAAAAGCCAAGAAAACCAATGCAAATCTAGTTCAGGCATTACGTAGAACACATTGGGTGAGTCAACTGAGAGGGGAGCCACAGAACAATTAAGACTCATATTCGTGCCAGACTCTCAACAATCAATAAAGCAAAGACCAAAAACGACCGAGCACAGAACCGACGGGGCCGGTACTTGCACGAACTGGACGAGGACGAAGCCTGATCTGGCGAGCCCGAAATGGGGCAAAGCAGCGCACGAGCAGGGGGTCGGCCGAGGGTCCCTACCCAGCTCGGGGGCGGCGAACGTCGGGTGAGCTCGATAGATCGAGCTATGTCCGATCGCCTCGCAAGCCTCCGAACCGGGATCCTCGAGAAATCGACGCAACGCGAGACAAATAAGAAAAGAAACGCACCGAGACCTACCATAGGGAGAGGCGCGCGTCGGCGAGGGTCGGCAGCCGAGGTCGCGCGGTGGCTACCAGAGGAGGCCCTTCACTCCCCATCCTCACTCTTCGCTCTCTGGTCCTGGCTCTCTCGGTTGCTCTCCCTCTCTCGCTCTGTCTCGAGCCCCCTTAAAAATCCCCAAACTAGCCTCCCTTTAACCCCTCAAGCGGAATGTCCCACTTAGCACATATTGCCATTCAAACAATGAAAAGCTTCCATAATGTCTCCATATCTTCAATGCGAAAATTATAGCCGCCAACTCTAGAGCATGAGTCGGATAGTTCAATTCGTAGGGTTTCAGTTGTCTCGATGCATAGGCTATGACCTTACCGTGCTGCATTAGAACACATCCCAATCCTTTATGGGAAGCATCACTATATACCGTGAATCCACTAGATCCAGACGAAATAGTTAGAATTGGAGCTGTGGTCAATATTTTCTTGAGTTCCTAAAAACTCCTTTCACATTCACCACTCCATTCAAATTTCACATTTTTCCGAGTCAATTGTGTCAATGGGCCCACAAGTTGTGAGAATCCTTCTATAAACCTCCTATAGTAACCTACAAGTTCCAAGAAACTCCGTATTTCAGTTGGCATTGTTGGTCTCGGCCAATTTACTACAATCTCAACCTTTGCTGGGTCCATCGAGATTCCTTCTCTTGACACCACATGCCCTAGAAATATTATCTGATCCAACCAAAATTCATACTTACTGAATTTGGCATACAATTCGTGGTCTCTAAGGGTTTGCAGCACTATTCTCAAGTGTTGCTCGCGTTCTTCCGATCCTTGGAGTAAATCAGAATATCATCAACGAAGACAATTACAAATTGATCCAAATAGGGTTTAAATATCCTATTCATCAGATCCATGAATGCAGCTAGGGCATTCGTCAATTCAAATGGCATCGCTAGGAACTCGTAGTGTCCATAGCAAGTCCTAAAGGTAGTCTTAGGAATGTCTTCCTTCTTGATTCTTAGTTGATGATATCCTGACCTTAGGTCTATTTGGAAAACACTGAACTTCTTTGCAATTGGTCGAACAAATCATCAATTCTAGGCAACAAATACTTATTCCTGATGGTCACCTGATTCAATTGCCTATAGTCGATGCACAAGTGCATCGACCCATCTTTCTTCTTTACAAACAGGATCGGTGCACCCCACGGGGACGCACTTGGCCTAATGAATCTCCTATCGAGTAATTCTTGCAGTTGTACTTTCAACTCTTTTAGTTCTGCCAAAGCCATCCTATACGGGGCTTTGGATATTGGTTCAGTTCCAGGCATTAGTTTGATTACAAACTCAATTTCCCGTTTCGGTGGTAATCCGAGCAGTTCTTCAGGAAATACATTTGGAAACTCCTGAACCACTCGAATTTCATCGAGTTTGGCTTCCTCCTTCGCATGGTCCTTTACTAGTGTCAGGTATCCTTGACATCCTTCGTCAAGAAGTGCACGTGCCTCTACTATCGAAATAAGAGCTATTGAGGGGTTTATTTGATCTCTGTAAAATTCAAAACTAAGCTGATTCAACGGGTTAAACGGAATCATCTTTCTATAACAGTCCACCTTAGCCCGTTGTTCACGGAGCCAATCCATTCCTATGATGACGTCAAAGTCATACATGACCATCACCACTAGGTCTATTTCCTGATCTAGTCCACTTATAGAAATCTTACATTTCTCACATATTAATGTAGATAACACTACATCTTTCAAAAATGTAGAAATATGAAGAGGCATATCAAGAGATGTGGATCTTATTTCACCCAGTCGTCTATAACTCTCAAACACAAAAGAATGTGTAGCACCAGTGTCAAATAATGCATATGCCTTCTTGTCATTTATAGAAATTGTACCTGAGATACCGTTTTTGGAAGCTTCCGCTTCCTCTTGAGTGATCACATACACCCTTCCTTGTGCGAGCGGTCTCTATGGGTTTCTTTGTGGAGGTGGTCCGCCTACGCGTTGTTGCACTTGTCGCATCGGGTTAAAGTTCGACGGCGATCCTCCTTGTGGACAGTCTCTTCTAAAGTGACCTCTCCGCCCACACCCGAAACACCTCTGGTTTTCTAAACAAGGTCATGGCCCATGTTTTCTACAACACATTTGATAGGAATTATTTTGATATGGCACTTTACTTGGAGTATGACCACTCATGTCCCTCCCGAAATTTCCAAAATTTCATTTTTTTCTTAAAATCCCTAGGTAGCTCTTGGTTTGAATAGGGTCTCTTACCCCGTCGGTTATCACTTAGTGCCATTTGTCGTCCTGACTCCATTCGTTCCCTTATTACTTCTTGTTCTACAAGTTAGGCCCGTTCATAAATTTCATTATAATCTCTCATATTCAGAGGCACCAGTTGTCTCCTGATGTCCGTCCTCATGCCCTTCAAAAATCTCTTAGCTTTCTCCTCTCGGTCTTCTATCAATCTAGGGGCATACCTAGACAGTTTAGAAAATTTCGCTTCATATTGGTCTACTGCCAGCTCCTTTTGTTCCAGTTGAATAAATTCGATTATTTTCTTGTCCCTAGCACAGTCAGAAAAATGCTTTCTATTGAAAGCCCTGACAAACTCATCCTAATTTACGGCAGTATCAGGTGGAAAGATCGTGTCTCTAGAGGCTCTCCACCAATACTTGGCGTTTCCCTCTAATTAGTACTCTGCCAAGGTTATCTTCTCGGTGCCATTGCAATTCAACAACCAGAAGATCCTTTCTATCCCATCGATCCATTGTTCTGCCTCCTCAGGACTTCCCATTCCGGTAAACGTGGGTGGCTTCAACTTCAAGAATTGTTCCACTAATCCCTGAGTACAACGTTCCACTCTTAGTTGTTGTTGAGCTTGTCTTTCCATCAAATTCCCTATGCTGGCCAATGCTTGCAAAATATCTTCCATTTGGGGTTCTGCTCTTGAAGCAGTAGCTTCAATCCTTGATGGGTGAGAACTTCTTGTTCGTACCATGATTTCCGGCAGGTCATCAAGTATTTACCTCAGGAACAATTAGTGACCCAATATCACTAATCGACTAAAAAGGAAAGTAACGTTCGCACGTTACTGAGGTTATATAAGTAACATACAAATGTTATTGGCATGCAAAGGTAACTCACAATCGTTACCGATACTTTACAAGTGAAATCAATCACCCGTTATTCAATTCAAATCAATTGTATATACCTAGTGCCTTATCGTGTGTGATCATTGTAACCTCCTTTTTCGATTAGTACACCTTGTCACTCCAGATAGACCAAAGTTCTGATGCCACTCCTGTAAGGGGCCGGCCGACGATCCTTGACCCTTAGGGTCCGCCACTCCCCTTTTTCCTGGTCCTTGCGCTTGTTTCATTGTGGAAGTGGGCATCTAACTCCATCTTAATTTAAAATGATGCACACGATATATAAACTATGCACTTTTATTTATTTATAATTTTTAGACGACACCAGTCGGTACATATAGGCCAAAAAGTTCCTATTTTTGGCTAAACCAAAATTGTTCAACTAACCAAAATTGTTCAACTATCCTGCGGTCTATCTACACCGTCGTCTTGACATCACGTCCTGGCATCCAAAAAAATGATGCCATCCTCCTGGGTCCCCCACCTACTCGACCCCACTCGAGCTGTCATCATCATCCTCCGGAAGCGGTAGTAGCCCCACCGTACGCCTATTGACTCGGGCATACAAGACAATGAACCCCATAAGTACAGGGCCCATGGTGAGACCTGTGTCCACGATGAGGATCACCGTGATCCGGATAAATGTGATGCTCCGAAAATCAAGGTCGGCATACTCCACCTAGTCCCATGTCAGGTCAATGGGAATGCCATAGAACATGCTGGAAGACGCGGGCTGCAGCGGCATGGCTATGTCTCTGAAATATGATAGCCCCACAAGGAGTGAGTACAACTTCTTGGCAGTAACAGCCTGTCAAACCATATTACACAAGTCTACCGCTACTCAATCTATACATTCTAAACGTGCAATATGTAAAACGAAATGACTAGGATACCAAAACTCTAAAAGAACAACATAAATGAGACATTAAGAAGGCAAAATAAACCGTCAAAGCAATTCAGTAATCTATTAGACTTTAATTATAACTGCCGCCATCTTTCAGAGGGACCCATGTTTGCATCCCTCCAGGCATCTCGCATCCCACCTAGCATCACAAGGACCTCCGATTCCATATTTCAATCCCTGGGCATCCGGAGCATGTTACATCACACCTCCAGGCATCTCGCACCCTACCTGGCATGACGAGGACCTCCGGGGCTCATCATGTCCCTAAGCATTCGGAACGTGTTACGTCACACTTCCAGGCATCCCGACACCCGGGGCACCTCCGGGGCTCATCACTGTCCCCAGTCATCCAGAGGCATCGTCTTCACGACCCTGCAGGCATCCCGACACTCGGGGCACCTCTGAGGCTCATCACTGTCCCTAGGCATCCAGAGGCGTCATTTTCATGACCCTCCAGGTAGCCCGACACCCGGGGCATCGTCATCACAAGGGCCCTACCGGCATCAATATAATCCAACCATGACGCAGCACCTAACAGGTTTTATTAAAGCCATCATGCACGTCTAACCCAAACCCTAAGCCAAAAGACATCAAACAATCATAACATTTCGACACTCGCTCAATTAACTTTAATCCTGAACACAACAACGACAAAGCCGGGCTAACCATCAATGACTCGGCTTTAAGAAAACCGGTACAATCTATCCTACTACCATTTAGACTCATGGATCCATGTCCTATCTAGTGCTGATCGTGCCAACGATTGTCACACGCATCACAAGACAATTCAATCATGCCTTCGACTTAATTTGCCTAGCACAGGACTATTTACTCCCGTATCGCCTAGACATCACATTATTCCAAGCTTGAACAGCAACATACTCGGATCGGACCGCCTACGAGAATCGATCGATGCTAATTCCGCCTCATCTAGCCGACGGTCAGCACCTAACTTCACCAACATGCAAACGGTAAGGGCCACCTCACACCCGACAACCCGTACACACCCGTCTCCCGACTCAACCCTAATCAACAATCAGACAAACGTAATTTTGAGTAATCTACCATCTTCGGACACGGACTCTAGCCGATCCTATACCAGACATGCGAGTAGGGTGTTGATATGCAATATAGCTCGACAGAACCGCTACTTGCCTCTGGTTCTTGGAGCGTGAGCGGCGGGCGCGGTTGTGGCGAGACAAGGCGTCGGTGAAGCGACGGATAGTGAGCGGTGCAGCTGAATAGAGGCGCGGCTGGTGGCGATGGGGCTAGCGCACGGCGGTCGGTGGCTGGCGGTGAAGCAAGGCCAAGATGGGGTTTTTGGCTTGAAAATTTACTGGAATCGTTTCTCAAAGTGATGCAAGGCCAAGTGTATGTGAAGAAGAAGAAGAGACGGCCCTCTACTCTGCCTTGTAAGCTCCGCTTGTTGACTATGTGGGTCAACAAAATAAGAGGTCTTGGTGGCTGCTCGTGGAGTGCTGGCAGCGGAGGGAAGCCAGCTGGCGTGCGTGTCCAACCTAGGGTGAAGGAGCGGCCACCTCTTTGCATGGCCGAGCAGAAAATTCCTTAGGGTTGACACGTTTTAGTCAATCAATTCTTCAGGGTGCATGGCTGCTGCATGGTCAACAGAAAGGAATAACGCACGGCTGAAGCTTTGAAGTCATAAGTCTTCACGTGTATGAGGGAAAAAGGGCAGCTTGACATGGCTGCATAGTGGTCAACCATTCCCCTTTCATTGACTACCTAGTGGACGTATGCATGGGCTGATAATCAGCATGGAGGAGGAGTGGTTGGCGTGACTGCATGGTCCTTCATGCATGGTCAAGATCTCCATCTTGTTGACCACTGAATGGGCGTGTGCATGGAGACGTCGGATGCTTACATGAAAAGCTCGCTTAGTAAGGTACAAATGCGGGGATGTTGGTCTCGCAAGTGGCGTTGCGTGAGGAAATTTCTAGATGAAGTGCTATCGCGACAACATGACGATACGTGACGTCTCGGTACGGTGAGGGTGGTGATGAAACGGTGGCCGCAAGTGGTGCCAGTGACGTAGTCCAACGACAATCCGTCGACCCGTCACGGACCGTTACGTACTCGAGGTCCAGCGAAATCCGAATATCACACAGTGATACAAAGGGCAAGAGAGGAGAAGGACTTGTACATGATTCATCGTTTTTTTTCCGCTTCCGCATCAAGAGCACGTGATTCATCGTTCTTTTTCCGCTTCCGCATCAAGAGCGATGGATTCCAAAACAGTTGCGTTAATATTTCTATTCGATTATCTGTGTTCTTGTTCTAGTTATGGAGATCATGAGATTGCACGTTTTGCTTCTTACAATACCTGGACAAGGAGCAGCAGCCACCAAGGGGCTGCCAACGGTACTCGGCAAAGGCAACGTCAGGGTGGCTGTTCCGGAGGCAGGCGAACTCACGCTCGATGAAGGGGGCAAACAGAGGAGTCGTAGAGAGGGAGGACGGGTCCGCCACCCAGCTCCCCTGGAACACATCACACCTCGAGGGGTCTCTGTTGCTGCTTCCCCAGGCTGCTTCCGCACCCTCCCATATCATCAACGTCAGAAGAGCCAGTTTCAGCGAAAAGAATGTGAAGGGGGAGGGGGAGGAGGATGAGGAGCCCATCTGCATTGCCTCAACCGCAACCCATTTTTCTTTCACTGCAACATAGCAACCCAAAAGGCTCTTTTTGCGTAGAGAGAGAGAGAGTTTTTGGATTCTAGGCTACATTTAACGTAGGTGGGTGAGGGGGTGAGAAAAACCAGAGGTCATGGGTCCACTGAGATAAAAGGCATTGTTGGATTCTACTTAATGTACCTTCTTTGTTATTCTTTTTCTGGTTAACTACTTTTTTTTTTTGTCAGTCCTACTCTATTCCTATTCTAACTCTCACTCTCAGACTTTTGCACTGCCTCCTTGCAGGGCTTGAGAGTCGAAACCCACTCCTGAAACTATATCATCCCCACCCCAACCCCCTGAGAATGTGGGGATTCGAACCCTCAACCTCCTCCTTCAATGTTGAAAGGATGGCCACTGAAGTGGTTAACTACTTAAAAAATAGGATTTGGTTTCCATTTTCGGTGGATGGCGGGGCTAGGAATTTATATAGGATTTAGGAAGTTGCAGCATATCTGTTTTTTTTTTTTTAAATGACTTGGCTTTTCTTGGTTGAGCTGTAGTTATGGGGAGTAACAGCCAATCACCACCTTTGATGTTTGACACTTCGAATTGGTGGGGTCAACCAACTCGCCGTGGGACGGCAAGCTAGTCCCCTCGGATCTCAAGGAAAGCAAATGAGGCCATTGAGATTTCTAACTTGTTTAGTTCTCTTGACATTAACATAAGACCGTTTTGGTGACCTAAAAATATGTCCTTGAAAGATTTCAACTAGGATTTAGTCCACACATCGAGATCTCCTAAATATAAGAATACCAAGAAGGTAAAGCCGGATATAGAGTTCGATAAAGATACTGACCAATTGGGGATATGGGATATGCGGGCACTGACACACAAAAATAAGAAACATATCCATAGAGTCCGACCTCTCTATAAATCAAATGCATAGGAAGTGAACATGCTTAACCGTCACCAAGAATCCAAGGCAAGGACTCGGAACACGGAGACAATTAATAGAAATGTAGTGTGCTGAAGAGGCAGTAATCTACCATCTATAAGAAACAGTGACCAGACGTGCAAGCTTTTACAGATAAATTTTTTTGTGGATGTGGTATTTTGTATTATCATTTCTCATAGATGGGATAGATGAAGTTGGCGGAGCATCATCGACACTAAAGAGAGAAAATCCCCCACTTGCTTAGAATAATTCTTGAGGAGCAACGTATAACAAACCTAGCTCGGGGAGTGATACACATCCAGAGCAAGAATCCGCCACTCCGCACATCTTGCCATTCAAAAAATGAAAAGCTTCCATAATAGATTCAATCCGCCACTCCGCACATCTTGCCATTCAAAAAATGAAAAGCTTCCATAATAGATTCCCACCCTGGCAATGGCAACCATCCACATCATAATTACGTGAAGAAGTCACAACATCGTCGTCGTATGACTAACAATATCGAAAGAAACGGCACGAATACAACCATCAAACAACAAACCATCGTCTTTTGGCTTTCCCCAATAAGTTGTTTACAATACACGATGACTGCACCGCATAATAGTCGTCATATTCTTCATAGTATCTATACCTTCAGTTTCAAATGTGAACAAAAGAGAAACTAAGAAGTGAAATTTAAGAGTTCCTTTCGATGGATTTCCAAATAAAGCCCTAGTTCTTTCAAAACCAAATTAACTCAAAACATAGCAAACCATTTCTTATTTTCTGTTCTGGCAGAAATCAGTATCCAGATTTATCGGATAGAGATCATTAGCAGATGTAGACGAAGCAGTTCCTGTCCACGTCCCATCAGTGAGCGTGCTTTTGGTGATATTCTCATCAACTGCCTGATCTTCGTCACCTTTGAAATGCTTCCTCATGGCCTCAATTGTCTCCTCTGTTATGATAGCGCCCTCAGAGTCCAGCACTGGAACAGCAGCCTTGCCTTCAAGCATGCTAACCACAGATGACATCGGTGGCCTGAGTGCTGGAGTCGCATTAGTACACAGCAGAGCTACCTTTATCATCGCCAGCACCTCCTTTTTGTCAAAATGAGAACCCAGCCTCTGATCGACTAGATCCATCAAATTTCCTCTCTCCTTCAAAACTCGTGCCTAGAAACAGAAATGGAAAGGAAGATATTTCCCTCAAGTTACAGGTACTGATCAGTTGTAGAATATGCTCAGAATACTAAAACAGGAAGAAGGAGATATATTCTGCCCTCAATAATTTCATGACAAATGCAGTTGATAAACACCTGCTAGTTTTTCATCTTCGTTATAAGTTATACTAGGAAGGAAAAAATCGAACAAGTCAATCCAGATAAAACATGATTTCTTTACCAATTTTATGTAGAAGTTAGTAAACTTAAACACTTGTTAATCACTTACTAACATTCACCGGTCGCCAAAAAACTACGACCGCTGCTTTAAAATCACCAGCTCTTATTGAGTTTTACTGGCAGGAATTATTTGTCAGTTTGTCATTACATGAAACAGGAGAATCATCCATCAATGGTTTACACCATTCATTGCCTTTTACTCTCAATTCTAGTTTAACAAGAATTACCTTATTATGCAGCCTAGGTGAAAATCAGATTTAACAGGGACTAATAATGATTGTTTTACCTAATGATTGGCTTACTCAAAGCACAATAAAATCTAATTTTTGGACTCAATTACATGGATGTGAAAAAGTCAAATCTAAATTGAAAGTATATCAATATTTGCGTCAAGCATGGTCTTGAAAACTTTTTAAATCCTATACTAATTGTCAAACTGCAAAGTACTCGACCAACTTGTTTGGCGCTAATGAAACTATGGGGAGTATGAATGTCACGGATAGAACTATAAAGACTAAAACAAAACCAACCCAAATTTTAAGGCCCCCAAATTTCAATGAATAGAATTGTCTTCAATGCAAAAAAGAATCTACATGATTCCTTCTTTCAGGAGGCAGCCCATCGTTTCGAGTTTCAACGTGTCACTAGATAAATTCCAGTTTCAGTTTCTTAGAACCAGACTATCCGTGACCACCCCCACCTCAAGTCGCTCATCTTGACCATGAACACATAGGCCGGCTACTGCAAGGATTACCTGCTCCTTTCAAAGTCAGTATAGACTAACATAACGAGAATAATTGGATTAATTTTAAATGACAAATTGCACTTAACGGCATGACAATTCGTTAAACAGGTTTCAATAGCTAGTAACTGTAACTCTCCTTTGCAACCATTAAAAGTGCATATGAGGAGTTCTATACTATGTTTACACTTAATCCATCTCTCAACCAGTACAAGCAGAGATTTAAAAATCATAATAAGAAACTTTTGAACGCTAGAGTTAATTACCCAATCGAGTAGATAAAAGCATTTCTCCTTCTTTTGGTAACTGGTGTTGCTCCGGCCACTAACAACTTCTAAGGCAACAATGCCAAAACTATAGACATCGGCTTTTTCAGTGAGGTGACCATACATTGCATACTCTGGTGCCATATATCCGCTGCATAACAAGAAAAGAGCTGGTGTTAGCAACATGGCAAATGTCTTAAATAGCAATTACCTAATATTTTCTTCACCTAATATTTTCTTCCAAAGATTGTCCCTCTTATCTTCCTAAAATACAAAATAAGGAGATATTCCTAATCATGACACCATGGTCTCAAGAGTCAAGGAAAAAACAAGTGCATTCTAGAAATTTTTTAATAGGATTCTGCTGAGAATATTTCAAAAAAAAAAAAAAAAAAAAAAAAAAAAACGACATTTGTGGTTTTTATATAACTTTCAGTGTACATATAGCTTCGTAGTTGGGAAACAAGTGCATCCTTATAACTTGGAAAAGAGGCTCATCAACTGAAAAAAGAGTTGGAAACAGGCTGAGACGAGGTCTGAATACATAGGCAGCAGCAGTAGGAGGATTCCTAAAGCCAAGCCAAGCCAAGGGGCAAGAAAACTTCTTAATATTGTTGTTGTCGATGTTACTGTAGCAATAGAAAAACAGCCTTACATTTTCTCACTAGCTTTCTAACCTTTGCGATTTATGTGCTTGCTTTGTAATTTTGGTTTTATTCTTTTGTAATTCACTTGACAGTGCACAATCTATGTTTATGTCATGTGAAATATATTCACGAAAAATTGCACTTTTCATGCAGAGGAATAGATATAGATAATTTACATTGAAATCCTTAATGTAAAGTATTTGTTCTTGTTCATTAGATTGTTTTACATTAAGTAGATTATCATTGGAAAAACATAATAAAAACAATTAAATTACATGTCAACATAGGTTGTTAAAAAATATTGCGTCATAATTGTATCGTAACATTTTCATATGCTTTTTGCATGAGAAAATATATTAGGTAGGGCATACTGAGTTACCTTCCGAAATGTTTTTCTTGACTATTCTTAATGTATTCAATGAAGCGTTTAGAATACGATCAATCTTTTGATTAATATATCAGGTAGGCAGATAAAATTTTTCCAGAAACTGTATTAGATCATCTCAAGTTTGTTAAGATAATGGAATTGTTTAATGTTATAGTTATTTTTCGTTAAGTAATACTGTTAGAGTTAGTAGAAGGAACTTACGGTTCTATCTTTTCCCTAATGAATAACATTCTTTTCATGAACAAGTTGACTTTCTACACATGTCAACGCAAATGTTTGAAGCATTTGAACATGCTTATTACATATTTTTCTGAGTGTATACGACTTCTATATGCAAAAAAATAATTTCCTTATACAATAAGCAACAGAAACATAGGCTTAACTGTATTGCCTATAATATCAACTTATAGCCAAATTAACAATTACATAAGTTAATATTAATGGTAGAGTATGTAATATAGTTAACATTTTTTTCCTAGTTAACATGAAGAGCAGTGGGAGACGCATGGAGCTTTGCAGTTAAGCCCCATTTGTTGAGCACGATGCTTTGGGATGATGTGAGTCAACCACACAGCTCCATTCAACTCACTTTTCTTAAATTAGACGAGATTTTTCTACTCCATTCTTTTATTTGTCACTGACTCCTAATTAGGTTAACAGGAACATAAAAAAAGAAACTTACTAGGTTCCAGCAATCTTGGTGCTAATATGTGTGTTGTCTTCCTCATCAAGCTTTGCTAAACCAAAATCTGATATTTTAGAGTTCAGATCCTTATCCAGTAAAATATTAGTAGCTTTAATGTCTCTATGCACAATCTTTAGCCTTGACTCTTCATGAAGATATGCCAACCCCCTGGCAACACCCACACATATCTTGTGTCTTGTCCTCCAATCCAACTTTAAATGAAATTCTTCAGGACCTTCAATCGTATCAGAAGACATCAAAAGTGCTTTAGTGCCATGTCATTAACTGAAGTTAGTGAGGCACAATGTGATATCAAATTACCAAATAAAGCACGAGCAAGACTGTTATTTTCCATGTACTCGTAAACCAGCAAAAGTTGATTTCCTTCAATGCAGCATCCATAGAGTTTCACAAGATGTGGATGTTGAAGAGCAGAAATCATCCCAAGCTCAGTCACAAACTCACGATTTCCTTGCTTTGATTTGGACAAAAGCTGCTTCACTGCTATAGTGGTGCCGTCTGATTGAAGACCCTGCAATTGAACTTTGGCTTAAGATTTATGCTATGAAGATTTAGATACGTTGAATGCTGCTTTCTACAATTCTTTTCTGTTGGGAATTGGGGGAAGTTAGTTGACCGATTTTCCAGCATACCTTGTATACAGAACCAAAACCACCTTCTCCAATCTTATTGGCAGCATCAAAATTGTTAGTGGCAGCTTTAATCTGTCGCAAGGTAAATGAACCAATTTGCAATGCTAGAACCTTCAAATCTGCACAACATTTAGGAACTTTTAAGAATTGGAGGACTCAACAGCTAAAGTATGTAATCTACTATCTAACAAAGACGTAGCAATTCCTTCTCAATGTACTAGAAAACCTTATATTAACTATTTTGTCTGAGCAAGTTCAGGACAGTATATTCTAACATCTTGAAATTCATTTTCTAGGAAACTCTGGCTTCGGTTGGCAGTATGTACTTTGAAAAATGAACTGAGAATGTCCTCAGGATATATAGTAGTGGGGGGAAAGAAAAATCAGAGAAAAACTCACTTTGGAAACGTAAGGCAAGGTTTGTATGTTTCGATATCTTGTACATCCGAAGTTCCAGCATTTTATTTCAACACCTTGAAACACAGACTTAGTATATATACGGTCAATTGTGCCCCCAAGGAGACCCAATAGACACACACACACACACACATCTAAGAATCAATCTACTGTCCTCTTCCAATAGCTATCTATTTCTTCATTTTTAAGATTTCTAAATAAAAATTTACTTCGTTAAGTGTAACAAATGGATCAATGACACTTTAGCTGTATTATGGGTTAACAATAGATTGCTTTCTTTTTGTGTCAAATAGAATTTCCAATGCAATGCACAAATGTCGTGCATCAAACAGTTATATAGGAGAATAGTGTAACCTAGTTGCAGTATTGATGAAGCATTGTGATTACCCCTTCCCCACCAGAAAAGGTAAGAAGGAGTCACGCACCAACAGTTTATAGGACAACTGTGTGAAATATAAATGATGAGATGTGACTACCCCTCCATTACTTAAAAAAAAAAAAAAAAAAAAAAAAAAAAAAAAAAAAAAAAAAAAGGGAAGGAGAAGTATTCAGAATGCATAACATTCTATTTCTAGACAGATATATGTGAACAATATAACAGAGATTCCAGGTATGCAATTACCTTGTGCCATTTCATCTTCATGTCCAAGACATCCTCTCCACCAAAGGATAACCAGGAAAAGAGAAACTACAAAAACTATAGCAGCCACAATCCCGACTACAGTGCCAGCAGATATGCTGGGTGACTCTCCTGGGATTTTAAAGCCTGCAGTGAAGAGAGAACAACATATGTTTACCCACAACTGTTCAAGTAAATCAGGTAGACATACATGCAGAAAAATATCGGTAGCTTCTTGGTGAACACAGAAACCAATAGATGGGATGGCACACCAATTGAGAATCAAGAGGACATGAGAACTGCTCTGTAAACACTCCACAGAAACTATCAGATTAAGAAGGACCTTGGAACATGTGATACTAAATACAGAGGGAAAAAGAAAAAGAACAAGAAATATATTCTTCATTCTCGAGGCTGTACTATATCATACAGGTGCAATGGTCGTTGATCCCTAGCAGAAAAGCAAACGAGGCTATCATTTCATAGTTTGAATAGAAGGATTAAAGATACATAGAGAAAACATGCTCAGATAGAAAGAAAACAAAGTAAACCATAGCCAATTTCCTCTTCTGAAGAAACAAATAATAGATCCTAGTCAGCCACTATGGAAATTTATCTCATCAACTGTGACAGATGCCAATGACCTGAATCCAAAGTGGACATTTGCAACCAAACTAAGTAACTGAATAGGCTATTGATAACTTCTGATGCAAGAACCAAGAAAAAAGGGTACTTTTTTCCAATATGAATATGAGTAACTTTTTCAATAGAGATGCAGAGAAGCACCAAGTGAAACATGGAAGCGTCTGTCTGCATACCAGGATAGACGGAGATAGCAGATATAAGAGGACCATAGACTCCTCTTGTAGGTATAGCATTGGTTCCTTTCCCAGCCCAATATAAGCGTATCTCCAGAGTGCCCTTGGTCACATTCGCAGTAAAATTTCTTATGACCCGCTTTCCAACTCCACCTGCTTCAATCGCAATGTTGAAATCTTTCCACACCAATTTCCCCTGAAATAATGTTTAATTTGATTCAAATTGAGTGTCTCCACACTGAACAAGGTGAAACTATCAGTCTCAATAGAATGTAGAGATTGTGATCAGATCATGATTTGCAAAAAGGAGGTATTTTGATAAAACAACCCAACCATAACTCATTAAATGCTTTATATGCTTTATATATTAGAACCAGCACTAATTGACGTCCAAGAATTACCTGTATATAAATATTAAAAGCTCGCCTTCCAAGGCTTTTATAACTTTCATCGTCTGTGAACATTATCTCCGCAAAATGAAGGCTTACTTTGTAGATCCCATTCATCAGACAAAAACCGTAATAAGTTAGAGAGATAGCAGAACGTCGTGCTTTCATGTAAAGCTGGGCATTCTCCATGGACAGTACGGATACATTGTCAGCTATGTAATTATCTGGCTCAATATCATCATCCGGGAAGTGACCGGTGCTACTGTAGCCCCAGAAATTTTCACTCTCAAAGGAACTTGCAGCATGCGTAGGCGACACTGTATCACTGTTGTATGTGTTGTCCCCTATTGGTTCTTCGCTCCCACCACAATTTATGAAGAGGCTAGACCGATCTGAATGGAGTAAAGAAATAGCCACAGAGAAAAACTTGAGTTTTCTTCTTTCTTTTATTAAATAAACTAGCATTCATTTATTGGAAAATCACACAGAAAAACTTGAGTTTTCATGGAGGTGGCTTTTAAAATTTCTATATGCATTAACCATCAAAGATTGACACAATAGCCAAGAGGAGAGTTTACAAGGAGATACACAGAGAGTATGATGCAATATCAGGATCTGATGATAATGATAGGATATACAGCAGATCAACTTACTTTTCTGACAATCCTGACTTTTAAAACATGAGATAAGTCCACTTGTGGCAGGATATAAGGTTCTGAGTAAGTCAGTAAAGATTTCAATGTTATAATCATCATCATTCTGAATGAAGTTCAATGCTATGTACTTAAAAAATTAAAATGCAGGTCCTTGGAAGTCCAAGTCTCTTAGTGAAAATTTTTATCTCAAACATACGCATTGTCAACCGCTGAGCTTGTGAACAAGTTGCTGCAGAGAAAAGACAAAATCAACATTCAGTAAAGAAATGAAAATTTTGTGCACTCGCAGGACTATAAGTTACTCGTAACCGCACATTTGAGGGAAGCCCTCAACTTAAAATGAAGGAAGTAATACATACACAGATCGTACTTGACATCCTAAGTTTTTAGCGGTGAACTTGTTGTATGATAGGTCAATACACAGAGAAATAGTCAACCGTTTCCAAAATCATCAATTTGAAGAGTAAACTGAAAGTCATTACATCAAATGATTATTATGTACAAAAATGCAGATCAGATGCAAAACATGGACAGGTAAGGCAAGTGGAAAGGCGAAAACATCACAAGGTAATGAAAGTAATATGTCATCTTTATTCAAGAAATCTTATCTTAAAATATTAAAGGGAGAAAGACTAATGGAGTGAACGGAGACTTGAGAACTAGTCGGATTGCATAAATACATTTTTACCCAGTAACAGTACAACAGACATGATGAAATGACTCCTAAATCGAATCTTCTTATTAGCAAATATCCAGACCACCATTTATTGTTAAAACTACCTCATAAAAGATTAATTCTTATGCCCATAAGATACTATCGACTTACTCCTTGGTACACTCATTTTGGTTGTAGAGTTTCTTAAATACACAAACCCATAAACATGCCCAAGCACCTAATCATATTGTGTGGGCGGTGCGTTAGACAAAGTTTCAAAGAGGATTTATAGGAAGCAAAAATTTTCCAAATATCATTTTTATCATTCCAAGAGGTTTGAAAAAGATCTAGAGCTGTGAAGAGCTTCTTGTATAGGGGAAAGCAGGGGCTAACTTGGGACTTCCAAGAAAATCCGCTTTATATTCTTTCATGCATACTATACAATTCAGCCTCTTGTCTTATATATAACTTTCCAAAAAACAGATCCCAACAAGGAGAAAGGTACCTATGATGATTCCATTTAAATCCATAGGCTACAAACCATAAACATGCAAGATGGGAATGCAGAAGTGCTTACTACAGTGCAAAATTAGTGAGATAGAGCTAGATGGAAATTCGTAATCTGTGAGGAAAACGTAGTAGTATTATTCAATAAAATTTAATATATATACATCAAAAATAAACCCTAAAAGTGGTAAAGACTCATTTACCCCTCCTTACTCCTAACACTCCCCCTCAAGCTGGAGCATAAATATTAATCATGCCCAGCTTGTTACAAATATGTTCTATCCTCCCACTACCCAAGGATTTAGTGAAGATGTCTGCAAGTTGTTCGATGGTTCGAATATGACTGGGAAGAATTACTCCACTCTGCAACTTCTCTCGGATAAAATGACAATCAACCTCAATGTGTTTTGTTCTCTCATGAAACACGGGATTGGAAGCTATATGCACTGCAGCTTTATTATCACACCATAGAGTCATGGGTACTAAATCTTTAAAGCCTAACTCAATCAATAACTGTCGAATCCACACTAATTCACATGTTACTTGTGCCATGGCTCTATATTCTGACTCAGCACTGGAGCGGGCAACAACACCTTGTTTCTTACTTTTCCATGATACCAAATTTCCTCCGACTAAGGTACAATACCCAGTAGTTGATCTTCTATCATCTGGAGACCCAGCCCAATCAACATCAGAAAAACCTTCAACCCTGACATGACCATGGTTTTGGTAGATAATTCCTTTTCCCGGAGCTTTCTTCAAATACCTCAATATCCGAATAACTGCATCCTAGTGAGATGTACGAGGGGAAGACAAAAACTGGCTTACTACACTGACAAGAAAAGCAATGTCTGGTCGAGTAACTGTAAGATAATTCAGCTTACCTACCAGTCTTCTATATCTCTCGGGATTATTAAGAATTTCTCCTCCATCAGCAACTAATTTAACTCCTTGTTCCATGGGTGAATCAAGAGACTTTGATCCCAACATACCTGTCTCAGTGAGCAAATCTAAGACATATTTTCGCTGTGACAGAACAACACCTTTCTGTGATTGTGCCACTTCGATTCCTAGGAAATATTTCAACTTTCCTAAGTCCTTAGTTTGAAACTGTTGCTGAAGATAGGTTTTTAGCTCAGCTATACCAACCAAGTCATCTCCCGTGATGATAATATCATCAACATACACAATCAAGAATAGTTTACCTCCCCCTGATTGTTTATAAAAGAAAGAATGATCATTTTCACATCTTGAGAGCCCAAATGACTGTCCAACCTCAGAAAATCTTCCAAACCATGCTCGTGGAGATTGTTTCAAACCATATAAAGACTTTTTTAATTTGCAAACTAATCCAGACTCCCCCTGAGCAACAAACCCCGGAGGTTGCTCCATATAAACTTCCTCATGAAGAGTGCCATGCAAGAAAGCATTCTTAACATCAAGCTGAAATAGAGGCCAGTTATACGTTGCAGCAAGAGAGATCAAAATACGAACAGAGGTGAGTTTGGCAACAGGAGAAAATGTGTCTAGATAGTCAACCCCATACACCTGAGCATACCCTTTAACAACAAGTCTTGCTTTTAAACGAGCAAGAGAACCATCGGGGTTAACTTTTACAGCATACACCCATCGACAACCAATAGCAGTTTTGCCTAGAGGAAGTGGTACTAAATCCCAAGTTTGATTAATCTCGAGAGCCTTTAATTCTTCTTCCATTGCTGTCCTCCAGCCAGAACTTTGTAATGCCTCGGCGACAGACTTGGGGATAGGATAGTGTTCAACAGTAGTTAAAAAGGCTCGAAAAGTAGGAGACACAGAAGAGTGAGAAATAAAATTTGCAATAGAATGTTGAGTACAAGTACGTGTACCTTTGCGATGAGCAATAGGAAGATCAAGATCAAATACAAGAGGAGGGTCAGCTAATGGTGGATCTGGAGCAGAAGACGACGTAGTAGTGACAGGAGGAGTGGGGGGAGCAGTAGTAGCAACACGAGCACGTCGAGTATAAACCTGGAGAGAAGGTGGTTTCTCTGTAGATACTGGTAATACATTTGGAATAGTAGACCGAATGGTGGTCACATACAAGTCTTCATCCAATTCAGACACATCAACTGGAACATTATGATAAGGAGTGGATTCAAAAAATGAAACATCAGCTGTTACAAAATATTTTCTCAGTAATGGAGAATAACAGCGATATCCCTTTTGAGTGCGGGAATAACCCATAAACATACACTTGAGTGCCTTGGGATCAAGTTTTGATACTCCAGGTCGATGATCACGAACAAAACAGACACAACCAAAGATACGGGGTGGTAGGACAAATAGTGGTTCACTAGGAAACAATGTGGAAAAAGGAATACCACCTTACAGAACAGAAGAAGGCATGCGATTAATGAGATAACATGCAGTTAGAACAGCATCAGACCAAAAGGTTTTCGGGACCTTCATCTCAAATAACATGGATCTAGTAACTTCCAATAAATGCCTATTCTTCCGTTCAGCAACACCATTCTGTTGTGGAGTATCAGGACAGGAAGATTCATGGATTATACCATGTTGAGTCATAAAATCAGAAAAAGATGTGGAAAAGTACTCCTTAGCATTATCAGAACGCAGAACTTTAACATGCATGCCAAATTGAGTATAAATTTCAGATATAAATGCACGAAAAATAGAAAATAATTCTGAACGATCTTTCATTAAATATAACCAAGTAACTCTGGAATAATCATCGACAAAAGTAACAAAATATCTGAAACCAGAATTGGAAACCACATGACATGGACCCCAAATATCTGAATGAACCAATAAAAAAGGAGATGCTGATCGTTTAATGACTCGAGGTGTGTAACTAACACGATGTAATTTGCCAAGTTGGCATGACTCGCACTCTAGACTAGAAAGAGATTGAAAACTAGAATCCAACTTTTGAAGACTACGTAGAGAAGGATGACCAAGACGACAATGGATTTGATGTGGGGACACAACACTTGTGCAAGCAACTGAAGAAGCATCTTCAAGTACATACAGCCCCCCTTCCTCACGCCCTCTACCAATCGTCTTCTTCGTAGCCAGATCCTGGAAAACACAAGAATCAGGATAAAAAGTTACTGAACACTGAAAGTTTTTGGTTAACTTACTAACAGACATGAGGTTAAATGGAAATTGTGGAAGATAAAGCACTGAGGACAATGGTAATGAAGGAGTTGGGTTAACTGTGCCAATTCCCTTAACATGTGTAGGTGACCCATTGGCTAGAGTAACTATGGACGAAGACGGAGAAAAAGAGGAAAATATACCTGAAAGACCTGACATGTGATCAGAAGCCCCTGAATCAATGATCCAAGGACGAGAAGTAGCCGAAAGGCATGCAGTAGCATTACCTGTCTGTGCCAAAGTAGCAGTGGAAGAAACAGGCTGTGAGATTTGAGATTGTTTGTACCGAGCATATTCCTCACCAGTCATAACCACTACCTTGTCTTCAGATGACTGTGGAGTAGAGTCAATATTAGATGCTGTATTAGCGAACTGGTGCTGCTGCCCTGGTCTTCCATGTAGCTTGTAGCAAAATTTTTGAATGTGACCAGGTTTGCCACAGTAATGACAAAACTCGTGTAGTTCCCGAATCATCAGTAGATATATGGAATTGTCCATAAGGATGCTGATTACCTTGACCTCTCCCTATTCCTATGCCTCGGCCTCCTCCTCGGACACCACGCCCACTATATCCGCCACGGTTTCCTCCATCACTCCTATTACCACTACTAGTTCGAGTCTGGGACACGAGCTGAACTCCCCACCATAGATGTAGTATCCTGAGAAGACTCACGAGATACTCGAAGAACTCGAGCAAATGTATCTGTGAGTGACGCTATATTCTCTCCTCCAAGAATCGAGACCTAACATTTTCATATTCGAACCAAGACATCCTAAGAATCCCATTACAGCCAATTGTTCCCTTTGACGTTGCATTTGTTGAACATCAGCTGAAATAGGGAGAACGGCATTCAACTCCTCATACAATCTCTTAAAGTCTACAAAGCACTGGGTAATAGAGCGTCCCTTCCTTTCAAATCGATAAAACTCCTGCGATAGCTCACAAATCCGTGACAAATTATCTTGGCCAGAATACAGCACATTCAAATACTCCCATAGTTCTCTGACTGTATCAATATGAGTTACCATGTCAACTACATTACTCTCCATAGAATTCAGCATTTGACCAAGAATACGTGCATCTACACCATCCCAAGTTACATCATCTCTGGGCTTATACTCAGTTAAGTGTCTATGTTGATTCCTGCCTGTCAAAGTAAGCTTCACGATTTTCTTCCATTGGTGGAAGTTAGCACTACCTGCGAGCTTCTTATCAGTAATTCGATTAGATGAAGAGGAACTCATCTCAGTCATCACAGTATTATTCTTCTCGGGATCTACTTCAATTGTACTCTTTGAGTGATCACCCATTTTCCAAATAAAAATAAGCAAACTCTGACCTTAGCTTCCGTCAAACAACTCAACCTCAATAAATCAATAACTCAACAAAATTGTTAATATATCACCAACGAACAGCAGCCCAGAAATCAGCAATCAGCAAACCTCCGCTCAAAAGTCAGCAACCAAATACCAATAATCAACACTGGAGATAACTAAAATTAGCGACCAGCATCCACGAGAGTCGTACCAGGAAGCTGAGTGAACAAGAATCAACATGACAGAGACCAGCAACCCAAAAAATCAATGACCCAGCATCTCAACGTAGCATGACAGAAACCAGCAACCCAAAATTCGATGACCCAACATCTCAATGATCAAAAATCAGTGACTTAAAGGAAAATTCTAACTCATAAAATCATCCTGACAAGTCCCTCGGCTACTGTTCTCTCTCTCTGCCTTCTCTCTCTAGGTTTTCTCTTTTAGCAGAGAGAGAGAAGCGGGGAGAGATGGTGCAGCGTCTCACGTACAGGAAGCGGCACAGCTACGCCACCAAGTCCAACCAGCACAGGATCGTCAAGACCCCTGGTAAGCCAGCGAATCGCACGCGCACGAGTGAGTCGCACGAGTGCGATCAAGTCGCGCGAGCGAGCGCGCCGCGCGAGCAGGGCGATCGCGCTGCGCGAGCAGCGCGATCAAGCCGTGCGGGCAGCGCGAGCGAGCCGCGCGTGCTACGTGAGCCGCGCGAGCAGCGCGAGTGAGCTGCGCTAGCGAGCCGCACAAAGAAGCGAGAGAAACCCTATTCCGGTGAGCGGCAGTGACAGCCAACTATTCCGGCGAGTCGACGGCGGCGAGTGGCTGCTCCGTCGTATAGGGTTAGGCCCTATGCTCTGATACCATGTGAGGAAAACGTAGTAGTATTATTCAATAAAATTTAATATATATACATCAAAAATAAACCCTAAAAGTGGTAAAGACTCATTTACCCCTCCTTACTCCTAACATAATCAAACAAGACATTTTCTTCAGGCAGCAAAGCTTACACATCTTCTGCTTTCTCCAGGATCCACTTAGGCACTTCTCCAGTCAATTGGTTTCCAGTCAGATAGCTAAACAAGATTATTTGATTGAGTCAGTTCCTCGTGTGCTTTACAAACTCAAACCGAAAAATTATAGATTTATACCTATGCATCATTTAGCAAATTAAAACATTTAATTATTGGAGGCCTTAGAAAAAATCCATTAACTCACAATATCAATATAGAGCTTTCAGCTGGAGATGAAAGATAAAGGAAATCAATGACAGAGGAAAAACTTGATCCTAGAAAAACTTGGAGAGCATGGGTTGCCATAAAACTAGTTACAGAAAGCTGAACATAATGAAGGATACTATCATGCTAGCTGATTAACTATATACTTGCGATAATGTTCTTGTCCTTCTAAGACATAAAATAAATAATGAGGAAAGATGTGCCAATGTCAAACAGTCACTCGTTGAGCAAAAAGATGAATAGATGTGCCATTGTTAAACAGTCCAAGAAGATTAGGACTATAGTTTCTTATCATTTTCAGGACTGGGGACAAGACATCAAGGTCCTACCTGCAGACCATCTAGGTAGCACGTACAAACTGCACTTACCAAGCAATCTATGGCCATTATTGTGGAAAGAACCAAATAGAGAGCCTAAGGACTTTTGCTATCTTTAAATCTCCTATACATCACAAAACTGGCACACAGGACAAGCATTAAGTACATACACATACAACTGTCAAATATTTAAGTAACACAGATCCATTCATCTCCTCCAGCATAAACAAGTAACTCTGTTGAAACTTGTGAATCGTGCTCTTTAAGCAACAGAATATCATCGATCTGTGTCTGCTCCAAGACTAGAGTCCCACCAAAATAATTAGTTGAAAATATCATATATTAATTTTCCAAATCATTGTAAAATTTGGATGGTGAAATAATAATCATTCAAGACACAAGGCCTTTAAGGGTCATGGACTGGACATGTTATCACCGTCTAAGTTCCACTGATAGCTCAAGTACTTTACAGTAAGAGTTGCCTATCGCTTGGCCACTGGAACAACTTGAGATTTTAGATTCCTAGACAAAACTCGAAAAAGAAGCCTACGTTAAGCATCAAAGTACTTACATTTTATCTACTTTTTTCAGGTTGCTGAAGGAGATAGGGTTGCCAGTCAGTTTGTTGAAGCTGAGGTCTCTGCAAAACAATCGAATGGAAAAAAGACAACTATTATGAGAAAACTGACTCCAACTGGACACTCTTCGAGTATACTTTGGAGGATTGCACAAACACAGGCTACATCTGAACATCAATGAACCTACAGGTCCAGTTCAGATGTTTAGATATACAGGTCAACTGCCCGGTTGCCTATGCCTTCTACTAAACATTCGTTCCCAGAGGCATTCACTGCATAAAATCCATGTTCATCAATTTGGTCGCACATTGTAATTACACAAAAATTCTGCTGTAAATCAAATTTACGACTTGGAAATTTCAATTTAAGTAATTTGAAATGCTACTCAGGCACTAAATTGAATGCATCCCTCGGAATGCAACATGGTATAGTTTAAATTGAATTCCATTTATCTAAGAGGACCAAAACTAAAGCACATCATTATTTATTGAACAGATCTCCTCCATAACATTTGATTCATGAATAAAGGGATGATGACTAAATACTAGGCTGCTTAGAAAGTAGAATATCAGCTTCAGTGATTAAAAAATAAAAAATAAAGTGAGGATTTAAAAAAGAAAAGAAGAAGGAAAGCATGATTCTGCAGCCCAATATAATTATGGATGGGGAAATTACAACCTTGTTGAACCTAAAGAAAAGGAAATGGAGTATATGATAATTCGCCAGAACCACAGAAACTCCATTATTCAAAATGTCACAAAAACAAGGAATAAGCATTGGTGGCTGAAGATTACAGAATGGCAAAAAACTGCTGGTCAACAGTGCATTTGTAAAATCTTACATACATGACCAAATGAATAAGAAGAATTGACTTGTGTAGAGATGCATTTGAAGCCATGTTCTTGTTCAAACAGAGAATGTTATGGCTGACAAATATACAACAGTCGGGCATAAAACTCCAGTTAGACATTGTGGGGCTGAGATTCGATATTGCAAACCACTAGAAGGAAAGTTTCCAGATGATCAACCACTAGAAGCCTCCATTGAAGTTAGTAAATTACACAAAATGGGAAACACAACCAAGGTAAGAACTCTCGTCATTTCTATTCCTAGAAAAGTGAAAACAAAGAGAGACAAGGTCCATATACTTCTGCAAGAAACTGTACATCCTACGGCAGAGGCCCACAATCACCAGGCACTTAAATGCCACATCACGATTCCAGAAAAGATCAAAACACCCTTGAAGTGAGTATGGCACAGCTGACGCAAGCTATCTTAAATGGCTTCTTTAACTGCAACCAATAGTCAACTGTAAACTAGTAGAAATTTCACTCATTAAGGGAAAGCTTATCATTCTGCTAGGACAAGGAAAAGGGGTAAGTCATTTTCAACTCACAATGTGTTTAGGTTTGTCATTCCTTTTAAATAATCAGGTAGCACTCCCATGAGATTGCAGCTCCTCAGAATCCTACAAGAAAAAAGCACTGATATTGTCACATTGCTAAGACGATTTGGCTCTCTTGCATTAAGTAAGCTATTCGTGGAGGAGCAGCGCTCTCACAATGTCTCAATATCTTTACAGTTAAGTTGTGGAACTTGGGACTCAGGTTCATCGAGGTCACTTATTCTCCTGCATATCAAAATCAAATAGGAAACTATATTAGATTGATACCATTTTAAAGAAAGGAGAGATGAGATTGAAATGCCAAACTTCCATACTGACAGGTCAGACAATTTCTCCAAAAGTGCGATCCCGGAGGGAATTGGCCCTTGCAATCCACTTGCTTGAATAGCCCTGATGAGACAATTCATAGATTGAAGTATCTTGGGGGTATATCTATAGAGACCGACTTAAAAGGTGAAGAAGCATTAAGCCTTACAGTCTGCTGAGATTTGTCCAGTTCTGAAAAAAATCAGGTATCTGTCCCGTGAAATTATTATCACTGAGTCGCCTACAGTGCGTTAAACCACAAGATTCATATAAAGAAAAAAGAATAGAAGTATCTAGATATATTAGCAGAGTTTGTGGAATCTGGAAACTAACAGCTCCTGCAATGCCCCCAATTTAGCAAATCTCGGAGGCAGCTCCCCAGTGAAATTATTTGACGAAAGGCACCTGAAACAAGAAAACCCAATGGTATCACATTGGTCAGATGAACTCGAATGCTGATCTCTCAACAGATCACTCCAATTAATAAATTCCCCTCGCCAGACACAAAATCATCAGCGAATAAATAACTCGATGAATGATACAGAAATTTGCATCCAGAGACTCACAATCGAAGTAACCGGGACAAGTTCCCGAGCTCTGGAGGCAGAGGTCCGGAGAGCTGATTGATCTCGACGACTCTGAGCAGAATGAGAAAGTTAAAATCTTGAAACTATCAATCAAATTTAAAACAGCGAAGAGGCCAAACGCGAGCGTCGGGATGAGTGGTCACTTACAAAACTTCTAGCGTGGATATGTTGCCCAGCTCCTTTGGGATTGGACCAGTCAATCGGTTTCCAAATACAGAACTGCACTCCGCGTTTCCCCCAATCAATAGAAGATACACTCGAGAGAGAGAGAGAGAAGCACATACATGTTGAGCAACTTCGTAGAGCCCCATTCTTTAGGAATCGTGCCGTTCAGGTAGTTCCAGCTGACGTCACTATTTATAGAGACAGACGGCGGTGACGATAACGATGAAGAAGAAGAAGAAGAAGAAGATCGAAAATGGAGAGAGAGAGTGCTTACAAGTTCTCGAGAAAAGGCAATCTGAACAGTCGAGGCGGAAGAGTGCCGTTTAGAGACTGCTTCTTCAGAAATCTGTTTTCACAATGACACGAAGGCTTTATTCCATTGTGATTTGTTTTCAACATAAAAACAATTATGTTATTCTATTATTAATAGTAATTGATGAAATAAACAATAGCATGATTGAAATGATAATTATATAGAAATTTGAGCATTTATTCATTTAATTAGCAATAAACATCATTGTACGGGTAATAATACAAAATCAAATTACGACAATTTGGATAATCGTACTTAATTATAAGCAACTGTTATTATTGTATTAACAATTTTAATACAATAAATGATCATCTATTGTCAAGATGATATTTATCTATTATTTAATATTTTACTACAAAATCAAGCATCCGCTTCTAAATTCCACTAATTTAAATTGAAATTTTATTGCTTTATCAAAGAACTTTAAAGATCTCCTAACCGTTCAAAAAACACTTTTAGCCAATTACCCTTAATAAAACTTGTCCTATTTTGTTTAGAGGTAATTCATTGTCAAAAATGAAAGTTTGACGAGAAATTAATCATATAACTAGACATGATAAAAAAAAAATACAAGTGGCGATGTCTCTTCTATTCTTTCTCTTCGCATTTCATCTCAGTATGATTTTGAATTTCAAAAACGAGAATAACTATTCACGAGTGTGGATTACTTTCACGGGTAAGTTTCAACAGCGATCCTTGAATTCACTGGCTTTTGCAGGCCGAATTTCATTTCGATTCCCCTATCCGATGAATTTTCATGTTCTTTTTTGTATTCAACACATTTTGACCTAAAAATATAGGCCGATCTTTTCGGTGAGATGCTAGAATGGTGCCCAGAATATTGGCTCCGTGTTCACCACGTCAGCCAGCTAACCTTATAATGAGACCAAAACAGAATTGTAAAATTCATGAAATAGAGATTCTTCTCTCCAATTTATTTCAAGAGAGAGAGAGAGAGATACATGCTAGTGACATGGCAAACGGTGGTGTTGTCGATGCCGCAGGTGGAAGCGCAGTCGCAGACGACGTCGTTAGTAGTGTCATCTAGCGGTAATTGGTCACTCCATGCCCCTGTTCTGCTACATGGATCTAAATCAAAATCCCAGTTGCTTTTCCCTAATGTCTTTGCTATTTCTTCCAACGCAGCCACTGGAAGAGAAAAGAAGCGAACAAGGCAAAGAGACCGCCCAATATATCATGCGTAAGAAGCACAAAACAATGTCAGATTTGCCTGCGTGCACCTGAGGTTGCATGTATGCATGAACATCTTTCTATCCGTTAAGAAAGGAAGCACAAGCAAATACAGCTTGGTGAAGGCGCCAGCCAAAAACAGGAGGAGGAACAAGGAACAGTACGAGGAAAGCAATACAAAAATTGGTGGGTTTCACCTTCGTCGTCGGGCAGACAAGCGGTGGCAGTAGCGAAGTTAGTAATGCATAGAAGGACGAGCACTGAGAAGAGAGATCGAGCCAAGAAGAGAATCGCCTCCATTCCGAGAGAGAGATGATTGTTAAATGAGTGGTCCAGTTTCATGCATTTATGAAGGAAAAGAAGAAGGGGGGACAAAGACTTTTCGCTCTTGTACGTCCGCACAGGAGGAGCAAGAGTGACATGTGAAAGCAAGAGAGACGACCCAAAGTCTTCCCCTTATAGATATTTATTTAAGAATAAATGTCATAAATGATCCTGAACATTAATTAATTTGTTCAATATAGTCCCGAACCATGGAAAGGTTATTCGACCATAAAGATTGGTTGTGGGACGATCACGTACTATCATGGATTGGCGGACGGTCATGGCTTGACTTTGCCCAGTTGATATACCGATCGTAGGTTATTCTGTTTGGTCGTTGTACCGGCCATGAACGACCATGAGTCAATTAAAGAGGACCGTGAGTTGGAACGAATCGATCGATCCCACAAGATTACAAAACAATCAATAATCGGCCATGGATCGAATGTACTCAACAAGGTTTAATTTCAAATTGACCATGACTTGTGATACATAACCTTGGACTGGCCAAAGGATTGGCCATGGAACCGATCGACTGGCCTAAGGACTGGCCACAGGTCTGGCCAAGAGGAGCTGGCCCATGAACCAGCCCATGAATCGGTCAAAGGATCGATTGACTGGGCCAAGGCCCAGCCCTAGGACCCAGTCGCAAGCCCTTTTCTTTCTCAATAAAGGGGAGCTTGAACTCAGCTTGGCCAATCGAGCCCGATTCCTATCGACTTGACAAGTGTTTCACCCACGAACAATGGAATTCATTTGAAATAGATTAATCAAAGTCAACTAGACAAGGCTCTTACTGGAGCTGCTTACAAAAGCTACTTTAACTTGTCTAGATATTTCTGACCAAAAACAAAAACACTTGTCCAGATATTGCTCAAAAGTGATACCATAAAATTTATGTACGTAGATCAGACACGCCTGGAGATGCACGTATCCATGCACGACTTTGTTTTTAATTTTTGCTTCTAAAAAGTCAGATAATTCTTTTATCTTTTCAGATGTGTTCAGTTAGAGATTCAGAAAAAGTTAAAATACAAACTATACCAAAAATATCCCAATAAACTTCTTTTTTTTTTTTATAAATGATGTGGTCTACATATTCAATTATAATTAAAATATATATTTTTTATACATTGCTTTGGCATGTTATTATTTTTAGTAAATCGGTACCAAATTTAGCATGATTTATTTATCTAGCAAATAAAAATGAACCCAAGTACTTGTCTCCTGGATTTCCCAAGTAAACGGTACGTCCGAGTGGAGCACTAAGCATGCAGATCGGTGATTATTTTGTACCTAGTCATCGTAGAAAAAGACTGAAATTTTCCAATTGCAATGAGTCATGAGTATGTTCTAGATTTTGGTCGAATTTGAACCCAAGTGAGGGGGTTTTGTTACATTGACGGTAGATACTAATCTTTTCTTTCGACCTAACACGGCCTCTTTTATTTCCGTTTTATGTTAGAAATATGGACACCAACCGCAGAAAAACCGCAGCACGTCAAATAAAGTTTAGGCTTAAAGCAAATAATAATCGTCCCTAGACTGAGTGCGTAGGGATATACACCATCCCATTGGAATACACGGACGCCCCCACCAACGTCCCAAAGATGGGATGTGCATATGAGACATTAGGAAACATGTGAATTCACTTTTATCATTCTTGTGGAGTCCATCGACCAATGTATCTTTGCAATCACAATATCTTGAACAAAAAGTCAAACGCTCTCATTCACAAGGTATTCCTCAACAATTGATCCCTCCACATGACATTTGTTGCGAACATCGGACTCAGACCCCATTAATAACCCATTACATAGACGACATTTGTGTATAAAGGATATTAAGAAACGCTAAATTGAGGGAAGGATTGCCTTCAATAGGATACATGTATTTAATTGCACCCATGCACGAAGGTTGCTTCATCTATCAGGTGCACCATAATGGTAGCGAAGAATTTGGGAGGAAATTTTTTCTTATAAGAGCAAAAATCAAGCTTGCTTCTCGTTTTGGAAAGGATGACCCAGATTTAATAATCGCTTGTGTCTCATATGAGAAATCTTTCTTCTATAACTAAACCATTTAGAGTCAGTCAAATCAGCACAAGAAGTAAATGCAGTGTGTTGACGTCCCTTCGTACTCCTACTAGATAGATTAGCATTAGCAGGAAAATCATTGACTATCCAGAGAAGAGTCGCTCGCAAACTAAAACTTTGTTTCGTGGAGACATCAAACTCATCAACCCCCTCCCATAGTAGTTTCATCATCCTCTATCAATGGCCGAAGATAGCTATCAAAAGAGAAAATAAAGAAAGGGAAAAAGAAAAAAAGCCAATATTCAGAAAATTTAAAAGAAATATAAAAAAAAAAATTGTCCACGTCGGTACCACTCATGCTACGTAGACAACCAGTGCTGACTAAATCATCATGTAAGCAATTCTAGGTTAAAAAAAGAACTATATTAGAAAATCATCAGCAAAATGTTTTGGAATAAATTGACCAAATTGAAAAGTTTATAATCAAATTAGTTGTCATACGATAAGTTTAAGAATTTTTGAATAATTATCTCTTGAAAAACTTGTCTTGTCAAAGTGGTTAAAAAAAAATTCATACATGTTCAAATTTCAAATTCACATGGACGATATGATAGCCCCACAAGACTTATTCAGATACTAATAGAGTTGTTCGTTGGTGGAATATTTTGCACCTTAGCCTATCCCATTCATAAATGGTTACTTGTATATTAACATATCTAAGTCTCTATCAATGTAGACAAGTGTCTCACCCGTTCAAATTGGAATATATGCGAAACGCATTATTCAAAGTCAAACTTACTTCTCTCTTACTCGAGCTGCTCATAAAAGCTTTCTAACTAGTCCGGGAATGATAACAATGACCTGAAAAGTAATGCCACAAAAATAACATATGTAGATCAGACGCTTGGAAATGCAAAATAAAACTCCAATTTTCAAAAATTATGAAAATGTTGTAAAATATTGCGTTGCGAATATATAATAAAGAAGAGATTGAAAAGAGAAAGCAAGTGAACACCAGAGATAGTAGAGAAAGCCAGAGGAGAGAGTTTTATTTGTTCTGTTGTTGTTATTGTTGTTCTTCTTGTACATCAAAACTAAACTCTTATTTATAGGAGAACAAGAATGTACTTATCATTAATATCAATGTATCGAATGATACATGTACTAGATAAGGGAGATGAACGTTCATTGTATAGGGAGATGTACTTAGAATGTATTATACAAATGTACCATAATAAGTACATTAGATAAGATGAATATAATGAATATTCATTCATGTATTTCATAACACTCTCCCTTGAATATTTATTGTATTCATTATGAATGTGCATCGAATGATACTGCCTCATTAAAAACCTTAAGCCGGAAAAATCCAGTGGGACAAAAACTAGACAAAAGGGAAAAAGAGTACAGAGCACAAATGTTATGATCTCTCCCTTTTATGGATGCATTAATTGCCTCGTTAAAAACTTGAAGCCGGAAAAACCTGTGGGAAAAAATCGAACAGAAAGAAAAAAGAGTGCAATGCATATATAGCCACTGCAAGGGCTAATCAATCTTGCATCTTGTGAACTCGCCGCATATCAATGCTGCAATGCATAGTTCATAATATCTCCCCCTCAATCGAGCCATATAGCCATTTCTAGGGCTAATCAATCTTGCATCTTAATTATAGAGTCAAATAAATATTATATAAGGTTCATAAGTATTTCATAACTATATGAAAGAACAATAAGAAGTAATACATTTAAAGTGAAACAACTAAAAAGAAATTATTAAAATCATAAAATTCGAAGTTCAAATCATCATCCACCAATTTGATGCATCATCAAAGTAATCAGAGGTCCTCACATTTGCTACTTCAGGAGCAAAATGAGTCCCACCAACGGAAATATTGTTGGTCTCAACGGTTATGGCAATATGATTGATTTCAATGGCATGAGATTCATCACGCTTGCCCGTATTTTTTAAAGATGCCTGGTATAGGTCAACAAAATGCTGTGGCGTACGACAGGTACATGACCAGTGCCCAGTCATGCCACAGCGATGACAAATATTTTAATTAATCACCTTCTTTGGCTTCTTTTCTTTGCCCTGATTCAGACCAAAGTTTGATTTCATAGGGCGGTTAAATTTCCCGCCATCTCTTCTAGGATTATGTTCTTGCCTATGCTTATAACCCTTAAAATGGTCAGTATTTTTTTCAAAGTTAACATGTGCTTCAGGCAATGCTTTTGAGCCAGCAGGTCTAAGATCATGATTTTTTAGCAGCAATTCATTAGTTTGCTCAGCAGTGAGAAGCACAGAAATTAATTCAGAATATGTGGCAAACTGACGTTGCCGGTATTGCTGTTGCAATACAATATTCGAAGCATGGAAGGTGGAGAAAGTTTTCTCTAATAATTCCGCATCGGCGAGTTTGATACCGCATAACTCAAGCTGATAAATAATATCAAATAAAGCGGAATTATAGTCAGACACTGATTTAAAATCTTGCAGTCTGATATTTTGCCAGTCATATTGTGCTTGAGGGAGGATAACAGTCTTGGTATGATCATACCTATCCTTCAACCTCCTCCACAGGATATGAGGGTCTCGAATGGATAAATATTGAGTCTGCAGACTCTCATGCAAATGACAGCGAATAAAAATCAGCGCATTTGCTTTATCATTTTCATTTGAGGTTCTATCCTCTGTAATTGCATTAGCGAGACCTTGCCCTTGGAGGTGCATTTCCATGTCAAGGCACCAGGATAGATAATTCTTTCCACTCACTTCCAGGATGTGGAATTTGGGCTTTTCAATATTTGTCATAATCCTTGCAAAATTAAATCCTTATTAATTAAAAGGATTTCCAAATATGCACCGCCACTTCAGGAGCAGAAGGATACTTTTAGATTTGAAATTTGGCTTCGAGCCAAGAAAAATAAAAATGAAGAATTGATAGAAGAATATGAAGTATAAGTTAATTAATAAAAAGAATACCCACCTTGCAAAATATACTTACTCAGTCGGTAGATCCTCGTGCTTGCAAAAATTACTTACTCAGTCGGTAGATGCTCGTGCTGATAATGTGTTGTAAAATATTGCGTTGCAAATATATAATAGAGAAGAGATTGAGAAGAGAAAGCAAGTGAACACCAGATATAGTTGAGAAAGCCAGGGGAGAGAGTTTTATTTGTTCTGTTGTTGTTATTGTTGTTCTTCTTGTACATCAAAACTAAACTTCTATTTATAGGAGAACAATAATGTACTTATCATTAATATCAATGTATCGAATGATACATGTACTAGATAAGGGAGATGAACGTTCATTATATAGGGAAATGTACTTAGAATGTATGATACAAATGTACCATAATAAGTACATTAGATAAGATGAATATAATGAATATTCATTCATGTATTTCATAACAGAAAAAAAAAATTATATTCTAATTTATGTTGCAAAAACATATTTTATACTATGAAAGTTTCGAGTATTTAAAATTGAACAAAAAGTCAAACCGCATGCATCGCAAGGGATATGAGAAAAATTAAAATAAAGGTTACTCCATGCAGATCCCAATAAGTCACTCAAGCGAGGAGGGTTTTGTACTTGACGGCAAATACATTTCTTTGGTTTGAACTCACGTGGCCTCTTTTATCTCCGTTCCACGCACCACGTCATGCACAAGACTTGTCAACGAATGCAATTAAATTCAGCAGGTGAGCTTTGAAAGTTCCATGTTAAACTCCAACGATGGTGAGTTTCAAAAAGTTAAAATTTATTTCTGCCTTCACTTCACGAAACCATGCAAATTGGGACAATTTCCGTGCCTGTTTGGGATATTTAATAATCATCCCTGAGTAATTAGGGACGATTTGGGAAATGGCATGAGCATATTGAGATTTACGCTATCCTAGTGGAATCCTGGTATGCTCCTTTACAAACATTCCAATGATGGTACGTGTGTATGGGACGTTAGAAAACATGTAAATTCATCGTGCCGTTCTTATAGAATTAATCGACTAATGTATCTTCGAGATCAATATATCTAGAACAAAAGGTCAAACACTCTTTCACAATGTATCCCTAGACAATTGATCATCCGCATAACATTTATTGAGAATATTGGACCTAAACCCCATTAACAATCCATTACATATAGCTTAGATTAGTATGCATATGAAAAGGACATGAAGAGACTAAATTGAGGGAAGAATTACCTTTAATAGGATACATGAATCCAGATTGTGTTGATCCACCAAGCTCGCTTCATCTCCTAAGCGAATGATCAGGTGAACCATTACATTTAAGAATCCAGGAGGAAAGATCTTTTCCATATGACTAAGAAGTAATGCAACACGATCTTGGAATTAATTTAGCTACTAGGGATCGAGCGTCTTGAAGCATGGATCTCCAGAGAATGCCAATAACTCACAAACCACTGTCAACACTTGTTGCGGCACGAGTTCTCTTAAATTAGAGGGAGAAGATCTTGCATTAGGGTGTGACCATCATGACCCTTAAACCTTTGCCTTGCCTTATGTGTTCGACAAGCTCTCAACTAACCTCAACCTCACTAAATGGGGTTGGAGTAGATCTCTCAATTAAGATAGTCTATAATTCTATATATTATTCTGTGGTTTTGTATATATATTTTTATTGACCTTGATTTGTTAATTTAGATAGTTATTATGTAAAACCTATAAATAAGCATATGTACTCTTCATTTGATGTTGTACAGAATATTACATTTTTCTGTTACTATAATTCTCGATGGATGAAGAAAAATCAATCCGTTTGGGAGGATCTAGTCAGTTTACTTGTCTAGCCGGTTGGAACGTCATTAGCAGACTACACTATGATGTTGCTTCCTTAAAGATAACCTAACGTTTCACCTTGTAGTTACTATTGGCACAGTGATTTTTGAACTCGACAAGGACTGCCCAGTCAACCATGCAATGAGGGGACAATCTTCTACGACGAGAAACACGCATGCATGCATTGACTATGGGAGTCTCCGGAGAAAATTATTCGTTCCTGCCGACACAGAGATCCGACCTCCACGATTTGGCAATTTGCTTTTGCGTAGGAAAATTATCTAAAAAGTCCTAAATTTATTACATTTTCGTCAATTCAGTCATAAACCTTTTAATTTTACTAATTGAGTCCTAAATAGTTTCACTTTTTGCCAATTAAAATATCCAACGAATTTTGACTAGAAATTATTAACGTGGACGACTGGCGTTGACATGGTACCTTTTAATAATATTTTGAATTTATATTAAAATTCAAACCAAGATGAAACTATGTCTTTTTTGCTTATTAAACCACATCAGCATGCAAAACTATGTCGTTTTCGACTTTTCTAGTCACATCAACGTGCAAAACAACGTTGTTTTGCATTTGTCTCACCACATCAGCATTTTGGCCGAATTTTCTCTCGAGTGATACTTAATTGATCTATTTTACTCTGATTTTGACACTTAAGTATACAAATCCTAACTTTTTGCACTTAAATGTCCCCCTCATGCCAAGTTTTGGCACTCCAGGGTTCCAGCTATCCAATTTTCGAGCCTATTTGGGATGGTCTAGGAAATGTCCCGAGCACGGTAGGAATATACGCCATCCCAATGGAATAGGACACTCCAAAATCGTCCCAAAGATGGGGGGGTGTGCATGGGACGTTAGGAAACATGTAAGAGTCCATCAACAAAGGCACCAACCTCTAGTTCTTATAAGATTAAGAACCAAGCTTGCTTCTCAAATCGGAAAGGATGATCCAAATTCAATCATTGCATGTGTCTCATATAAGAAAACTTCCTTCCATGACTACACCACTTTGAGTCTATCAAATCAGCACAAGAAGGACATGCAGTGCGTGCCTTTATACTCCAACATGATAAATTAGCATAAGCAGGAAAATCATTGACTGTCTAGCGAAGAGTCACTCGCAATTTGAAACTTTGTTTCGTGGAGGCATCAAACACATCAACCTCCTCCCACAATAACTTCTTCGTCCTCTACCAATGGTGGAAGATAAGTATCAATGTCGTTGCCTTGTCCCTTTTTCTCATCGCAAACGACCATCTTTGCATTTTTTTTTAAAAAAAAAAATTATGATTTTTTCCTTTTCTTTTTTTGCTTGTGACTGGTCTTGGCAATGATCGGCAATTGACATCAGCCATAAGCAAAGGCCATGCTTGCTTGCCAGCCACAAGCAAGAGTTGGCATGTAAGAGCAATGACACCCTTGCCCAAATCTGAGCGAAAATAGTGACAAGGAAAAAAAAAGAAAAGAAATGAAAGAAAAGGAAAGGAAAAAAAAAATTCATACAACTAAAAAAAATTGCAAAAAAAAATCATCTACATCAACAATTTCTTAGCCAAGAAAACTATATTAGAAAATTATTAAAATTTTTAGGATTGCATTGACCAAATTGAAAATTTATAATTGAATTAACTATAACATATGATTGATTTATTAATTTTTGGATAACTATCCCTTAGAAAAGCTGTCTTGTCAAAGTGGTTACACAAGAAGAAAATTCATACATGTTGGAATTTGAAAGCCACTTACGATGACGTTATGATAGTCCCACAAAACTTATTCAGATAATAATAGAGTTGTGCAGTGACGGAATATTCTGGACCTTATTCTATCCCATTCATTAATGGTTGCTTTATACATTAGCATATCGAAAGCATATCTAAGTCTCTATCGATGTATAAAAGTGTATCACCCATTCAAATTTGAATATATGTGAAATACATTACTCCAAGTCAAATTTACATCACTCTTCCTTGAGTTGCTCATAAAATTTGTCTGACTAGTCTGGAAATAACAATAATAACATGAATGTTAAGGCCAAAAAAATTACATATGCAGATCAAATGCATGTTGAGATATAAATAATATTCATATTCCAAACTTATGAATAGATTATACCGCAATTTATGTTTAAAAACACGTTTTATATTACGACAGTTTGAAGTGTTTAAAATCAAACAAAAAGTCAAACTGTGTGGATCATTGGAAATCTGAAAAAAGTTAAAATAAAAATCACTAACTGAGAGAAGTTTTTTACTTGACAGCAAATCCATTTCTTTGCTTTGGACTCACATGGCCTCTTTTATCTCCAAGTTCCTCGCACGACGCCATGCAAAAGAATTGTTAACAGATGCAATTAAATTCAACATGCAAGTTTAGGTGACTTTTGAAAGTTCCATATTAACTTAAACGGTGGATACTAATACAACGACGTGTGTATGGGACATTAGGAAACATGTAAGAGTCCATCAATGAAGGCATAAACCTCTAGTTCTGATTCTATGTGAGATTTTGTGGGATTATTGCCGACTGTTATAAAAATTTAAACTGTTAGATGAATACGCAATTTATTATTTAAATATTCTTACAGTTGTGAACATCATACTTGAATCTTATTAACAAAACCCATTACATATATGGTATCCGTGTATAAAGGGTATGAAGAACCCACTAAATTGAGGGAATGATTACCTTTAATAGGATACACGTATCTAATTGCCCTAGTGCACCAAGCTCGCTTCATCCGTCAAGTGAACCATAATGATAGTGAAGAATCTGAGAGGAAAATCTTTTTCTTATACGACTAAGAACCAAGCTTGCTTGTCAAATCGAAAAGGATGATTCAGATTCAATCCTCGCATGTATCTCATATGAGAAAACTTGCTTCCATCACTAAACCATTTTGAGTTTATCAAATCAACACAAGAAGGATGCACAGTGCGTCCCTTTGTATTCCAACCAAATAAATTAGCATAAGCAGGAAAATCATTGACCATCTGGTGAAGAGTCGCTTGTAGTCTGAAACTTTGTTTTGTGGAGGCATCAAACACATCAACCTCCTCCCACACTAACTTCATTGTCCTCTATCAATGGTTGAAGATAAGTATCAGTGTCATTATCCTATCCCTTTTTCTCATTGAAAATGACCATTTTTGCTCTCTCTTTTTTTTTTTTTTTTTTCAATTTTATGATTTTTTTTTCATTTTCTTTTCTTTTTTGCTAGTGACCAGTCTTAGCAATGGTTGGCAACCGACATCGGCCACAGGCAAGGGCCATGCTTGCCAGCTTCAAGCAAGGCTTGGCCTGTAAGGGCCGTGATGGCTTTGCCCAGATCTAGGCGAGCATGGCGTTGGCAAGTGACTGGCCACGAGCGAAAAGGAAAAAAAAAAGGAAGGAAAAGAAAAAAAAAAGGAAAAATTCATAGAATTAAAAAAAAATACAAAAAAAAATCATTAAACTCAAAAATTTCAGGCCAAAAATAGTCGAAAAACTATATTAAATATTTATTAAAATGTTTAGAACTAGATTAATCAAATTGAAAACTTTAAAATTGAATTGATTACATTGTATGATTAATTTACGAATTTTTCGACAACTATCCCTTAGAAATGCTATCTTGTCAAAATGGTTACAAAAAAAGAAAATTCATACATGTTCGAATATAAAATTCACTATCGGTGACGGTATGATAGCCCCACAAGACTTATTCAGATAATAATAGAATTGTACGGTAGTGGAACATTTTGCACCTTAGCACATCCCATTCACGAATGGTTGCACGTATATTAACATGTCCAAGTCTCTATCGATGTAGACAAGTGTATCACCCATTCAAATTGGAATATATGTGAAATACATTACTCCAAGTCAAAACTTACATCGTTCTTATTTTTTATTTGTATCGAAACATTGCTCTTACTTGAATCGTTTAACCAACTCCCTACTCTTCGGATACTTCCAAATGGTCTACGCTTCAAAGACCAATTGAAGGAATTTGTCAACATTAGAAGGATATATTCCTTACAGGCAAATCAAGTAGAATCGGTTTTGCAGCACTTGTTGAGTTCATGTGAGAATCTCACTTTGAGGATTAACATTGTGAGAAACCTCAAATTAGTACACTTATGACAAATTTATTCCAAATTGATTTTTTTACCATAAAAAATTCCAAATTAGTACACTTGTGACAAATTTACCCAAACTAATTTTTTAACTACGAAAAATCCTAAATTGATATACTTATGACAAATTTGTCCCAAACTAATTCTTTTACCACTAAAAATTGCAAATAGGTACACTTATGATAAATTTACACTCCGTTAACTTCCGTCAAATGTAATCGTTAAATTTGCTAACCTAGATGTTGCGACCTACCTTTTTCGTCTAGAGAGGAAAAGAGATAAATGTGAGCATACAACCCTCATTTTAGACGCAAGCTCTCCTAAGCTCATATCTCGTGTGACGTTGGGATATTCAAATTAACGCTATAAGAATTTTCTAATAAGGAGTTGCTATTAGTCTATTAAGGTCAGTTGGAAGCCAAATGAGGTATGAGAGTATATTTCACTTTCTATGCAATCAGAGAATCTAAGATCATGAACTTGCTTATAGCGATTGATCAACTAGTGCATTTTCGATACCCGATCTTGTTCATTTTAAAAATATGTTTGTTAGGCAATGTGAATTGATTTTAAATCTATCTATTAACATGTGAGGTGATCATGTGGATGCATTATCATTAAAATAACAATTAGTTACTAAAGGAAGCATTAAATAAATTGCAAGAAAAAACAGGCACCTAACAATCTTAACTAGGCTAAAGGGAAGCTATAACCATCATACCGAAAGTTTGAAATTAGAAGCATTTGTCTCCAAGGACAATTTAAACCCTAAGGTAGAACCCTAGGGACTTAATCAAATTCGAACACAATCTTAGATCAAAAGGCTCCTACTTTTTAAGAGGAGACTACCCAAAAAAATATTTTTTAAGCTTGTTCTGATTTTTTTTTTAAATTCAGCATTTTTTTATTTTTTAATACAAATATATATTTTATTTTTTTAAAATCCAAAAATGGGATCCGGGCAGCCTGCGGCTGATCTTCGGGCTGGGCCATGGGTTGAGATGGGACTCACAGTCTAGGCTAAAGGGCACAATTGAGCTGATCCTCAAGCCCACTCCAATTCTACCCTTTCTAAGCCCAATTCGAAAAACTCCCAATTAAGCCCACTCTTCCACTAATGCTACACCAAGCCCATGCTCAAGCCCTCTTAGCTTTCATGACTATTTCAGCCCAAGGTTTAAAAAGCCTAAATTAGCCTAAAGTCCACTATGCCTAACTAAGCCCATAAAACTCACTACTCTTGTCTTGTCCACCCCCTCCACGACTTCTCGTTCCCAAGATTCCAAATTCTGCTTCTCAACGTCTTCTTCTTCGAGCCGTGACATTATGTTTTGCAGTCAATCAGGGTGCGCATGGTAAAATTTCTTGGGTTTGGGGAAGAGTTTTTTTTTCCAAAATAGTTCTTTTCATTTCTATTCCGGGAACGGTTTTTGAAAGAAAAGAACCCGTTTGATAAATCGACAAAATTTCTATTCTTGGAATAGAAAAAGAATAGAAATACGTTTGTAATGAACGATTCTTTTTTATATTTATTTATTTTTTATTTGTTTTTATTCTTTTTTGTATTTATTTGTTTTTATTCTTTTTTTTGTTTTTTTATTATTTTTTTGTATTTATTTGTTTTTTTTGCATTTATTTGTTTTGTATTTTTTTTATTTTCTTGCGTTTGTTTTTTATTTGTATTTATTTGTTTTTGTATTCATTTTTTTTGTATTTATTTGTTTTTTGTATTTATTTGTTTTTGTATTTATTTGTTTTTATTTGTATTTTTGTATTTATTTGTTTTTTGTATTTATTTGTTTTTTATTTGTTTTATTTATTTCTTTATTTTCTTGCGTTTTTTTTATTTGTATTTATTTATTTATTTGTTTTTTTGTATTTATTTGTTTTTTATTTATTTATTTTTCTTGTATTCTTTTGTATTTTTTTGTTTTTTTATTCTTGCTCACGGTCGGCGACGGCGAGCGTCGACCGCGGTGGCGGCGGGCGGCGACCGGCGGCGGCGGGGGCGGCGGTCGGTGGTGGCTCCGGGCGATTGGAGGTGGCCACGACAAGAGAGAAATAAAACAAAAATAAAAAAGAAAATTTGTTTATTTCTAGAAATTGTTCCTAGGACAAGAAGCAATTTTTTTTTTTTGTTTCTCGTTTCTATTCCCGGGCTAACTTTTCTATTCCTAATAAAAATCAACTTGATGTTACTAAACGGGTTTACGTTCTTTTTTGTTCGGAGAACAAAAGAAACGAAATTGCTAGGAATGGAAATGTTCTTATGCAGGCCCTCAATATACGCTCGTTCCCTCCACCGTTGGCCACCATGTTCGATCATCATCACCGGTCACGGCGACTCTAGCCGTGGCCACCGAACGCGAACGCCCAAACCACCAAACCGTGGCCTCCGCGGACAGCCATGATGGCCGGCCACTGACTGCGCCTCCGGCAACACCCTCGACCCTCTCGTCCACGCCGTCCGTTCCTCGGGCGACCACATCAACACCTGCCGTGAGTCACCTCCTCCGACCACCAACAAACGCTGACCAAAAGCCAAGAAAACCAATGCAAATCTAGTTCAGGCATTACGCGAACACATGGGGTGAGTCAACTGAGAGGGGAGCCACAGAACGGCCTTCTTCCACTGCACACTCGTTCATGTTCCACTGCACCTCAGACGGGAGAGAACTCGGATTCGCGCCAGATTCTCAACAATCAAAAAGCAAACACCAAAAACTGCAGAGCACAGAACCGACGGCGCCGGGACTCGCACGAACTGCCTACCCGGCTCGGGGGCGGCGAACGGTGGGGGAGCTCGATAGATCGGGCTACGTCCGATCGCCTCGCACGCCTCCGAACCGGGATCCTCGGGAAATCGACACGGCCCGTGACAAAATGAAAAAAGAAACGCACCGAGTCCTACTGTAGGGAGAGGCGCGTGTCGGCGGAGTCGGCGGCCGAGGTCCAGGCGCGGAGTAAGCCCTTCACTCACGACCCTCACTCTTCGCTCTCTGGTCCTCGCTCTCTCGGTTGCTCTCTCTCGAGCCCCCCTGAAAAGACCCCAAACCACCACCCTCCCTTAACCCCTCAAGCGGGCGCGCGTGGCCTCGTCCTTCGCCAGCTGTCGTTGCTGGCCTGCCCCCAACCGCCAACTTCGACGAGAAGCTCGCCCTCCTCTCTGTCTGCCCCCTCTCTTCGGCCAACGTTCAAGACAAGAGGAAGGGAGCCAGAGAAAACGAGAAGGCCGGGCCTGGGGGTTAAAAAAAGGGTAGCTGACTTTTTAGCACACTATACTACCACGGTCAAACGCCTTTTTTTTCTTTAAATTATTTTTTTGTTTGATAGGAAACTTCATGGATGGAATGTTTCATCGTGTTGAGAAATGATGTCGGTCTTTCGTGCCTGTACTTTCATGAATGTCCTTCTCGTTCCGACCGCAAATATATTAGGACATGCGTTAACATGATTTATAATTTATTCAAACTGATGAGAATATGTGTGGACTGACCAAAGCATCTACATCCAATTATCGAATGAGTAAGATGTGGGAAAAATTATCACATTAGGCAGGAAAGATATGATTTTTAGCATATGAATATGAGTCAGTTTCGCCAATTTTGGATCCCGGAATGAATTTTCACCAAGTGTTATGTTTTGGTTTTTATTTAAAGGGACTTAGATTGTGCTAGTATTGAACAGATAAGCTCAAATATTAATAGAAAAATATATTATATAGTCTAAAATCTAATTGAATCGTTCAATACAAGCTCGGAATCAATGATAACAAGTGTCAAAATCTAATCAACAACTTAATTCAAACACACTTCAATACGCTAATGAAAGCCCATAAAGATCAAGTGGTTTATACAACATTGAGACTTGTTTGATAGCACTTAACGAAGAAAACAACATCGGAAATGCACTACTCCTAGATGGGTTCGTGGACACAGCATCGGAACCTAATCGATGATGCTATACGTTGGAAACAACATAGGGTAAGTACTACTCCTAGATGGATATGAAGACATAACGTCGGAATCTAATCGATGACGCTAAATAGTAAAAACAACATTAGGTAGGTATTGCTCCTGGATGGATATGAGGACTCAAAGTTGGAATTTGATCGATGACGCTAGACATAGAAACAACATCAAGTAGGTACTGCTCATAGATAGATATGATGACACAACATCAAAATCTAATCAATGACATTGGATAGTATAAACAACGCCGGGTAGGTATTGCTCCTAGATGGATATGAAGACACAATATCGGAATCTAATCGACGACACTGGACGGTGGAAACAACACAGGATAGGTACTACTCGTGGATGGATATGAGGACATAACGTCAAAATCTAATCGACGACGCTGGACAGTGGAAATAACACAAGGTGGGTATTACTTCTAGATGGATATGGGGACGCAACATCGTAATCTAATTGACGACACTAGACGGTAGGATAGCATTGGAATCTAATTAACAACACTACCTAGAATATAGACACTTGTCAGAATTGAATCAACGATAGGAATCCGAGGCTACAACTAAACTAGGCTAGGCTAAGATAACTAAAGGATAAGATAAATGATTTTGATGTATTGTTCGAGGGGCTCTTCATTGGATTGTCTACAGTTTTTATAGGACAATCGAGTAATCGTCGATCGGTTGATCCTTCCTTGAAAGTCACTCCTAACTTATCCCACGTTCTTTGCTAAACTGTTTTATCCATATCTTGTTGTTTCCTAACTTGTTAACAATGCTCGCATGACTTGTCTAGCAAGTAATAACCGCTCCTTTGATTTTGCTTGCCTTCTTGAGCACCAACTGTTCCCGCTTAAATCTTGACATCAATTTTATCTGAATTTTACGTCTTCAGTAATATCTCTTGACCCAGACATTAGGCAACCAACTGCTTTATCATTGAATCATGCTTCTTCACTTGTAGGCCCATTGAAATTCAGCCCAAGGGCTCTTGAAAACCTTGGACATCCTTCGTTTTTATGACTGACACGGGCTAGGTACCCACAAGCGAGATGGAGAGTGATTTTTAATGTCAATACCCTTTTGACAAACACGTATTAGTAAGGATAATTTTGGATGTCAACAGAGACGAAGAATCTAATAACCTATATTAAATTTTGAAACCCATATTTTCTTTGGCCTAACACTAACCATGCTTATGTGAATTCTCTATTCCTTTATAATATCCCAATTCAATTTACATGTTCCTAATCCCGATATTTTCTAGCTTTATTTTGATATTAAATGCACATGTCATCATCCAATGAAAGGAACGCAGATGAAAGACGATGTGAAGAGATGAGGACAAGAAAAACCATTTCTATGGTTTGCCAATTTCTTGATATTAGTTCCTTTCCATCCTATGTCCTAATTAAAAAAAAAAAAAAAGTCTTAAACCATTCAATGCTTTTCCATTGCAAAATTGGTCGTTGGTATTCATTAGAGAACCTGCCCCTTTTATCATTTCTTAAAGATAGGACAGATGAACTGGGCGATGCGTCATCCACACCGAAGAGAAAAAAAACTCGCATTTTCTTAGAATAGTTCTCAGGTACCAATATAACAGGTCGAGCTCGGGAACAAAACACACACAGAGCAAGAATGCACCACTTTGCACATCTCGCCATTCAAACAGAGATAAGCTTCCATAATAGATTCCCACCCTTGCAGCGACAACCGTCCACACGGCTATTGATTGAAGAGGAAAAGTAGCAACATCGTCTGTTCGAATAACAACATCGAAAGAAACAGTACGAATAAAACCACCAACCACAAGCAATTGTCTTATGCTTTTCCCCAATAATTAATTCACAATACACAATTACTGCATTGCATAACAGTCGCTGTTTTCTTTATATTATCTATACCTTCTGTTCCAAACGTGAGCGACAGAGAAACTTTGAAGCAAAATTTAGGAGTTCCGGTGCGAGCATTACCAAATAAAGCCCTAGTTCTTTCAAGAACTAATTTACTTAGAACGCAACAAACCATTTCTTACTCTCTCTTCTGCGAGTAATCAGTATCCAGAAGTATTGGATAGAGATCATTACCAGATGCAGACGAAGCGGTTCCAGTCCATGGCCCATCAGTGGACATGCTCTTGGTGATATTCTCAATAACTGCCTGATGTTCGCCACCTCTAAAATGCTTCCTCATGGCCTCAATTTTCTCCTCTGTCATGATAGCGCCCTCAGAGTCTAGCACTGGAACAGCAACCTTGCCTTCAAGCATGCTAACCACAGACGACATTGGAGGCCTGAGTGCTGGAGTTGCTTCAGTACACATCAGAGCTACCTTTATTAATGCCAGCGCCTCCTCTTTGTCAAAGTGAGAACCAAGCCTCCAATCAACTAGTTCAATCAAATTTCCTCTCTCCTTCAGAAAGCGTGCCTAGAAACAGAAATAAAAAGTGAAGATATTTCCCTCTCAAGCTTCAGGTACTGATCAGTTGCAAAATATGCTCTAAATACTAAAACAGGAAGAAGTATATTATGTCCCTTGATTATTACGTGACAAATGAAATTGATAAGCACCTGCTAGTTTTTCATCTTTGTTATAGGGTATAAATGAAAGAAAATCCCCAGCTCTTGTCGAGTTTTATCAGCACGAATTATTTGTTGGGGTCATTACATGAAATGATAGACTCGTTCTTCAATGTTTTACACCATCCATTGCCTTCTACTCTCGATTCTAGTTTAGCAAGAAATACCTGATTATGCAACCCGGGCGACAATCAGATTTCACGAGGACTAAAAATGATTGCTTACACAAAGCAAAATAAAAGGAAAAGGTATTTGGTGAAAAATAGTGAGGTGAAAGAAGAAATGGAAAATATTTTCCTCTTTCTGAATAGGAAAACAATTTCGCCTATTTTAGAAGACATTTTTTCCGTTGATGGAAAATGTTTTTTCTAACTAGTTCATTTTCTATGAAATGACCACCGGAAAATTTCAGAAAACGTTTTCCTCAAGGTTATTTTACAATGATTATTTTTTCTAATGATTGCTTAGTCAAAGCAAAACAAATCTAACTGAAGGACTCAATTAGATGAATGTGAAAAAAGTTATGCCTCAATTAAAAGTATATGAATATTCTAGTCAAGACATGGTCCTGAAAACTTTATAATTTGACAGTAATTGCCAAATTCCATAGTGGTCGAAGGACTTGTTTGGTGCTAATGAAACTTCAGGGAGTATGAATGTCAAGCATAAAAACATAAAGACTAAAACTGAACTACACCAAATTTCAAGGAATAGAATTTTCTTCAATCCAAAAAAGGATTTTACATGAAAATTCAATGTAGACCAACATAATAAGAAGAACTGGATTAATTTGAAATGACAAATTGTAATTAACAGCATGATAATTTGTTGAGCAGGTTTCAATAGCTGGTAACCGTAACACTCCTTTGCAACCATTAAAAGTGCATGTGAGGAGTTACACACTACGCTTACACTTTCGTAATCCATTTTCCACCAGCACAAGCAGAGATTTAAATACGGATATGATCATAATTGAAATGATAGAGTTGATTACCCAATCAAGTAGATTAAAGCATTCCTCAGTTTTCTGGGAGCTAGTGTTGCTTCGGCCACTAACAACTTCTAAAGCAACAACGCCAAAACTATAGATGTCAGCTTTGTCAGTGAGGTAACCATGCATTGCGTACTCCGGTGCCATATATCCGCTGCACAATAAGAAAAGCGCTTGTGTTTACAACAAGGTAACTGTCTCATATAGAACATACTTAATATTTCTAAAATTCAAAAGAAAGAGACGTTACTAAATGTGACACTATGGTCTCAAGAGTAGAAAAAAAAAAAAAAAAAAAAAAAAAAACAAGTGCATCCTAAAATTTTCTGATAGAATTTACTGAGGATATCTCAGAGAAAAAAAGACCATTGATGTTCTATTTAGTTATCGGGCTACATATGTGACTTTATGACATGGAAAAGAGGCAATCTGACCAAAAAATGATTTTCAATGTCATGTGAGACATATTTACTAAAACTGTGTTTTTAATACAAAGGAGCATATATAGATAATTTATAGTGAAATTTTTAACATATAGTAGTTGTTGTTGTTCATTATTATTTATTTATTTTTTTTGCATTAAGTTGCTCGTCAATGGGGAAACATAATAAAAAAATTAAATTACGCATCAATATAGACTATTAAAATGTATTGCATTATAATTGTATCATGATAATTTCACAAGCTTTTTGTCTGAGTGAACGCATTAGGTAGGGCACACTAAATTACCGTATGAAATGTTTATCTTGTATTGCTCTTAAAGTAGTAAATGGAGCACATAGGGTATTATCAATCTTTTTGAGTAAAATCTCAGGTAGGAGGATATGAACTTTCCAGAAATTGTATCAGATTATCTAAGTTTGTTGAGATAATGGAAATTAGTTAATGTTATAGTTCTTTTTTGTTGAATTATTGTTAGAGTTAGTAGAATGAACTTACAGTTTTATCTTTTCCCTAACTAGTCACATTCTTTTCATAAACAAGTTGACTTTTCACACATGTTAATGCAAACGTCTCAAATACGTGAAAATGCTTATTTACGTTTTTCCGTGTGTATACAACAGAAACATGGGCGAATTAGCTCTATTGCGTATAATACTAAGTTGTATTCAAATTAACATTTACATAATATCAGAGTATCATTACTTAATGGTAGAGTACGAGACATAATTAACAATTTTTCCGTAATTAACATGAAGATTGGTTGGACAGGCATAAAGCTTTGCGGTTAAGCCCCATTTGTTGAGCACCATACTTTGGGATGATGTGAGTCAACCACAAAGCTCCATTCAACTCACTTTTCTTAAAATAGACGGGATATCTCTACTCCATTTTTTTATGTTGTCACTGACCGACTCTAATTAGGCTAGCAGGAACATAAAGCAATAAACTTACTAAGTTCCAGCAATCTTGGTGCTAATATGTGTGTTGTCCTCCTCATCAAGCTTTGCTAAACCAAAATCTGATATTTTAGGGTTGAGATCCTTATCTAGTAAAACATTAGTAGCTTTGATGTCTCTATGCACAATCTTCAGCCTGGATTCTTCATGAAGATATGCCAAGCCCCTGGCAATACCCACACATATCTTGTGTCTTGTCCACCAATCCAACTTTAATTGAAATTCTTCAGGACCTTCAATTGTATCAGAAGACATCAAAGCTACTTTAGTCCCATGTCATTAACTAAAGCCAGAGAAGCACGGTGTGACATCAAATTACCAAATAAAGCACGAGCAAGACTGTTATTTTCCATGTACTCGTAAACCAGCAAAAGTTGATTTCCTTCAATGCAGCATCCATATAGTTTCACAAGATGTGGATGTTGAAGAGCAGAAATCATCCCAAGCTCAGTCACAAACTCACGATTTCCTTGCCTTGATTTTGATGAAAGCTGCTTCACTGCTATAGTGGTGCCATCTGACAGAAGACCCTGCATATGTACTTTCGCATCAGATTTATGCTGTGAAGATTCAGTTACATTGAATGCTGCTTTCTACACAGCTTTTCTGTTGGGAATTGAGGGAAATGGGTTCACCGATTTTCCTGTATACCTTGTACACAGAACCAAAACCACCTTCTCCGATCTTATTGGCAGCATCAAAATTGTTTGTGGCAGCTTTAATCTGTCGCAAGGTAAATGAACCAATTTGCAATGCTAGACCCTTCAAATCTGCACCACGGTTTGGAACTTCTCAGAATTTGGAGGAGTCAACAGCTATGGTATGTAACCTACTATCTAACAAAAATGGAGCAATTCCTTCTCGATGTACCAAAAAACATTATTATCACAGAATATCTTAGCATCTTGAAATTTATTTTCTAGGAAACTCTGGTATTGGTTCAGTATGTACTTAAAAAAGATAAAAAAAAAAAGTGTTTTCAGGGTACTTAGTAGTGGCGGAAAAGAAAACTCATAGAGAAAGCCCACTTTGGAAACATAACACGGTTGAATGTTTCGATGTCTCATATATGTGAAGCAGGCATTTGTTTTCAATGTCTTGAAACATAGATTCAGTATATATATGGTCAATCGTGCCCCCAAGAAGACCCCACGCGCGCGCGCGCGCACTCACTCACTAGGAAATCTACTGTCCTCTTCCTACAAACTATCTATCCCTTCATTTCTCGGATTTCCATTTAAAAGTTTTGTGAGCCAAATGGATCTATGACCCTTCAGCTGTATCATGGCTTAATAATAACTGATTTTCTTTATACGTCAAATCATGCATCAACAGTTTTACAGGGGAACTGTGTAACCTAGTTGCAGTATTAATGATGCATTGAGATTACCTGATCCCCCACCAGAAAAGGTAAGAAGAAGAGTCATGCACCAACAGTTTGACAGGACAACCGTGTAATCTCGCTGATATATAAAAGATGCAATGTGATTACCCCCCTCCCCCACCAGAATAGGGAAGGGGGACAACGTAGTCAGAGTGCATAACATTCTCATATTTCTTGACATATTTATATGAACTAAATGACAGACTCCAGGTAAGCAATTACCTTCTGCCATTTCATCTTCACGTCCTAGACATCCTCTCCACCAAAGGATGCCCAGGATAAGAAAAACTACAAAAACTATAGCAGCCACAATCCCAACCACTGTACCCGCAGATATTATGGCCGACTCTCGTGGGATTTCAAAATCTGCAGTGAAGAAAGAACAAGATATGTTTACCCAAAACTGTTCAAGTAAATGGGGTAAGCACACGTGTGGAAATATATCAGTAGCTTCTTGGTGAACACAGAAACCAACAGATGGGACAGCACTAATTGAGAATCAGGAGGACGTGAGAACTGCTCAGAACACTCCACGAAAACTATCAGATTAATGAGCACAGGAAGATATCATCTTTGGAACATTTAATACTAAATACAAAGGGAACAAGAAAAAGAAATAGAAATATATTCTTCATTCTCAAGGCTGTACTATATAATACAGGCGCAATGGTCATTGATCCATAGCAGAAAAGTGAACGAGGCTGTTGTTTCGTAGTCTGAATAGAAGGATTAAAGATAAACAGAGAAAACATGCTCAGATAGAAAGAAAACAAAGCAAACCATAGCCAATTTTTGCCTCTTAAGAGAAGAATGATAAATCCTAGCCAGCTACATTGGAAATTTATCTGAACAACTGTAACAGATGCCTGAATCTAAGAGTGGACATTTGCAACCAAACCAACTAACTGAATAGCCTATTGATGACTTCTGGTGCAAGAAAAAATATGGGTATTTTTCCTAATATGAATATGAGTAACTTTCGCAATAGAGAAGCACCAAGTGAAACATGGAAGTGTCTATCTGCATACCAGGATAGACAGAGATAGCAGATACAAGAGGACCATAGACTCCTAGGTCAGGTATAGCATAGGTTCCTTTCCCAGCCCAATAGAAGCGTATCTCCAGAGTGCCCTCGGTCACCATGGTAGTAAAATTTCTTATGACCGCCTTTCCAACTCCACCTGCTTCAATCACAATATTGAAATCTTCCCACACCAATTTCCCCTGAGATAATATTTAATCTGATTCAACTTGAGTGTCTTTACACAGAACAAGGTGAAACATTCAGCCTCAACAGACTGGACCAATTGTGCAAAGATCATGATTTGCAAATACGAGATATTTAGATAAAACAATCCAATCATAACATGTTAAACGCTTTATATGCTTTACATCTAAGAACCAGCACTACATGATGCCCAAAATTTACCTGTATATAAACATTAAAAGCTCGCCTTCCAAGGCTTGTATAATTTTTGTTGCCTGTGAACATTATCTCCGCAAAATGAAGCCTTACATTGTAGGTCCCATTCATCAGACAAAAACCATAATAAGTTAGAGAGATAGGAGAAAGCCGTGCATTCATGTAAAGTTGCGCATTATCCATGGATAGTTCAGATTTATTGCTGACTATATATGTATCTGAATCAGTTCCATCATCAAGGAAGTGGCCAGTGCTACTGTAGGCCCAGTAATGTCCAGTCAGGTAGGATTTTGAAGCTGAAGGCGACTCTTTATCCTCAGTGTATGTGATGTCCCCTACTGTTACTTCACTCCCACCGCAATTTATGAAGAGGTTATACCGATCTGGATGGAGTAATGAAACAGCCACAAACAGAAAAATCAAGTCTTCTTTCTGTTAATAGGGAGTAGACTTTCCAGACACACTAAGCAATCTAGCATTCCCTTATTAAAAGATCACATAGAAACTCCCAAATTTATGAAAAAGACATTATTTCATGGAGGCGGCTTTTAAAATATCTAGAGTAATTATGCATTAGGCATCAAATAATGATACCAATAACCCAGAGGAGAGTTTTGATGAGAAAATAGACAGAGTACAACGCAATATTAGGATCTGATGATAATGATAGGATATACAACAGATCAACTTACTTCCTGGACATTGCTGACTTTTCAAACATGAGGCAAGCCCACTTGTGGCAGGATATGAGGTTCTGAGCAAGTCAACACAGATTTTAATGTTACAATCATCATCATTCTGAATGAAGTTTCATACTACATACATAAACAATTAAAATGCAGGTCCTTGGAAATTCTTGGTGAAACATTTAATCATAAACATACGCATTGTCAACCTCCAAGCTTGCAAATAAGTTGCTGCAGAAAAAGACAAAATCAATATTCAGTAGATAAATAGAAATCTCATATGCATGCAGTATTATAGGTTAATCATAATCGTACATTCAAGGGGATCCCTGATTTAGAGTGAAGGAAGTAATACATACACATCTCGTTCTTGACACACTGAGCCTCCAACAGTGAAGTTGTTGTATGATAGGTCACTACACAGAGAAATAGTCAACCATTTCCAAAATATAATCAATTTGAAGAATACACAGAAAGTCATTCCATCACATGATTATTGTGTCCAAAAATGCAGACCAGTTGCAAAATATGGACAGGTAAGGCAAGTCGAAAGGCAAAAACATCACAAGGTGCTGAAAGTAATATTTTACCTTTATTGAAGATGTCTTTTCTTAACTAATTAAATGGAGACTTTAGAACTAGTTGGAGTGCATAAATACATTTTTACCCAGTAACGGTATATCAGATGTGATATAGAAGGCGAAGACACAAAAATAGAACTGTGATTCAAACGACCACAAAGTTGGATCTTCTTATTAGAAAATATCCAGACCACCATTCAAATGTTTAAACTACCTCATAAGAGCTTCATTCTTATGCCCATAAGGTAATATCAACTTTCTCCAAGGCATGCTCATTTTGCCTGGGGAGTTTCTCAGATACACAAACCCATAAACATTATCATCAGTAAGAAATAGCCCAAGCAACTAATCATACCGTGAGGGTGATGTGTTAGACAAACTTTCAAAGAGGATTTAGGGGAAGTAAAGATTTTCCGAGTGTTATTTTTATCATTCCAGAGGCTTGAAAAAGATCTGAACTGGGAAGGGCCTTTTTGTACGGGGGGAAAGGGGGGCTAACTTGGCACTTCCAAGAAATTCTGCTTTCTGTTCTTTCATGCATACCATACAATTCAGCCTCTTGTCTTACATATTACATTCCAATTAACAGATCCCAACAAGGAAAAAAGGTACTTGTGATGTTTCCTTTTAAGTCCATCAGCTACAAACCATAAAGATTCAAGATGGGAATGCCTAATTGGTTACCACAGTACAAGATTAGCCAGATAGAGCTAGAAGCAAATTCGAAATTAAACAAGACATTTTTCTTCAGGTAGCGAAGCTTACACAAATTCTGCTTTCTGCAGGATCCAATCAGGGACTGCTCCAGTCAATTGGTTTCCAGTCAGATAGCTAAACAGGATTATTTGACTGAGTCAGTTCCTCGTGTACTTTACGCACTCAAACTGAAAAACTATAGAGCCTCAAAAATGCATTAGTTAGCAGATTAAAAGCATTTAATCTTTAAAAGTGTAGAAAAAAATCAGTCAACTCATGATATCAATATAGAGCTCTTGGCGGGAGAAGAAAGACAACGGAAATCAGTGACAGAGGAAAAACTTGATCCTTGCAAAACTTGGAGTGCATGGGTTACCAAAATACTAGTACACAAAGTTGAACATAATGAAGAATACTATCAACCTCGCTTATTAACTATTTCCTCGCTATAATGTTCTTTTACTTATAAGACATAATGAGGGAAGATGTGCCAATGTCAAACGGTCAATTGTTGGGCAGAAAGATGAAAAGATTGTGCCGTTGTTAAACAGTCCAAGAAGCTTAGGACTACAATTTCTCATCATTTTCAAGACTAGGGATAAGACATCAAGGTCCTATCTGCAGACCTTCTAAATATCACGTAAGAACTGCACTCACCAAACAATCTAGGGCCATTGTTGTGGAAAGAACCAAATAGAGAGACTAAGGACTTTGCTATGTTAAATCTCCCATACATCATAAAACAGGGGCACAGGACATGCATTAAGTACATACACATTTAACTGCCAAATACTTGAGTAACATTGATCCATTTAACCTCTTCCAGCATAAACAAGTAACTCAATTGATACTTGTCGATCATGCTCAATAAGCAAGAGAATATCATCGATTTATGTCTGCTACAAGACTAGAGTCCAACAAAAAATAATTAGTTGAAAATAATCATAAACTTATAACCCGAATCATTGTTAAATTTGGATGGTGAAATAATAAGCTTTCAGAGACGAGGATTTTAAGGCTTATAAACTGGACACGTTATTGCAGTCTAAGTTCTATTGATAGATCAACTACTTTACAGCAAGAGATGTCTACAGCTTGGCCACAGAAACGAATAGAGATTTTAGATTATTATACAAAATACGAAAAAGAAGCTTAGGTTCAGCATCAAAGTACTTACATATAATCAACTCCCCAGAGGCTGCTAAACGAAGGAGGGATTTCGCCCCTCAGTTTGTTGAAGCTGAGGTCTCTGCAAAACAATTGAATGGAAAGGAGAGATATAATGAGAAGATAGTTTTAACTGACTCACACTGGACACTCTTTGAGTATACTTTGGAGGATTGTACAAACACAGGCTACATCAATGAACCTACAGGTCCAACTCAGAAGTTTAGACATATAGGTCAACTGCCTGGTGCCTATGCTTTCTACTAGACATTCGTTTCCAGAGGCATTCATCGCAAAAAATCCAAGTTCATCGAGTTGGTCGCACGCTGTTAATATACAAAAATTCTGCCGTAAATCAAATTTACAACATGTTCAATATGCATCCCTTGGAATGCAATATATTATAGTTCGATCGGGGGATTCCGTTTATCTAATAAGACCAAAACTAAAGCAAATCATAATGTACTGAACGGATTTTCTTCATAACATATTAGTCATGAATAAAGGGATGACAACTAAATACTAGGGTGATTGGAAAGTAGAATATGATCATGAGTGAATAAAAAATAAAAAATAAAATATAAAGTGAGGATTTGAAAAAAAAAAGTAAAAAAAAAAAGGAAAGCATGACTCTGCAGTCCAGTATAATTATCGATGGAGAAAGTACAACCTGGTTGAACCTAGAGAAAAGGAAATGGACTATATGATAAGCCAAAGCAGAACCACGGAAATTTGGTTATTTAAAATGTCAGAAAACAAAAAATAAGCGTTGCTGGCTGACAATGACAGAACGGCAAAAAAATGTTTTTAAATGTAGCATTTACAAAATCTTACAGAGGTGAATAAGAGACTTGACTTGTATAGAGATGCACTTGAAGCCATGCTCCCTTTTGAACCAAGAACGTTATGGCTGACAACTATAGGACAGTCAAGCATGATAATCTACTTAGATATTATGGGGCTAAGATTTGAGAACGTGAACCACTAGAAGGAAAGTTTCCAGACAATCAACCACTAAAAGCCTCCATTCTGCATCAATGCTCTGAAGAAGTTAAGAAAACAAATCAAAGCAAAAGTAGATTAGATGAAATGGGCACCCCAACCAAAGTAAATAAGCCTCCATTCTTGCGGTTTCTATTCCCAGCGAAATGAAAACAAAGAGAGAAAAGGTCCATACACTTCTGTGCGAAACTGTATATTCTACAGCAGAGGCCACAATCACCAGAAACTTAAATGCCACATCACGATTCACATTTCAGCATTGTCAACAGAAAAGATCAAAACACCATTGAAGTTAGTAAGGGAGCGTCAAGCCATCTTAAATGGGTTCTTTAACTGCAATCAATGGTCAACCATAAACTAGTATATATCACTCATCAAGGGTAAAATTATCTATTCTGCTTGGAATAGGAAAGGGGAAAAGTCATTTTCCACTCACAATATTTTTAAGGGCGTCATTTCTGCTAGATAACCAGGTAGCTCTCCTATGAGATTGCAGCTCCTCAGAATCCTATAAGGAAAAAGCACTGATATCGTCACATTGCGAAGACAATTTGGCTCTCTTGCACTAAGTTAACTATTTGAGAAGGAGCAGTGCTCTCACAATATCGTAATATTTGTACAATTAAGTCGTGGAACTCGGGACTCGGGTCCATCGAGGTCACTTATTCTCCTGCATATCAAAATCAAATAGGGAACTCTGTTAGATTGACACCATATTAATGAAAGGAGAGATCAGATCAGAATGCCAAACTTCCAAACTGACAAGTCGGACAATTTCTCCAAAAGTGCGATCCCGGAGGGTATTGGCCCTTGCAATCCACTTCCTTGAATAACCCTGATGATACAATTCATAGATTGAATTGTCTTTGGGGTATATCTATATAGACCGACTTAAAAGGAGAAGAAGCATTAAGCCTTACAGCATATCGAGATTTGTCAAGTTCTGAATAAAATCAGGTATCTTTCCAGTGAACTGGTTATCACTAAGTCGCCTACAGAGCGTTAAACAACAAGATTCATATGAAAAAGAAAGAATAGGAGAATCTAACTATTAGCAGAGTTTGAGGAAAAAGGAAACTAACAACTGTTGCAATGTAGTCAATTTAGCAAATGTTTTAGGCAGCTCCCCAGTGAAATTATTTGACGTAAGGTGCCTGGAACAAGAAAATACCAATGGTATCACATTGTTTAATTGAACATGAATGCTAATCTCTCGACAGGTCACTCCAATGGAAAAAAATTCCCTTCCCAGATACAAAATCATCAGTCAATAATAACTCGGCGAATGATGCTGAAATTTGCATTGAGAGACTCACAGTTGATGTAGCTGGGACAAGTTCCCGAGCTCTGGAGGAACAGCTCCAGAAAGCTGATTGATCTCGACAACTCTGAGCAAGAGAGAGTTGATATCTCCAACATCAATCAAATTTAACACAGCGAAGAGGCCAAACACGAGCGGCTGGATGAGTGATCACTTACAATTTCCAAAGTGTGGATATGTTCCCCAGCTCCTTCGGGATTGGACCAGTCAACCGGTTTCCAAGTAGAGAACTGCACCCACATCATCGCGTTTCCCCAATCAATAGAAGACACACTCGCATCTCTATGTTTGTGTGCCGTAGTGTGTGCATGTGTGCGCGTCAGAGAGAGAGAGGGAGAGAGAGAGAGAGAGAGAGAGAGAGAGCACATACATGTTGACCAACTTCGTAGAGCCCCATTCTTTAGGAATTGTGCCGCTTAGGTAGTTGCGTGTGACATCACTGTTTACAGAGAGAGATGAAGACGACGATGACCACTAAGAACAAGAAGAGGATTGATGATAATGGAGAAAGGGAGAATAGAGAGGCTTACAAGTTTTGGAGGTAAGGCAATCTGAACAGTCGAGGTGGAAGAGTACCGGGAAGAGACTGCCTCTTGAGAACTCTGTTTTCACGATGACGAAATGATTTTGGAAAACGGCTATGTACATCTACATACCAATTGATTCAAAATGGAAATAGCATCGGAATTTGAAAAGTACGCCCATACTCGGAGTTAGAGAAAATATGCTGATTATCACTTTAATTGTCAGTCATACTTCATTAGCTTAACGTTCATACAAATCACTAGATATATTATCTATTATATCAGAGAATTTTCTAAATCTTAATAATTTATATATGATTAGAATTAAATGTTAAGCACATAACATATGATTATATAAAAAAATTATTATAATTATCACTTTAGTATCAAATCATCAAATGTAATACCCCATATATATTCAAGACATTACAATTTTAACATACACATTTTTATCTATTATTTAAAAGTTAATTTATGAGTATGATTTAGATTTAATCATGTAATATTTGATTCTATTAAAATAATATATAATTTATTACATGATTAATAATATGATAAAAATTTTAATTATAAAAAAATGAGCATTAATTAATGTACTATCATGCTGAATAGTGAACAGCTGAATTATGTTAATTATTACATAATTAAATGATTATGTATTATCAAGATACAAAATTATTATGAGGTCATTTATTTACCTGTTATTTGATATGCCTAAATTATGTTTAATTTTTATTTCACATTCATGTAAGTTGCTTTGGTATTCCAACAATTTTTTATCAGTAACAAAACTCAATAATGACATACAATATTTCTTTAAACTGTAGTAAATAAAATAGTTCCATTAAACTATGTAACCTTTTTTTTTTTTTTCATTTGTAATACAATTGTGATAACAATCATTTTTTAGATCATATCATAACGGCGTGAATTTTTTAGACATTCTTTTAAGAAAATTGACAAAATAAACCTATTCGCATCTTGAAATCTGTATGCAGAAATGTAGGATTCCTTACCCGTGTATTACAAAAGAGGGTAGCAGAGTATGCATTTAACTTTGGCTGTCTTGTCTTTAAATTATTTTTAACTTTTATACGTGAAAGATCAATTATTTGTGGTGCTGCCTGTGAACACGTGGCTATTTCCTAAGGATATCCTTTAAGTTTGTCTTAAGCTGGGCACCAATCGAATTATGATGAAATTACATATTTTCTTTGTAAAGACACTGACGATTTACTTATATATTGAAATTCTGAGCTTCGAACACAACGAGCTCAGCACCAACCCAGATAAAGTGGATTGTGAACAAAAATAAACAATGTGATTACTTGAGGATTTTCTTAGCCAACTACATTTTTTCCCCAATCTTACACTTTATTTACATAAACTAAAACTATTATTTGAATAAATGTATAAGAAAGACGATGACATTTTATTTCTTGAATATAAACATAGTTGGGTAATATTTTTTTGCTTGAGATTTGTCTAATGAGGTTTTCCATTTAAATATTCCTTTTTACTTAACTTTAAACATCCATTCAGGCAATATAAAAAAGTTACTCTTAAAAAAAATGCAGTCGGTACTTCTTGAATTTTTGTGGTTCGACATAGTAACTGCTTTCAAGTTTCAACATAGTCAGTTTCCTCGATTTCAAACCTTAATCTAAGAAGAGGTAATAGATTCGAGTGTTTTTATAAATAAAATGGAGAGATCTATTACATTGAATTAGTAAAACCAAAAATTTGACTCTATCATGCACGACATATATTATGCAGTGGAAAGAGAGAAAAATCATAAACGCATCAATGAATATTATGAAGTGAAAAATTGACTATCCCTTTCAAGACGATGCAAAACAGATTGATGCTATGTAAAACAATATTTTAAAATCATATAAATATAGAATAGACTATACTATACGCAATATGTTATGTAATAGGGAACATATCTACAATTATTAACATGAATCAATACTATAACATAGAGAGTAAAATTACTTTGATCTTATTTAACACAATATGAAGCAAAATACAAGATTAGAGTTAAAATGACAAGTAGTCAATGACAAATTCATTTTTAGTGAAACTTGACATATATGAAATTGGGACAAGTGTACTAAAAGTGTTAAAACTTGTTAAAATTGATGCAATCAAAATTTTCCATTAGTTTCATTCAATCTTATTAAAGAAAAAGCTTACGTGTTTTTTTTTTTTTACTTTCTTAAAACACGCAGTACCAGTGTGGTGCCCATCAAGTGTTACACCGCCAAAAAAAAAATGAAATTCTAAAATAAAAAAATGAATTAAATTTAAAAATTGAAAAACAGAAGAAAATTTTATTGTTCATCTTCTTCGTCGAGCTTGGCCATGGTTGCTCGATCAGTTTCAAGAAATGAAACCAGACATGTCATAATTTCCATTTGTCTAATAAGATTTATTTGATTGTGTTTTTGAAACCGAGTTGCTGATGTTGATTACTTCTTAAGGATGATAATATGCATAAACAGTGAAGAAGGCCTTAATGACGGTAAAAATGGAGAGAGTGAACGCTTGATGACCACGGTCAAGTTTGCGGAACTAAAGCAGCTAATTAGCCTAATAAAACTATCATTGTTTTCTTTACAGGTAAATCATTGTTGAATTGAAAGTTTGACAAGCGCCATGGCCAGGGTGATGGCGAGGCCTAGCCTTCCCATCACCCAAGCAGGGCTCCGGTGAGGTGCGGTGAGGTCGCTCCAGCCTGGGCGAGGGTCGACCTCGCTAGATTTGGCGAGGGGGTCTCACCTAGCCATGCCTAGATCGTTGGCCGGCCCTCAGCCTTGGCCAAGCAAGGCCGACCCTCACTGGCCATGGCTATGGCCAATGGCCAACGATGGCCACCGGAAAAAGAGAAGGAAGAAAAAGGGGGAAGAAAAAAAAAAGAAAAAATTATTTAAAAAATTCAAAAAATTTAAAAAATTCAAAAAATATTAAAATATTATTAAAAACATCCATGACAGCGCCGGTTGCGCCACATCAGCCCGCCAGCATCCACGTCAGCAATTTTCGGCCTAAATTAACCAGATGGATTAAATTGGTATCAATGTGAAAAAGTTTAGGATTAAATTGGTTAAATTAAAAAGTTTATGACTGAATTTGTACCCATATAATAGGTTTTTAGGATTTTTTTGGTACTTTTCGCAAGAGTTACATATTCTGAGAGAGAGAGAGAGAGAGAGAGAGAGAGAGAGAGAGAGAGTTACATGCTAATAACATGGCAAACATTTTTGTTGTTGGCGTCGCTGAAATTGCAGTCACAGGTGACGGCGTTTTCAGTTTTACTAGGCAACTTGACGTCACCCCATCCACTAATATTACCGCATGGATTTGCTTTGAAATCCCAGTCCATTTTCCCTAGCATCTTTGCTATTTCTCTCAACGCATTCACTGAAACATAAAAGAGCTAACAAGTTAAAAGAACAGCAAAATTTCATGCAAAGTATCACAATCGAGGAAAAATTGGCGTGTACTTGAGGTTGAATATATGTATACCTTTTCTTTCTTTTTTTTTTAACCTGTGAAAGAAAGCACAAACAATGACAATTTGGTGTACGTGCAAGCCAAAAACATGAGGAGGAAAAGGGACAGTATGATGAAAACAATACAAGATCGATGGGTTTCTTTATTTTCTTCACCTTCGTCGGGCGGAAGGTGGGGGCAGCAGCTAAGTTAATGGCACACAGAAGGACGAACCCAGAGAAGAGAGGTCGAGCTAAGAAGAGATTCGTCATCATCTCAGTCTCGAGTTCAATCCAGAGAGAGAGAGATCTCACTCTCTTTAACCAGAGTCTGGGATGGCAAAAATTGGCTAGGCGAGAGAGAGATGACTGTTAATAATGTGTGGTTTAACTTCACGATAAGCATGTATAAAAAGAGGGAGAGTGGACAAAGACACTCATTTTGTTTGTAACTAAGAGCGAGACCGAGACAGAGTGTGACAACTGAAATTGAGAGACGAAGTCAAGTCTTTCTTAGGATTTGATTCTCTTATCATGTACTTAGAAAAAAGTCTTTCTATTCTTATCATTTTTTTTTTCCCTCTTGCATTTGATTCTTCCAATGACAATAGTCTTTTCAATAGCTCTGATTTTGCTAGGACCACGTCCCAGCAGGTTTAGGTTATTATACAGTTTATCCATGGTGGAGTCAAAGTTTCATGACTCTTGGAAACTTCGTTAGTTGATCAACTTATCCAGAAAACAATTGGATTCACTTTCTTGGAAAGATCTTTTTTTTCCCCTTTCTCTTTACTTGTTTTTTTTTTTTTTCGGTCTCTTCCTCTTTACTTCAATTGTGACCAATTATTTCTTTAATAGTTCAGGAGTACAAATGCGGAGATCCAATTATGTGGAGGCTATTAAAACATGCTGTAAACTCTGAATTAGTTAAGTTCATTCATTTAGCCTGTGCAAGTAGTCCTAGAGAAGACTCATTAAACGGATAGATTAGGTCGAAAATGGTCCAACCCAAATAGATGCATTTAACTCGTTTTGACCAATTTTCATGTAATGTAATTTAATAACCCATGCCAGACGTGAAGCATATTATTAAAACACTTTCATATTTAGCCCAATTTAGAAAACTCATACCCAGATTAAAATGAGAGTGTAGAGTGAGTGAGTGCGAGATCGAATCAGAGTGCGAAAGAATAAAGAGAGGATCATAAAAGTAAGTTGGGTCTAAATAAGTTTTTGACCCATATATAACTTATTGAACACCTATATTATATTGAAATCCATTTATGACCCAATTACTAAATATAACAACTCAACTCATCATATATGAGTTACAAAATTAGTTTATGATTTATTTTAACAAGTCTAGTCTTAAATCGAGTTCATCTGCAATTAATAGTATCATATATGTTGAATATAAATAATGAAAAAAATTATCTTAGCAAACTGGATACACTAAAAAAGTCTCAGTGGATGGATGGTATAATAATCCTAAGTACTTTATCGGACAATAATTGAGTTGTACGGTCAGAAATCCAAAACATTTTCTACCATAGTATGTCCCATTCATTAATGGTTGCTTGGACATTAGCAAATGTAAGCCTCTATCGATGTTGATAAGGAATATATTCGAAACAGGTCTAATCCAAGTGAACTAGACAAGGCTCTTACCTGAGCTGCTCATAAAATCTCTTTAACTTGTCCAGACATTACTCAAGTAATACCAGAAAATTTATATGTGTAGATCTGACAGGTGTGGAGATGCACGCATCCATGCACGGCTTTGTTTCTTTTTCATTTTTTTTTTTTGGCTCCTAAAAAGTCAAAATGATTCTTTTACCATCCCAAACCGTGTGCAGTTAGAGATTTGGAAAAAAGTTACAGTAAAAAAAAATTCCGGAAATATTTCAATAATTTTTTTTCTCTAGATGAAGTGATTTACAGAATCAATTACAAAAAAAAAAAAGATTTTTCACACATCGCTTTAGCATATGATTCCTTTTTGTAAATTGGTCTTTATTGCGAAAGAAAGCAAGTAATTGATAATATAATAGACAAAATAAAAAAATAAATTGTAACATTAGATTTACGTGATTCGGTCAAAATGGCTTACATTCATAAGGAGAGTAGTAGCGAATTCCACTATAAATCAAACGATATGATAGAGACTACAACCATACTCGAATTACTCAAACACTTTTAGTATTTCCAAGCTCTAATTACACCCAATAATTCATGCAATTTTTAGTCCCATAAATTCTCGTAAAATAATTTATCAATCTCACAAAAAAATAAACAAATCTTACGCTCACAAGATTTAATTGATTTAAACACTAATAGTAATTCACGAACAAACCCACGGAGATAATCCACGCGCTGGCTTAGAAATGGCGCTACAAGAGCTCTCTGGGGACACAGAAGGCACGAAGACCTGCTGCCCTCTTCATCGACCCCGGCACATCAGGACACCTCCGTCCGAATATTTATATGCATATAAACGTGAGCCCCTTCTTCTTTGCCGACTTCCAGTAGGAATTAATTTCCTTTTTCTTTCTCTCATGCAATTGGCTACAAGTCCACAATTTACTTCTTTCATGGCCAAAGTCCAATGTCCCACTGACTCTAAAAAACGGAAATAATATCGACCACGACTCGTAAAAGAAAGTTCCCGTATTTTGCATTGCACTATTCCGAACTTGCACGGGAAGTCCAAATTTTGGACTTTCCTTTTCTATTTTGTTTCCTCACCAATTTGATATCAAAGCAAAATGAGATATATCCAATTGCGAATATTCAAACATCCGCAATTAACAATTAACGTCGGATCGGTTTCGTCTAGTGGGCTTAAACTTGAGACGTAATTTTAACAATCTTACAAAATTTAGCGGTTTAATTTATTCAGCAAATAAGAATGAACCCAAGTCCTTGTTTCCTAGATTTCCCAACTAAATGGTACATCTGAGGGGAGCACTAAGCATGCAGAGCAATGATTATTATTATTTTTTTTTGGTAACCAAGGAATCATTAGAGCCCCATTTCGCTTACGCTATTTGGGGTCACACAACCCGTCGGTGCCAGGTGGCACCGTCAAGCCTCGCCGCAAGCCGCTATTTATACGTAAAACCTCGGAGGAGGCTAGCCTAGGACCCCAACACCAAGACCCCCCCGCTTAAGATATTTTAGCAACGAGAGGGCTTGAACCTCCAACCTTTGCTGTGGAAGGGAGAACGCACACCAACTACATTGCTCGTGGTTGGATTGCAGACTAGTGATTATTTTGTACATAGTCATCATTGAAAAAGGCTGAAATTTTCCAATTGCGATATAGTCAAGAGCATGTTCTAGATTTGGTCGAATATAAACCCGAGCGAGGGGCTTTGTTACTTTGACGACTGATACTAACATTTGCTTTGACCCAACATGGCTCTTTTATCTCCGTTCCATGTTAGACATATAGACACCAAGCCCAGAAAAACCGGCTCGTCAAATAAAGTTTAGACTTAGATCAAATAATAATGGTTCCAATATGATTGAGACGATTTTCGAGCCTATCTGGGACGATTTAGGAAATGTCCCGAGTGCGGTAGGGAATATATAGCATCCCAATGGAATACTTGGACGCTCCACAAACGTCCCAAAGATGGGACATGGGCATGGGATGTTAGGAAAAATGTAAGAGTCCATCAACGAAGACACAAACCTCTAAATTTGATATCATGTGAAATTTAATGACTACCACCGATTATTTTAAAAACTTAAATTGTTTAATGAGTGAGTGGTTTATTATTTAAATATTCTAATAGTTGCGAACATCGGACTTGAACCTCATAAACAACCATTGCAGATATGATATCCGTGTATAAAGGATATGAAGAGCCCACTAATTTAAAGGAATGATTGCCTTCAATAGGATACATATATCTAATTCCCCTTATGCACCAAGCTTGCTTCATCTGTCAAGTGAAAAACAATGGTAGTGAAGAATTCCAGAGGAAAATCTTTTTCTTATATGACTAAAAATCTAGCTTGCTTCTCAAATCGAAAAGGTGATTCAGATTCAATCATCGGCCGTGTCTCATACAATAAAACTTCCTTCCATGACTAAACCATTTTAAGTCTATCAAATCAGCACAAGAAGGATACGTAGTGCATCCCTTTGTATTCCAACTAGATAAATTAGCATAAGCAAGAAAATCATCGACCATCCGGTGAAGAGTCGCTTACAATCTGAAACTTTCTTTAATGGAGGCATCAAACGCATCAACCTCCTCCCACAGTAACTCCATTGTCCTCTATCAATGGTCGAAGATAAGTATCAGTGTCGTTATCCTATCCCTTTTTCTCACCGCAAATGACCATTTTTGCTAGAATCACGGCTCAGCAGCTTTAGGTTATTATACAGTTTATCCATAGTGGAGTCCAAACTCCATGACTCTTGGAAACTCCATTAGGTGATTAACTTATTCGGACAACAATTAGATTCACTTCCTCGAAGAGATCTTTTTTCTTTCCCTCTTTCTATTTACTTTAGTTGTAACCAATTATTTCTTTCAATAGTTTAGGGGTACAGATGCGGAAATATGATTATGTGGAGGCCAACAAAACACCCTTTAAACTCTATGAATAGGTTAAGTTTAGTCATTTAGCCTGTGCAGGTTGTCCAAGATAGACCGGTTAAACGGATACGTCAAGTCAAAAATAAGCTGACTCAAATATACCCATTTAACTAGTTTTGACTTATTTCTATGCAACGTAAATCCAGTAATCCATACCTAACTTGACTTATATTACTAAAACACTTTGGCTGCATTCGATCGTCCAGATTTTTAATCAGGATAGAACTGAATATGATAAGATATGAAATCTATGGGATTTTTGCTATATCATATCCACTGTTTGATGATTGTAATAATAATGTCGGATATATTTACATCATATTATATATATTATTTGGTATAATTGCTTATATGAATCACAAATCTTACAAAAGACGTTAGTAAAAATCTCTCACGATACTATTTTCTATTTTATTTTTATCTTATTTTTTATTTTATTTTCCTCTCTTTTTTCATTAATTTCTTTTTTATTTCTTTCTTCCCCTTCCATCATTCTCTAATAAAATTTCATTAAATAAAAAATTGTACTAATATACCTAAATTACTAAAACACCTAATATATGTAATAAATATATATATGTATATATTGAATTTATATTATGAGATAAAATTAAATTCAAATGTTTAAATAAAAATAAGATTAAATTAAAATTTTTATTTTTTTTATTTTGAATTTCTTATATTAGAATTCAAATATTATTATATTAAAATATAATTTTAATTTATTAATTTAAGAAATTTGTTATTTGAGAAAAAACAAGTTTTCTATAATGGATATCGAAATCCTATCAATCTTTATCCAACATCTTCCATGGGATAATTTTATCAGGTCTATATCCTCTTTATATCCGACTTTATCTATCTTGAGCAAGCACTAAATGTAGGATATGATAAATTTTATCATATCCTAAATTTTATGCTAATTGCCAAACGCAACCTTTTATATTTAGTCCAATTTAGGAAACTCATACAATGAGTGAGCATGAAATCGAGTAAGGGCAAGAGATAATGAAGAGAGAGTAATAAAGATGGTTGGATTTAAGTAAGTTGTAGATCCATTTATGACATATTTAACACTCATATTATATTTAAACTCATTTATGATCCATTTATTGAATATAACGACCCTACTCATCATATATGGGTTAAAATTTGGTTTATGACCTATTTAAACAAATTTAATCCTAGATCATAGCTTTTATGCAATTGATAGTATCATTTATGTTGACTATAAATATTGAAAAAAATTATCTTGTCAAACTTGATACACAAAAAAAAAGTCCCAGCAGATGGATGGAATAATAATCCTAAGTACTTCCTCGAACAATAATTGAGTTGTACGGTCGAGGAATCCGAAACAATTTCCATCATAGTCTGTCCCATTCATTAATGGTTGATTGGACATTAGCAAATCTAAGCTTGTATCGATGTTGACAAGGAATATATTCGAAACAGGTTAATCCAAGTCAACTAGACAAGTCTCTTAATTGAGCTGCTCATAAAAGCTCTTTAACGTGTCCAAATTTACTCAAAAGTAATACCAGAAAAATTATATATGTAGATCAGACACGGGTGGAGATGCACGTATCCATGCACGACTTTGTTGTTTTTTATTTTTTCGGCTTCTAAAATGTCAAAATAATTCTTTTACCGTCCCAGACCGTGTGCAGTTAGAGATTTGGGAAAAGTTAAAATAAAAACCATTCCGAAAATATTCCAATAAACTCTTTTTTCTCTAGATGATGTGGTCTACAGAATTAATTACAAAAAAATAAAAGGATTTTTCACACATCGCTTTAGCATGTCATTCCTTTTCATAAATCAATTTTTGTTGCGAAAGCAAACGATCAACTAATATAGTAGATAGAATAAGAAAATAAATCTCATACTAGATTTACATAATTTCGTCATAGTGACCTACGTCCACGGGAAGAGCAGTAATGAATTCTACTATAGATTAAGTGATATAATAGAGATTACAGCCATACTCAAATCATTCAAATACTCTTAATGTTTCTCAAGCCCTGATTATAGCCAATAATTCATGCAATATTTAGCTCCACAAATTATTGTGAAATAATTTCTCAATCTCGTGAAGAAATAAACAAATCTTAAACTCATAATATTTAATTGGCTTGAACACTACTACTTTTTGAATATAATTCACGAAAAAAATTTACAGAAATAATTCACGCCAAGCGCTAGCTTAGAAATGGCGCTTCAAGAGTTCTCTCTCGACGCAGACGGCACGAAGACCTGCTGCACTCTTCATCAACCACGGCACATCAGCATTCCTCCGTCCGAATATTTATATGCATAAAAATGTGAGCCCCTTCTTCTTTGCCGACTTCCAGTAGGATTTAATTTCCTTTTTCCTTCTCTCATGCAATTGGCCATGAGTCCACAATTGACTTCTTTCATGGTCAAAGTCCAACGTCCCACTGAACTCTAAAAAATGGAAATAAAATCGACGCGACTCGTAAAAGAAAGTTCCCATATTTTGCATTGCAGTATTCCGAACTTGCAGGGGAAGTCCAAATTTCGGACAGTCCTTTCCTATTTTCTTTGCTCACCAATTTGATATCAAAGCAAAATGAGATATATCCAATTCGGAATATTTAAAACCCCGCAATTAACAATTAACGTCGGATCTTGAGACATAATTTCAACAGTTTTACTAAATTTAGCATGTTTAATTTATTCAGCATATAAGAATGAACCCAAGTCCTTATTTCCTGGATTTCCCAACTAAACGGTACGTCTGAGGGGAGCACTAAGCATGCAGATCAGTGATTATTTTGTACACAGTCATCGTCGAAAAAGGCTGAAATATTCCAATTGCGACATAGTCAAGAGCATGTTCTAGATTTGGTCGAATATGGACGACTGATACTCATATTTGCTTTGACCCAACATGGCTCTTTTATCTCCGTTCCTTGTAGATATATAGACACCAAGCCCAGAAAAACCACGGCACGTCAAATAAAGTTTAGACTGAGATCAAATAATAATGGTTCCAAGACGATTGAGACAATTTTCGAGCCTCTTGGGACGGTTTAGGAAATGTCCCCAGCACGGTAGGGCTATACACCATCCCAATTGGATGCTCCACAAACGTCCCAAAGATGGCGGGTGTGTATAGGACGTTAGGAAACATGTAAGAGTCCATCAACGAGGCACGGACCTCTACTTCTGATATCATATAAGATTTGGTGGAATTATTATCGATCGTTCTAAAAGTTTAAATTATTATATAAACGTGTTATTTATTAGTTAAATATTCTAACATTTGCAAACATCGGACTTGAACCTCATTAACAACCCTTTAGACATATGATATCCATGTATAAAGAATATGAAGAGACCACTAAATCGAGGGAATGATTGCCTTCAATAAGATGCATGTATATAATTGCCCTAGTGCACCAAGCTTGCTTCATTGGTCAAGTGAATCGTAATGTTAGTGAAGAATCTGAGAGGAAAATCTTTTTCCTATATGACCAAGAACCAACCTTGCTTCTCATAACAGAAAGGTGACTCAGATTCAATCATTGCATGTGTCCCATATAAAAAAACTTCCTTCCATGACTAAACCAATGTGAGTCTTTCAAATCAACACAAGAAGGATACGCAGTGCATGCCTTTGTACTCCAAGAAGATAAATTAGCATAAGCAGGAAAATCATTGATTGTCTGGGGGGTTGTTTGCTACTTTGACGACCGATACTCATATTTGCTTTGACCCAACATGGCTCTTTTATCTCCGTTCCTTGTAGATATATAGACACCAAGCCTAGAAAAACCACGGCACGTCAAATAAAATTTAGACTCAGATCAAACAATAATGGTTCCAAGACGATTGAGACAACTTTCGAGCCTCTTGGGACGGTTTAGGAAATGTCCCCAGCACGGTAGGGCTATACACCATCCCAATTGGACGCTCCACAAACGTCCCAAAGATGGCGGGTGTGTATAGGACGTTAGGAAACATGTAAGAGTCCATCAACGAGGCACGGACCTCTACTTCTGATATCATATAAGATTTGGTGGAATTATTGTCGATCGTTCTAAAAGTTTAAATTATTATATAAATATGTTATTTATTAGTTAAATATTCTAACATTTGCAAACATCGGACTTGAACCTCATTAACAACCCTTTAGACATATGATATCCATGTATAAAGAATATGAAGAGACCACTAAATCGAGGGAATGATTGCCTTCAATAAGATGCATGTATATAATTGCCCTAGTGCACCAAGCTTGCTTCATTGGTCAAGTGAATCGTAATGGTAGTGAAGAATCTGAGAGGAAAATCTTTTTCCTATATGACCAAGAACCAAGCTTGCTTCTCATAATAGAAAGGTGACTCAGATTCAATCATTGCATGTGTCCCATATAAGAAAACTTCCTTCCATGACTAAACCACTGTGAGTCTTTCAAATCAACACAAGAAGGATACGCAGTGCATGCCTTTGTACTCCAACAAGATAAATTAGCATAAGCATTTGCACTCCAACAAGATAAATTAGCGTAAGCAGGAAAATCATTGATTGTCTGGTGAAGAGTCACTCACAATCTGAAACTTTGTTTCGTGGAGGCATCGGGTGCATCAACCTCCTCCCATAGTGACTTCTTCGTCCTCTACCAATGGTAAAAGATAAGTATTAGTGTTGTTACCATGTCCCCTTTTCTCACCGCAAATGACCATCCTTGCATTTTTTTATTATATTATTATTTTTCCTTTTCTTTTCTTTTTTGCTTGTGACTGCTCTTAGCAATGATCAACAACTGACATCAGCCGTAGGCAAGAGCCGCGCTCGCCAGCCACAAGTGAGAGTTGGCCTGTAAGAGCCGTGATGCCCTCGCCCAGAGCGAAAATGGCGACGACGAAAAAAAAAAAGAAATGAAATGAAGGTAAAGGAAAGGAAAAAAAAAAGGAAAATTTCATAAAATTAAAAAAAAATGCAAAAAAAAGAAGAAGTCTACATTAGCAATTTTAGGCTAAAATTAGCTAAAAGAACTATATTAGAAAAGTATTAAAACTTTTAGGATTGTATTGACCAAATTTAAAACTTTATAATAAAATTAACTATAACATGCAATTGATTTATTAATTTTTGTACAACTATCCCTTAGAAAAGTTGTCTCGTAAAAGTGGCTAAACAAATAGAAAATTCATACATGTTGGAATTTGAAAGTCAATGACGGTGACATTACGATAGCCCACAAGACCCATTCAGATAATAACAGAGTCGTGCGGTGGTGGAATATTCTGCACCTTAGTCTATCCCATTCATTAGTGTATTGCTTTGTACATTAGCATATCTAAGTCTCTATCGATGTAAAAAGTGTATCAGCCATTCAAGTTCGAATATATGCTAAATACATTACTCCAAGTCAAACTTACATCGCTCTTACTTGAGTTGCTCATAAAAGTTGTCTGAGTAGTCAGGGAATAATAATAATGACCTGAATATTAACGCTAAAAAAAATTACATATGCAGATCAAACGCGTGTTGAAATACAAATAAAATTCATATTCGCAAATTATGAATAGATTATACGGTAATTTATGTTTAAAAACACGTTTTTTATTACGAAAGTTTGAAGTGTTTAGAATTAAACAAAAAGTCAAACTGTGTCGATCATTGGAAATCTGAAGAAAGTTTAAATAAAAATCACTCTGAGCGAGAGGGGTTTTTTACTTGACAGCAGATACATTTCTTTGCTCTGGACTAACATTGCCTCTTTGATCTCCGAGCTCCTCGCACGACGCCATGCAAAAGACTTGTCAACAAATGCAATTAAATTCAACATGCAAGTTTAGGTGACTTTTGAAAGTTCCATATTAACTTAAACGGTGGATTCTAACACGGCTACGTGTGTATGGGACGTTAGAAAACATGTAAGAGTCCATCAATGAAGCCACGGATCTCTAATCATGATATTATGTGGGATTTTGTGAGATTACTACCGACTGTTCTAAAAGTTTAAACTGTTAAATGAGTACGCGATTTATTATTTAAATATTCTAACAATTGCGAACATCGGACTTGAACCTCGTTAACAACTCATTACGTATATGGTATCCGTGTATAAAGGATATGAAGAGATCACTAAATCAAGAGAATGATTGCCTTCAATAGGATACATATATCTCTGCCCCAGTGCACTAAGCTTGCTTCATCGGTCAAGTGAATAGTAATGATAGTGAAGAATCTGAGAGGAAAATCTTTTTCCCATATGACTAAGAACCAAGCTTGCTTTTCAAATAAAAAAGGGTAATTTAGATTCAATCATTGCCTATGGTTGACATAAGAAAACTTCTTTCCATGACTAAACCACTTTGAGTCTTTCATCGGCACAAAAAGGATATTCAATGCATGTCTTTGTACTCCAACCAAATAAATTAGTATAAGCAGAAAAATTATTGACTGTCCGGTGAAGAGTCGCTCACAATCTGAAACTTTGTTTGGTGGAGGCATCAAGCACATCAACATCCTCCCACAATGACTTCTTCGTCCTCTACCAATGGTGGAAGATAAGTATCAGTGTCGTTACCTTGTCCCTTTTTCTCACCGTAAATGACCATCTTAGCATTTTTTTTTCCTTTTCTTTTCTTTTTTGTTTATGATTGGTCTCGGCAATGATCGGCAACCGACATCGGCCATAGGCAAGGGCCGCGCTCGCTAGCCACAAGTGAGAGTTGGCCTATAAGGGCCGTGACGCCCTTGCCCAAATTTGAGTGAAAACGGCGACAAGGGAAAAAAATAAAATAAATGAGGGAAAAGGAAAGGAAAAAAAAATTCATAAAATTTTAAAAAAACTGCCAAAAAAAAAACGTCTACATCAGTAATTTTAGGCTAAAATTAGCCAAAAGAACTATAAATTAAATTATTAAAAAATTTAGGATTGTATTGACCAAATTAAAATTTTTATAATTGAATTAACTATAACATGCAATTGATTTATTAATTTTCGGACAACTATCCTTTAGAAAAGCTGTCTCGTCAAAATGGTTACACAAAAAGAAAATTCATTCATGTTGGAATTTGAAAGTCATTGACGATGACGTTATGAGAACCCCACAAGACTCATTCAGATAATAATAGAGTTTGGTGGAATAGTCTGCACCTTAGTCTATCCCATTCGTTGACGGTTGCTTTGTACTTTAGCCTATCTAAGTCTCTATTGATGTAGAAAAGTGTCTCACCCATTCAAATTCGAATATATGCGAAATAAATTACTCCAAGTCAAACTTACGTCGCTCTTACTTGAGTTGTTCATAAAAGTTGTCTAACTAGTCAGGGAAAAATAATAATAATGACATGAATGTTAATGCCAAAAAAATTACATATGCAGATCAAACGCTTGTTGAGATACAAATAAAATTCATACTCCCAAATTATGAATAGATTATACGGTAATTTATGTTTAAAAATACATTTTTTATTACGAAAGTTTGAAGTGTTTAAATTTTTTTTTTTTTAAAAAGTCAAACTGTGTCGATCATTGGAAATCTGAAGAAAGTTTAAATAAAAATCACTCTGAGCGAGAGGGGCTTTTTACTTGACAGCAGATACATTTCTTTGTTCTGGACTAACATTGCCTCTTTGATCTCCGAGCTCCTCGCACGACGCCATGCAAAAGACTTGTCAACAAATGCAATTAAATACAACATGCAAGTTTAGGTGACTTTTGAAAGTTCCATATTAACTTAAACGTGGATTCTAACACCGCGACGTGTGTATGGGACGGTAGAAAACATGTGAGAGTCCATCAATGAAGCCACGGACCTTTAATTCTAATACTATGTGAGATTTGATGGGACTACTACCAACTAATCTAAAAGTTAAAACTGTTAAATAAATGCGCGATTTATTATTTAGATATTCTAACAATTGCAAACATCAGACTTGAACATTATTAATAACCCATTTCATATATGATATATGTGTATACAAGATATGAAGAGACCACTAAATCGAGGGAATGATTGCCTCCAATAAGATAAATGTATCTAATTGCCCTAGTGCACCAAGCTTGCTTTATTAATCAAGTGAATCGTAATGATAATGAAGAATCCGAGAGGAAAATCTTTTTCTTATATGACTAAGAACCAAACTTGCTTCTCAAATCGGAAAGGATGATTCAGATTCAATCCTCGCCTATATCTCATATAAGAAAACTTCCTTCCATGACTAAACCATTTTGAGTCTATCAAATTAGCACAAGAAGAATACACAGTGCGTCACTTTGTATTCCAACCAAATAAATTAGCATAAGGAGGAAAATCATTGGCTAGATAAATTAGCAGTACATCCCTTTGCTTGTGACCGGTCTAGGCAATGATTGGCAACCGATATCGGCCATAGGTAGGGGCCATGCTGGCCTGCCACAAGCAAGGCTTTGCTTCTAAGGGCTGTGATGGCTTCGCCCTGATCTAGGCAAGCATGGCCTTGGCAAGTGATCGGCCATGAGCAAAAAGCAAAAAAAAGAAAAGAAAGGAAAGGAAGGAAAAGAAAAAGAAAAGGAAAATACATAAAATTTTAAAAATGCAAAAAAAAAAAAAAAAAAAAGCATCAACCTCGACAATTTCAAGCCAAAATTCATAAAATTTAATTGATATATTTAATATTTATTAAAATGTTTAAAACTAGATTAACCAAATTGAAAACTTTAAAATTGAATTGATTATACTGTATGATTGATTTATGAATTGTTTGACAACCATCGCTTAGAAAAGCTACCTTGTCAAAGTGGTTACACAAAAAGAAAATTTTTACATTTTTGAATATCATTGTCGATGATGGTATGATAGCTCCACAAGTTGTACGGTAGTGGAACATTTTGCACCTTAGCACATCCCATTCACGAATGGCTGCATGTATATTAACATATCTAAATCTCTATCGATGTAGACAAGCGTATCACCCATTCAAATAGGAATATATGTGAAATACATTACTCCAAGTCAAAACTTACATCGCTCTTTTTTTTTTTTTTTTTGTCGAAACATTGCTCTTACTTGAACCGTTTAACCAACTCCCCGCTATTCGAATACTCCCAAATTGTCTACGTTTCAAAGACTAGTAGAATCGATTTTTTTAGCACATGTTGAGTTCATGTTTACAATCTCACTCTAAGGGTTAATATTAAAGGAAATTCAAGATTGGCACTTACGACAAATTTATTCCAAATTGATTTTTGACCACTAAGAACCCTAAATTGGTACACTTGTGACAAATTTACCACAAACTAATTTTTCGACCATAAAAAACCCTAAATTGGTAAAACCGTCACAAATAGGGGAGAGCATGGTTCCATGATAAAATCTAGAACCTATGAACTAAACCAGTGGGAACCTGTAGATTCTAGGTTCCAAGATATGTAGGGTAGGCTCTAAGTTCCAAAAAATGATGAACTTGTTTCAACGGGTAGGTTCTAAGTATTCGATTGAAAGAACTTAGATCCTGAAACCTGTAACCTAGAATTTAGAATAAGTTTTAATATTTTTGTTAGTCCATATCTTCACATGATCCCGTGATATTCCATATCGTTCAATAATGAATGTATAATTTAGAAGCACTAGTCGGAGTTTTCATTTATGACTAAGAATTTTACTTTATTAATGTCCATATTTTTCATGTCTCTAAATATAAGTTATGGTCAGTAAATTGTAATAGCAAATGATGGTCATTAAATGTTTTAATTTACTGCAATTATTCAATTGATAATATAGGTGGAACCTGAGTTGATATTGGCAAGGTAGTATCTAGGTTTTATAATATGTAGGGAATGTTTCAAGTTCAAAAAAATGAAGAACCTATTCAAATGGGTAGGTTCCAAGTGGAACCTGTATGAAACTTGAAATCGCTCACCCCTAGTCAACAGTAGATCCTACTAAATTTTGTTCCATTTCAATGTAGATTTTTCTTCTATTTCTTCTCTTTTATCTAGTTGAATTCCCTGCCGAAAATTTCATTTCCTTTATTAATAATTTTGTTTATCTTATATTCTCTTTGATGAACGATAAGCTTGTTCATTTTTTTTTTTTTGCGTTTATTTTCGTTTTGTTTAACTAAAAATGAAATAATAATTTTTTTTTAAAGAAGAACTTATTAGACTCTAAAACCCACCCTGGAACCTATAATAGAGTAAGTTCTAGATTCCATATTTCGACAGATAGGTTTCAAGCTCCAAAAAATGATGAACATGCATCTAAGGATAGGGTCCAGGTTCCAAGTGGAACATATAAGAAATTTGGAACCGCTCACCCCTAGTCACAAGTTTGTCTCTAACTAATTCTTTTAGTACAAAAAATCTCAAACTAATACACTTATGATAAATTTAGACTCCGTTAACTTTCGTCAAATTTAATCGTTCAATTTGTTGATCTCAATGTTGCGACCTACATTTTCCATCTAGAGGAGAAAATATATAAGTTTAGGGGTATTGCATAAGAAGTGAGCCTATAGCCCTCCTTTTAGACACAGGCTTTCCAAAACCCATATCTCACATGACGTTGGCATATTCAAATTAATGCTATAGGAAATTTTTAATAATGAGTAGTCACTAACCTATTAAGGTCGGCTATAAACTAAGTAAGGTATGGAAGTATATCTCATTTTTTACGTGATCAGAGAATATAAGACCAGGAACTTGCTTACACTAACTGATCAACTAGTACTCTTTCGATATATGATCTTGTTCACAAACAAGCAATCTAGATTGATTTTAAACCTATTTACTAACATGTGAGGTAATCATACGGGCGTGTTATCATTAAAATAACACTTAGTTACTAAAGGAAGCATTAAATAAAGTACAAGAGAAAACAAGCATCTAACATTAAGAGATAAATACATGCCAATCTTAACTAGGCTAAAGGGAAGCTATAACTGTCATATTGAAAGTACGCAATCAAAAGTATTTGTCTCCAAGGAGAATCGAAACCCTAAGGTAAAACTCTAAAAGCTTAGTTAACTTCGAGCACAATCTTTGATCAAAAGGCTCCTACTTTTTAAGAGGAGCTTGCCCCCAAAAAAAAAAAAATTACGATTTTTTTTTTTAAATTCGGGATTTTTATTTTTTAATTAAATTTTTGTTATACATTTTTTAGCCAATGGGATCCGGGCTACCGCTGGTCTTTGGGCTGGACCATGGGCTGAGATTAGACTCACGGTCTAGGCTAAAGGGCACAGTTGAGCTTATCCTCAGGCCCACTCTAATTCTACCTTTTCTAAGCCCAATTCGGAAAACTCCCAATTAAGCCCACTCTTCCACTAATGCTACACCAAGCCCAATTTCAGCCCAAGGTTCAAAAAGCCTAAATTAGCGTAAAGTCCACTATGCCTAGCTCAGCCCACAAAACTCACTACTCTTGATCACCCCCGCCACGATTTCTCATTCCCAAGATTCCAACTTCTGCTCCTCAACGTCTTCTTCTTCGAGCACGCCCAGGACGCCCGAAGATTTGCTTACTGATTCAATAACATTACAACTCCAGCCGTGACATTATGATTTACAGTGAATCAATATACGCTCGTTCCCTCCACCGTTGGCCACCATGTTCGATCATCATCGCCGGGTCAAGGCGACTCTAGCCGCGGCCATCGAGCGCGAATGCCCAAACCACCAAACCGCGGCCTCCATGGACAGCCACGACAGGCGGCCACTGACCGCTCCTCCGGCAACACCCTCGACCCTCTCGTCCACGCCGTCGTTCCTCGGGCGACCATATCAACACCTGCCGTGATTCACCTCCTCCGACCAACAACAGACGCAGACCAAAAGTCAAGAAAACCAATGCAAATCTAGTTCAGGCATTACGTCGAACACATGGGGTGAGTCGACTGAGCCACAGAACAATCAAGACTCAGATTCGCGCCAGACTCTCAACAATCAACAAGCAAAGACCAAAAACGGCCGAGCACAGAACCGACGGGGCCGGGACTCGCACTAACTGGACGACGACAAAGCCTGGTCCTGCGAGCCCGCAATGGGGCAAAACAGGGCACGAGCAGGGGATCGGCCGAGGGTCCCTACCCGGCTCGGGGGCGACGAACATTGGGTGAGCTCGATAGATCGGGCTATGTCCGATCGCCTCGCACGCCTCCGAACCGGGATCCTTGGGAAATCGACGCAACCCGAGACAAATGAAAAAAGAAACGCATTGAGACCCACCGTAGGAGAGGCGCGCGTCGGCGAGGGTCGGCGGCCGACTTCCAGGCGCGGTGGCTACCGGAGGAGGCCCTTCACTCACGACCTCACTCTTCGCTCTCCGGTCCTCGCTCTCTCGGTTGCTCTCCCTCTCTCGCTCTGTCTCGAGCCCCCTTGAAAATCCCCAAACCAGCCCCACTTTAACCCCTCAAGCGGGCGGGCGTGGCCTCGTCCTTTCGCCGGCTGTCGTTGCTGGCCTGCCCCCAACCACCAACTCCGATGAGACGCTCGCCTCTGCATCTTCCGGTCTCCCCCCTCTCTTCAGCCAACGCTCAGGACAGAAGGGAGGGAGAAGGCCGGGCCTGGAGAAAAAGAAAAAAAGAATGGGGTGGGCTGGACCAGGCCCAAGTGGAAGAGAAAAAAAGGAAAAGAATGGAAAGAGGCCGGGCTGCCCCCGCCCGGTCTCGCTTTTCCCTCTTTTTTTTTTTTTTAAATTTATTATTATAATAATAATTCTTTAAATTTTTTAGATTCGTTTATATTGGTCAGGGAAGGGAATCACGTCCAGATAGGGGTACCTATGGACCACTTATTTCTGCTATTGTAATGACACGGAGTAAAATAATACTAAATGCGCAGATCTCTATCATTATTTTCTCATGTTGTTATTGAAGCATTCACATATAAATCTATCGTCTTGTTCTCCCACTTGAAGACTCTGAAGTTGGAAGGCCTAGACTATTAGCTAGAGTAATCATTGGAATTGTGATAGCTTCAGTGGTTCTCCTTGTTATGATATTACTAGTCCTTTGGCTGATAGGATTCTTAGGTGATAGAGAAGTTGAAGATCCAAGTGAGATTATCATATATGCTCACGTAGAAATCCATCACCTTTGATTCATCTATGATGCGTAATTCAAGATCGTATTTGTCTACTTTCTTTGTATTTTTGTGGAATTCTTATGAATAAATTGTGACATGACAAAAGTTGGCCTTTTTTCCTTCTAACTAGGATTGCAATTTCATGAGGCATGACCATATAGGTGAATCACTCCTCAGATTGAGAGTTTTTGGTAGAATTATGCTTTTCCTTTGATTATTATTATCGCTTTATTAATATACACCTTGTTTTTCCCCCTTCAAAGTTACGCGGGCTAGATCTCCAAACTGGCCATTTCACCTTAAGACAAATCAAAACTACAATGGGCAACTTCGACTCTATGAATAAGATCGGTGAATGAGGGTTTGATCTAGTTTACAAGATAATTCACAATATGTTTATAACTTCATCCTACATTCAATTTGAAGGAAATGTCTGATAAATTCAGTATGTGTCTTTGTTTTAGACTTATCAACCCTGATCTTGTCAAGCTAATCATTTTGTTAACAAAATAACATATGATCGGTTATGATCGTATGATTAATCTTAAGGAATACTGTCAAATAGAACTATGATTGTTGACAAGCAGTTTTCTTCTAAATGAAAGCAAGGCAATTGTGAATTTCTTAATGAGATAGGCATGATATATGCTCTCTAGCACCCGAATTTTGTATAGCTTTACGATTGCTACATTGAACAAAATCAGTTGTCACTAGTTTACGAATATCTGGAGAACAATAGTGTCACCCGTACACTTTTTGGTAAAAGAAGCTTTCCCTAAGCTAACTAGTATGCTATTAATGAGCATTCAACTTAACTTTCTCTCTCTTCCTAGGACGAGATGAGTAGTAGATTGAGTTGGACTGGGCCACAAGAAAGAAAATATGTTTGGGAATAGCAAGGGAATTGGCTTTATGAGAAATCTAGATTAAAAATTGTTCATAGGAACAGAAAAGTGACAAATGTGCTACTTGACAGGGAACTAAATGCCAAGATGTCATATATAAATCTCACATGAATTATACATAAGTCGCATGTAAATTGCACATGAGTGGCTCGTGAGTCGCATGTGAGTGGCACATAAGTCGCACGTGAGTCACACGTGCAAGCTGGTTGGTGAGCTCTGGCCTTTATTTGAGATTACATTAACCAATTCAGGTTTTTATTTGAGTCAAGATCCACCCTAGGCTCTCTTTTGAAAAAAAACGGCCTAATTTTAAGTCCTTATTTGAGATAAGATCCACTACAATTCCTTTTTGAGAAAATGATCTCCCTATCTAAAATTTTCTTAGTATCTCTGATGCAAAAGCTCGTTTATACACTTGGAAAGTTGTCCTTCCCATTATAATTGAATGCGGCTAAACTTTAACATCATGCCAACACTACTGGGACGTGACAAAATCATCCTTGGTAGTTTGCACAAAAGACCAATAGGACATCCAATCAATGGGTCCCAAACTATACTCGTTGCTTTACACTCATTAGCTAACCCTTTCTTACTTAAGGTCAAGCCAATTTTAATCATCTTAACTAAGGGGCGCTACCTCCCTAGCTCCAAAGCATTATGTGCTTATCTACAAAACATGATAAGTAAAATAAGTACTTAGAAGAGCGTGACTTGCAACAGTGCCTTCATTAACAGCATAGTTTGCCAAGTCACAAGGACATATGTATAAACCAACAATTTATTTATTTTTCTCTTAGTATCTTCTTCGTTTCGTAGCCACCTAAAGAGACTTAATTTGATAGGTGGATTTTTTATTTAAGGTCAAGCCTAAGATTGAATTACGTTTTTTTACTTAAGGTCAAGCCAATTTTAATCATCTTAACCAAGGGGTGCTACCTTCCCGGGCTCCAAAGCATTTTGTGCTTATCTACAAAACATGCCAAGTAAAATAAGTACGTGACTTGCAACAGTGCCTTCATCAATAGCATAGTTTGCCATGTCACAAAGACGTATGTAAGAACCAACATTTTATTTTTGTTTCTCTCAATATCTTCTTCGTTTCGTAGCCAGCTAAAGAGACTTAATTGGATAGAAATTTTTCTTGATGAATTCTACAACCTCGCTTACCTAATAGAAATTTAAGTTAGACTTGACTACATGAGATCTTCCCATATGAAAGGTAACTAGGCCAAAGAAATTGAATGTGTATGATGGGCCATGGTTCTTTATTTCTGTGGGGAAATCACATAAAAGCATATGATGAGTTGGGTGGAAACTATTCTGGTTCCACCTCATTTTATTATTGACATTGTTTTTCGTAATTGTTGATTGATATTTTTTAAGCACGTGGTTATCAATTTTCTCAAGCATGTATTTGTTTGAGAAATGTAGCATTCATGGAAATCTAAATCAACTAATTTGTCGGAAGTTTAGCAAACTATTGCTTGAGAATTGTAGAAGTTCTAAAGTGAGCATTCTTTGCAAGCAGAGACCTCACTCGTAACTATCTCAGTGGATCACTCCCTACAACTCTCACCGAGATATCACTTACCATTCAATAAGTTAACCTTATCATACGTCATAGATCATTATCACAATTTAATTAGGAGTTTGAAAATAAGCATACTTTAGTCTTTACTTTATGCTTCACATCGACACTTGAAAATCATATAAGTGGTATTCCCAAGGAAATTGGCAACATCAACACATTGGAGGAGCTATAAGACTTGCTATAAATCACATACCTTTATACTGAGAATGTGTTAGACCTTATGGTGATAAATTTATGGCAATGCTAGTGTATTAGAGGACAATCTGTTTGAAGGCGCTCTTAAGCCAAACGGTGGAAACTTGAGTTGCTCAACAAGACTCTAAGTAAATTAGAGTACATTAATTGTCACACTTTTGCTTGGACAACACATTTCAAAAGCCCTTTCTTGATAATCGTCTCTTAATTGCGAGATTATGAAATAAAAGTTCTAGCTCTAATATTCCTGCTTAAATTGAAACAAAGTTTCTCTTTGTTTGGGAAGATGAAATACACTTTTTTTCTATGTTGGAGACTTGATCCTTCAGTATTCCTAATTCCTAGTTTTGTTTTTGTAGCCTTCTATCTGCTAATATTTTCATGGGAACAATACCCGAATCCTTTGGCAATCCAAAGAAATTAGAAGATTTATAAGTGGCATCATAATACTTTTTATTGCTTAACAAACTGAATTTCCTTTGAGGGATTTTGATTTATAGACTACTTGTAGTCGTATAGATGGAAGCACGTTAGTAGGAAAGATACATGATATTATCGGGAATTGGATCAAAATTACAAGATTGTGTGTATCCCGATTCTTCTCAATTAGGGCCAAAAAGATTTATTTACTTGATTTATGAGATACTCGAAAGTTGTTCTTATATTGCGGCATTAAGTTTTCAATGACATTCAAGGCACGTCTATGGAGGGACCTATTCCTTCAGGCATATCTTTGTTGACAAACTTGAAGGAGTTTTGAGCATTTGATCATGTGCAATAGTTCTTTGTCTCTTATGATTTTGTAAGATTGTGCTTTATCCCGAAAAAGGTAGAAGGGTTTTTAATATTAGGTGATGGAGTGGTTTTATATGTGTCCAGGAGAATATCTGATTTGAAAAGTCCAAGCTCAAATTTTCCTAATTTGCAGGGTATGAACATGATGGAGACTTTGTGAGTTCAATACAATGAATATTTGATATGTTTCTTTTGTCTCTCTTTGATCATGGCTGCTTACCACTAACTATTGTTTTTCACATATTCTGAGAAATTGCTTGCTTGTTGGCTCAAATCCATATTGGGGAATGGACAAGTTCGAAGACATTGTAAGTTGCTAAAATGAGGTGGGTGTTCCATTTGATCTCAACATGTTCATGTGTTGTATTTTCTTTTCTTTGCAAATTTCTCTTAACAATTGAGGTTCTTTGATGGTTCTTCGTTATTGTCTCCTTAAGGTCGCTACCATAAATCACACATGAGTCAGACGTGGGTTGCATGTAAATTGCACATGAGTCGCTCATAAGTGGCACATAAACTGCACGTGAGTTGCACATAAATGGCATGTGAGCCACATGTGCAAGCTGGTCGGTAAGCACGGACCTTTATTTGAGATTAAATTAACTACTTTGGATTTTTATTTGAGACAAAATCTACTCTAAGCCTTTTTTTTTTTTAAGAAAACAACCTTACTTCAACCCTTATTTGAGATAAGGTCCACTTCGGTTCTTTTTTGAGCAAACAGCCCTACTCGAACCTTTATTGCTAATTGTTTTAAATGCTTACACTGTTAAATGAATGCGTGATTTATTATTTAAATATTCTAATAGTTGTGAACATCGGACATGAACCTCATTAACAACCCATTACACATATGGCATCTATGTGTAAAGGATATGAAGAGCCCACTAAATTGAGGGAGTGATTGCCTTCAATAGGATACTGTATCTAATTGCCCTAGTGCACTAAGCTTGCTTCATCCGTCAAGTGAACCATAATGGTAGTGAAGAATCCGACTTTTTCTTATATGACTAAGAACCAAGCTTGCTTCTCAAATCGAAAAGGATTATTCAGATTCAATCCTCGCTTGTCTCATATAAGAAAACTTCCTTTTGTGACCAAACCATTTTGAGTCTATCAAATTAAGGATACGCAGTGCGTCCCTTTGTACTCCAACTAGATAAATTAGCATAAGCAAGAAAATCATTAAGCATCCAGTGAAGAGTCACTTGCAATCTAAAAGTTTGTTTCATGGAGGCATCAAATGCATCAACCTCCTCCCATAGTAACTTCATTGTCCTCTATCAATGCTCAAATTAGTGTCTTTACCCTATCCTTTTTTTTCACTGCAAATGACCATTTTTGCATTTTTTTTAAATTTTATGATTTTTTTTTCCCTTTCTTTTCTTCTTTGCTTGTGACCGATCTTGGCAATGGTTGCCAATCGACATCACCCATAGGCGAGGAATATGCTTGCTAGCCACAAGCGAGGCTTAGCCTATAAGGGTTGCGATGGCTTTGCCCAGATCTATAAACATGATAGAGACTTTGTGAATTCAATACAATGAATATTTGATGTTTCTTTTGCTTCTTTTTTATTATGGCTGCTTACCATTAACTATTGTTTTTCGCATCTCAGGATTATGAGAAATTGCTTGCTTGCTGGCTCAAATCTAGATTGCATTGGGGAATGGACAAGTTTGAAGACATTGCAATTTGCTAAAAGAGGTGGGTGTCTCATTGGATCTCATCATGTTCATGTGTTGTATCTTCTTTTCTTTTCAAATTTCTCTTAACAACTGAGGTTCTTTGATGGTTCTTAGTTATTGTCTCCTTAAAGTCGCTACCATAAATCACACGTGAGTCAGACGTGGGTCGCATGTAAATCCCACGTGAGTCGCTCATGAATGGCACATAAATCACATGTGAGTTGCACATAAATGGCACGTTCGCCACATGTGCAAGCTAATCAAGGAGATCAAACCTTTATTTGAGACTAAATTAATCAATTCAGATTTTTATTTGAGACAAAGTCTATTTTGGGCCTTTTTTTTAGAAAACAACCCTACTTCAACCGTTTGTTTGAGATAAAGTCTATTTCGATTCCTTTTTGAGAAAACGATCTCCATATTTGAAATTTTCTGAAGCATTGTATGCTATCTCTTATGCGGAAGCTTGTTTATATGCTTTGAAGTTGTTCATCTCATTATAGTTGGACATGGCTACAATTTACCATTATGCAAGCGCTAATAGGACGCGACAAAATTATCCTTAGCAGCCTGTACATAAAACCGATGCCACAGTGATTTTTAAATTCAGCAAGGACTACCCAATCAACCGTGCAATGAGTGGATGGTAATTGACTGACAATGGTTTTCTACGACGATAAAGCATGCATGCATCGACGACAGCTCGTGTGAAGTTGGTGGAAGTATTCCTGGCGGCCCTAAGAATCGCAGTCAAACGCCTTTTTTCTTCTTTCTTCTTATTTTTGGTTGTTTTCGATGGAAAAGGGGAGCCTAGCTCCATGATTTGGCAATTTGCTTTTGCTTTCACACTTTAGGAGGAGGAATCTATGCATTTGCTTTTTTTATATTTGAACTTTCTATGTCCCTTTTTCCGTCTTGTGACCGGAAACTTCCCTATAAATGGAATATCTCGTAATTTTCAAAAAGGTAGTCAGTCTTTCAAACTTGCACGGTGCTTCCATGAATGTCCTTTCACATTCCAGTCCTAAATATATTATCACGTGCATTGTCACGGTTGAGAGTTGATTCAAATACTGATGAGAAAACGTGTGGGTTGGCAAAGGATCTTCATCCAACTGCCGAATGCTTTAGATATGGGAAGATTATCATATTAGATAGGTAAAATACAAATTTTGTCATATAAATACGAAATGAAGAGTCTAATAACTCATCTCAAATTTTGAAAACCGCATGTTTTCTTCGACCTAACCATAAGAAACCCATGACCCACACGTATGTACGTTCTCTATTCCTTCATCATATCTTAAAGATATATATTTTTTTTTTCTAAAATTATTTTTTATCTCGAAGGAACGCTTTATCTTCCGAAGTCAGGACCGCAAATTAAAAGACAACGTTAATAGATGATTAACTTTCCCCTTAAATCAAGTCTAGACCTTCCTACATCCTATAAATAAATAAATAAATAAGACTCTTAAACCTTTTTGTGCTATTCCATTGCCAAATTGGTCGTTGGTATTCATTTTAAAGTCATGGAGAAAGCATCTCACTTATCAATTATATAGCATGCTGCCAATTTTATCTTAAATTAAAATTTGAATTCATTCCTGTGTAGTGATGCACACTCATTAAACCGAGGATAGTTATTGAATTACTAAAAAAAAGTGCCCGGATATCGCTATTTGAATAATATTTAAGTAAAGATTGCAATTATCATCATAAATAATCTAACTTTGAATTGAACCGAAACCTAAGTGATCTAAGAAACATACATCGATGGAAAAATTAGTCATTTCACCTTATTGCGGTTGGCCATTGAATTGGGTCAATTATATCAACGTTATGTGCAGAACTCCATCCAATGCTATGGGCTCCTCCAAGTGAATGCGATGGCCCACTCATTGAATGCGGTCCAACTTGCGTTCTCTGACCCACCAAATTGCCAAGTTACAACTAGGGGTGATCGGGTCCAGGGTGAGTAGGGTCTAAACCTGAACTCTATACCCGACCCTGTTATAACTGGTTCCTCTTTTCTGGACCCTATACCCGATCATGTTTGTATTGGACCCTGTACCCGACCCAACCTATTTTTCCGATCCGATTTCAGGGTCAACCCTGTTTCCACTTGAACCTATTTTGCAATCTCCCAATATCCTATACGATTTCGAATTTTATATTAATACGCGAGAAAATAACGTAATCCTCCTAATTTGTATTGAAACATTAAGCACTTGTAATAAATAAATACATGAATTTTTTGACTCAACCAAAAATTAAGGATCCTCAAGGCTAATTATAATAAATAAAATTATAAGGCAAAGAATTAGCAACAAACATGGGTCTAATATTAGTCTTATTCCCACAACTATTATATGAAGCTACTCATTTATGCAAGCATAACTCCTCCTACAAAAGAGAAATTAGGCCAGCCAATCCATGTGATATGGCGACGAACATCGTCCGTCCATCAGACAGTGTGAGAGGGAGCCGGTGAGGGAGGGAAGCAAGTGAGGAAGAGAAATGTCCTCCCGTGCGTGTTTAAGAGAGCTAAGAGGAAAAATATCGTGTGATTGCGGGAGTAAGAATATAAATCAGGAGGAAAAAAAAAAGGTTTTGGACCTCTATTTATAAAATCGGTCCGAGAACCAATTCCAAAACCGGTCCAAGAATCGGTTTCTGGGTGGGTAATCACTCGGAACCTGTTCCCGGACCGGTTTAAACCAGTTCTAAATTTTGGGAATCGGTTCCCGGACCGGCTTTAACGGAAACGGTTCCCAACCCTATTTTTTGGGTGGGCCGGTCCTAAAACCAGGTATACCCGGTTGCACACCCCTAATTACAACCAAAAGCCAACGATCGATGTCACCCTCCGCAGCGGTACTGACTTCACATTAGTCCCCAAAATTTAATGCTTTTGCATTGCACATAAACCAACCAATTTTTACTATTTTTCAATAAATAAGTAAAGAATTATTTGATTCGACCAATAATACAAGATTGCCCATCCAATTGTCAGATCCTATTTATTGTTAATTTGATATTAAATGAAATAACTCAAACTACATTTATATAGAATCAATATTCTTTAAAGTAAATGCTTGCGATAAGAGTGTCGAGCTGAGATAGTAACATTAAATTACATTTTTTTTAAATCCCAATCTCAAGTGTTCTTTGTATACTTAATGAAAAGCATTTCGAGGTTGATCATACATAACACGGAAAAAAAGTATATTTTAAAAATTAGAGTTAACACTATCAAAGATCCCAAACCGATATCTTTATGACAATTTAACTTCAAACTAATTTTTTTTATCATAAAAAAAACCTAATTTGGTATTCTTGTGACAAATTTGTCCTTCGTTAGCTTCCGTTTAATTTTATCATCAAATTATTAATTTAGATGACATGTGAAAATTGATGGGTTTATCAGTTTAGAGTTTTACTTTGCGTTTGTCACAAATATACCGATTTGGAGGAGCCCAGCTCCTCCAAATGGATGTAATGGCCCACTCATTGAATGCGGTCCGACTTGCGTTCTCTGACCCACCAAATTGCCAAGTTACGACTAAAAGCCAACGATCAATGTCACCCTCCGCAGCGATACTGACTTCACATTAGTGCCCAAAATTTAATGCTTTTGCATTGCACAGAAACCAACCAATTTTTACTATTTTTTAATAAATAAGTAAAGAATTATTTGATTCGACCAATAATACAAGATTGCCCATCCAATTGTTAGATCCTATTTATTGTTAATTCGATATTAAGTGAAATAACGCAAACTACATTTATATGGAATCAATATTCTTTAGAGTAAATGCTTGCGATAAGAGTGTCGAGCTGAGATAGTAACATTAAATTGCATTTTTTTAATCCCAATCTCAAGTGTTTTTTGTATACTTAATGAAAAGCATTTCGAGGTTGATCATACATAACGCGGAAAAAAATTATATTTTAAAAATTAGGGTTAACACTATCAAAGATCCCAAACCGATATCTTTATGATAATTTTACTTCAAATTAATTTTTTTACCAAAAAAACCTAATTTGGTATTCTTGTGACAAATTTGTCCTTCGTTAGCTTCCGTTTAATTTTATCATCAAATTATTACGTTAGATGACATGTGAAAGTTGATGGGCGTACCGGTTTAGAGTTTTACTTTGCGTTTGTCACAAATATACCAATTTGTAATTTTTTTCTGATAACTAACAAAAGGTAAATTTATTATAAATATACCAATTTCGAGTTTTCACAAGTAAATTTGTAATAAATGTAACCATTTTTGGTTTTTCATGATATTAACCTTAAAAATTATAAGTTTTCTTTATTCAGTTAGTTGTGCTACATAACGTGACTTTATAAATAAGTACGGAAAACAGTTGGCCGCATTTTAAAATTTAAATAATGCGGGAGCCCTTCTTTTTGACTTTTCCAATGGACATAAGTACTTTGAACACTTCCAAAGAGGGAAAGATATTTACGGAATACTGTATTCCTGATTTTCGTCAATGATACAATAGTGCAGATGTCTCTATAAGATATTGTCAATAACGACCAAGAGCCATCATGAGACCAACTCTCAGTGAAAATGATAAAGAGGAACAGTTAAATCATTCTTGAAGTTTAGGCTTTCCCTCCAACGACAACTCTCTCGTTCTCTCGCTCTCTCGGACAAACACAAAGCGCTCGAAAAAAAAAACATCATCTCACGTCCTCTCCCAAAATCACCCCCTTCCTGCGTCTCCTTGTGCTGTTTTTGGTCGTGGTCGACGCAGGATTTTCGCGTCGTTTTGCACTCGCAAACGGTTTTTCAAGGGGATCGAGGTCGGAGTTTGGGTCGGTGTCAAGCGAGGGGGAAGCAGGGGAAGTTAACGATGGTGTTGCCTCTGGGTTCAGTTTCCAGAGTGGTTGTCTGCGTTGTTCTTGTCGTGATTTGCTGTGCGGTCTTCGAGTGTGATGCTCAACTCTTGCCGCAAGATGAAGGTACGCCAGAATGACCAAAACTTTTCCTGTAATGTCAGTTACAGTTCTTCTTTTTGGCCCTCTGTTTTTTGTGGGATAATTGCTTTGCGGACTCTGATCCTGAATCTCTCTCTCTGGCTCCTCCATTGAAATCTGCAAATTGAACTATAAAGTTTGGAGCTTTTATTACATTTCTCAGTCCTTTTTTTCTTCGCAATTTTTGTTTATGGTCCAAGAATTTCTGGGGGGTGCGGGAGATAATTCTTCTGCACTTTCATTTCCTTTTCTGAAAACTCTCCCTAGCAGACGGAGCAGGGACTGAGGCTGAGGCTGCCGACGGCGGTCACCGCCCCCTGCCACTCTAAAAGTTTTAATTTTTATGAGAAAATTTAAGCATAATTTTCATCTCCCGTCTCTCAACCTAAAAATCCTACCTCCATAATTAGACTTTCATATCCTATCCAAGTACTCTCTCTTTCCTCAATTATGACACAGATAATCCTACTTTAACCGGTCGAACTGGCAAATTATTGGTGAAGTTTTCCTTTTCTGGGAACAGGCAGTTGGCGAGGGCAATTGTTTCTCCCAACCTCCTTTTCCAATCCTAATCTTGTCAGGAAAAGAAATTTATGATTCAAGAAAAATCAGCGGGGAAGGAGTTCTGGGTTTTTTTTTTTATTCAGTCAAACCTTGTCTGTCTGGGTCCACACAGGCCCATCTCTCTCGGACAGATCTTGAATGCGTGCATGCATGGAGGGTGCGTCCAATCAGAATCTAGTTTTGCAGTACTCCACATGAAGTTAATATTCTGTGATATTGATATCACATCAGGCTAGTGGTCTAGCGTCGGCTAGCAATAATTGGGATTGATGGGCCTTCCTAAATATTGCCACCAGTTCACACGGAGAAGACCCTTTTCTGTACTCCGCTTCCTGCAATTTGGTTGCGCTCATCTTGACACGTATAAAAAAAATCCTGCTCTTTTCGATGGGGAAAGAAAAGGTACTATCACATGATTATGTGAGAAGCAATATGATCATCACGAAATAAAGATTTTTCTCTGTTGTCAGCCAGCTAATACCCACTAGCCATAACATGGTCGAATAAATGGCATATATTTCTTGGGTGCGAATTCGCTCTCTGGATTGCAATGGGAGAGGAGCAATCGGCTTTTTTGACCCCTCTGATTTGGTCAAACTTGAGAAGATAGGAGACTAGTCTTCCCTCACCTAATAGACGTACATTGTTTACTTTCCCGAATAAAGTAGATTCTGTTCAACGCGCTGTTTGTGATTTTTTTTCTGCTATTCTAATACGGAAGCTGGCATTGGCATTTAATATGCATGACAATGGAATCAATCTATCATGATCGCCTGTACTATATCTTATCTTGCAAGCTCATCTTCCCATATACGCAGCTTGTATAAGCACGTAGTTTTAATTGAATCAAGTAAATACCATGCACTGTCTGAAGTTTACTCATTGCTCTACGGTCGCAAGATTGAATAAGCCTTTCTTACTTGTGGGCGAGCCTATTATAATCACCTTAACCAAGGGGAGCTGCCTTCGTTGGCTTGACATTGTTCTGTGCTAATGCACAAGAGGTGTCGCATAAAAGAAGTAATTACCAGAGCGTGTATGGCTGGAGCCTTATTACCACAAACAAACTCACAAGCGCCTGCTAGTGTACATGTTCGTTTGGTCCTTCTAAATCTCTTTCATATTTCCAGCAATGGATACTAATAGGATTTCTTGTTTGTGCTTGCAGTTGATACACTAAACACAATCGCCATGAAAATGCAAAACAAATACTGGAATGTAAACGAGACATCATGCAATGGGGGTATAGGTCTAAACGTGACCCTTGCTTCAGGATTAATGAGCAACGTGACTTGCAACTGTTCTTTCAATAACAGCACAGTTTGCCATGTCACAAACATGTATGGAAGACCTGATAGTTATTTTCGTTTCTTCCCATATCCTTCTTTCACGTACATCGATTGCAATTCACCTGTTGTTCTTCGTGTCACAGCCAGTTGAAGGAACTTAATTTGACAGGGATTTTTCCTGATGAATTTGGCAACCTCACTTACCTAACGGAAATGTAAGTTAGACTTGACCACATGAGATCTTTTTATGTGGAAGGTAATTAGGCCAAAGAAATTGAATGTAACCAATGGACCATGGTTCTTTAATTTCATGGGGAAATCACAAAAAAGCATGCTATGAGTTGGTGAAAAGTATTCTATTTTCACCTTATCTTATCATTGACAATGTTTTTCCATAATTCTTGATTGATCTTTCTTAAACACCGAGTTATCAATTTTCTCAATTATATATCTATATGAGAAATGTAACAATCATGGGAATTTAAAGCAAACTGTTGCTTGGGAATTGTACAAATTTTAAAGCGTGCACTCTTTGCAAGCAGAGACATCACTCGTAACTCCATCAATGGATCGCTCCCCACAACTCTGACTCAGATACCACTTACTATTCTGTAAGTTTCTTTTCATACATCAATTTTCATTATCACAATTTAATTATAAGTTCTTAGAAAAAAGAAGCATAATTTTGTTTTTACTTTGGTGCTTCAGGTCAGCTCTTGGAAATCGCATAAGTGGTGTTCCCAAGGAAATTGGCAACATTAGCACATTGGAGGAGCTGTAAGATTTGCTATTAATCATTTGCCTTTGTATTGAGAATGTGTTAGACCTAATGGTGATAAATTTATGTCTATGCTAGTGTATTAGAGGACAATCTGCTTGAAGGCACTCTTGAGCCGAACATTGGAAACTTGAGCCTTTTAAGGAGACTGTAAGTAAAGTATAGTACATTAATCGGCACACTTTTGCTTGGATAACACATTTTAGAAGTCCTTTTTTAATGTTTGTGAGCTCTCTTGATTGCAAGATTATGAAATAAAAGATCTTACTTTAATCTTCTTGCTTTAATTGGAATGAAGTTTCTCTTTGTTCGGGGAGATGAAAATACACTTTGCTCTATGTTATATACACATGTATATTGAGACTTGATCCTTCAATATGGTTTTTTTTTGGCAGCCTTCTGTCTGCTAATAATTTCACAGGAACAATACCCGAATCATTTGGCAGCCTAAAGAACTTAGAAGATTTGTAAGTGGCATCATAATTCTTTTTATCTATCAACACTGAATTTCCTCTGCGGGACCTGATTTATAGACCACTTGCAGTCGTATAGATGGAAGCACATTATCAGGAAAGATACCTGATTTTATCGGGAATTGGACCAAAATTACAAGATTGTGCGTATCCCAATCCTTTTCATTTAGGGCCAAAAATATTTATTTATATGATTTATGCGATACTCGAAAGTTGTTCTTATATGACGGCATTTCAGGGACATGCAAGGCACATCTATGGAGGGACCTATTCCTTTAAGCATATCGTTGTTGACAAACTTGACGGAGTTGTGAGCATTTGATCATATGCAATTGTTCTTCGTCTCTTATAATTTAGTAAGATTGTGTTTTATCTCTAGATGTAGAATGGATGTTAATGTTACGTGATGGAGTGATTTTATATGCATTCAGGAGAATCTCAGATTTGAAAGGTTCAGGCTCAGATTTTCCTAATTTGCAGGGCATGGACATGAAAATATTGTGAGCTCCATATAAGAAATAATGTATTTGTTTCTTTTGTCTATATTTTATGGCTAAATTTCCATTAACTATGGTCTTTAACATTGCAGGATTCTGAGAAATTGCTTACTTATTGGCTCAATTCCAGATTACATTGGGCAATGGACAAGTTTGACAACATTGTAAGTTGCTATAATGAGGTGGATTTTTCATTTGATCTCAAAATGTTCACGTGTTTTGTGTTCTTTTCTTTGAAAAATCCAGTGGATCGGTTATTAAGCATCGACAGATTTTGGACTTGTCCCGACAGATTATTGCATATTTCGAGAAGAGACTTCTTTCATGAATGAGAAGGGTCTTAATTTGAAGATCAAATTACATGAACTTCTGCATTTTCTCAAGAAAACTATCTGATTCATCTCTTTTTATTTGCTCATCTTTGGGTAGAGACCTGAGCGTCAACAGATTGACCGGTGAAGTTCCTGAAACGATGGGAGCTGCTCTGGATTACATGTAATTTTAATTCTTGACTACTCCTAGTGTCTCAGCAAATATGTAGTTGACTTTCCTTCCTCACTAGGATCATATACACCTCATATAGTTGGATTCCAAACAATTTTTTGGACAAGTGTTACATGACTTTTATTTGTGAATGTAGGTTCCTGACAAACAACTCCCTTACCGGAGCAGTACCTAGTTGGGTAACAAGTAGCAAGGAATCTCTGTTAGTCTCCTACGAAAATATCCAGTTTTTCGTTCTTGCTTTTCCATAAGATTGTCATAGATTGTAGGATTTGACTCATAATTCTTAGTATGAGACTTATGGGTTCACATCTGATATATCACTCTTCAATGTTGTTCTGTCATTATTTATTGGGGTGAATATGCGCACTAACTAGGTCAAGGTATGAACTGCAGCGACTTATCTTACAACAATTTCACCGGTTCTCCTGTAATTAGTTGTCAGCAATCAAAAGTGTGAGTCAATGCACATTCTCTCTCAAGGCAGAAATTTTGTAGTACTGTCTCGTCCCCACATTTCTGGAGTTATTTTCTAACACATTGTGTCGCTTTCCAGTAATTTGGTTTCCAGCTTTTCGTCTAATGAAAACAATTCGTAAGTCTCTTTGGCTCAGAGCTATTCGAATTGTTGATGATTGCAATAAAAATCATATTACCGACATTCTCTCTGGTTGATCCCATTAGGCTCTGGTGCCTGGAGAAGGATCTACCCTGCAACGGGAAAGCACAATGTGAGTTCTATGTTTGAATTGTTGTTGAGCATAAATGTCGAGCTACTTTTGTCCCCTATCATGTCTTACGCAATATCATCCGACGATCCATTCAGACCATTCCTTATTTATCAATTGTGGAGGAGCCAAAATGCCTTTTGGTGGGAATCAATATGAAGCGGACACCAGTCAGGACGGGCCATCAATTTTCTATTCTTCTTCAGAAAAGTGGGCTTACAGCAGCACCGGGGTTTATATGGGAAATGATAAAGCTGGTTACACCGTGAGTAACCCATTTTCTACGAACGTGAATGGCTCCGAACTTTACCAAACAGCTCGCCTTTCCCCTTGGTCAATCAGATACTATGGCCTTTGCATGATGAAAGGAAGTTACAAAGTGCGGCTTTATTTTGCTGAAATTCAATATTCCAATGACGAAACATATAGCAGCCTCGGGAGACGTATATTTGATGTATCGATACAAGTAAGTGAAGTGAAATTTTTCGCCTGATTATTATTTTATTTCATCTATTTTGCTGAGTTATCGTCTTTTGTTGAGGAATTTGACATGGGAAACTGTTATTATGACTTGGTGTGCGACAGGGCTGCACACAACAATCCGCAAGAGCACGATTTTTTCTCACCGAAATTCTTGTTAATTCTGCAGGGCGATCTAGTTTTGAAGGATTTTAATATTGCAGAAGCAGCGGGAGGTGTTGGGAAGGGCATATTCAGGGACTTCAATAACATTACTGTGAATGGCACTACTTTGGAGATTCATTTATATTGGTCAGGGAAGGGAACCACAGCCATTCCTGATAGAGGTACCTATGGACCACTTATTTCCGCCATTGCAGTGACATCGAGTAAGTCAACGCTGACATACGGATCTCTATTATTCTTTCCTCATGTGGTCATTGATATTCACATATAAATTTGTCAATTTTTTCCTGCTCGTAGACTTTCGTGTCGGAAGCGGACTATCAGCTGGAGCAATCACTGGAATCGCAGTATCTTCAGCAGTTCTCCTTTTATTGATATTACTAGTCCTTAGGCTAACAGGATTCTTAGGCGGCAAAGAAGTTGAAGATCCAGGTGAGATTATCATACTGACATATCTGCTCACGCAAGAATTTGTCACTCTTTGATTGATTACACAAATATGATGCTTATTTTAAGACCGTGTTTATCTGCTTTCTTATTTTTTGTGGAATTCTTATGAGTAAATTGTAATACCGCAAAAGTTGGCCTTGTTGCTTTTAAGTAGGATTGCATGCCTATGAGGCATGACCAAATAAGTGAATCACTCAGATTGAGAGTTTGTTGTAGAACTGTGCTTTTCCGTAGTTCTTTTTATTGCATTCTTGATAAATACCTTGGTTTTTCTCTTTCTTTTTTTTTTTTTTTTTTTTTTTTTTTTTTTCAGAATTACGCGGGCTAGATCTCCAAACTGGCCGTTTCACTTTAAGGCAAATCAAAGCTGCTACAGGCAACTTCGCTTCTGTGAATAAGATAGGTGAAGGAGGGTTTGGGCCAGTTTACAAGGTAATTCATAGTATGTTCATAACTTCATCCTCCATTCAATATGAAGGAAGTATATGATATTGTCAAGCCAACCATTTTTTTGATGAAATAATATATGATCAGTTATGAGTCTTAAATTTGTATCATTAATCTCAGGGAATACTGTCGGATGGAACTATAATTGCTGTGAAGCAGCTTTCTTCTAAATCAAAACAAGGCAATCGTGAATTTCTCAATGAGATAGGCATGATATCTGCTCTCCAGCACCCAAATCTCGTAAAGCTTTACGGCTGCTGCATTGAAGGAAATCAGTTGTTGCTAGTTTACGAATATCTAGAGAACAATAGTCTTGCCCGTGCAATTTTTGGTAAAAGATGCTTTTCCTAAGCCGACTAATATGCTATTAATGGGCATCCAACTAAACTCTCTTTGTCTCTCTCTTCCTAGGACGAGATGAGCAGCTGATTCAGTTGGACTGGGCCACAAGAAAGAAAATATGTTTGGGAATAGCAAGGGGATTGGCTTACCTTCACGAGGAATCTAGATTGAAAATTGTTCATAGGGACATAAAAGCAACAAATGTGCTGCTTGATAAGGAACTAAATGCCAAGATCTCAGATTTTGGTTTGGCCAAACTCGATGAAGAAGAGAATACGCATATCAGCACGAGGATAGCTGGAACAATGTAAGTCTTCTATTATTCTAGTTAATTCTCTTCTTTTAATTAGCTTTAGTCTGATGAACTTTTGATTGCTACAAATCTGTATGTTTTCCCTGAATGTCCTCCTTCTATGGCCATATTCACCATTACTATTTTGCCTTGCCTCAGAGGTTATATGGCTCCTGAATATGCGATGAGGGGCTACTTGACAGACAAAGCCGATGTCTACAGCTTTGGAATCGTTGCTTTGGAAATTGTCAGTGGAAAGAGCAACACAAATTACAGGCCGAAGGAAGAATTTGTTTATCTCCTCGACTGGGTAATGTATAGCGACTTTAAGTTATATTGGACGTGAAGCTCTCTTTCTCTACTTTCTCCGGGTTTGCTTTGAGGACTTGCAGGTAGAAAGATGGCATGGGACTTCATAGTTAAATGATGGAACAAGCTATTAAGTACAAATTGGATCAGACTAAATTAATATATGAAGGAATAGTTTCTTTGAAGGACTTGTCCCTAAAGAGAAAAAGTAAAAGGAAAGATGGGTTAGAAGCTCAGAGTATTGTCATATTGATATGTATGCATGAGCATCCTCAGCGGTGGATAGCATGAATGCATGAACATGATGAGATTCCATCTATCAGTAATCTATTCTCCTCATTGTTCCTAAAACTGTTTTCTGTTTCTAAAACCAAGATAACTGACTAATCTTCTATTTCTATTTGTACATGATGAAAGGCCTATGTGTTACAAGAGCAAGGGAACGTTCTTGAACTCGTGGATCCACGTCTTGGCTCGAATTACTCCGAGGAAGAGGCAATGAGAATGCTAAACCTGGCACTACTATGCACCAATCCTTCACCAACTCTCAGGCCGCCGATGTCATCTGTGGTGAGCATGCTCGAAGGGAAAGGCGCGATTCAAGCACCAATAATCAAGCGCACCGCAACAAATCCAGATCCTAGGTTCAGAGCCTTCGATAGGCTAGCTAATAATAGCCAAACAACTGTCTCGACATTCTCTCAGGACGCTCGCCAGGTTCCGGGAAGCATGTCCATAGAAGGTCCATGGATTGACTCTTCAGCTTCTTTCACAAGTAAGGATGAGACCCGCAGCCATTCTTCAGAGAGCAAGCTTCTCCCAGATGTTTAGGACTCGGATTCGTTCAGTAATTATTATGTGTTCATCATTTTTTCTGTCCAATAGGGTAGAGGAATTAGACGGTGGAAATATAGAGAATAAGAATGTTGCTGTCCGTCCAAGTCCTAGCAGGAGAATTGAGCATGTGCTGGCCTTTAGGCACAAGGTGTGGCTTCATCTAGGTGACTCTCAATTGTATGATTTTTCATACTTTGAATTTCTCGGTAAAGTATGTGCATAATAAATTCGCCCATTTTTGTCCATAAAAATTTCAAGATACTCACGGGAACGTTCCGTTTCCTTTATTGTTTTAACTCGATTTGATATGATAGAAGCACCTAAGATCACGAACTAAGTTTTTGGAATGTCTATTTGCTAAGCTCATAGTTCGGAAATTGTAGATTTATCGATTTCAGGCATTGTCTATGGTGTGTTCCCAACAAAAGTGCACTTATAGAGGTTGACCTCTTAACTCGCTCATTGTTGTGCATGTGGGGAGTAGAGATCATATAGCCTACATCTCTCCTCAACCAGCACCTCCATCAACCATATTGGTACAAATTTTTTGTTCAAATAATGAAACTATTTTTCCATTATCCCATGACCTATATGGTTGAACTATTCTACCTTGTCCCTTGTCTATTCTCTCCCAAAAATATCCTACACACATGTACACTTGCACACATCAAATCACAAACTATATCGTTAATATCAACACCATGCTTCTGCACAATTCCAAATTTCAACAGAGACAAAATGGCAAAATCACGACTGTAATGCCTGTCAAGTTTTAGCAACAGCTCATCCTGAACTTTGCTGGGTGAAAGATGACACTAAGTTGACGTAAATAATCTAATCTTTTAGCTTCCCAAAACAATTGACAGTTGTCCGATATTTATCTTTTGTTTTTCCATGACTGAATTTCTTCAACCGCCACTTCCTTGTGAACACCCTTAACACTTCCAAGTCTTTAAAGAGTGTAATACTGCTACAGTGGATGAATAGAAAGCTTCCCAGAAAGGTTGTTTTGAGTTCCTTGCAGAAATGAGCCACAGATTCAAACTTTATCTCACTTGATTAAGTGCTCCCTACACAAATTTGCAATGGATGGGACTGACAAGATAATGAAGGATTGTAAATATCAGAAATTCAGCTCATCTGACGAGGTCCACCGAGATCTTTCCGGGAAAAATGGTGAAGTCCAACCCTTAAATTCTGGCATGAGTGGTCATGAGTGAACAAGGGAAAATGCAGCTTCGAAAGCAAAAGATGAAGCAGGCTTCACTATGAATGCAAATGTTGAGGCACAAGTTAAACCAAATCGAAGGAGAGATCAAAAACAAACAAATGCAAGGACGATCATATGTAAGTGGCGCACTCAAGTGTCAGATACAGAGTATGCTTGATCAGTAGGTAATGATGAATTGCCCTATAACAGGATAATTTTCTTGGCAGATTTGATCATTTTGTTTGCTGCGTTTCAAGCGAGATTAATGACTATATTCTTGGCGTTTCCAATCTGGTTGTCATACTAGTCTTTCATGTTTTTGCTGTTCCCACTTCAAACGCTGGATCACATCAAGGCATCTCTCAAGATTAAATTACTGAAGATATGTGAGGTAAAATTAGCAGGAGTGAACGTAAAAGAAACATGCATTTGGCGTTGAGGTTTTGTTGGGCCCTGTGCTGCTCAATCTACGTCTTCCTCAAGCTTCTTGGATCGCTAATCTTAAGGTTTGTAATGGGCGGTTTTGCAACGAAACACTAGGTGACGAAACCAATTCAGGCAACAGAGACCCTGAATTTTGCTTACACTAAACATAACCCAGTAGCCTTTGTGCCATTTATGCCATCTTTCTGCATCGATAGCTCTTCAGGTGAACGTGTTGTTCATCATTCAGAAGTGAGCAAGGCAGATGGGAATAATGGCCCTCATAACCAAGAACTGGAGGTCATAGTTTTACTTTGTATGCCGGAGTCTGAACACCACCGAAAGCTTGGCATCTTTCCGGTATTATATCTTGTTGAGAGTAAGCATGTCTATAAATGATTTCTTTCCAATTCTGTTTCATATTCTGAGGCACGATAATAGGCAGGATGAGTCGTAGATAACTTGGGTTTTGGAGATGTATCTCAAGAGTGCTAGTTCTATATTCTATCGAGTCAATTTGAAGGTGAGGCTGGAATTTCTTTCCACACATCGAGTCACAGCAAGTTCGAGCTACCTGACCATGTCGCCCTTCAAAAGCCAACCCATTTGCTTCGCGGAGATCTTTCTCAATTGCGCTCATCCCATAGTTGGTCTCCAATTAGAGTCGCGAGCGCTCAACATACCTATGACCGAACACATCATTGCAACAGAGTTAACTTCCTGCCTGACAGTGATCTTGGAAGCAAGAGTGAACAACCAGTCTGGTGGCGGCATACCAGAGATGTACTCTGCGTCACTTGAGCTCAAATCTAAGGTCCCTTGCTTAAAGATGATTGTTTGGAATTGGGGTAAGACGGTCTTCGTTTGGGTCAGGATGCCGTCATATTCTGTTGTTGTTTTTTTAAAAAAACAGAGGAGTTGACAGCAAAAGCTATGCGTCGTATTCAGAAAAACTGAAAAAAAATGTTCAAAATACATACTAGAACGTAACCATAAACCCACGTTGCTCACTAAGGTCCATAAAACCAGCAACAAACCAGAATAGCTAAAATACGTGCAGCTAACTGCTCTTAAGAGATAAGATTGACCAAGTAAAACAACAATTAACCAACTCCTAAAAACCAGGACACCAACAAACTGACCAAACAAAACAAAGAAGAAAAAAACAGAACGTGCAGTCTTGATACATCAACATATTCCGTGGAGTTGGTATTAGTTCTTCTCTTCTGTGGAGGAGTAATTATTCCCAAAGGGCGGCCGAAGACTAAGGCAAAAAGGCACCACATGAACATCACATCCCCGCACGAGAGCAGATGAAGAAATGGCTTGAAGCTGAGGCAAGCTCTCAGCCTTCCGCCTTGGGCACATCTTTCTTCTTACTTGGAGTAATTTGGGTAGGTTTTTAGTTTCCATGACTAACTGCTACTGCTGATTTTGAATAATTCAGGAAGCTGCATATTTTGAGTTGCTTCCACATTTGCATCAGCTCAGATGAGAGATCTTTTTCTCAAGTGAAAGACAGTATTGGTGTTGAATAACCCATGATTATTTACAATCACGGCACTTTTCGTGGATTACCCTTAAAAGTTCATTACTCTTCAGTATTTCCTCGTGTCAATCTAAGAATTTATTTAGGCTCAGCTACTACTCTAAAACAAACACGATTCCTCCGCAAATAAGATTGTTGAAGAGACAGGCCCTACATGCGCAAATTCTTGGCAAGCCATTAACTAAAACAAAATGTAGCATATGTTCTTAGCGTTAGCAAAATGATAATCTACAACTCCTCGATGACATAGAAAGAGGTAGTACGTTGTCGTGGCTATATAGAACCCACCATGTCAAACTTTGTGCCAAAGAAACAGTGACACGTGGAGGTAAAAGGGCTATCTCTAAAATTGGGGAAAAGAATTAGGATAAATTGGCCATCTACTTTTGAAATAGTCAAATCACATTCTCCCAAAAGTCCAAGAGATGTAAAATGCGGACAAATGAAAACTCATCCATTGCCTCAAAAGTGGGGAAATATTCACATGGTATCCTGTGCTGACATGCGTAACTCTATATACACTTCCAACTGCAAATTAAGGATGTGATGCAGTCAAAACTCAACACCGCTGTTTATCTGAACGAAGAAAGAAGGTCTACCGACAGTTGAGAGCGGCGCATCCACTCTGAGAACTACTCCTGAGCTTCCAACATTCCCATTCCACTTAGATCTCACAATCTGCATAACACCCAGGGAGAAATTAACACGAAAGGACTCAAAGAGGCTACATTAGAGGTTCCATTTCTGAAGCAATATAATTCATCCGTTTTAGTGCATTTATCTTTTCCTCACAACATGCATCATCACATGTAGCTAAGGCACAAAGAACACAGGAGTATGTGTGCAGGTCTTGTGTGTTCATCTTTCAATGTCAATTGCTAACTCCATTCAATTTGCACTTCTGTAAATTTCAAAATACCGAAGGGCACAAATAAGATTTCATGAAATACCCTATTTGAGGAGTTTTACATGAGTGATGAGTATAATGATGGAGGAATGCGGTTTCATTCGAGTTATGTTTGTACAGCCTTGATTATTTTAGATGAGCACTACATGGATTTTCATTTCTAGATACTGATATTTGGTTGAAATGCAGAAGCTCAACACGGTCAAGGGAGTGCTCTTTACTGGAGGGTGGGCTAAAGCTGGATTGTATTATGAGACTTCGAAGGCAATTTTCAAGGTACTGTTGTGATTGATACACCTGAATATTTCTAACATAAGGCGTTTCTATTCATTGGTTGGAGGCAGAGCTTCATCAATCTTCTATTGACTGTTCTCGTGCAATAATTTTTTTTTTTTTGGTGGTCTTCCTCGAATAATGTGCTGTTCCTCATAAACTTTTTATTCCATTGTTTCCAAGACACGTGAGTGTTCTAACTACCTTGGGAGAGAGTAGTTCTTTTTTATGTGTTTTCAATGAGTATCCTGTATATTTTTGCTTTGCAACCTTTTGATGTTCTCTTTGTCTGTTGTTTGCAGAAAGTTTTGGCAAAGAATGACGCTAGTGACCACTTCCCATTATACGCCATCTGCTTAGGCTTCGCACTATTGACAATGATAATCAGCAAGGTAACTTTGTCCCGTGTCACTGTTTTAAATTGTCTGTCAATGCTTTCAGTCCTTTTGGTTGCATATTCTCTCTTTTCTAATGCAAGAGTCGGGCTTTACCTGGTCTGTTCCTTAAAAGAAAATATTTTCTTTCTACTTTTTATCTTTTGTGAGTTATTATGCCATAAAGAAACTTCTATCCGCCCATGGCTTGACTTAGCACACTTCACTGATTATCATCTGCGTAAAGCTATGGCCTCTATTGGCACAAAACTTGAAAGCATAAGTCGTCACTGCAAGGTTGAGATTGCCATTGCTTTAATATTGACAAGTCGAGCATGGTGGTTATTTCACATCTAACCAAGTGTGATGCAAATGATCCCCCAAGGTTTAAGTTGCTAAATTCATGTCAAACGGACAAATTCTGAATGATTTATAGAAAGTGTAGTTTACAGTATAAAGAGGAAAGTGGAAAAATCTAGATAATAATTTAACAGTTCCCTAATGACAGGACAAAAGCATTCTCGAGGAATTTAATGCTGCAGATCAAGCATCCACTCTATAATATATGAGAAAAACAAACATTGAAGGAACAGTATTTCAAAGGTATGGTGGACCTTGTAAGTTTTCACTGTCAACTTTTAAGTACTAACGCATATAAAGATAGATAAAGCTGTGTTCTTTTATAATTGACAGCAAGCAGGATATCTTTATGCTTCCAAATGGCTTCTTATACTCTATGAGAAAATCAATTTGGATTTATGTACTTTAGTATATGATGCTGATTATGTAGCCATGAATCAAACTATTGCTGGAAAGAGAAAAATGTGGATTACATCAAATTCATACAGATGATTGTCCTGGTATACCAAAAGTGGTCATTGGAGTAGAAGATGTGCGGCTACTTTGTATTAGGTGTCTGTTGCTTGATATAGTCATGCATGATCACCCATGGATGCAGTTCTAACTTCCATGTATCTACTGTTTTGCAGATTTCCGCCAGATTTGCTTAAAAGGTTGAGTACAGATTGCCTTGTCATGCAAAATCATCATGTGGGTTGTAAGACTTTAGTAGCCTGCTAGTTTTAATTGAGAATACTAAGTGGACTTTCTTTGATTCCCCCGTTTCCTCCTCCTTTCGTTTTCTCTCATGTACCTCTTTCTTCCAGAAGAGTGTTATCATCGCAGGGACTACATTCTTATTTTGATATGAGCCATCTGTTACACATGACACGACCATTACTGCTAAACAATGGTGTCTAGAATGACCAGTTAGATCCTAGAAAAGTTAAAAGAGGAGACAGAAGTCAGGCAACTTTAATGTATTGTTTTGCTTCTTTTTGTAGACTAACATCCAGTGAGTTCTTTATATGGGCCCAGTAGTTTCTTTTTTAATGCTAAAAATGGCTAAAAATGCTAATGATACGGTTTTTGCTGAAGTTTCTTTTTTACACTGGCCAGGATTTTTCTTTTTTTTTTTTCCGTCGTGTGTATGTTATATTTTTTATTTCACGAATGTGATTAGGATCAGTCTATTTTTATTAAGACTTAAATCTCAGTCGTCTTACCTATTCTTGATGTATGCAATTCTCTTTTCTAATTCAACTATTCATTTGTGTTTCAGTATGGTATCTAGCCAGAAAGACTCATACAGAAAACTGACTTAATGAATTTCTTTAAGGTCTCGACAACTAGCACGGATGGAGACAAGAAGGTTGAATATAACGAACCACCTATTACTTCATGTCTGAAGTGATATGTTGCAGTGAAAAAAATATTTTGTGTTATTCCTTATTTCAGTTATTTGTGAGAATAACATTAAGTTTTTTGAGGAACTCTATTACCAGGTCTATGTCCCCACGGTCCAAGCACACAGTTACCCTGTAACTGCTTTCCAATGGCATCCAGAGGTAATAGTTAGTTTCATGCTTTTCTTCTTGTTCAACACCAATCTCATTTAACGAACCAATTGACCTCGAACGTTGAGTTTCCAAGATTTCTGACGCGAGAATCACACAAAAACATCGTATGCGCTCCTTTGGGGACCCGAGAGAAGTGTCCTCAATGGCCTCCCTGCTATCTTGCACAGAAAACTTGCGGGACGTCCGATCAACGGCGTCCTGGGTTTTGGATTAAGGGACATCTAGAAAACGGTAGAAAACTTGTGGGACGCTTCTTTGGCATTGTCCCAATTTGCGAAATCTAGGGACATCTATGACACATTGCGAGGTGCTTGTTTGGGCTTCCGTCCCTATGCAGAAGGCGTGGGGTGAAAAAGACATCCTCGTACTTTAAGATCTCAAGACAGAAAGCGAGCTACATGTATGATCCTATCGATGTTCTATTACATTTTTGGGCTAATTTTTCCCCCATAAACTTTCAGCTCCCACATTGAAGCATGAGAGAAGCCTATGATCTCTCAATTAGACACAGAAAAAAAAACAAAGTCCAATCTCAATCCCCCTTTCTTTTCGAGCTTCTAATTAAAGATGAGAAGAGACGTTGCTCAGGCCCAATTAGTTAACTGGATGAACAAAAATCGTCTCGTTAAAAGTAGGACCTTCGTCCAGCCGCCCGACGAAGGAAAGGTACGTCTGCTAACATGCAAGTGGGGTTTTACCAGACGAGCCTACGACAACGTCGCTTTCGTGAAGATGACACGAAGTTTCGCCATTTAATCGCTGTTGCCCCCATCAACGGGGGCACCGACTGGACGGTGTATCTGACTAGAAAACACGCATTGCATTGGGGTAATAATTATTTGCTACCGGCGACACTGAGAACCACGGTCAAACGCCCTTTTTTTTTTTTTTTAATTATCTCTTTCTTTTTCTTTCTTTTTCTTTTTTTTGTTGTTTTCGATGGAAAAAGGGACCCTAGCTCCTTGCCTTGGCAATTTGCTTTTGCTTTCACACTTTAGGTGGAGAAATTCATGCTAATTAGCTTATTTTTTTATTTGAACTTTGTACGTCTCTTTTATGTTCTTCGAAAACTTCCTCGCGAGTATAATATTTCGTCACGTTCTTCACGTTCAGATGTCGGTCTTTCATATCAACACGGCACTGCGATGAATATCCTTTCACGTTCCAATCGCTAATATATTACTATGTGTATTGACGCGATTGAGATTTGATATTGACAATGATGAGAATTTGTGTGGGCTGAGTAGAGAATCTTCATCCAACCACCGAATGCTTTAGATGTGGGAAAATTATCATATTAAATTATCATATTAGGTGGGTAAGATACGAGTTTTCTATATATATACAAAATCAATAGGCTAATGACCCATCGAAAGCCACATTTTTTTCTTTGACCTAACCTTCCTAGGTGAAATGCTGCCTCGACACGACCAAAACAGCGCAAAAGAAATGATGGTGCTTCCGGGTGCAGTTTCCAGAGGGGTTGCCTGCGTTGTTCTCGTCGTAATTTGCTCTGTGGCCTTCGAGGGTCATGCTCAAGTCTTGCCACCAGATGAAGGTACGCCAGAATGACTAAAACCTTTTTGGAGCTTCCATCACATTTTTCAGCCCTTTTTTCTTCCCAAGTTCGCTTCCGATCCAAGAATTTCTTTTAGAAACTTTTGGGGATGTGGGAGATATTTATTCTGCACTTTCATTTCCTTTTCTGAAAACTCTCCCTAGCAGACTGAGCAGGGACCAAAGTGGCCAACGGTGGCCGCCGCCCCAACCGCTCTAAAGATGCTTTTTCGTAACCATTTTGTTTTCAGGAATAATTTCTATTCAGAAATGATTTTTTATTTTATTTTATTCTCTGGATGAGTTTCCAAGCATTTGTAAATGTTTAGTAACTGTATAAAATTTCTATACCTAGAATAGAGATGCATTTAGTACGACTTTCATTTCTTGGGTTTGAACCTACTCTCACCTAGCATATAAATCTCCTGCTGGTCAACCCTCTGTTTATGACTTTTCCTATGCTATACTAAAAGGGAAAGTGGCATTGACATTATATATATATATATATATATATATATATATATATATATATATTGGTCGGAAAGGTAAAATATTATTACTACCGAAAAGTAGAAGGAGCGGTTTGCATAAGATCGAAAGACAACATTTCACTTAAAAACAAAGGAGGATTAAAGACCCAATCCGCAGGTAGCGAACCGGCCTGATGGGCCTTCGCGGCCCGGTCTGCAACCTTGTTCATTTCCCTCCTGCAATGGACGATCCGAATATTAGGGCAACGTTGAAGCAGCTCTGTGCATTCTTCGATCAAAGCTCTGATTTCCCAAGGCGGCAGTTCATTGTTACAGATCGTCTCAACAAGAACGGAGCAATCAGTTTCCAAGATCATCCGATCTGAGTTGTTGCCCGTGTTCTGCAAGAAGTGGAGCGTGTGGTTTAACGCCGTTGCCTCTGCTTGTAGGGCCGAGGAAGCGACCACCGATCGAGCAAAGCCATCGATTAAAAGGCCTGATGAGCTTCGACAAACACAGGCGATCGATGCTTCTCCGCTTTGAGGCTGATAAGCTGCATCAATATTGATTTTCATTTCTTCGTGAGCTGGCGGACGCCAAAAGGAATGCTGATCTGTTTGCTGCGTGCCCTTTCTCTGTTTCTGCTGAGATGGATTCCGATTTGCTATGGCGCTGGCAAAGGCTGTCTGCACTATGCGGAGCGGTTGGGGTTGCTGCTAGCGAAATATGAAGTTATTGCGGGCCTTCCAAATGTGCCAGAGGATGGATGTGATCGTTTCCAAGTCAGGTGAGTCACCTTTATGTTCTGTTAAACTGACCAGCCATGCTTCTATCCGATTTACTACTCTGAGATGCTGCTGGATGTTGATTTCTGGATGTTCCCATATTTGTTGTGTCCAAGGGCAGAATAAGAACAAATGTTCTGGTGATTCAATAGCCTGATTTTCGCATAAACTGCATATAGGATCTTGTATAATGTGTCGATGATGAAGGTTTTCTCGAGTAGGCAAGGCGTTATGACATACTGACCATAGGAAAGAACGGATTTTTGGTGATGAGTTCATGTTCCATAATGCATTCCACAGTCTGCGAGGTATCTGAAAAGAGGAGGACGCTTGATTTGGGTTGAGATGGACTTGTTGCTTCCTTAGGATATTATAACAACTCTTTACTGTGAAAGATCCATTTAGCTTGCCTCTCCAGATAAGTCTATCCTTTGTATGTTGTGGCCGAATTGGGATAGACATAATCTCTGCTACGGTATGACAATCAAAATGCTGTCTTAGAAGAGAGATATTCCACTCATTGCTGTTTGGGACCATGAAGCCTGCAAGCTTTTCTGGTTCTCCTCTAGGGGCTGGTCCCCCTATGATTCCGGAAGCCAACCATCTATCTTGTCGAGTGTTAATAAGAGTTCTGTCTCCCACAGACCATTGCATGTGTTCCTCAATCGAATCCCTTCCTAGTAGTATGCTTTGCCAAGCCCATGAGGGGCGAGCACCTTTCGAAGCATTTTTGAAATCTTGAAAAGGAAAATACAGTCCTTTCAATACTTTACTAGACAGAGATAAAGGTTGCTGTGATACTCTCCATGCTTGTTTGCCTAGTAAGGCTTTATTGAAAGCAATAAGGTCTCGAAAACCCAAACCCCCTTCATCTTTTCTGTTTTTAAGTACATCCCACTTCATCCAATGAATACTAGAACTGTTATGACTAGATTTCCACCAGAATCTGGATATTTGTTGTTCAATTCTTCTACAAATGGACACTGGTATCTTGTAAATAGACATAGCATAACTGGGAATTGCCTGAACAACAGATTTAATCAAAACTTCCTTACCCCCTTTTGATATCAACCTCTCTTTCCAGCCTTCAAGCTTAGATTGCACCCGACCCAATATCCACGAAAACATTTCCTTCTTAGAGTGTCCCCAATCTGAAGGTATACCAAGATACTTGCCAGTTTTGGCTAGCAGTGGGACTCTAAGTTCTCTAGCTAAGTTCTCTTGCAAACTAATAGGACACAGCTTACTAACAAACATACCTGATTTGTTTCGATTCACCAGTTGTCCCGTGGCTAAGCAGTATTCATTGAGTATTCATTGAGCACATTAGCTAAATTCTGGCACTCTAGAGTCTTTCCAGCTAGGAAGAAAATAGCATCATCTGCGAAAAACAAATGGGATAGGACAGGGCACCAGCGGTTTAATTTAATACCTTTGAGACTCCCCATTTCCACTGCCTGATTGATAAGCAATGATAATGCATTGGCCATCAATATAAATAAATAAGGCAAGAGAGGATCTCCTTGTCTCAGACCCCGTGAAGGATGAAAATAGGGTAGAGCTTCACCATTGAATTTTACACTTAAGGAGACTGTTGTAATACATTGCACAACCCAAAGAACCCATCGGTCATGAAAGCCAATTTGGAGAAGATAGTCTCTAAGAAAATCCGCCTCGACCTTGTCGTAAGCCTTTTGCATGTCTAATTTGAGCACCGCCTGAAATTGTTTGGTCCTTTTATGAGTCCTGATATGGTGAAGAACCTCTTGAACCACTATGATGTTATCTTGAATTTGGCGCCCGCTGACGAAAGCGCTCTGTTCTGGCGCTATTAGCTGTGGTAGCAAAGGCTTGAGTCGATTTGCAAGGACTTTAGAGATAATTTTGTAGATAAAGTTGCATAGACTTATTGGTCGAAACTGATCTAGCCTTTCTGGGTTGGATGTTTTTTGTATCAGGGAAATATGAGTCCTATTGTAGTCTGGTAGCATCACCCCTGTTTGAAAAAAATTTTGCACGGCCATATAAACATCATCATGTACGATATCCCAATGAGAATGATAAAAAAGCCCATTCAAACCATCCGGACCCGGTGCTTTAGCTCCACCTAATTGAAAAACTGCTATGCGTACCTCTTCTCTAGTAACCTCTGCTACAAGCTTCTCGTTCATCTCCGCGGATACTATTGGATTGCATTTTGCGATGGTAGGACTGTAGTCTCGGTGCCCTGTTGTTGTATATAATTGCTGGAAAAAGGACAACGTCATCTCCTTAAGCTGTTGCTGATCTCTTACCCATCTAAGTTGATCATCTTGTAACATGCATATTCTGTTTATTGTCTTCGTTGAATAGTTGATGCATGAAAAAAGTGTGTGTTTCTATCCCCCCACTTAAGCCAATTAACCCGTGAGCGCATAGCCCAGAATTGTTCCTCCTGCTGCCATAATGTTTGAATTTGCTGCTTCAGATTGGCTATTAGCTCCTGGTTGTGCTGTCCATACGGCTGATTTATTAACGATTGAAGTTGATATTGCAGGAGACTTATCTGCTCTCTAGCATTGACAAATTTCGAACGGCTCCACAAAGAGAGGGCGAAGGAAGTAGCTCGGAGCTTTTTAAGTAAAGTCACTGGACCAAGCTGTCGGGAAGCCCAAGATTTAGCTACTATGTCTCGACACTCCTTGTCCTGAAGCCAATAAGATTCAAAGTAAAAGGTGCGTTTTTTCCTAACACCAGCAGCTTCGGTTAACAATAGAATAGGGCTGTGGTCAGAAGCAATTGCTGGCAATGCCAATACTTCAGCAAAAGGATAGGTGATTCTCCATTCCTCGGTACATAACATTCTGTCCAACCGTTCTTTCACAATATTTTCACCATCTCGATTATTTGTCCATGTGTAGGCGCAGCCTTTGTTGCCCAAGTCCATTAAAGAACAGTCATTGAGGAGTTCTCGAAATGACTGCATACGGTAAGGATCAGCGAGACGCTTCCCTATCTTCTCCCATGGATACAATATATCATTGAAATCTCCAACACACAACCAAGGGAGAGCATTCTCATTACTAATTAGTCGTAATTCTTCCCAAAACTGTTGCCTGATATTAGTGACTGCTGGCGCATGGATACAGGTAAGGCGCATTACAACTGCCGCCTCCAATTCTGTGCAAATCAAGTCAAAAAAGATTGAAGACTGATGGACCAAGTCCATAGAAACCTTACTATTCCCAAAAAGTGCTAGTCCGCCCGCCAAACCAACAGGGTGTTCAATTAGACAGTCAGAGAATTTCAGCATCTTCTGCAGGTAAAGAATCTGCCTTTCTTGGTTCTTGGTCTCCATTAGAAACAAAATGTCAAGCTTTTCTCGGGTCACTAAGACCCTAAGAGCTCGAACTGTCAGGGGATTGCCTGAACCCTGACAGTTCCAGCTGATTAACTTCATTGTTCAAAGGGTGGCTGTTTAGGGCCAGCCACCATAGCCCATCCGAGGGATTCATGTGCCTCCATGACAAGAGTCTCGTGAAAAGAGGATTCATCGAGTCCTTCTGGGAGCTAAGTAGGTAAGTCGTGTGAGTTGTGTCGTTTAGCTTTTTTGATTGGGCCCGACCTTGCACTCAAGATTGAACTTTTTGCTTTTTTGGACTTGTGAGAACTAGTAGCCTGTTTGTTGATGTGACTCTTTCGCTGGTATGGTACTGGTGGATCTTTGTCTCGCTCGCTTCTTGACGAATCTACGACCAGAGGTTGCCACCGAAGGGGTGCTACATCTGTGATGAGCTGATTACACTCAGGTATCGCGACTATCTGTTTGTCCTTCTTGTTATGTGTCTGGTCCAAAGAAGGCGATGAGCCATGTTCCTGTGTTACAATAATCTGAGCAGGAGGAATCTGTGCAGGAGGTTGTGGGGTCTCCGGAATGGTCTCGGCATCAACGTCCAGCATGTGATGAGGCTGATAAAAGGTACGCCAAAAGGGGCTATGTTCCTTAACCTCCGCCCGGAGCCACGAACCATAATACATACTGTCAAGGTTTTTCAGTGCACTATCATCCAAAGGAAAGTCTGGACAATACGTCGCATAGTGTCCCAATTTGCCACAGGAATAGCAGAAATGGGATAATTTTTCATATCGAAAATCTAACCAAAGATTCTTCCCTTCCAATTTGAGCAGAATCCTTGTTTTCAGAGGCTGTTGGAGGTCCATTTCAACACGAGCCCTTACTGCTTTGAAACTAGACCCTTCTCTTTGGTCAACTTTGACGTCTATAACCCTGCCAATATGCCTAACTGCTTTGCGGATTATTGACTCAGTGCAGTGTTCAAGAGGTAGGCCGAAGACCTGAACCCAAAACGCACAGGAAGTAAAATCATAGCAGTGCAACGGTGTGTTCGGGACCCAAGGTTTCAAAATAACTAGATGATTTGCAAAAAACCAAGGTCCGTTGTCTAGTATGCGCTGTTTTACATCCTCTGTTTTGAATCTCATGACATAAATACCATCTTCAGCTTGCGAAATTGACATTTGAGCTGGACGCCATGCCCTCTGCATAGAATTTTGAAATGCCTGGAAATTGACAGTTGAAGTAGTCAGGATTTTACCTACTAAGCTGAGACGACATTCCTCTATTTTTTCTGTAGGAGCTGCCTCATCCCAGACTTCAATCGGATGCTCAGACCAAAGACGACCCATCCGGCCACACAGAGCAGCAAGTCGAGCGTCCTCTTCATCACCAGGGCCGTCCATTTCACAAAGATTGGCTGATACGATAAATTAAGTAGGTGGGAGATGGGATGCGCAAACCCTCAGTCCAGCAATGCAAAGAGAGACGAAGTTGACCATCGATGGAAAGAGAAACCCGAGCGAGCTTCCTGCTACTTCGGACTTAAGGGTAATTGACATGCAAGACCCAATTTAAAGAAAACAGAGATGGGGTTGACCCTGATAGCGAGGGTTTGTAGGTGGGTAAGAATCCAAATCGTGAAATGGAGACTGAGCGGGGGGATTGAGCGAAAACGGAAAGGAGTAGATGATTAGGTTTTCATTGAGGAAGACGAACTACCAAAAGGTAGAAGAGAGCTCTCACCAGAGGGAGAGAGAGGACGCCACATCAAAATGACTCTGAAGATAACGAGAATGTCTTATAAGATATTTATCATCCTAGCTGGTTGCTGCAGAAAAATGCATTGACATTTTATATTGATGACAATGAAATGACTCTTGATTGCTGATAACTATATCTTATCTTGCAAACTCTACAGTCTAGAGATTGAAAAAGCCTTTCTTACTTGTGGTCAAGCTAATTTTAATCATCTTAACCGAGGGGTGCTACCTTCCCTAGCTCTACATCATTTTGTGCTTATGCACAAAACGTGTTACATAAATAAGTACTTACCGAAGCTTGTTTGCCCGGGCATTTGAGACTTCAAAAATCTCAAAAGTTAAATGGACTAACAAGCACCTGTTAGTGTACTTGTTCAGTTGTTCCTTCTAAATCTTTTTCATATTTCCAGCAATGGATACTTTTTGGGATATAATATGTGGAATTACCAGGATCTTGCAATTTACGTCAACGAGAAATCGCTAGAGAAATAAACAAGAAAAATAAGAACACCAGAAATTTACGTGGTTCGGTCCAAGTATCGGTACCTACGTCCACGGGGAGAGCCAGCAGCAAATAATCCACTAAAATCGGAGAATCAGAGTTTATAATCGCTCAAGTGTTTCCCACACCTAGATTTAACTCCAAACTCAAAGTGTTTATAAATGACAACTCAATTGGGTATAAACTCACGGCACAAAATTACCGCGCGTTCAAGCTTTAAATAAAGCATGTCTACAAATTATCTTTCTTTCGCATTCTGTTTCATATTCTGAGGCACGATGATAGGCAGGATGAGCCATAAATAACTTGGGTTTTGGAGATATATCTTAGGAGTGCTAGTTCTAAAATTCGATCCGACTAATTTGAAGGCGAGGCTGGAATTTCTTTCCGCAAATGGTGGCGTCACAGCAAGTTCGAGCTACCCGACCGAGCTGCACTTCAAAAGCCAACCCATTCACTTCGCGGAGAGCTTTCTCAAGAGCACTCCTCTCATAGTCGGCCTCCAATCAGAGTCACGTTTCTCACGAGCACTCTCATGGTCCAGCCTTTAATCAGAGTCACAAGTGCTCAAACATACATAAAGACCGAACACACCAATGCACCGGAGCGACTTCCTGCCTTAAGGTGATCGTGGAAGCAGGAGCCGACAACTGGCCCAGTGGCAGCATACCAGAGATATACGCCGCGTCACTTGAGCCCAAATCTCAGCTCCCTTATTTATAGAGGATTGTTTACTGGTGTAAGACCGTCTTGTTTGGGTAGGTTTAGCGTCATTTTCCGGAGAGCTGGTCTTTAGTTCTCTTCTGTAATGGACCATTTATTTCCAAAGGAAGGACAAAGCCTTCGGTAAAAAATAAAATAAGAAAATAAACAACATCTCTGCACAAGAGCAGTTAAAAAAAAAATTAACTTGAAGCTGAAGCAAGCGCTCAGCCTTCGGCCTTCAGCACATCCTTTTCTTACATGGAGTCATTTGGGAAGGCTCTCAGCTTCCATGACTGACCGCTACTGCTGATTTGAATAATTCAGGAAGATGCATATTTTGAGTTTGCATTAAAGGAACTTAAACAAACCACATTTATATCAGCTCAGATGAGAGATCTTTTTCTCACCCGACAGGCAGTATTAGTGTTGGACAGCGCGTGATTATTTGCAATAAGATTAGGCCTAAAAAGCTCGTTACACTTTCGTATTTCTTTCGTGTCATTTTAAAGAATTTATTTAGGCCCAGCTACTACTCTTAAACGAACATGATTCCTCCACAAATAAGATAGGTGAAGAGACAGGCCCTTAGCGCAAATTCTCGGCATGCTATTTACTAAAATAATAGGTAGCGTATGCTCTTAGCGTTAGCAAAATGATTATCTCCGACGACTCAATGATAAAGAAAGGTATTACGTTGTCATGGCTTGAAATATATAAACAGAGTGACGCATGGAGCTAAAAGGGCTATCTCTGAAATTCAAGAAAATAATTGGGATCAATTGGTCATCTGCTTCTGAAAAAGTCAAATCACATTCTCCTATAAGCGCAAGAGATGTAAAATGCGGACAAATAAAAACTCATCCATTGCCTCAAAAGTGGGGAAATATTCACAAGGTATCCTGTGCTAACATGCGTAACACTATATTAGTCTATATACACTTCCAACTGCAAATTAAGGGTAAGAAGCAGTCAAAACTCAACACCACTGTTTATCTGAACGGAGAAAGAAGGTCTACCGACAGTGGAGAGCGGCGCATCCACTCTGAGAACTACTCCTGAGCTTCCAACATTCCCATTCCACTTAGATCTCCCAATCTGCATAAAACCCAGGAAGAGATTAACACAAAAGGAGAGACTACGTTTGAGGTTCCATTTCTGGAGCAATATAATTCATCCGTTTTAGTGCATTTATCTTCTTCCTCAAAACATGCATTATCACACGTAGTTAAGGCACAAAGAACACAGGAGTATGTGTGCAGTCCAGTGTGTTCATCTTTCGATGTTAATTGCTAACTCCAATCAATTTGCACTTCCGCAAATGTTCAAAATACCGAAGGGCACAAGATGAGATTTCATGAAATTCCCTCAAAACATCTGGTTAAAAAGAATAAATTCAGGTCCACAAGAGGGAAAAACTCACAGATACGGACGCAAAGGCCGAAGGATGTGCTGTACATGCACAACCACATATTAAACTTAGCTGCTCCTTCACCGAATGAATGACTTCTGCGTGCAAACCTGGAGTGCTTCCACCAAAAGTAGGGCACACACTGGCCATGGCAAGATACAAGAGTGTAAGCGCCTAGTCATGAATAGATCAAAGAGGATTCTTGTCTAGTGACACTCAAGAAGAGAAAAGTCAGTGATGAACAGATGCTTCCTATGTTAAAGGTGGCAGAATTGGTGAGTTGTTCTCCATAGGATTTTTCAGAGTTATGAGATCAACAGACAACTAATTTTTACACATTATGCATCAACAGCTCGCTTATGTATAGAGATGAAGCAGCAGCTAACATTACGTGAATATCAAATCACAGTAAATAACTAATCAAATTAAGTGTGCTTTTCTAGAGTGCTGTTTTTCCTCCATATGTCATCATGAAACTGGGTTGAGAAGACTCTACAAATATGTTTTGTGCAAAGAAATGGAAGGAGTCGAAATGGAAAAAGTTAAAGGAAGAGTATGCATGGAGCAACACAGAAACATAAAAGACTCCTTGGGATTTGATGCCTAAATTGATAATAATTGAAGAATGTAAGACTCAAACAAGAAATCCTCCTCTGGTACAAAAGTGGTAATCTCACCTGAGCTGAATAGTTGGCCTGTACATGATTCCAGATCTTTGCCAAGCCAAGGATTGCGCAAGACCCAAACTAAAGGATTTATCAGGCCATTGAACCATTGGGGTGAAACGTGTGCCCCATTTGTTCTGTCATTCCAAGAAATGCAGTTCAACCACAAAAATGAGAAACAACTGCAACCACCATAAACAGCTGTAAATATTCTTCTTTATTTTTCTTTTACCAATACGTACCTTACAAGAGAAGCTGAATCTCATCTCTCCTGGGTATTGACCCTCAGCCTGAAGAAGTCCGCCGCAAACAGGTACAAAAGCACTTGTTGTCAGCCCCTCACCAGATACATAGGTGAGCTGGCCATTCGGAAATTGCAAATCCAAGAATGACTGCACCAGGAGATGGCAGTGAGAGAGTAGAATTAGCCACACTAAAATGCATATACGTATGCATGAATGCATGCATGTATGTATGTATGTATGTATGTGTATATACATATATGTTAAAAAGTCATAACATTTAATATGTACACATCTGAGAAAGAGAGTGGAAGGGGGAGGGAGAGTGCTTGTAGACCAATAGATATGTTCTTGGCATCGTGATCCTGTATGATTACCCAATGTACTGGGCATACTCCATTTAAGCCTTAAAACAGCCCAAAGAATATAATATGTACACCCAACTTTCGAAAACCAAAAAGATCAAAGCCAACCTAATTGACCTTTAATCACCAACCAAAATGGTCCTCAAACACATTGAAGGATGAAAACCATAGACTTCCTAAGTAGCAAACCCGTTTTCTGGGGTAATACCCATTGTTTGAACAAGTAATAAACTTACACAAGCCAGAGGATTAAGGCAGAGCATTGACATCAAGAGCCACCTCCGATGCTTCGACCAAACAGCTGGACAAAGGGAATGGATCCCATTCTAACAATGAAAAAAATGACAGATGAGAACAGATAATTAAAGATTAAAAGAATTGACTGCTTGACAGTTGACAATAGCAGAGAGAAAAACATGGCATCCCAGGATATCTCAACCTCTGTCGATTTCAAACTATAAACATTTTAAATGTATACACAGAGAATGACAGGACATAACTTCCTGCACTCCGAATTACATTTGAACACATCCAAATTGGCAAAATTCCATCAGACTACTACCTCAGAAATTTCAAGCTACTATAATACAGAAGAATTTTATGTTCTTCTTAATGAATTTCTAAGTAGAATATCCTGGATCTGGAAAAAGAGAAATATTAAAACATTTGGTACCAACCTCTGCTATTTTATAAAATACTGGCAAAAATCAGGGCTCTTATGTAACTATGTCAGTATAAGGCACTAAATTCTCAGGGATTTACATCATATTGCAGCCAGCAATTTTGACTACAAAAATGCCACATTGCAGTCAAAGCACATTTGCATAGTACATCTTAATCCAACATCTTTTTGAATAAACAACAAAAGTTGCCTTAACCAGATAAATACCAGGAAAAACATCCTGACAAACTTTTATTTTAGTTTTGTCAGTAGCATTTGAGCAAATATGGTCAATTCTCAAGGCACGTGACGACACTTTTCCTTATTTTTTTTTTTCCTTTTACATGGTGGGACATGGTAAACTGCAATAGAGTCCTACTCATACCTTTCTATCATAACCATACCAAAGCAAGTGTTGCTTTGATAAATGAATGGGCAGGAGTAGTGTAGAATCACGAACAAAAAGTACTGGTCCAAGCTGTACAAGGAAAAGAGATGAACTGTCACTCCCTGATGTGGAACTCCCCTGTGAAGCCTCCATTCTCCACAAATCCCCCCGTGCAACTAAAGAACTCTCTACATCTCGCGTCCGGCTATCATAAGTTGATGTAATATTCACTGTTCCCTGCATTCAAGTAAGTTTGATGTCCGTGTAAGTGCCTCAAAACATGTAATCTGAGGTCTAATCTAGCTAGACACAGGTATATAACATTCGCCATGACCACTGGATAGACATGATTTTCTGGCCTTACCAAATTCTTAGCATTAGAACAACCCACACGGATTAGAGTTTCATTATTCAGTTGCCAGTGTCTTGCTTGGACACAAGCTCAATCCTTTTATATCATTCTTCTTACTTCTCCGAATTACGTAAAACTTCTACAGGTACTAGCACTAGCTTAACACAATAATCACATACCCAAACTCGTTCATCCGACATTAATTACACCATGATATATGTCAACTCATCTTCATGAACTAAAAGTGCCACTTCTAAGACTTCCCGGAAAGTCCACTAGTTGCTACAATACAAATCTTATTTGCCAAAAGGGAAGATGTTAACAGCAAGTGCCAATAGGAAGTCCGCCATAGTCACAAGGTTCAAAACGAAAGGCAATAAAGGAAATTTCAAAGATAAGGAAAAGGAAATGCTTTCACAACTTTCAAACATAACAAAAGCTGCTTGACATTCTACTGCAGGATTTGGAAGAATCTATTTATTGAAGGAAAGGGAGACAGCTAATTAGACGAATGCATGTATCCCCATCTCTTTCACATACTGGTGGAAAGTAATAAATTCAGGATAACCAACCAACAAACTACAGCCACTCACAGCAACCAGCATATATACTATTTTCGCATCTCACAGCAACCAGCATAAACCCAGTTTAGAAAAGGGATGAACGTGCTGCTGACAGTGCCACTTTCTCGAAGTCATGTGGCCAAACAAAATATGACAAGCTATCCCCAACAACACAATCCTTTTCACTTGTCTCTCCCTCCGCTCCACAGCAAAGGTATCCGAAATTTCCTTTACTGGAGGAGTTCTCCAAAAAACGTAGTATCACATCCCCACTAAATACCATGAACATGAACAGATTAATACAGATTCAATATCATGTATAGGTGAGCGAAAAAACAACCTGAGGTCTACCAAGATGCCCTGCAGCTCTGAGATTATTAAAACCAGTGACTTCCTCATCTGCCGATCCCTCAACTCCCCCATCATTCTCTGCGAACCCGAAATCCCTCAACCGTTCGCTCAATGCGCCCACCTCTTCATGCAAACCAACACTCAAATCACCTCTCTCCCTTCTCATCCCCAAATCCGCACGAATCGAGGCCGCAGACGAGTGATCTTCCTGTCGGAAGGGCACCGGCAAGCTCCGGAAAAACTGCTGCAAGAACCCGTTCAAGCAGTTCCCGAAATCCAACCCGGCTTGCCCGATCCTATTCCCGATGTCGAAAATCGCGGAAACGCCCTCGATTCCGGGAGAATTGAACTTCTCCGTCGCCGACTTGAAGTCGGCCATCACGGAATTCTGCGCGGGCAGCATCTCGAGGTCGAAGAGCTTGGCCTGCTGGGGGTTCGGCCACGGGAACGAGGGCGGCGTCATGTGGGATTGGATGAGGCCCGTGAAGCCCTGCGCGAGGCGGTCGGCCAGGTCCTGACCGTGCCGCTGCACCTCCTCCCATGCTTCGAACGATCTCTCCACGGACATCTACCGAAGAGTTTGAAGCAACCGCTATCGATCAGAAAACCGATGATGTTCTCTACGCTGAAACGACGGTTCCGATCAGCGACTTAGGGCTCTCGCTCCGACCGAGCGGACCGCGAATTCTACGGCCCCGATGATGTTCTCTGCGCCGAAACGACGGTCCCGATCAGCGCGAGCTTGGAGGCGGAGATGGATGGGCGCCGCCGGTGGGGGGTGCAGAGTGCGCACGCGGTCTCCGTCGCCGCCGCGTTGATGGATGGGTAGAGGGTGAGCGGTATACCTGTGGCTCCGAGGAGGGGAAGGCGGTGGTTGGATGGGGGAGATATTATGCGAAGGGCGTTTCGCTCGGGTCACGCGCCCGTCACGCGGAGCTTCGTCACCGCCGACCGGGGGGGACCGGTTCGTTTTTGTTGCTTCGTTTTGCTTTATCTTGTTAGCGGAAGTAGTTTCCATATTTGAAGCCTGGTCGAGTGATCGTACGAGTTTTCTTTTTCGTGTTAAATTGATTGACGGGGTGAAAGCAAAATATAACTGTACTTTCTTTTCTTTTTGATCATTTAACAGGTTGTTATTTATCACGCCGCAAGTTCGTGGCCCTTTTTTTTATGTAGAAAAGAAATAAATCCGCAATATCAATGACAAAATTATGTACAATGCATCCGAGCATGTTTTGAAAAAATGACTTTGCATCTGGATAAAGTTCTTTGACACGAGATATTTGAGATAATTAATTTTTTTACCAGAGGCGCGGCAAGATGACGTTGAGGTCGTGTGGCCCAAGTGATGGTCATAGGTTAGATCTAAGCTTGCCGAGCCCTTGTTTCGATGCCCTTGTTTGCCGATCAAATTCGTTTTGTTTGTAAAGGGGAGCGTAAAATTGAAATTTAGATAGTTTAGTAGGGGCAAAATTACGATAAAAAAAATCATTGAACCCTTGAAATAATTTTTTTTGGAATGTTAAAAAGCCTTCAGCTTGCCACAATTACCTTGAGCTTTGAGTATTTTCAAAACTCAACTTTGCACCAAAGATCCTTAAGATCATATTACCAAACATTAGAGGTGATAAATGGGAGGCTTAGGGTAGATTTGAGTGGGTCACAAATGGGCTTGACCCAAATCAACCTATTTAATTCACATTAACCCATTTATTTGCTAAACAGTTTTAAAGGCCCATATTAAACCCAATTCATATCCAACTCAAACCCACCCACACATCTCAGCCAAATTTAGAGAAAATGCCAAACAAATCTCCAAAAATAAATAAGGGATAAGTGCATGAAAGTCTTAAAACTTGTAAGTCCTAAAACTTATAAAATTGCAATTACATCCTAAAATCTTGTCAAATAGTGCAATTGATTCATTCCATTAACTATGCCCAATTTGACTAACGGAAAATGTCGATATGACTTTTTAATTATTCCCCCTCTCTCCCCCCCCCCTCTCTCTCTCTCTCTCTCTCTCTCTCTCTCTCTCTCTCACGTGGTGCCGACATAGCTAGAACATGAAAGGTAAAGCTAAAACGACATTATTTTGGTCTAAATATGACTTTAGACTTATTAAAAATCCACATTTTATTGGATCTTAGACCCATTTGAGACCTACATTTCATTAGACTTTATTACTCAAACTCACATTAACCCGTTCATCAAAATTTAGTTAAATAATATATGACCAACCCATCATATATAGGTTAATAAATGAGTCTTCAACCCATTTTGACAAACACAAAAACTTTGATTCATGGACCTTTGGAGAGCCAAAGATCTGTAAAGATGTCGGGCCAAACGCAACCTTAAAAGCCACTTGAATTAAGCTATCAAAAGAGTAATCGGCAGTCACTCTTGACATAAAAACAGTAGCAAGACCGGTATTCATGTAAGTTTTCCTATTTCAACCATCGAGGGGATGTTGATTAGTCCGCACCGACCTCATCAATGTTTTAAAGTGGATACGCTAATATAATCAAAATTAGTGCAATTAGGACAAAAAAACATGTTGCTTTGACAAAAATATCGATGGAAAATGGATTGCAAGGACCTCATTGATGCAAATTGAAGTCTCTAAACAGGCAATATCCAAATGGAGACATCAAACGTACTCGAAATTAAAGAACGAGCATTCCTAAACCAATGTAAGAACTTTATCTAACTCTATATTAGCAAAACACAAAATCCATGAGTTTTGATGGTCAATTCTTGGCTGCTCCTTCCATATGCTCATTGTTATTGCACTGACGGATGTCCACATCCACATCATCGCTTGAACCCCGAGGAAGACCCGTCTTTCTTATTCGCATCTCCAGTTTTTATTCCGGCGTCGCCACCAATTCCATTGTGCTGCGGAGGGTCTCCGCTGCGAATCGGTGGCTTCCGAGGTGAACTGTGCGGTGTTCTGAAAAAATTAAAGCAAATATACTAATGTAAAATAAGTACACATTGTAAACCGTGAAGATAAAACGTGTACAATTATTCAAGGAAAAAAAAAACAGAAATACATGTCATTAATTTTTATTGCGGCGTCGCCATCGATTCGGTTGTGCTGTGGAGGGTCCCCAAGTTGATTGGCGGCTTTTGAGGTGAACCGTATGGTCTTCTGAAAAATCAAAAGAATGGAGTTACTTTGTCTATATTAATGTAAGTTACATTCAAGATAGAGACGAAATTAACATTGTAAACCAAGATTATAGAACATATACGCTAGTCCAAGGAAAAAAGGGGAATACATGTCACTGATTTTTATTTCAGCATCGCCGCCGATTCGGTTGTGTTGTGGAGGGTCTCCAGTCCTAATTGGTGGCCTTTGAGGTGAACTGTATGGTCTTCTGAAAAAAAGAAAAAAAGAAAAGGATAGTTTGGCTATATTAATGTAAGTTTACACTCAAGCTAGAGTCGAAAACCCCATTATAAACTGAGAATATATAATATATATGCTATCTAAGGAAAAACGGGAATAAATGTTACTAAGTTTTATTCCGGCATCATCACCGATTTTGTTGTGTTGTGGAGGGTGCTCAGTCTTGATTGGTGGCTTTTGAGGTGAGCTATACGTTCTTCTGTAAAGACAATTTTTTATGACAAATACATAAACTACAACATAGATAAAACTGAGATAAAACTGAGGACAACAAAGAGTACATAAATTTATGTGAAAACCTTTGCGAGGGAAATCACAGGGAGAGAATAAGTAAAATGCACTATGAAAATTGAAAAATTATAAAAGCCGGCTCAAAGAACCTTTTTGATCTCTCTTTAAAGCTTAATAACTTGAGAAAAAAACCATATTTGTACTACTCCATATTGCAGCGCAAGCCCCTGGCCCAATGCTAAACCTCCGTTTGGGTCGTCACAAATATTAATTCGGGTATCAAAACTCAATTTGGATTGAAGACCCAAATCAAAATTCAACACATACTCAGCATAAATAAAACTTCAAGGTTGCTTGGTATTGGCGGGGCATCGCCGTTCGGAACAACGCCGGCCTTTGCACAATTCGACCCAGCAGAGCCATATGTCAAGCAGAAACTTGATGCGGCTAGCTAGCGTGAGACTGATTCAACAAGTGCGGTGTTCACAATCGCAAAACTCGGCAGTCGATCAGGAATGGAGAAGAACTTGTTCGTGTTCCAATCTCAGAAACATTATATTTATAAGCACCGGTAGTTCGAGAGATTCAGTGAACGGAAAGATTTAGTTTCCTTTACTATCGATTCTTCTTATGGTTCGAAACCGTCGAGAGTCAACTTAAAAATTGAAGGACAATTTAATGGTTTACAAAGACATTTCAGCGATGAACGGATTTTATTTCCTAATTGATGAATGCCACATCGTGGTTCAGACATTTATGAATATGACAAAAGATTATCCTGATATATTCATGGGAATAATTACAATAACATTTTACCTTTGTGTGAATTAATTTTGATTTTTCTTTTTTGGTTATCATCGGGACTTCAAGATTTTAAAAGAAAATTGTAAAAATTAACAACAGTGAAGCGCAATTAAGCATGGGTCTTGGCGGGTTGAAAATAGATCTATTTTTTGATCCAAAACAACTAACTCTGCCGAATTTTTAATTTTGTATACGTATTCTTGTTGCGCCATTCAAAGCAAAGTTTTATATTTCTATGAAAAATGAATACATAAGCAATTTTTAGTTTTTTTATTTGACGTTAGATTTACCTTTTCAAGAATTTTTTTTCCATCGTTTTTTTAATAGTTGTTGATTTTTATTTTCTTTTTAAATTTTCTATCTTGTTGCCACATAAATTCTAATTTGCTGATTTAATGGTTGCGTTTAAGATATCAATTATTCAGGTGAATTCGGAGCCTTGTATATGGGTCACATCAGTCATATGGCACGAAAATGGATTTATATAAAATGGAATGACACGGTCCACACCCCCTGTAACACATCAACGTCCAATTAAACCAATTTGTTTGTCACCACTAGTCCAAGTACACGAGTGCGTACTCTCTCAAGGTCTATCTATATACTCGCAGGAATCATTTAAGTTCAAGTCATAAGTCTAAGCAAATGGTCTGTGTACTAAACAAGTTGACAAAGCAAATCATTGGAATTTGAACAAATGATCAAGTTAGAAATCCCTGTGCATCAATCAACCAGGGCAACCTTGGAGTGAGCCAGTCACGAAGTATTAGAGTGAATTTTGTTAAACTGTTGTTTATGACATTTGTTGAGCAATCAAGAGAGATAAGTTAATTGGGTATTCATGGGGTTTGTATATGTCCAATCCTATAACGTCGTTACTCATATTAATATCAGGGATCATATTAGTTATGATGTGAATTAAGTCTTACTAAATATATATGGTAGAAGTTACACACATAAAGATCGGTCGATATATAAGGTTAAAAAATTCCTCATGATAAAAAAGCATGTGTTGATAGAGATGACTAGACAGATTTTCTAATTCTTTCTTTCTTAATCAATGTTTCAAATAAGACATTCTTTGAGACACGTTAGTTTGTGTTGCAAGTGAGGTTAATCTGCGTTCAACAGCAAAAAAAAGAAAAAAAGAAAAAGTGAGGTCAATCTGCATATCATCGCTCTCGAGAAACGTGCCCATTAAGCTCGTGGTCGCAGAGAAAATATTAGGTACGTTTAGTCCTCTAACGTGGCAAATAAGAAGACACCTCAAATTGCGCCACGTGTCCAAGTGGCCCACATTGTCAGGGAAATCTCCCCCATTTTTCTCTCTCCCTCCTCTGCACACTCTCTCGCCCGACTCACTATCTCCGATCGCCTTTTTTTTTTTTGTGTGTGTGGGGATTTCTATGTGTTTCCAATCCGACCCATTTTAGGCCGCTTTTGTCTTCACCGGCACTAGGAATCGGGGCTTCTTGGAGGGATGTGGGTTCTCCACCTCGTCGTCCACGTTGTCGGAGACTGCGAACCAGGGGGAGAACTCCGGGAGTGCCGGGGTGTTCAGATTGAACTCGCGGTGCCCCTGACTCTGCGTGTGAGTTGACCCCACGCCCTCCGAGACGCTCACCCTGTTGGCAGTCGAGGCGACGGCGACGGCGACGGCGACGGCGACGGCGGCTGAGGAGGCAGGAGTGGGGGCCTCATAGTGGTACCTCGTGCCCACCGAGAGCTTGGCCGGTAGGGGAGCTCTTGTGGCAGATCGAGCACTCGTGGACCTTCCCGGACATACCGGAGGAGGTGGTCGTCGCGGAGGTCGAGGTGGCCGGCTGTTCGTCCGCACCGGCGAAGAGAAAGGGTGTTGGTACATAGGAGAGAGGAGAGAGAAAAGTGAGAAGAGTCGGGCGAGAGAGTGTGCAGAGGAGGGAGAGAGAAGAGAGAGGAGAGAGAAAAGTGGGAGAGAGGAGAGAGAAAGGTGGGGAGAAATTTCCTGACAACGCGGGCCCACGCTGGACATGTGGCGCAATTCGAGGTGCCTTCTTATTTGTCACGTATCCAATTTTTTCTCCTAAGGAAGACGCCACAAGGCCCGCAGTTCACGGGCCTTTTCTACCTGCCTCCTAATTTTTCCATTCTCTTCGTTTCCCCTTCGCTTCATCGTCACACATCATTTAAACGCGTTCAAGTCAATAGAAAAAGACAATCCATACGTACACGAATAAGAAAATCCATGCGCGCACGAATAACAAATACATTTTTTGCGAATTGATATTTGCCCAAGGACGATAAGTAGAACTTAAAATCTACTCAATCACGATTGCTTATCAAATTATAAAATTAGAAACCTACGTGGTTGAATTTAGACTAAATGGAATGGTCTTGTTTTTTTTACCCCATTTCTTTAAACTTCAATGAAGTTCAATTCCTCTGCGCCTTTTATTATCCCCTTCTTTAAGTTTGGGCAGAGAAAAAGAAATCGAGACTTATAACGTGAATCGAACTTCTCTCCGTATTTCTCCATGCAAATATGCAGATGATTATTATTATTATTTTTTTTTTGGTCTCCTGCACAAGATTTCTCCACATAAAACACATACAAGAAAAAGGCAAAAAAAGTAAAATCTTGAAAACTGGCCAAGATACGAGCAAACGAGGAATAAGGATTATTATCTATTTCAACAATTCAATTCGTTTCGGTTCAACATAAAGAATCAGAATCGGATCGACTATCGCCAACGGAAAGTCAGCCAGAATTGACCGTTTTGGTCCGCAGCCACTTTTGACGCCCGCTTATGCACACGAGACAACCCCAAATCGGGGTCCAAAGTCGAGTCGGCTATTCACGCTTTTGCCACTCCGGCGCGTTACTCAATCTCGATTAAAGACCAAACCCGACTCACGAGGAAAAAAAAAAAAAAAACAGCAGGCCCGTCCACGCAGAGGGGCCCCACCGCCGTCTGGAAAAATTCTATTTCCACAACACGACGTTGCGTATACGGCCAAGTCTCACTCCCCTCGCGCGCGCGTCGTCCCCACCGCCCTTCGCCGACGCTCTATTTCTGTCTCCCTCTCCGGACTCGGCCATTTCCATCGCCAAGCCGGAGCTCAGTCGCGCCCGGAGCTCGCCGCTCTCGCACCTCCCAGCCCGGTCCTCCTCCTCCATGACAACGCCAAAAGCCGGCTCCGTGTCCTCCTCGCTCGGAATTCCCCAAAATGCCCTCGCACTTCCTCGCTAATCCCTCCCTCGCCCCCTCCTCCGACCGCGCCTCCTCCGACCTCCCCCGCGGCGACTCCATGGCCGCCGCCGCCGGCTCCTCCTCCTCCTCCTCCACCTCGTCCCCCTCGCGGTACCCCGAAATCTGGAACTACCTCTGGATCCCCCTGCTGATCTCCTTCTCCAAGGAGCTAGCCCTAGCCAAGGCGCAGCCGGGGATCCTCCTGCCGGGCCAGCTCGAGAATGAGGCGGCGGCGGCGGCGGCGGGGGCGTCGGCAGCGAGTGGCGCCGTCGTCCCGAGCTGCCCCGCGGCCGACCCCAAGCTCAACTTCCGGCCGGTGATCGGGATCCTCAGCCACCCCGGGGACGGCGCCTCCGGCAGGCTCAACAACGCGTCCAACGCCTCGTACATCGCCGCGTCGTACGTGAAGTTCGTCGAGTCCGCCGGCGCCAGGGTGATTCCGTTGATTTATAACGAGCCGCGGGAGGTTCTCCTCGAGGTAGAAACCCGTGGAATCGAAGTGTTTGTGGACTCTGGACCTTCGTAGCTTACGTATAGTTGATTGAGCTTAATTACCTCGCCATCCTTGAAAATCGTTCACCTCTTGCTCGTAAAATTAGAGACTAAAGCATGACACACTTCCTTTGCAACTCCGAGTAAAGCGTCCACGAAAACACGGATCTAAACGCTATCTTTGCGAGGGTAGAATCATTATATTGTTATTAGTATGACAAAATGATGTCTGGGGTGGATTAGTAGTATCATCTATGCCTAACTCGGCGAGGATTGTTGTGGAAGAGGGGGATTTAGCATTCTTCATTTCTTAATGGTTAAAAAGTGATCATGATAGACAAATCGCGTTTCTTCATGGTGTGCAAGCAACACATGTATCCTCTCTCCCATGTGTGAATTAGACTAGCTAATGCTTTATAATACCCTCTCTGAGGAGTTTCGCATGAGAGATGGGTATAATGTTGGAGGAGTGTGGTTTCTTTCGAGTTGTGTTTGTATAGATTTTATGGCCGGGTTTATTTTTAGACGACCCCACTTTGTTTTTCATTTCTAGATGCTGATGTTTGGTTGAAATGCAGAAGCTCAACATGGTTAATGGAGTGCTCTTTACTGGTGGGTGGGCTAAAACCGGATTGTATTACGAGACTGTGGAGGCAATTTTCAAGGTACTTTTATGATTGATACACCTAAATATTTCTAAAATGTTGTGTTTCTATTTATTTGTTGGAGGCAGAGCTTCATCAATCTTGTATTGACTGTTTTCATGCAATAAATTTTTTCTAAGAATAATGTGCTGTTCCCCATTCATAAACTTTAATTCCGTTGCTCCAAGACACACGAGCGTTTTCGGTGCCTTGGGAGAGAATAGTTCGTTTTTACATGCTTTCAATGAGTGTCCTGTACATTTTGCTTTGCAATTTTTAGATGTACTCTTTGCCAATTGTTTGCAGAAAGTTTTGGCAAAGAATGATGCTGGTGACCACTTCCCATTGTATGCCATCTGCTTGGGCTTTGAACTATTGACAATGATAGTCAGCAAGGTAACTCCCTTGTCACCATTTTGAATTGTCTGTCAATGCTTTCAGTCCTTTTGGTTGCATAATTTCTCTTTTCTAATGCAAGAGTCACTTTACATGGTCTGTTCTTTAAAAAAAAAAAAATTCTTTTCACATTTTATCTTTTGTGAGGTATTGTGCCAGAAAAAAATCTTCTCTCCCCTTCCATGGCTTTACTTAGCACACTTGACTGATCATCATCTGCATAAAGCTATGGCCTCTATTGGCACAAAACTTGAAAGCATAATTCGTCACTGCGAGGTTGAGATTGCCATTGCTTTAACCTTGACGAGCATGGCGGTTATTTCACATCCAACCTATTGTGTTGCAAATAATCCCTCAAGGTTTAAGTTGCTTCATCCATGTCAAACGGATAAATTCTGAATGATTTACAGAAAGTGTAGTTCATAGTATAAAGAGGAAAGTGAAAAAATCTCTTGATAATAATTTTAGCAGTTCCCTAATGACAGGACAAAAGCATTCTCGAGGAATTTAATGCTGCAGATCAAGCATCCACTCTACAATTTATGAGAAACACAAACATTGAAGGAACAGTATTTCAAAGGTATGGTTGACCCTAGTAAGCTTTCGCTGTCAACTTTTAAGTACTAATGCATATAAAGACAGATAAAGCTGTATTTTTTTTCAATTGACAGCAAGCAGGATATCTGTATGCTTCCAATTGGCTTCTTATACTCTATGAGAAAATCAATTTGGATTTATGTAGTTTAGTATATGATGCTGATTATGTAGCCGTGGAATAAAAATTGCTGGAAAGAGAAATGTGGATCACATCAAATTATTACGGATGATTGTCCTGGTATACCAAAAGTGGTTATTGGAGTAGAAGATGCGTGGTTACTTTGTATAAGGCGTCTGTTGCTTGATATAGTCATGCATAATCACCTATAGATGCAGTTCTAACTTCCATGTATCCACTGTTTTGCAGATTTCCGCCAGATTTGCTTAAAAAGTTGAGTACAGATTGCCTTGTCATGCAAAATCATCATGTAAGTTGTAAGACTTTAGTAGCCTGCTGGTTTTAATTGAGAATACTAAGTGGAATTTGTTTGATTCCCCCGTTTCCTCTTCTTTATGTTTTCCCTCATGTACCTCTTTCTTCCAGCAGATTGTTATTATCACAGGGACTACATTCTTATTTTGATATAAGCCATCTGTTACACGTGAGACGACCATTACTGCTAGAGGATGGTGTCTAGATAGACCAGTTAGATCCTGGAAAAGTTAAAAGAGGAGACAAAAGTCATGCAACTTTAATGCATTGTTTTGCTTGTTTTTGTAGACTAACATCCCGTGAGTTTTTTATACGGGCCCAGTAGTTTTTTGATAGCTAAAAATGGCTAAAAGGGCTAATGATATGATTGTTTGCTTAGGTTTTTTTTATACTGGCCCAGGATTTTTTTTCCCCATTGAATGTTCTGTTGTATTTTTTATTTCATGAGCATGATTGGGATCAGTCTATTTTCATTAAGACTTAAATCTCAGTCATCTCACCTATTCTTGATGTATGCAATCCTCTTTTCTAATCCAACTATTCATCTGTGTTGCAGTATGGCATCTCGCCAGAAAGACTGATGCAGAGCACTGACTTAACGAATTTCTTTAAGCTCTTGACAACCAGCACGGATGGAGACAACAAGGTTGAATATAACTAACTACCTCTTACATCATGTCTGAAGTGATATATTGCAGTGAAAAAAATAATTTGTGTTACTGCTTATTTCAGTTATCTGTGAGAATAACATTAAGTTCTTTGAGGAACTCTATTACCAGGTCTATGTCTCCACAGTCCAAGCACACAGTTACCCTGTAACTGCTTTCCAATGGCATCCAGAGGTAATAGTTAGTTTCATGCTTTTCTTCTTGCTCAACACCAATCTGATTTGATTAGGAAAGGCACATTGCTTGATGTAGTGGCTTTCATACCGATCATCTCACTATTGGATGCATATTAAGCCTATTCAGCTAGATGATCCATCATAATATGCCAGATTTTAATTTGTTATCTGGCAAATCTGGCAAATATAACTAAGTTGGCCTTTTTTGTAGCTTGTTGCCATTCAAAATTCCTGATATAACTCTTCTACCAAGTTAGCTCAAAGGAACAATATTTTGCACGACAATTTGACTGCATGATGATAATGCTGTGTTGGTGCCAAATGAAACACGCACCTTCTATAGGGTTCTGACACTATCAAATGCAGCATCATGAGGAAGAAGCTACCCAAAAATCATGATAGTTGAATTTCCAAATGTAGAGATTTGGGCTCTCTTCTAGCAGGTTTTAGCTTTATCCAAGATGATCCATATTAAATTCATTGCCTTCCTGCTGAGCACACAATCATGGGCTATGAATTCAATCTTTTCCTATCTGGGTATTTTGAGGAAAGTGACTTCTTCTTGCTGTTGTAGATTCTAATACATATTGTTTGATACTAGTTACCTGCAATGTCTCCTGATTTTTTTGCTGTTTGACTTCTCTAGTGAAGACCTTGTGGCACAATTTGCCTGAGTCTCGCTGAATTTGTTAGGCAAAATTTAGGAGACTGGACAATTTGAGTTTAATATGTCCTCTAGGACATGATCTCTCTCTCTCTTAAGGCTTTGACTTAAACATGATTCATTTGCTTAAATATCTTGAATATCTTGGGGAGCTAAATCTGTGATTGTCCTTGGGATAATATTTTCCACCTCTTTATGTCTGCGAAGTATGTTTAGACTTACTGCCTTGAGGTAATTTATTTGGCTTTCTTGATATTGTGCAGAAAAATGCTTTCGAATGGGGTTTGTCCATGATACCACACTCAGATGATGCCATTCAAGTTACGCAGCATGTAGCGAACTTCTTTGTCAGGTCAGAATTTGTTGAGTAATTTCGTGCTGCAAAGCAAGTTGCGTTTGAAATTTCCATGTCAAAAGTTCTTAAATATCATGCATCATACACAATTATGGTTACATGAACTGTGCTTGTGGTTAAGTGTTTGCTTTCCACTCAGATTGTTGAAGGGAACACACTTCTAATTCGAACTTTTCATCCTGTAGTGAGGCTAGGAAATCCACAAACCGGGTGTCTGCTCGAAAAGTGCTTGACAATCTGATATATAATTACAGTCCCACGTTTTGTGGGAAAGCAGGGTAAGCCCTGATGCTATCAATTCAATGCATTTCTTCATCAGTTTTGCACATGAATTTTGTGATTTAATGACTAGTGTTAAATTTGTATGACTATAGGAAGGGATATGACGAGGTTTATATCTTCACGTGACCGCGAAGCCCCCATTTTTCATGGGCGTCAAGTCTCCTATGCTGAAGAAGGCGCTGTACTGAATTGCTCAAAATCAGAAATTTGCTCTTTATGTAAATGAGATCATGAGATGTATGGACATTATTATTTTAATGGCAAGTGCTGAACATTGTCCTAGTTATCTGAACTCGAACTATGCATATGATTTGTAGCCTGTAAACTAATCGATGACTTTGTGTCTTGATGAGTCAATCAATGGACGAGCTAGGGTCATCTCTCCGCTAGTAGTTCCTTTGATTGATCGGAAGATGCCTCAAATCGAGTATTGTTTTGTTGTCATATATGTGTGCTCAAAGCGTGGAAAACACAGTGATAAAGATTTCTTTTCCCTATTTCCCCAATTAACTGCATATTCCCGCACTATAAAGTCGTACTTAAAATGGAAAAAAGGAAGCTATTTAAGGCCCTAATGAACCTGGAATTCTAGATGACAAGATTCTCCGTTCAGCTCGGAGAAGAATCTTAGTTCTTTAGGACTCATTTGATTTGCGACTATTCATTTTTGCCAAGAGTTAGTAGAAGAATCAATTGTTTTTTAAATAGTTTTGATGGACAACGTAATCATCCGATCAAAAGGGAAAAGGGGAATCATCAATATTTGAACAAAATAGAAGATTGCTTCATTTTTTTCAGCTGCGTAATCTATGTTTAAACTCTGTCGTAGTTCTTTGCCCAGTTCTGCAATATTTATAGCCATGATTTTGATCCCCACAGCATCCATTGCCGCTCACTGCTTGGCTCCGAAGGACTGCCGTGACTTAGGGCTCTCGCTCCGACCGAGCGAACCGTGAATTCTACGGCCCCGATGACGTTCTCTACGCTGAAACGACGGTCCCGATCAGCGCGAGCTTGAAGGCGGAGATGGATGGGGGCCGCCGGCCGATGACGATGGGGGGGTGTGGAGTGCTCGCACGGTCTCCGTCGCCGCCGCGTTGATGGATGGGTAGGGGGGTGAGCGGTATACCTGTGGCTCCGAGGGGGGGGGAAGGCGGAGGTTGGATGGGGGAGATATTATGTGAAGGGCGTTTCGCTCGGGTCACGCGCCCGTCACGCGGAACTTCGTCACCGCCGACCGTGGGGGACCGGTTTGTTTTTGTTGCTTCGTTTTGCTTTATCTTGTTAGGGGAAGTAGTTTCCATATTTGAAGACTGGTCGAGTGATCGTACGAGTTTTCTTTTCCGTGTAAAATTGACAGGGTGAAAGCAAGATATAACTCTGACAAAAAAAAAAAAAAGAAGAAAAAAAGCAAGATATAACTGTATTTTCTTTTCTTTTTGATCATTTAACCGGTTGTTATTTATTACGTCACAGGTCCGTGGCCCCCTTTTATGTCGAAAAGAAATTTATTCATAATATCATCAACAAATCATATACAATGCGTTTGTGGATATTTTGCAGAAATGGCTTTACGTTTGGACAAAGTTCTTTGACTCGAGCTATCTAAAAAAATTAATTTTTTAACTAGAGACGCATTAAGGCAACGGTAAAGTTGTGTGACCCAAGTGATGGTCGTAGTCGTAGGTTAGATTTGAACTTATCGAAGTCCTTTTGTTGATACCCTCATCCGCCAATTGAATTCGTTTTGCTTGTATGGGTGAGCATAAAACTAAAATTTAGATGGTTTAGTAAGGATAAAAAAAATCATTAAACACTTGAAATGATATTTTTCGATATGTTAAAAAATAGTCAGCTTGCCACAAGTGCTTTGAGCTTTTTAACTATTTTCAAAACTCAATTTGCACCAGAAGTCCTAGAGATCATATTACAAACGCTAGAGGTGGCGAATGGATAAGTTAGGTTGGATTTGGGCAGGTCACAAGTTCACATTAACCCATCTATTTGCTAAACAGTTTAAAAAGACACATATTCAACTCAAACCCATCCATATATCTCAGCCAAAAAATAGAGAAAATGCCAAACAAATCTCCAAAAATGAATAAGATATGTGTACTGGAAGTCCTAAATCTTGTCGCGAAAGTGCAATTGAATTTTTAAAACTTATAAAAATTGCAATCAAGTCTTGAAATCTTGTCAAATTGGTGTAATCGATTCCTTCCGTTAACTTTGTTTAATCTGACTAACGAAAAATCCCAATGTGACTTCTTTTCTCTCTCTCTCTCTCTTACGTGGCGCTAATGTAGCTAGGACATGAAGGATGAATCTAAAACGACATTATTTTGGTCTAGATAAGACTTTAGACCCACTAAAACCTACATTTTGTTACACTTTATCACTCAAAATCACATTACCCGTTCATCAAAATTTAGTTAAATAATATATGACTCAATCCATGACATATGGGTTTATGAATGGAGTTTCTACCCATTTTGACACATCTACCGAACACCAAAACTTTAGTTTGTGGACCTTTGAAGGGCCGAATATCTATAAAAATGCTGGGCTAAACACAACCTTACTTGAATTAAGCTATAGGAGTGATCGGCAATGACTCTAAAGACTGGTATATGCCAATGTTTTCCTTTTTCAACAGGGGCATGTTGATTAGCCCACTCCGACCTCGTCAATGTTTTGAAGTGGATACGCTCATGTAATCGAAATTACCACAATTACATAATATGTACACATGATGCTTCGATAAAAATATGGATAGAAATAGTACGGCGAGGACCTCATCAATGCAAATTAAAGTCTCTAAAGAAGAGCAATGTTCGAATGGAGACATCAAACGTACTCGAAATTAAAGAACGAGCATTCCTAAATCAATGTAAGAACCCTGTCTAACTCTACAATAGCAAAACACAAAATCCTCGAGTTTTCAATTGTCATCTATGAGCCGAAGATTGCAATTCTTGGCTGCTTCTTCCTCCATATGCTTATCGTTATCGCACCGACATCATTGCTCGAACGCCGATCGCATCTCCAGTTTTTATTCCGGCGTCCCCACCGATTTCGTTGTGCTGCGGAGGGTCTCCGCTGCGAATCCGCGGCTTCCGAGGGGAACTGTGCGGTTTTTTTTTTTTTGACAAAATTAAATCAAAAAGTTGGAGTTAATTTGTGTATGTTAATGTAAAATAAGTAAACATCACAAACAGAGAAGATGAAACACGCGCACTTATTCAAGGAAAAAAAGGGAAATACATGTCACTAATTTTTATTTCGGCGTCGCCACCGATTCCATTGTGCTGTGGAGGGTCCCCGGTGTTGATTGGTGGCTTTTGAGGTAAACTATGTGGTCTTCTGAAAAATCAAAAGAATGGAATTACTTTATCCATATTAATGTAAGTTATATTCAAGAAAGAGCCGAAAATAACGTTGTAAACTGAGATTATAGAACATATATGCTTATTCAAGGAAACAGGGGAATACATGTCATTGATTTTTATTCCAGCATCGCCACCGATTTGATTGTGTTGTGGAGGGTCTCCAGTCCTAAATGGTGGCTTTTGAGGTGAACTGTATGGTCTTCTGAAAAAAAAAAAAAAAGAATAGTTTGTCATATTAATATAAGTTTACACTCAAGCTATAGCTGAAAAACGACATTACAAAATGAGAATATGTAATATATATGCTATCCAAGGGAAAAGGAGAATACACGTCACTAAGTTTTATTCCGGCACCATCACCCATTCGATTGTGTTGTGGAGGATGCCCAGTCTTGATTGGTGGCTTTTGAGGTGAGCTATATGTTTTCTGAAAAGACAAGTTGTTACGACCAATACGAAAACTACAATGAAGATAAAATAGAGGACAATAAAGAGTACACAAATTCATGCGAAAACCTTTGTGAGGAAAATCATGGGGAGAGAAAGAAGCAAATTTCACCATGGAAATTCAAAAATTACAAAAATTGGCTAAAAAACCTTTTTAGTCTCTCTTTAAATCTTATTAACTCGAGAAAAATATCATATTTATACTGCTCCATATGGCGAGGTGCAGCCCAAGCCATAGCCCAACACTAAACCTCCATTTGGGTTGCCACATATATTAATTCAGGTATCAAAACTCAATTCGAGTTGAAGACTCGAAACAGAATTCAACACATACTGAGCATAATAAGAGTTTGAGGTTGCCTGGAAATTAGGAGAAAGCATGCTAATCACGTTGTGGATTTAATGGTTAACGCATCTAAAGCGAATTTCACGTAATCATTCGCTCACAAATTATTATAAATTCAGAAACCATGCACGCTTATCCAAAGAAAAACAAAAGGGAAATACACATTCGAACGAGTCACCAGCTCCACACCTAAGTCGGAGGCACCAGATTTAGCAAGTCCCAAGTTCGATTCAAGGCAAGAGCAGAAGAGGAAAATAATAGTTGAACCGAAACTTGCGAGCGTTAATCATGGAGGAAAACACTTACTTGATCAGAAGTTGGTACACGTGGGGCATGGCTGTCTGGAACAACGTCGGCCTTCGCACGATTCGACCAAGCAGCGCCATGTGTCCGGCAGAAATCCGATGCGGTTAGCTAGCGCGAGACTTATTCAGCAGGAGCGGCGTTCACAATCGCGACCCTCAGCAGTCGATCGAGAATGGAGAAGAACTTGAGGATGTTCCGAGCTCAAAGATGGTGCATTTATAGGCACTGATTGTTCGAACGATTCAGTGAACGAAAAGATTTGGGTTCCTTTATTGTCAAACTGTCGAGGGTCAACTTAAAAGTTGAGAAGACGATTTGATGATTTACGAAGATTTTACATTTCAATGATGAATGGATTTTATTTCCTAATTGATAAATAGCACGTTGTGTTTCAAACGTTTATGGATATCTAGATGACAAAGGATTATCTTGATATACTAATGGGAATAATTACAATAATCTTTTGCTTTCATGTGAATTAGTTTTGATTTTTCCTTTATGGTAATATGGGTTATCGTCACGCGGGGGCAGTTTGGGGGCGGAACAATGAGTAATTTCAAGATTTTAAAAGAAAATTGTAAAAAATTAACAATAGTAAGGCGCAATTTAACATAAGTCTTGGCGGGTTAAAAATAAATATATTTTTTGATGCAAAACTAACTCTGCTGAATTTTTAATTTTGTATACGTATTGTTGTTGCACCTTTCAAAACAAAGTTTTATATTTCTATGAAAAAAGAATAGATAATCAATCCTATACATTTGCTCTATCATGGATTCACTATATTTCCTCATGATAATCTCTTTTTTCGATTTTTAGTTTTTTTATTTAAAGTTAGATTTACCTTTTCAAGTATTTTTTCCCCATAATTTTTTAACAGTTGTCGATTTTTATTTTATTTTCAAATTTTGTCTTTTTGCCATATAAATTCTAATTTGCTGATTTAATGGTTGTGTTTAAGATATCAATTATTCAGGTGGATTTGGAAGCCTCGCATATGGGTCACATCAATCATATGGTGTGAAATGGATTTATATAAATGGAATAACACGGTCCGCACCCCTTGTAACCCATCAACATCCAGTTCAACAAATTCGTTTGTCACCACTAGTCCAAGTACACAAGTGCGTACTCTCTCGTGATCTATTTATATACTCTCATGAATCAATAAAGTTCAAGTCATAATTCTAAGCAAATGGTCCGTGTAACAAACAAGTTGACGGAGCAAATCATTGGAATTTGAACAAATGATCAAGTTAGAAATCCTCGCATATCAATCAACTTGGGCAACCTTGGAGTGAGCCAACCATGGAGTATTAGAGTGAATTTTGTTAAACCGTTGTTTATGACATTTGTTGAGCAATCAAGAAAGATCAGTTAAGTGGGTTTTCACTAGATTTGTATATATCAAATCCTATAACGACGCTACTCATATTAATATCAGGGGTTGTATTGGCTATAACGTAAGTGAAGTCTTACTAAATATATGTGATTGAAGTTGCACACATCCATAAAGATTGGTCGAGACGTAAGGTTAAAAAATTCCTCATGATAAAAAAACATATATTGAGTACCTAAATAAAAAAGTACTAATCTTATAGAGACGACTAGATAGATTTTCTAATTCTTTCTTTCTTAATCAATGTTTCAAATAAACATTCTTTCAGACACATTAGTTAATTCAATCAGCTTTCAGCAAAAAAAAAAAAAAAAAGTGAGGTCAATCTGCAGGTCATCGCTCCCGATAAACGTGCCCATGAAGCTCTGTGGTGCCCATGAGAACGCGGGGCCCTAAGAAAGAAGCCACAAGGCCCACAGTTCACGGGCCTTTTCTTTCTGCCTCCTGATTTTTCCTTCTCTTCGTTTCCCCTTCGCTTCTTCGTTACGCGATGCGCACTCCCCTACACGACACGGCGTTTAAACGCATTCAGGTCAATGGAAAAAGACAACCCATACGCACACGAAAAACAAAATCCATACGTACACGAATCACAAATACATTTTTTGCGAATTGATATTTCCCCCAAGGACGATAAATAGAACTTAAAATCTACTAAATCCCGATCGCTTATCAAATTATAAAATTGAAAACCTAGGTGGTTGAATTTAGACTAATACAGTTCAATTCATCTGCTCCTTTTATTATCCCCTTCTTCAAGTTTGGGTGAGTTATAAGAAAGGAAGAGAAAAAGAAATTAGAACTTATGACGTTAATCAAATTTCTCTCCGTAATTTTCTGCGCAAATATGCAGAGGATTATTTTCTTTTGGTCTCTTGCAGTAAAATTTAGGGGATGGGCCCGGCTCAATCCTTCACCATCTCCGCCAAAAAATTTCTCCACATAAAACACATACAAGAAAAGGCAAAAAAAAAAATATCTTGAAAACTGGCCAAGATACGAGCAAAAGAGGAATAAGGATTATTATCTATTTCCACAATTCAATTCGTTTGAGTTCAAACATAAAGAATCAGAATCGGCTTGACTATCACCAACGAAAAATCAGCCAGAATTGACCGTTTTGGTCCGATTCCCGAATCGAGCAGGGGATTGACGGTCGCCCAGCAGCCATTTTTTGACAACCCGAAATCGGGGTCAAAAGTGGAGTCGGCTATTCACGCTTTTGCCACTCGGGCGCGTCACTCCCTCGTTACCCAAGCCTTGATTAAAGACCAAAACCGACTCACGAGAAAAGAAAAACAGCAGCCCGCAGTTCTCGCAGGGCGTCCATGCGCGGGGCCCCCATCGTCGTCTGGAAAACTTCTATTTCCACAACACGACGTTGCGTATACGGCCAAATCTCACTCCCCAAGCGCGCGTCATCCCCCCCGCCCTTCTCCAACTCTCTATTTCTGTCTCCCTCCCTGAACTCCGCCATTTCCATCGCCAAGCCAGGAGCTCAGTCGCGCCCAGAGCTCGCCGCTCTCGCACCTCCCAGCCCACTCCTCCGACCGCGCCTCCTCCGACCTCCCCCTCGGCGACTCCATGGCCGCCGCCGGCTCCTCCTCCTCCTCGTCCCCCTCGCGGTACCCGGAAATCTGGAACTTCCTCTGGATCCCCCTCTTGATCTCCTTCTCCACGGAGCTAGCCCTAGCCAAGGCGGCGGCGTCAGCCGCGAGCGGCGCCGTCGTCCCGAGCTGCCCCGCGCCCGACCCCAAGCTCAACTTCCGGCCGGTGATCGGGATCCTCAGCCACCCTGGGGACGGCGCCTCCGGCAGGCTTAGCAATGCGTCCGACGCCTCGTACATCCCCGCGTCGTACGTGAAGTTCGTCGAGTCCGCCGGCGCCAGGGTGATTCCGTTGATTTATAACGAGCCGCGGGAGGTTCTCCTCGAGGTAGAAACACGTGGAATCCCCGTTCGTTTCGCGGAAAATAATTTTCGGAAAAACGTTTTTGATTTTTTTTCCAAAGATTCATTTCACTAAAAATGAGTTCATTTTAAAATATTTTCCATGAATTTTTTTTTTTAAATTAGGGAAAATATTTTCCTCTTGGGTCCGTTTGTTTCACGAAAAATAATTTCCGAGAAAATATATTTCGGATTTTTCAGCGTTTGTTTCACGGAAAATGAATTAGTCAAGGAAAATATTTTCCATTATTGAAAAAAACAACTTTTAAAAGTGAGGAAAATATTTTATATAACTTCTTCCATCTTACTTCTTTTTACTAATACATTTTCGTTTTATTTTTATGGTTTCTTTTTCTTTTTCTTTTTCTTTTTCTTTTTTTTTTTTAAATCGAGTTTTTAATTTTTTTTCCTTTTCTGTTTTTCTTTTCTTTCTTTCCTTTTCATCTTCTTCTTTGGCCTTGGCTGGTTGTTGCCACAACGGCGGTCGGTGACCGATCGCAAGGTAGCTCGAGCCTCACCCTAGGTCGGTGAGGCTCTGCCTAGCCCGATTTGGCGAAGCCGAGCTCAGGCCTCGCTTGATTGGGCGAGGCGGAGCTCTTGCCTGCTTGGGGCGGAGCTTGGGCCTTGCCAGATTCGGTGAGCTAGGCGGGGCTTGGGCCTCGCCCGAGCTTGCCAGATCTGGCGGTGGAGCTCCCGATCCAGGCAGCTCAAGCTCCGATCCGGATCGAGCTCGTGGCTCGCTAGAGCTCGGTGAAACTCTAGCGAGCTTGGGCAAGATTGGTTGAGCCTCAGCTCGTCGGATCGCGATCGAGTTTGGTCGGCCGCCGAGCAACCAGCCATCGTCGGGCATGTGTCGGAGAGGAAGGAGGAAGGAGGAGGAAGGAAAAAAAAAAAAAAAAGAAAAAGAAAAAAATTGATTTTTAAAAATACAAATAATTAAAAATTCATTTTTTTTTTAAAAAATAAAACTAATTTTTTGGTTAATTAAAAATATTAAAATTTAATTTTTGATAATTTTTTCCCAAATAATTAAATTAGCTAACAAATGGTGGAAAATATTTTCCACTCAAAGTTTGGGTTTTTAAAACACTGGAAAATAAAGTCATTTTCCCGGAAAATAACTTTTAGGAAAATGTTTTCCGGAAACATGATATTTTCCACGAAACAAATTAAAATGTTTTCCACTTTTAAAAAGAGAAAAACATTTTTCTTACTTGATCTCTCTTAGCTCACATTTCTACAAATCCTCACTTCCTCCTCCCATTTCTTCTTCTTCTTTTCTTTTTTTATTCAAATTATTTTTTTAATTCTTTTTATTTTTTAATTCGAATTATTTTTAATTTCCATTTTCTTTTATTTTTCTTTTCTTTGTTTCCCATCTTCTTTTTTCTTGACTAGTCGTCGGCCATTGTTAGGTGAACTCGAGCTTGTCGATCTCAAGCTCGCGCTCTACACTCTTGCTTATCCTTTTCTTTATTTACTTTATCCTACAGTTGTACATTACTCAAGCAAATGGCTCTACATGCTTTGCTTCTTTTTTCTTTTGTTTATTAGAACACAAAAGACGCACTGGGCTTTACAAAAAAAAAAAAAAAAGACACACTGGGAGAACATGCCACTCAACTGGAAGATTCTCATGAGGGCTGTACATGCTTTGCTTCTTTTCTCTTTTGCTTTTTTTTAAAATTCATACAAATATTTTTTAGAATAAATGAGCATTTGGCGACAATGATGGAACAAAGATATGAACCAAATTTGCCTATCTTTAAAGGAAAGTTCATATTTTATGAATTTATAGGTCGGTAAGTAATGCGTGCCTATTTTACCAAAAAAAAAGTAATGCGTGCCTAAGTGGTGAAGTCTTAGAAAATATTTTCCTTACCGAACACCGAAAAATATTTTCCGAAACATTTTTAGGTTTTAGCCAAACACTAGAAAATATTGTCATTTTCCTGAAAAATGACTTTTGGAAAAATATTTTCTGAAAATGGTCAATTTTCCGCGAAACAAACGGACCCTAAGTGTTTGTGGACTCTAGACCTTCGTAGCTTGCGTATAGTTGATTGAGCTTAATTACCTTGCCATCCTTGAAAATCATACACCTCTTGCTCGCAAATTAGAGACTAAAGCATAACACACTTCCTTTGCAACTCCGAGAAAATCCGTCCACGAAAACATGGATCTAAACGTTGGCTTTGCGAGGGGAAATTCACTAGATTGTTATTACTATGACAAAATGATGTCTGGGGTGGATTAGTAGTATCATCTATGCCTAACTCGGCGAGGATTGTTGTGGAAGAGGGGGGATTTAGCATTCTCCATTTCTTAATGGTTGAAAATTGATCATGAGAGACAAATCGCGTTTCTTCATGGCGTGCAAGCAACACGTGCATTCTCCCTCGCATGTGTGGATGAGTGGAGTTAATGCTTTATGTGTCCTCTTTGAGGGGTTTTACATGAGTGATGGGTATAGTGTGGTTTCATTCGAGTTGTGTTGGAACAGATTTTATGGCCGGGTTTATTTTTGGACGACCACCACTTTGTTTTTCATTTCTAGATGCTGATATTTGGTTGAAATGCAGAAGCTCAACATGCTTAATGGAGTGCTCTTTACTGGTGGGTGGGCTAGCACCGGATTGTATTATGAGACCGTGGAGGCAATTTTCAAGGTACTTTTATGATTGATAAACCTAAATATTTCTAACATGTTGTGTTTCTATTTATTTGTTGGAGGCAGAGCTTCATCAATCTTGTATTGACTGTTTCCATGCAATAGAATTTTTCTAAGAATAATGTGCTGTTCCTCATTCATAAACTTTAATTCCGTTGCTCCAAGACACACGAGCGTTTTCAAAGCCTTGAGAGAGAATAGTTCGTTTTTATATGCTTTCAATGAGTGTCCTGTACATTTTTGCTTTGCAATTTTCAGATGTACTCTTTGCCAATTGTTTGCAGAAAGTTTTGGCAAAGAATGATGCTGGTGACCACTTCCCATTGTATGCTATCTGCTTGGGCTTTCAACTATTGACAATGATAGTCAGCAAGGTAACTCCCTTGTCACCATTTTGAATTGTCTGTCAATGCTTTCAGTCCTTTTGGTTGCATAATTTCTCTTTTCTAATGCAAGAGTCACTTTACATGGTCTGTTCTTAAAAAAAAAATAAAAAATTATTTTCATCTTTTATCTTTTGTGAGGTATTGTGCCAGAAAAAAAACTTCTCTCCTTCCATGGCTTTACTTAGCACACTGGACTGATCATCATCTGCATAAAGCTATGGCCTCTATTGGCACAAAACTTGAAAGCATAAGTCGTCACTGCGAGGTTGAGATTGCCATTGTTTTAACCTTGACGAGCATGGCGGTTGTTTCACATCCAACCTATTGTGTTGCAAATAATCCCTCAAGGTTTAAGTTGCTTCATCCATGTCAAATGGATAAATTCTGAATGATTAACAGAAAGTGTAGTTCATAGTATAAAGAGGAAAGTGGAAAAATCTCTTGATAATAATTTAGCAGTTCCCTAATGACAGGACAGAAGCATTCTCGAGGAATTTAATGCTGCAGAAGAAGCATCCACTCTACAATTTATGAAAAACACAAACATTGAAGGAACAGTATTTCAAAGGTATGGTTGACCCTAGTAAGCTTTCACTGTCAACTTTTAAGTACTAATGCATATAAAGACAGATAAAGCTGTATTCTTTTTTAATTGACAGCAAGCAGGATATCTGTATGCTTCCAATTAGCTTCTTATACTCTATGAGAAAATCAATTTGGATTTATGTACTTTAGTATATGATGCTGATTATGTAGCCGTGGAATAAAATATTGCTGGAAAGAGAAATGTGGATTACATCAAATTATTACGGATGATTGTCCTGGTATACCAAAAGTGGTTATTGGGGTAGAAGATGCGTGGTTACTTTGTATAAGGCATCTGTTGATTGATATAGTCATGCATGATCACCTATAGATGCAGTTCTAACTTCCATCTATCCACTGTTTTGCAGATTTCCACCAGATTTGCTTAAAAAGTTGAGTACAGATTGCCTTGTCATGCAAAATCATCATGTGAGTTGTAAGACTTTAGTAGCCTCTGCTGGTTTTAATTGAGAATACTAAGTGGAATTTATTTGATTCCCCCATTTCCTCTTCCTTTTGTTTTCCCTCATATACCTCTTTCTTCCAGCAGAGTGTTATTATTGCAGGGACTACATTCTTATTTTGATATAAGCCATCTGTTACACGTGACACGACCATTACTACTAGAGGATGGTGTCTAGATAGACCAGTTAGATCCTGGAAAAGCTAAAAGAGGAGACAAAAGTCATGCAACTTTAATGCATTGTTTTGCTTGTTTTTGTAGACTAACATCCCGTGAGTTTTTTATACGGCCCAGTAGTTTTTAGATAGCTAAAAATGGCTAAAAAGGCTAATGATATGATTTTTTGCTTAGGTTTTTTTTTTTTTTTTTACTGGCCCAGGATTTTTTTCCCATGTTGCATGTTATGTTATATTTTTTTTTTCATGTGTGTGATTGGGACCAGTCTATTTTAATTAAGACTTAAATCTCAGTCATCTCACCTATTCTTGATGTATGCAATCATCTTTTCTAATCCAACTATTCATTTGTGTTGCAGTATGGCATCTCGCCAGAAAGACTGATGCAGAGCACTGACTTAACGAATTTCTTTAAGGTCTTGACAACCAGCACAGATAGAGACAACAAGGTTGAATATATCCAACTACCTCTTACATCACGTCTGAAGTGATATATTACAGTGAAAAAAATATTTTGTGTTACTGCTTATTCCAGTTATTTGTGAGAATAACATTAAGCTCCTTGAGGAACTCTATTACCAGGTCTATGTCTCCACAGTCCAAGCGCACAGTTACCCTGTAACTGCTTTCCAATGGCATCCAGAGGTAATGGTTAGTTTCATGCTTTTCTTCTTGTTCAACACCAATCTCATTTGCTTAAGAACGGCACATTGCTTCATGTAGTAGCTTTCATACTGATCATCTCAGTATTGGATGCATATTAAGCCTATTTAGGTAGATGGTCGATCATAATTTGTCAAGACTTAAATTTTTTATTTGGCAAATATAACTAAGTTGGCCTTTTATGTAGTTTGTTGCCATTCAAAATTCCTGATATAACTCTTCTACCAAGTTAGCTCAAAGGGAAAATAATTTGCTCGACAATTTGACTGCATGATGATAATGCTTTGTTGGTGCCACATGAAACATGCACCTTCTATAGGGTTCTGACATTACCGAATGAAGCATCATGAGAAAGAAGTTACCCAAAAATCGTGATCCAAAAATCGTGATAGTTGAATTTCTGAATGTAGAGATATGGGCTCTGGTCTAGCAGTTTTCAGCTTTATCCAAGACAATCCATATTAAATTCATTGCCTTCCTGCTGAGCACACGATCATGGACTATGAATTCAATCTTTTCCTTTCTGGACATTTTGAAGAAATTGTCTTCTTGCTGTTGCCGATTCTAATACATGTTGTTCAATACTAGTTTCTTGTGATGCCTCCTGATTTTGTGGTTTTTGATTTCTTTAGTGAAGAGCTTGTGGCACAACTTGCTTAAGTCTCGCAGAATTGGTTAGGCAAAATTTAGGAGACTAGGCAATATGAGTATATCATGTTATAGAGGACATGATCCTTTTCTTTTATTATTTTTTTTATGGCTTTGACTTAAACATGATTCATTTGCATAAATATCTTACGGAGCTAAATCAGTGATTGTTCTTGGGATTATATTTTCCACCTCTTCATATCTGTGTAGTATGTTTCGACTTACTGCCTCGAGGTAACTTATATGGCTTTCTCGATATTGTGCAGAAAAATGCTTTTGGATGGGGTTTGTCTATGATACCACACTCAGACGATGCTATTCAAGTTACACAGCATGTAGCAAACTTCTTTGTCAGGTCAGAATTTGTCGAGTAATTTCATGCTCCAAAGCAAGTTGCGTTTGAGATTTCCATGTCAAAGTTCTAAAATATCTTGTATCATACAGAATTATGGTTAAATGAACTATGCTTGTGGTTAAGTGTTTGCTTTTCACTCAGTTTGAAGGTAAAAAAATTGTAATTCAAACTTTTTATCCTGTAGCGAGGCTAGGAAGTCAGTAAACCGGGCTTCTGCTCGGAAAGTGCTTGACAATCTCATATATAATTACAGTCCCACGTATTGGGGGAAAGCAGGGTAAGCCCTGATGCTATATATTCAGTGCATTTCTTCATCAGTTTTGCACATGAATTATGTGATTTAATGAATTTAATGTTAAATTTGTATGACTATAGGAAGGGATATGACGAGGTTTATATCTTCACATGACTGCGAGGTCCCATTTTTCACGGGCGTCAAGTCTCCTGTGCTGAAGAAGGCGCCGTACTGAATTGCTCGAAATCAGAAATTATCTCTTCCATGCAAATGAGATTATGAGATGCATGGACATTATTATTTTAATGGCAAGTGTTGAACGTTGTCCTAGTTATCTGAACTTGAACTATGCATATGATTTGTCGCCTGTATTTAATTGATGACTTTGAATCTTGATGAATCAATCAATGGACGGGTAGGGTTTCATCTTTCTGCATGTAATTCCTTTGATTGATCGGAAGATGCCTCAGATCGAGTATTGTTTTGTTGTCATATATGTGCGCTCAAAGCGGGGAAAACACAACAATAAAAATTTCTTTTCCCTGATTCCCCAATTAACTACATATGGCGCCCCATAAAGTCCTACTTAAAATGGAAAAATGAAGCTACTACTTAAAATGGAAAAATGAAGCTATATAAGGCCCTAATGAACCTCGAATTCTGAAAGACAATATTCTCCATTCAGCTGGGAGAAGAAATCTTAATCCTTTAGGACTTCCATTTGATTTGCGACTATTCATTTTCGCCAAGAGTTAGTAGAAGAATCGATTGATTATTTTATTTTTTTAATTAAGTTTTGATGGACAACGGAATCATCCAACCAAACGAAAAAAAAAAATAAAAAAAACAGGGAAATCATCAATATTTGAACAAAATAGAAGATTACTTCATTTTGTTAGCTGCGTAGTCTATGGATTAAACTCTGTCGTAGTTTTTGCCCATTGTTGCAAGATTTATAGCCATGATCCCCACAGCATCCATTGCCGCTCGATGCTCGTATCCGAGGGACCGCGGCGAGAGTTGGCAGGGTGGTCTAAGGCACAAGTGTGATGGTGGTGCGGGAGGTTTAGGATGCGGGTAATTTAGGGCTAGGATTTTGTATTTTCGGGAGGATGGGTTAGCGTTTTCTTTATTTTTAATTTTTTTTTATTGTTTTGTTAACTTGGTATTTAGGTAGTGTCACATGAAAATTATGAGCGTATCATGATACAAAAGTTGTATGCTAAAAGCTCATGTTAGCAATTCGATGGTCCACATCGACAAATATCCATCAATAGTGAAGTAGTTTAATGGAAAGGTCATAAATTTTTTATTATTAAGAAGTAGAAACTTTTGATTTTAAAAGAAAATTATAAGGAAGATTTTGTTTTTACGATGAAAACAAATGAAATACATGCTTCGTTTGTTTCGCATTAAATATATACTTTAGAAAATATTTTTCTAAAAAAACAATCACTTGCATTGCGTAAAATAATTAGTTAAGGAAAATATTATTTTTATAGACAACAATTTATGTTTAACTATTTTGATGTACGATAAAAAAGATTTTCTTTCATTTATTTTTGTAAACAATATAAATGATTCACTTTTAGAAAATATGTTCTAAATTATTTATTTTTTTACAAAATAAATAGAGCTTAAGGCATAAATGCACTTGACACAAGAGCAGATGGAATATTACTAGGAAATTTTATTGATGATAATTGCCAATAATTTCTTTGATTGATCGGAAGATGAATTAGGTTGAATATTAATATTGGCCACGTTTAGTGCACGTAGCTCCGGAGAATCCCGCGAGACTTAATAACAAGGCATTGTTTAAATTTTACTTCCCGTCTTTATTCTCCTCGTTCTTTATTTATCGTTTTTACTTGATTTAATGTTTATTGCTTGAGCACCCATGCATAATATCATTTATATGTGTTGGGAATTACAAAACAAAATTGAAGAGATCTGTGCATATTGCTGTTATAAAAGAGATAAGGTACTGAAATAGCACTAAATTTCAGGTAAAGTAACCAATTTTCCAGACTTGTGAATCTTTGATTTGTAATAATAAGGGTGACTCCGTTGCCTTACACGGCTTAGAATCGATCCATTATATGTTAGTGGTGGCTTCTAGGTAAATTAAACTAAGTAATTATAAAAGAAAATCAACTTATGATCGATAAAGCTTAGGAGAATCAATGCTAATTGTGGGCGCCACTTGTTTTGATTGAGATTGAGGACTGGAAAATACAATGGTAAAATTCTATACTTTTCAGATTCATAGTGAATTTATTGGTAGTTGGCTCTTTTTGTAAGGTATGTACTGATATAAAATCAAACTATGTAAATCTCTAGTGATCTTATTATTTTTTGTTGATTTTTCCAGTAATTTTTTTTTCTTGCGTTGAACTTAAAATTGCAAAATCCGTTAGTTCTACGTTATTTTCACAATAGAGTTGTCCCGAACCTCTTGAGGTGAGATCTCTAAGACTGTGTTTAGCAGTCGGGATAAAATTCAGGATATGATATGATTTATTCTATCCTACATTTGGTGCTTCGCTCAGGACAGATAAAGTCGGATATAAGGGGGATATAGGTAAGATAAAATTATCCCATGGGGAATGTGGGATGAAGGTGGATAGGATTTCTAATGTCTATAACAGGAAAGTTATTTTTCTCAAACAACAAACTTATTAAATTAACAAAATTGAAAATATATTTCAATATAAATAATATTTGAATTCTAATTTAAGAAATTAAAAATAAAAAAAATAGAAATTTATTTTTAATTAATCTTATTTTAATTTATATATTCAACTTTAATTCTATCTTATAATAAACATTCAATCTATAAATTAAATTTTTATATTTTATATATTTTAGGCATTTTTGTATTTTAGGTATGTTAGTACAATTTACTATTTGATAAAATTTTATTAAAGAATGATGAAAGGGGAAAAAAGAAATAAAAAAGAAAATAATATAAAAAATAGGAAAAATAAAATAAAATAAAATAAAAATAGATTAAGGAATAGTGTTACGAGAGATTTTCGCCATCTCCGTTTATGAACATTTATGTTCATTTATAATGATATGATATTTATATTAAAAAATTGTACATGATATGATATGAATATATCTGACTTTAATATTGCGATTCACCAAACACTGGACATGATATAAAAAAATCCTAGGATTTCATATCTTAGCATATCTAGTCCTATCCCGATTAAAAATCCGGACGACTAAACTTAGCCTAAGGGAGATGGCTTGAATACATTTTTTAACAAAGAACTCATTTTGAAAATTCACAGAGAGAAAATTCAAACATACCTCTTATTATGTTGTAGACCCTCAGTAGTGGTTTTTAATATGGTTTCCAATTAAACTGCTTTTGAATTTTTTCTGCTTGGCACAATTAATGATACTAATGAGTTTTGTGAAATGCGTGCCTTCTGTTGGCATGCAACTCTGTTTTTACCTATGTTAATTGAATTGTTTCAGAGGTGGTTGCTGTCAACTTATGAGATAGATGCTCAGATTGGCAGTAGAGCGCACCCTTGCAATGAACAACCCAACATTATCGTGTAATCTGAGTAGGGAGATGTAAAAAGAGATCAATTAGTCCTTGCCAATGGTGGATCGCCAGTCGCTTGCACCCCCGTGGCCAGCAAACCAAAAGCGTCCATTATGGGGTTATAAGATTGTCGGGACATTCTTATCATTTAGTTGTGGGGAGTAGCCCATCACGGTCTTGATCTATTTATAGTTACATATGGGGTCATCCTTGTATGTGTGTTACCGGAAGGAATAATATGGAGTTATATAGTTGCCTAGATAGACAGTATATGGGCTGGAGTTCCCAACTGAGTTTTCACTGATTCAGATAGGAGCTCAATGTCGGTTTGTACAATTTTAAGTTTCTTTGTATCCAAGTTTTGCTTTCTCTGGCAATAACATATTTGATTGTTGCCATTGCCACTGCTCATACACAAACTGTCTTGCTCTGCTCTGCTCATTTCTGGGCATTCTCGCTTTGGTCCAAGTTACTAATATTGAAGAATTCAAGTAAGGTACAGAGACAAAGGAAAAGCTAGCTTCGGGCAATGTCAACAAATGAACAACCCATAATTGGTTCACCTTATTGTTTGTGTTAATGTGATTTCTTTGTCAAATAAGCCAAAATCTGAAAAGTTACAAATGGAGAATCGATGCTACAGATGTCATGAAAAACAATTATTAAGGTCCTCAGTTAAATAGATATAGGGAACTTCAGTAATTGCACCACTAATTCACAAGGTGGAAGATATGTAAACATCAATAGATAGAGCTTGGCATAATTATCACTTCTCCCAATCCAAAAGATACATCTTGATTTATAAAAATTTTAGTGAATATTCTCTTCCTCGACTTGTCATTCTTATCGGCCTCAGGTATCTTCCTCAACTCCTCCATGATTACATTGTCAAGATTAATTTCCATAGTCTTCTTGCTCGACATGTAGGAGCCCATGCAGTTGTCTCTGAGGGCCTGAGCCTTCACGATTCTTTTTATGTTTGCCTGCCATACTCTCTAATCACCAGGCAGCAAGGCGAGACCACAATTCTGTCGGAGATGACAACCTTTTCCACCTTGTCCCGGAGAATGTCCTTAATGGTCTTGGACAGGTTCTTGCAAGACTTCTTTTTCTTCTCCTCTTCGATCTTGTCGTCAAGTTTCAGTCCCTCATTAGAGACTGAGACCAGCTTCTTCCCATCATTTTCCTTCAATTGCCATATAGCATATTCATAAATGGGGTAACTGAGTAAGTTGAAATGCTTCTTCACAAGGTCCTTGATTTTTCTCTCCTCCAAATAATCCAACTTAACATCAACTATACTCAGTGACCGGTTGAGTCCACTATGTTACTCTGCTAAAAGCAAACAAATGCTACATAATTCAATTGAAGATTGGAAAGTATCCTACCTCATCCTCCTTGAGGAACGGTGTGACTTTGGTTCCTCTGCCAAGTTGCTCTCTACTGACGTCCCTTGTGAGAGTGATGGAAACTTTAGCCTGCGATTCCCAGAATTATTTCTAGTCGTCATAGTGCTTAATGGTCACAATAACTTTCTCAGTCACGAGGTAAGCTGAGTAAAACTCAACATCAAATTATCCAATCATGCTAACATCAGCACTGGCTTGCAATGATTCCATATATTCCTTGGTCCCAGACCTTGCGATCCCAGGTTACTCACAAGATCCGCTTAAAACAAAGAGCCAGAGCAGTAGTTAACAGCTATACACCAAAGTCAGAAATTCGTTCAAGGGCCTGAAGACGCAGGGGACAACTGTGTCTTGGTCTATGACTGAATATTACGGACTTCCATTATAACTGACTAGTTCTTCCCAAGTCGATGCAAGTAATTCAAGACGATAGTAAATTTGACCAATCTACGAGCTATCAACTTTCAAAATGACTAGTTCCTAATCTTTTAACCTTCAAACTCGTTCCACGCCAGGTGTCCCATTCACTAAGCGACCTCAATGCAATGCAGGGCACGGATACAATCACGGACAAGCACTAATAAATAAACAAAAGGAAGCAGAGAGACGTACATGAGATCAATTGTGGATTAGTTCACGAAGGAACTCCTTGTTGTTGCAGAAAGTGTTGGTAATCAAGCTTAGGAGATAGTTGATCTCTGCCTGGAACACGAAGGTCTTTGCTTCGGCCATCTGCCACATCCTTGAAGACTGAGAAAGGCTGGTAAGGATCTCGTGCACAAAGGTGTTGAGGAGGTTGAAAGCTCGCCAGTTGCACTTCAACGACCTAATCCCCGGAAGCTACCTGTTAGAGATCTGGAGGTGAATCTGATGCCGGTCAAGAAGTATCTGAAGATCCGGTGGTGATGGACCATGGTGACCCAGGTTGCGCGTATGGCGTCGGAGGCCATGGGTGATCTCCAAAGGTAACGAAGAAGATGGGAAGGAAAGAAGACAACAAAGAAATTTGTTGTTTTTCTGAATTTTAGGGCTTATATTTTTCTATTCATATATTTTTTATGACAAAAATACCCACATTCCGATAGCCAGAAAATTCACATTTGGTTGGCCGGCGAGGTTAGGTCCTTATTTGAGACAGATGTGGCCATTCCAAATCTTTATTTGACACAAGGTTCACTTCAAACACTCTTCTGAGAAAATTGGCCCACTTCAAGACCTTATTTAGAATTTTCCCTAGTCTATTTGGATTTCGAAACATCTAACCCAATCCCCGGCAAATGATCAAATCTAGTAGTGATTACCTTCTATTCAAATCAAAAACATCATGTGGTCCATATACCGAATGATACCAAATCATATATATTGATAGTCCATGAGTAAACTACGTTGATCGAGAGGGTTGGATTGAGCCTCACAGACCCCACAGCTCATTACACCTTAATTCACTTTGTACAGGTCCGGATCAATGGCCCATCCGGAGGCACAATGGACGTTCCTTGGTGTTTGAATCTCATGGTAGACTATATCCCAATCCCTGGGCAATGAGCTACACCACATGAATAAAGGATAATCAATCTTTGTTGGAATCTGCCAGTAAATTAGATGAACACCACACTTTTCCACCTTTAACCCAGGGTTGGTGATCGTAAATGAAGCGACAATTTGGTTTGACATTGTCACCCAATTTGAATCACATGGAAATTGAGTATCTAACACATGACCTAGCCAAAGGCAACCTGAATTGACAAATCTGATAGGAAACTTAAATAAGGGACCTAACTGATTTCCATCAGCATGAAACCCACAGAAAATGAAGTGGTCATTTTCCGGGTCCTGACAGGGACTGCTGTTGATTCGTTTAAAAGATGCGCAGATGGCAAATCCTCTCCAGCTATTGTCATGCCAATTAGGGGGCATGTCTATGCTCAACAAAGGTCCAACTGCCTGGTAGCTGAACCACTCGGGTATTTCACATTGCAGACATGGAGACACCACATAAGTTCCCAGAAAACATCTCGTGGAACAGCCAAAGATGTAATGAAGCAACGACAAGGAGTACTTCTGCTGCAAAGTTAAATTAAGATCTTGAGGAAGCAAATTGAAGCAGTTAAGGAAATAAAATCCTGAGTCAGGTACTGTGCATATAATGAATGGGTTTGATATCCTTTCCAATCTGAGGCAATTCTCAGCCACCACAACCATTGTGCTTTCTGGAAGCCTTGGTAACACTTCAAGCTTTTTGCAATGATTTATTATCAGAACTTGCAGGCCAGAGATATGTTCCATGCTTGCAGTTATGGTGGTAAAAAAGTTTTCGCCTAGGTCTAAAGACCTCAAGGAGGTTAAGGAGTTAATATCACTGGGAATTTCTCCTTCCAGAAGACCGCAGCCACTCAGATGCAACTCTGTCAAAGACGATAGCCCTGAAAATGAAGACAACCGCGGACGTCTAGAGTTCAGAGCTCTTCTCAACATACGTGTCAGTGTCCTCCAAAAATTTTGTGGCCTCCTTTTACTAACATGAAAGCGTAACTTTTTCAGATTTTGTAAGAATGTCAAGCTGGATGGGAGGTGTGTTATGGCACTTTCACTAATATCAAGCTCCTCTAAGCACTCTAAGCCCCCCGATGCTCTCAGGAAGTTCTTCAAGATTTGAACATCCAAACAGATTAAGAACTCTCAGAGCTTTTAGATTACCTATACTATCTGGAAGTCCCGTGAGGTTTTCACAGTCACCCAAGTCAAGTAGACTGAGTCTTTCCAGATATCCAATTGTAGGATGAACCTGAGATAATGCTTTGCAACCTTTGAGAATTAGCCTCTCTAGATTTGGGACATTTTTGAAGTTTGGAGTCTCCACGAATAATTCGGAACCATTGAGGTTGATAACTTTTAACTTCTCTAAGACCTGCATCTAAAAAGAATTGGTTGAACAACTTTATTAGCTTGTTAAACATAATAACGCGTCTGATGAAGCATACGCATGCATGAGTACTAATTCCAACCTTTTCCCCTTTCCAGAGGCTGCAAAGGAGGCTGTCCCGCATATGGAGTTCAACAAGATTCTTTGGAAGAAAACTTGGTGGAAATGATTTAAGACTGGAGTTGTCCCATTGTAGCAGGCGCAATTCATTTGAAAGGTGCTTCAAACCAGAAGAGAGGTGGATGGCACGAATATCAAGAATTCTTAAGTTAGTCATGTTTGCGAAGGGCTCTCCATTCAAGTGCACTGTTCTATAGTCCGCAGATCGCAAGACTATGACTTTGACTTTTCCTGTTCCCTGATAAACAACTCATATGGATAGTGTCAATACATGACTAGCAAATTTTTTTTTCCCCTATATCAAATAAGCATGCAAGCAAATTAATTTTGCAGTTACTCACCGAGTTTTTTAACAGAATATGGCATATGTCCTCAAAAAGCCAGACTCGACTTCGTTCTCCTGGCTCTTCAGGAGACTCTTGACGAACAATTTCCCAAGCCATCTCTTGTAGCAAATCATGCATCCACAATTTGTTGCCCACAATTTGGATAAGAGCTCTACTGACAAGGACTTCGATTCCAATATCTGTGTACAAGCCGCAATTGTCCAGAACTTCTGTAACGTAAGGTTTCTCATTTCCCTTGAAATAACAGGCAATATCTAGGAAAATCTCCTTTTCTTTCTGCTGTAGTCCATCATAACTTATCTTAAGCCGGTCAAAGATTCTCCCCTCTGGACATTCTTTGAGTCTGGCCAGTGCACTCTTCCATTGCTTCAAGCTCCTACAGGCCAAAAAGGAACCTAAGACATCGAGGACTAGAGGAAGGCCACCAGCGTATTCAATAACCTGCTCCGTGAGCTCCTCGAACTCTGCTGGAGGATGGTTACTTCTAAAAGCTTTCAAACAAAATAGTTGGCGAGCCTCATCAAAGGATAGTCCCTCCACCCTAAATATGGAGTTTACTCCATATTGGAGAAGCAAATGTTCATCTCTGGTTGTTATAATGATCCTACTTCCACATCCAAACCAGTCAAGATGTCCTGCTAGTTTTTCCAGCTGCTCCTTTTCATCCACGTCATCAAGTATAATGAGAACTTTTTTTTGTCGCAGTTGTTCTTTTATCATGTTCGCTCCTCTCTGATCATCCCTAATTCTCAGATTGTCCTGTTGGAGAATATCACCAAGAAACTGGTTTTGTAGAGATACCAGACCATTCTTTTTTGAAATTTCTCTGACATTGGCAAGAAAACAACATCCATCATCAAATTGGCCCTGGATTTTGTCAAAAACTGCTCGTGCAATAGTTGTTTTGCCTATGCCACCCATACCCCACATGCCAATACTGCATACATCACTCTCGTCTAAGCATAAACATTCAACTACTTTTGCAACACGGGAATGCATCCCCACAAGATCGCCTACAACATAGGACAGCCAAGTACCCACTTTATTTTCAAGTTCTCTCATGATTTGCTCAATAAACTGTGTCTCATATCTGCAACGAAGAAATGCAGATGATTAGTTCCCCAGTGAGCATTAAGGCTGTTTAGTTTTGGAGGAGATAATCATATATTCCGGTTTAGATGAACCAACATAATACAGAGCATTATGGTCATGACACTCGTGGCATGCAAAACTTAAAGAAAATAAATAATTCCAAGTTAGTGGAAGAGAGGCCCACCCATCTTTCAATTCTCTTCCGGCAAGATCAGCTACTTTTCTCAGTGCATCTTTCCACCTCTTTATATCTCCCTTGTCGCCCGTATAAGTTTTCTCAGTTTCAGCAAAGTCTCTCCCAAAGTTTCCCCTCAGTTTCCGTATATCAGATGGACTGACCTTGTAGAAGATCGGTATCACTAATCCTTTTTTGATATCCTTGCACTCCACAGCCTTAGCAACTTCTTCCAAGCACCAAGTAGAAGAAGCGTAGTTTTCAGAAAATATCACAAGTACATATCTTGACTTCTCTATTGCCCCCAATATTTCTGGTTTTATACATTTTCCCCTCGGAAGATTTCTGTCGTCGTCATCTTTAAAGGCCACAATTCCTTTTCGCCTTAAAGCATTGTGCAAATGGTCAACAAAGTTTTTGCGGGTATCCTCACCTCTGAAACTCAGGAAGACATCATACTTGTATCGACACTGTTCGTTTTCTGGCCTTGGGAAAGATGCCATATCTTCTTGGACAAATTCTGTGAAGACGAGAGAAATGAATGCACCTTGTCCTTATAGGAGTCCTCAGAAACAAATCGGGCTTGTGTTAGCAATCCGACAAAGATGAGGAGATTTCAGGGGGTTATATAGGAGCACTGCGTTTGATCTTGTCCTTCCGTTCCAGGGCCGAAGGAGATGAATAAGTGCAAGTAAACGCCCTTTGCCTGATCATTTGATTTGATGAATTACTGTATATCACCCAAAAAAAAAAAAAAAGAGAGAGGAAGAAGAGAGTTTCAGACATACCCTGTAAGATGAACGTGACTTTTACCCAAGGCTAGAGGCTGAATCTTGACTAATTTCTTCTTCGGGAACTTCATGATGTTATGACATGAAGCATCAATTTGCAAAGCAAAGTAACAAAACAACAAAACAAATGGTCAGATCGGCACAAAATAAACGCGCATTTAACGTTACGAAAATTCTTGGAAGAAGATAATCAAAGGAAATGGCAGTTTGCACATTTGGAGCTAAGAAACGGTAAAATACGCGCGACGATTAACAAACGAGGAGCGGCTAAACTCAGAAACAAGCAGAGGACAAGGAAAACCTCGAGAACGGAAGAAGCCTGAGCCCGAGCGAAAGAGACGAATGCGGAAGCCAGTCGAAGCTGTCGAGACTTTGAGCTTGAGAGTAAAGACTAAGATGCAGCGGAAGCTGTTGATGCGAAGGACTGCTCAAGTCAAGTCAAGTCAAGTCAAAACCCTCGCCAGAAAAGATGATTGTTTATCGTTTTGCTAATTATTATATTTGTATGTTACTCCGTGAATAATTAATTAATTAATTAATTAATGGTCTAACCAATTCCTTAAGAGTTAAGGTTTTCCTTATCCTCCAAACCAGAGACCGTCCATGTACACGTGCCAATGGTCCCACGCCGAAAATGCTCGGAGACGCTCCGTTGACGCGTGTTTAGGACGAGCCTTTGCCATCGCGATCTCGCATTTTCCGACATGGCACCAACCAAGCCATTAGCATTGTTGAGGCACTTCCCCCTTTTCTTCTCTGTTTTTGGTACGAAATCTCGAGGCGACTTCCCAGAAATCGGCGTTTGTCTAAGGAGGAAAACTGGTTAGCGGCATTCTCAACGCTATTTCCAATTTGGAGGAGCGACCATTTCACGGAAATAGCCATGTTTCACGAAATAGCCATGTCGATCTTTTTTTAAACCGAATAAAGAAATAATTTTCACATCGACGGGAAGCCCGAAAATTAAACATCCTCTATCACGGATAAGGACATGCTACTCCTTATCTTTTCAGTGGAAGACCCGAACAATTCCCAAGGGGAACTCTATCGAAAGACCATAAACAATGGCAAAAAATTTGGAACATAGGAGCATGCCCTAATCACAATCGAGAAATCTCAATCAATAAATAGTAAATCTTATATACCCGATTTGGTTTAATATAATACTTGGACTATCAAGATGAAAGGATCTTAAAATTCAGCCGCGAAATACCAACTTCGGGTCCCAAGTCGGTCCAACATTCGCACATATCGATTGTCCCAAAAAAAAAAAAATCACTGCAGCTAAAAAAGCATAAATTAAAATTCCAACTTCATTGTAAATTAAATCGCACTGCGTCACTTCACATCATGACACTTACACTATCAAACTTTTCCCTATCTCTTTTCTTCTTGCTTGCACGGTCAATGGTGGGCAAGGTTTTAAAAATTTTAAAAATTTAGGACTTTATCAAATAGATGAAATGGTTACTTAAATTCAATCATACCTCTGCAAGGTTCGACCTCCTTGCGTCTATCATATGGCGTATTTGGAAGGAAAAAAACAACTCTATTTTCCGCAAACAAAAGTCAAATTATAAGTACCTTATAAGCTCATTCATGGCAAAAAATCAATGCTTCAACAGTTGGGAAAATGCAAAGAAGAAGGGGAAAGGTGTAAAGGAAGCCTTACCTCATATCTGGTTTAGCCCAAGCAAAGATACCCTCAAAATCAATATAGATGGAACTTTCTTGCCCAGAATGATGATCAGAGCTATAAGTTGTGTATGCTGAGATATGGTGGATGGGTTTGTTAGATCGATAAGAGTAAACTCTGTTGTGCAAGCCGAGGCCTTGGCAATGGTGGAAACCCTAAAGTTTCTTCTCTCCCGAATTGAACGAAGACTCTTACTTCGGTTAGATTGCAAAGTACTCATACAAATGCTGATAGGAGAAGTACAATGCTCGTGGGAACTAGAGCCAATTCTCACCGAGGCCATGAATTTGTTGCTGGGCAAAACAAATTTTTGTAACAAACAATTAAATTTGGTCGCAGACTCGGTTGCAAAAGTCCAAAAGAATGGGTCCATACCTTTTAATTGGTTATCCAACCCCTAAAAGCCCTATTGGCCTTAATTTGTTCAAATTCGAGTCTTTGGATAACCAATTAAAAGGTATGGACCCATTCTATATATATATTATTTGATTGCACTTGCCATCATTTTGTTATTTCATTCCATTTGCTTAGAAGTCACCAGCGGCCTTCCTTCGTAAGTAAAAAACCAATTTAAGGCTCGTTTGGTAACGATTCTGTTCTCGGGAACATATTCTAATATGAAATGATTATTTTTTATTCTGTTCCGGGGAACTGATTATGAGTAAAAGAACGTGTTTGGTAACTGTCCAAAATTTCGATTCTTTAATAGGATTGCGTTTGGTACCGTGCTCATTAATTATTCTGTTCCAAATCAATTTCTTTTAATTTTTAAATAATTTTTTTTACTTTTTTTACTTTTCTTTTTTCCTTTTTTTTCTTTTCTTTTTTAATTTTTCTCCTATTTTTCTTCTTCTTCTTGTGGTCGGCGACCTCATTGGAGCGTCGCCCGGCCCTCGCCGAGACGAGCTCTCGTCGGCCGAGCCTCGCCGATGGCCAAGCCGGCCTCGCCGGGCCGGCGAGGCATGCCGGCCATCGGCATCGGGCATCACAAGGCTACCCAACCCCGGCAAGGCTCAGCCTCGCCGGTGGACAGGCGGGGCTGGGCAAGCCTCGCAGGGGCTAGGCAGGCCTTGCCCAACCCCGGCGAGGCTTGCCTCGCCGGTGGCTGGGCTTGCCTGTGGCGAGCTCACCGGACCTCGCCCTAGCCTAGCGAGCCTCCGGCGAGCTCGCCGGACCGGCAGATGGTGACTGGCGGTGGGCAATGGTGGACGACGGTCGCGGATGGCAGAAGGGAAGAAGAAGACCTTGATTCTTTTTTTGATTCTTAGACCAAGAATCACATTTTTTTTTTATTCTCAATTCTCGTCCAAAACAATTTGTTCCCGGGAACAAAAATTTTACCAAACGTAATTTTGTTCCCAAATTGATTCTAGAAACAAAAAAATCAGAATCATGCACTCTTTGGATGGTTACCAAATAGTGCTTTAGAGTCTCACCAAAAGGCGGCTAAGGCAAATGGTGCAAGTGAAGTCCTTGAAATTTAACAAGTTGGAGGGGAGAACATATTAAACCATAATATTGGGGCCAACAAAGAAGTCAAAACTATGCTTATTACAATAGGGCCGGCCCTACTATCACCTTAATTTTGGCTAAAACACTAATTTTTCGGTTAACTCAAATACCACACACTCTCCCTACCTTTGAATTTTTATTTCCTTTTTTTTTATCAGGCTAACCAACAAACACGATTTTATTTCTATCATTCTCGTTTCCACAATTTAAGTGTCCATTATACCCAACAAGACATCGTCTTATATTGTATCTTATTATTGTTTTGCTTAGAGAAGTTTGTTAATATTAAACAAAATCCATAGTGAAGAATTGGAATTTTTATTCACGAGGGCTAATAAATACGTAATTAATTGCCTTTTTCTATTCAAATATCACGAGTTAAATTATATTTCAAAGTTAAATTTCAATCTAATTATCTAGCCGATCTTGATCAATAATGGAAAGAAATTGATGTAAAAATGGAAAGGGTTAATTTGTTAGAAGCGTGATCAAATTTGTGTGGACACGGAGATGTTGCCTTCCGGCGCTCGTAGATCAGTCGCTGGTTTTTGACGTGTTTCCCGTTGTCGGGGAGAAAGAAAGATTCACTGTACATGATTCCCGTGTCTTAGTCCATCTCGGAGTGTTTATGCACTAGGAGATGAAAGGGTTCTGTTGGTGTGGCAGCTTTGAATTAATTTCTCTGGATTTAAATCTGCAGTGTTTCTCCTAGCATGATTTAGTTCTCTAATTGTGAGATCTCGAAAGACCGGTGTTGAATCTGTAATGGCTTCGTTTCCTTTGTAGAAAGCGATGTTAAACTTATATTCCCATTAATTCAATTCGTTTGAGTTGACACCATCTATCCCCAGTCTTGCTCCCTTCTCTGATGACGCCAATTATTCTGCAGAACTTATGGGTATTGTTCTTTCAATGGCCTGTTCTTTTTAGCGATTTCTAAGCAATTTGCTTTCTTTCTCGGGTTTCCTACATTGGTCGAGCCGCAATTTCCTTGTATCTTCAAATACTGCAAAGCGGTTAGCACTGTCTTCCTAAAGAATGATTTAGATTTCATGAGTTTGAAACAGCAGAGCTCGTAGTTACTTTCTCTTCAGGTTGCTGCAAGAATTTGTTGAAAGACATGGAGACGGATTGGATGTTGTATACTCTTTATCTGGATGGTTAAAGGACAATTCGTCATGTTACCATATTAAACTTGTTTCTGGGCCTAAACTCGCTGGTTAGATTTTATCTTGTGTTGCCTACTGCCTAATTTTTCTATTGATTGGATGCTTATCTGACCTCCTGAGATGTGTTATCCGTGCGTTGGAGATTGGTCTTCCTGAAATAACCAAATGGAGTTCCTCTGTTCGTATGGTTATGTTGGTTTTGAACCTTGATTCTTCATTTTATGATGTCTCAAGGAGCTAAAATGTGCAATGACTGATAGTTGTTTCTGACATTTATAACTAAAAACCCGCCTTTCAGATTTTTTAAGAAAGAGAGCTTCTTTGCAGTTTTTCTTTCCAAATCATGGATCAATTGGCAATATGCTGCATATGGAAATACTGGTTGGTTTTGAGAGACCACTAGATATGTAGGTTTCAATTATTTTTTAGGGGCTACTAGCAGTAGGAAATGAGTTTCGTCATCTGAGATAATCAGTTATGTCGTGTCAAAATAATATGCCAGATAGGCATGCTTGAGTTCGAGCATTTGTTACGAAATTTCCATGCAGACAGATTGATGCCTTGAGTTGAGATTTGAACAGTCTCTCTTTTTATGTGGATGCTTAAACGACTTGATTTATGGATAGAACTTCAAAATTCAACAGGGATCTTGTTGACTTCGTGGTTGTTCATTTGCACACTTATGAGAATGTGTGAGCTTTATTCCCTCGCCTGCTGCATATTAAATTTATATTCCTAGAAATTTCCTTTGCTTGATGTGCATGCAGAAGCCAGGGAAGAATTTGATGGTGAATGAATGCTCAGTTCAAGTCTATAGTGTGCAAACTCGCATTTCGAAGGATCCAGCTGTGCTTTGGAATGCTGAATTTGTGCAGGTGAGCTTTTCAGCCAGGATGCAACCACAGAGAATTGTCTGAGAGATAACAGGTGTGATGCCTTGGTTCAGGATTCTGAGTATCTGTGTGCGTGCAGGTGTCTCTAAACATAATATTTTGACGAGGACTAAACACGACGACTTCTCTGTGTGATTTTTCAGGTTATGTGCGGTAGCTAATCCCTGTTAGGCGAAGTGCAGAGAGGGAATTATTTGACTTGGGAGCTCCAAAGCTTAATGGCGCCTGAGTCTCAAGACCATCAAATACTGTCCATCAAAAGGTTAACCCACCACAACCGAGAAAGATTGAACAGACAAGCCAAAAAAAGTTGGAGCAACCTGTTGATGTGCTTAAGCAAGCAAATAGTGAAGGTAATGGTGCAGGAGTTCGTGATCAAGCCAGCAAACTGTCTGCAGACAAAGGAAAAGTCACTGACTTGCCTGCAAGTAAAAAGTTGGGTCAGAACGGCAAGAATTCTTCCACGGCTGGGGACCTGGGGTTCTCTGGCAAATCTATGGGGTCATGCTTCCACCACAACAAAATCAAGTGCTGGCCCAGCAGAAAATAGCAGCTTTGCTCCAAGTTCCTCTGGTTGGTTCCTATAACCCATTCGTCTCTTTCAAAAGTTTGCTTTAATTCTCTCAAGTCTTGTAAAAGATTTCTTGATAAGAACTATTACAGAATTCCTTCTGTAAATGGAAAATATTTCTTCATCAGTCAGTGCAGAAGCTCAAACTGTGCACATGAGGCAGCAGAACTGAACAGCGATGATGAGGGTCAGGATGTGAATGTTAAGAGAACCTCCAAAACTGAAGGTGATAGAAAAAGAAGAGTTGTGTTTGATTTCTCAGATGAAGAAGATGAGAATGAAGATGCAGTCAATTTGGCATCACCTGATTTTCCAAAAGTCCACCCTATCCTCGCTTCAAAAGAGAGTGCCAAGGAGTTAGTTTCTGAGAAGAAGTACAAGGAAGATAAAATGGAGGTTGATGAAGTAAAAGTGAGAGAGGAAGAACACCACCAGCCACCAAAGGAAGATGTTTCTGCCATCAGTAGAGGCGTGAACATTGGGATGTGCTCTTTGAGGGCCAAAATCATGGTTCCTCCAAGGATTTAAATAATAAAGTGACAAATCCTGCGTCAACCTCTCCGAAGAGGCGAAAGGTTTTCAAGACTAGAATCGATGAGCATGGGAGAGAAGGTAACTTGATGCTAATTTATGGATCACATATCTACTTAGTGTGCTATTTTTCTATAACTATGTTGTGGTTTGATAGGAAGGGGACAGATTACTCAATAGAAAGTGTGGGCAATTGCCTCTGGTCACGTTTTGAAAAAATGTATCACGATAGTAGTAGTTCATAAGGATTTTCTTAGTTGTGACCCCCATTAAGTTTGTGGAGGTTTTGCTTAAAACAATATTTTCTTTTTGACAAATTTCTGGGTTTGGCCCCACATCTTTGGAAAGCTTAAAGTTGCTAGATGGTTAGTTGTTGTACACCTATACTTAATAGTTGATCCTGTAGTAATTTGTCTAGTAACATGAGCACACAAGAACTTTAGGCATTATTTGAATCAACAAACTTAATTAAACCACAAGTACAAGTTTGCCCCCACTGTAGAGAAATTTCTACATCCGTTCCCATTTATAGGCATCATATACTTTCCTTTTTCTCAGTGTAAGTTAATTTGTTTATCCGAAGGAGATACACGAGTCACCAATTCTATGTTACAAACTCAAATACACCACAAGAGCCCCTTACAAGGCAAATAGGCATTACCTGCACATCATGAGTTTTTTGTGTGTTATCCATCAGTAAGAGGTCCTCAGGTTTACCTCTACATGTTCTTGAGTGTATCTTCTTTGCAGTAACCGAAGTGGCCTGGGAGGGTGAGGAAGAATTGAAGAAAGCAAACTGTACTACAGTTGGCAAACCTAATGATGACAGAGCTGCTGACACCAGGAGCAGGTTTGTTCTTCTTCTTTGGGTTGTTTTCGTTCAGCAATATTTTGTACATGACCTTTCTTCAGGTAGAAGCTCACACTAGTATAGTTTAGGTTTATACCTGCTTATGGAGAGCTTAGCTAGACCGATTTATAAATATCTTACTCAGTTAGAGTGCCATTTCCTTCTCTAAGCTTGGTTGATGGCTCCTCCCAATCTGCTTTCCCCTCATCCTTAAAGCCTTTAGAGCTTGTCTAATTAAAGGAGGTTATCTGGATATTTCTCCTCACTCAATTCGACCGGTTGGCATCTTTTAAACCAAGCCCCAGGTCTCCTTATTCTTTTCTGACTTCTCATGCCACATTAAGCATAGAAAACGTGTCATTGAGAGACACACCACAGTTAGCTATTAGCATCACCCAAGTCTGGCATTCTTTTTGGTTGAGTTAAATCACTGGAACTAGAGTATCTGCTTTGAGCTTGACCGCAAGGAATGGTGGCTGTCTTAACAAGGACCATAGGACCTAAGATTGATCATCATACTGGATCCATGGCATTAGATGCTACTGGAGATTTTTGCTTGTGGGCAGGCATAGGCTTAATTACCTCACGATCTTTGAAAATCGTACACCTCTTGCTCGTAAAATTAGAGACTAAAGCATAACACACTTCCTTTGCAACTCCGAGTAAAGCCGTCGATGATAACATGGATCTAAATGTAATCTTTACGAGGAGAGATCACTAGATTGTTATGACTATGACAACATGATGTTTGGGGTGGATTAGTTGTATTATCTATGCCTAGCTCAGGGAGGATTGTTGTGAAAGGGGGGATTTAGCATGCTCCATTTCTTAATCGTCGAAAAGTGATCGTGAGAGACAAATCGCGTTTCTTCAGGACGTGCAAGCAACACATGCATACTCTCTCACACGTGTGGATTAGAGGAGTTAATGCTTTGTATACCCTCTTTGAGGAGTTTTACATGAGTGATGGGTATAATGTTGGAGTGTGGTTTCTTTCGGGTTGTGTTTGTATAGATTTTATGGCCTTGATTATTTTTAGATAACCACCACTTTGTTTTTCATTTCTAGATGCTGATTTGGTCGGAATGCAGAAGCTCAACATGGTCAATGGAGTGCTCTTTAGTGGAGGGTGAGCTAAAACCGGATTGTGTTATGAGACTGTGAAGGCAATTTTCACTGTTATGATTGATACCCCTAAATATTTCTAAGATTTTGTGTTTCTATTTATTGGGTGGAGGCAGAGCTTCATCAATCTTGTATTGACTGTTTTCCTGCAATCAAATTTTTCTATAGGTAGTTTGCCTAGAATGTGCTGTTCCTCATTCAAAAACTTTTTATTCCATTGCTCCAAGACAGATGAGCATTCTTACTGCCTTGGGAGAGAATAGTTCGTTTTTATATGCTTTCAGTGAGTGTCCTGTACATTTTTGCTTTGCAATTTTTAGATGTACTCTTTGCCTGTTGTTTGCAGAAGGTTTTGGCGAAGAGTGATGCTGCTGATTACTTCCCCATCTTATGCCATCTGCTTGTGCTTTGAACTATTGACAATGATAATCAGCAAGGTAACTTTGTCCCTTGTCACCGTTTTGAATAGTTTGTCAATGCTTTCAGTCCTTTTGGTTGCATATTTTCTCTTTTCTAACGCAAGAGTCACTTTACATGGTCTGTTTTTTAAACAAAAAAAAATTCTTTTTACTTTCTATCTTTTGTGAGTTATTGTGCCCGAAAAAAACTTCTGTCCTCCCATGGCTTGACTTAGCACACTTGATTGGTTATCATCTGCATAAAGCTATGGCCTCTATGGGCACAAAACTTGAAAGCATAAGTCATCGCTGCAAGGTTGAGATTGCCATTGCTTTAACCTTGATGAGCATGACGATTATTTTGCATCCAACCAATTGTGATGCAAATAATCCCTCAAGGTTTAAGTTCCTTTGTCCATGTCGAACAGATAAATTCTGAATGATTTGCAGAAAGTGTAGTTCATAGTATAAAGAGGAAAGTGGAAAAAATCTCTTGATAATAATCTAACAGTTCCTTAATGACAGGACAAAAGCATTCCCTAGGAATATAATGCTGCAGATCAAGCATCCACTCTACAATTTATGAGAAACACAAACGTTGAAGGAACAGTATTTATCATTTTTGCTTGATTTAATTTTTATTGCTTGAGAAGCCATAAATATTATCATTTATATCCTACCAAAAAAAAATATATTGTCATTTATATGTGTTGAGAGTTACAAAAAAAAAAATTGGAGAGATCGTGTGCATATTGTTGTCATGAAAGAGATAAGGCACCAAAAGAATGCTTTGTTACCAAGTTCCTAGACTTGTGAATCTCCGATTCATAATAGTAAGGGTGACTCCCTTGCCTTACACTGTTCATAACCGATCCGTTATATGTTAGTGCCAGCTTCTAAGTAAATTAAACTAAGTAATTAAAAAAGAAAATCAAGTTATAATCAATAAGGCTAAGGAGAATCAATGCTAATCGTAGGCGCCACTGTGAGTACAACCATTCAAGCCACCTCCCTTAGAGATCTCACCTCACAAGGTTTGCAACAACTCTATCGTGAAAATAACGCAAAACTAACGGATTTTGCAAATCAAGTGTAATGCAAGAAAAAGAAATTATCAGAAAAATCAACAAAGAATAATAAGATCACTAGAGATTTACATGATTCAATCTAAATATCAATACATACTTTACAAAAAGAGCTAACTACCAATAAATCCACTATAAATCCGAAAATTGTTTGACCGCTCAAGTGTTTTCAAGCCCTTATTCTCAATCAAAACAAACTGTTAATTGTTATCTCACATTTTTTTTTTCACAAAGAACTCATTCAGAAAATTCACGGAAAGAAAATTCAAGCATACCTCTTATTGCATAATAATCGAATAGAATTTCATCTCTTATATATGTAATATTTGTATTATTACAGAAATAATACTCAATTTAGAAAACCAATAAAACTTAAAAAGCTATTCGGATGGGGTATCTTTAGAGGTGTGGACCAAGAGCCGCCTGAATGAGAAACCACCTGGTTCTAGGCGGTTCTAGGTGATTCCAAGAGACGTTAGTCGGTTCCCGATTCCATAAAATTGAAACCGATGACGGGTGATTCAGTACCCAATTCTAGGATGGGAACCGGATGGACCGATCAGATCGATTTCTTCATAAGGAAAAGGGAACTTTCTTCTGTTGGTCTGGCTTTTGGGCATCGAATGAGCTGACTTCTGGCAGTCCTTTGCTTTTAATTCGTTCAGGGGTGGTTGTGGTAATTAAGGCTAAGTACCAACCCTGCATATTCGACAAAATAGTGTGAAATGGTTTTCCCTGGGAGTCCCTAACCACAGAATCACAGATCCCCGAAACCAAGTACATGTGGGCCACGTGATGAGGGAGGCATGTAGTCAAATTGATATAAATGACTCACGTAGGTTCCCAAGAAATAAGAAGATGACAAAACTGCGAAGAAAAAGAGTGAAATAAGAAGGGGAAAAATGAAAGCCATGGCTAATCATTCACCATTTTCCTCCATGAAACTAAAAGTTTCAAGTGCGCATATTCCTTAGATTTCTTCGCTCTCTCTCTTTAGAAAAATCCTCTGAAACATCGGGCTGTGGCGAGATCGGCTCTGAGATTTCTGGTGGCTGCACTGTGTGTATGTGCGTGCTCGTGTGGATATGAAGATACAATGCAACGCGTGTGAAGCGGCAAAGGCGAGCGTCCTCTGCTGCGCCGATGAGGTGGCCTTGCGCTGGTCCCCATCATCTCCCTCCTCTCCGGCCTCCACCTCCCCCTCGCCCGATGGTTTGCCGCCCGCCCCAACCCTCCCGTGGCCATACTCTCCGACTTCTTCCTCGGCCGGACCCTCGACTTAGCCGACAAACTCAGTGTCTACCGGTTCCGTTGGATCGCCCGAGAACCGAACCAGACTGATCGGTGTGGTCCAATCCAGTTCCAGGTTCAGGTCGTCCGCTTCCCGGCTCCGAAAACTAGGAACGGATCCTCCCGGTTCCGGAGTAGAACCGGACCAGACCGGGAACCGATTACCTCTAGGTATCTCAGCTCAAACTCCAGACATTCTCAATAATGGCACTCATCTACGAATTAATACCAATTTTCAAAAGAGCGGACATAAACGAACGGTAGCTACCAGGATCAAGATTACGGTTGCTTAGTGACATTCATTATGCTCTTGTAATAGCTTGGTTAAAATCTGGAAAGAGATGATTCTATAGACAAATCAATCTCCCATGATGAGTATGCAAAGGAAAAAGAAGGCAAATACAAAAAGCTAAAGAAAGAGATGGAAGAACTCGCCATATTTAAATTCTCCCACATTTGGGAGGGAAAAAAAGTATAGGTGACGTCTCACCTGATAAAAGAAAAATTAATGGCGTACAAGGATTTAATAATCCGTAAGGTTTACAAAAAAAAGCTCACTAGGGTTCTTGGCCTCCTTGGGCACCACAAGGGAAAGACATTTAGCCAATAAAAACTCAATTACATGGAGAGGGTTTTACAATTTGTAGATTATCAATACATTACAATTTGTATTCGGAACTGTAATTTCAGAGAAAATAGTCAAAGTAAATTATAGTCAGTAGGAAAGTTCAAAATTGTGGATTGGTCCAAAAATTTAAAGCAGTGAAATTAGTATTTGGTCAAAATATACATTCCAGTATTAAAAGTATGGCATAAGTTTCTCAAAAACAAAGAATCCACTTACACTACAGGTGCAACTTCCGTCGTGAAATGATAGAAGGTTGACCGCATTTGAAGGTTCTTCTAGAACCTGTAAGAAAGATTTTGTTATGGTGAGTCAGCAAAACACAAAAGCCAGCAAAAATTATTCCCCGGATTATCATGGAGATGTTGGTGCCGCCGAAGATATTCTAGAATTTTAGGTAGGATTAACATGACTTTTCATACTCTATTTGGATATCGATAGGTCTAACCCAAGCTCCGGCAATTGATCAAATCTAGTAGTGATTACCTTCAATTGGAATCAAATCAGAATCATCATCGAAATAATCATCGAAATCATCATCACAAACTTGTCAAAGTCCCGGAGGTTGCTCAGGGACATCCTGTATGCTCTCGCGATATCTTGGAGCAGATCTGGAAAGAGATAATTTTATAGACAGATCAATCTCCCATGGTGAGTATGCAAAGGAAAAAAGGTAAATGCGAAAGCTAAAGAAAGAGATCAAAGAACTCGCCATATTTAAATTCTCCTACTCTTGGAAAAAACGTACAGGTTTACAGACACTTGTCGAGAAATGGAGTTGGCAGCCAGGAAAGAGATTGTGGGAGTTCATTCCATTGACTGAATTACAGGGAGAGGGTTTTAGTTTTAGTCTCGCCTAAAACTCTAATTGTAGATTACCAACACATTACAATTTGTATTTGGAACTGTAATTTCAGAGAAAATAGTCAAAGTAAAATATAGTCAGTAGGAAAATTAAAAATTATGAATTCGTCCAAAAGGTTAGAAAAGTGAAATTAGTATTTGAACAAAATATACATTCTAGTATTAAAGTGTGGCATAAGTTACTTGAAAACAAAGAATCCACTTACGGTATATGTAGAATTTTCCATATGAAATCCATGAGCGCGAACTGCATTTGATGCTTCCCGAATAATCTGTAAGAAAGATTTTTTTATGGTGAGAAAGCAAAGGACAAAAGCCAGCAAAATTTATTCCCCTGATTATTTTGGAGATGTTGGTGCCAGTGGTGATATTCTAGAATTTTAGGTTAGGATTAACATGAGTTTTCATAGTCTATTTGGATTTTGAAAGGTCTAACCCAAGCCCCAGCAATTGATCAAATCCAGTAGTGATTACCTTCTATTTAAATGCCTTACAGGCTGTCCTGCCCAACTCCAAATCATAAATTGATAGTCCATGAGTAAATTCCCTCCATCGAGAAGGTTGGGTTGAACCCCACAGCTCATTACACCTTCGTTCACTTTGTACAGGTCCGGATCAATGGAATCTGTGTAGACACAACTGACCTCCCTTGATGGTTGAAGCTCATGGAAGAATCTATCCTAATCCCTGAGCGATGAGCTAAACCGCCTGACTAAAGGATCATGAAAATCTGATGGAATCACCTTGTAAACCAGATGAACACCACACTTTTCCACCTTTAACCCAGGGTTGGTGATCGTAAATGAAGCGACAATGTGGTTTGACATTGTCTCCCAATTTGTATCACATGGAAATTGAGTATCTAACACATGGCCTAGCCAAAGGCAACCTGAATTGACAAATCTGATGGGAAACTTAAATAAGGGACCTAGCTGATTTCCATCAGCATGGAACCCACAGAAAATGAAGTGGTCATTTTCCAGGTCCTGACAGGGGCTGCTGTTGAGTCGTTTAAAACATGCGCAGATGGCAAATCCTCTCCAGCTATTGTCATGCCAATTAGGGGGCATGTCTATTTTCAACAAAGGTCCAACCGCCTGGTAGCTGAACCACTCGGGTATTTCACATTGCAGACATGGAGACACCACATAAGTTCCCTGAAAACGTCTTTCGGAACATATAATGATGTAATAAAGCAACGAGAAGGAGTGCTTCCGCTGCAAAGGTAAATCAAGATCTTGAGGAAGCAAGTCGAAGCAGTTAAGGAAGTAAAATTCTGAGTCAGGTAATGTGCATATAATGAATGGGTTTGATATCCTTTCCAATCTGAGGCAATTCTCAGCCACCACAACCATTGTGCTTTCTGGAAGTCTTGGTAACACTTCAAGCTTTTTGCAACGATTTATTATCAGAACTTGCAGGCCAGAGATATGTTCCATGCTTGCAGTTATGGTGGTAAAAAGGTTTTCGGATAGGTCTAAAGACCTCAAGGAGATTAAGGAGTTAATATCACTGGGAATTTCTCCTTCCAGAAGACCGCAGCCACTCAGATGCAACTCTGTCAAAGACGATAGCCCTGAAAATGAAGACAACCGCGGACATCTAGAGTTCAGAGCTCTTCTCAACATACGTGTCAGTGTCCTCCAAAAATTTTGTGGCCTCCTTTTACTAACATGAAAGCGTAACTTTTTCAGATTTTGTAAGAATGTCAAGCTGGATGGGAGGTGTGTTATGGCACTTTCACTAATATCAAGCTCCTCTAAGCACCCTAAGCCCCCGATGCTCTCAGGAAGTTCTTCAAGATTTGAACATCCAAACAGATTAAGAACTCTGAGAGCTTTTAGATTACCTATACTATCTGGAAGTCCCGTGAGGTTTTCACAGTCACCCAAGTCAAGTAGACTGAGTCTTTCCAGATATCCAATTGTAGGATGAACCTGAGATAATGCTTTGCAACCTTTGAGAATTAGCCTCTCTAGATTTGGGACATTTTTGAAGTTTGGAGTCTCCACGAATAATTCGGAACCATTGAGGTTGATAACTTTTAACTTCTCTAAGACCTGCATCTAAAAAGAATTGGTTGAACAACTTTATTAGCTTGTTAAACATAATAACGCGTCTGATGAAGCATACGCATGCATGAGTACTAATTCCAACCTTTTCCCCTTTCCAGAGGCTGCAAAGGAGGCTGTCCCGCATATGGAGTTCAACAAGATTCTTTGGAAGAAAACTTGGTGGAAATGATTTAAGACTGCAGTTGTCCCATCGTAGCAGGCGCAATTCATTTGAAAGGTGCTTCAAACCAGAAGAGAGGTGGATGGCACGAACATCAAGAATTCTTAAGTTAGTCATGTTTGCGAAGGGCTCTCCATTCAAGTGCACTGTTCTATAGTCCGCAGATTGCAAGACTATGACTTTGACTTTTCCTGTTCCCTGATAAACAACTCATATGGATAGTGTCAATACATGACTAGCAAATTTTTGTTTCCCCTATATCAAATAAGCATGCAAGCAAATTAATTTTGCAGTTACTCACCGAGTTTTTTAACAGAATATGGCATACGTCCTCAAAAAGCCAGACTCGACTTCGTTCTCCTGGCTCTTCAGGAGACTCTCGACGAACAATTTCCCAAGCCATCTCTTGTAGCAAATCATGCATCCACAATTTGTTGCCCACAATTTGGATAAGAGCTCTACTGACAAGGACTTCGATTCCAATATCTGTGTACAAGCCGCAATTGTCCAGAACTTCTGTAATGTAAGGTTTCTCCTTTCCCTTGAAATAACAGGCAATATCTAGGAAAATCTCCTTTTCTTTCTGCTGTAGTCCATCATAACTTATCTTAAGCCGGTCAAAAATTCTCCCCTCTGGACATTCCTTGAGTCTGGCCAGTGCACTCTTCCATTGCTTCAAGCTCCTACAGGCCAAAAAGGAACCTAAGACATCGAGGACTAGAGGAAGGCCACCAGCATATTCAATAACCTGCTTCGTGAGCTCCTCGAACTCTGCTGGAGGACGGTTACTTCTAAAAGCTTTCAAACAAAATAGTTGGCGAGACTCATCAAAGGATAGTCCCTCCACCCTAAATATGGAGTTTACTCCATATTGGAGAAGTAAATGTTTATCTCTGGTTGTTATAATGATCCTACTCCCACGTCCAAACCAATCAAGATGTCCTGCTAGTTTTTCCAGCTGCTCCTTTTCATCCACGTCATCAAGTATAATGAGAACTTTTTTATGTCGCAGTCGTTCTTTTATCATGTTCGCTCCTCTCTGATCATCCCTGATTCTCAAATTGTCCTGTTGGAGAATATCACCAAGAAACTGGTTTTGCAGAGATACCAGACCATTCTTTTTTGAAATTTCTCTGACATTGGCAAGGAAACAACATCCATCATCAAATTGGCCCTGGATTTTGTCGAAAACTGCTCGTTCAACAGTTGTTTTGCCTATGCCGCCCATACCCCACATGCCAGTACTGCGTACATCACTCTCGTCTAAGCATAAATATTCAACCACATTTGCAACACGGGAATGCATTCCCACAAGATCGCCTACAACATAGGACAGCCAAGGACCCACTTTATTTTCGAGTTCTCTCATGATTTGCTCAATAAACTGTGTCTCATATCTGCAACGAACAAATGCAGACGATTAGTTCCCCAGCGAGCATTAAGACTGTTTAGTTTTGGAGGAGATAATCATATATTCCGGTTCAGATGAACCAACATAATACAGAGTATTATGGTCATGACACTCGTGGCATGCAAAACTTAAAGAAAATAAATAATTCCAAATTAGTGGAAGAGAGGCCTACCCATCTTTCAATTCTCTTCCGGCGAGATCAGCTACTTGTCTCAGTGCATCCTTCCACCTCTTTATATCTCCCTTGTCGCCCGTATAAGTTTTCTCAGTTTCAGCAAAGTCTCTCCCAAAGTTTCCCCTCAGTTTTCGTATATCAGATGGACTGACCTTGTAGAAGATCGGTATCACGAATCCTTTTTTGATATCCTTGCACTCCACAGCCTTAGCAACTTCCTCCAGGCACCAAGTAGAAGAAGCGTAGTTTTCAGAAAATATCACAAGTACATATCTTGACTTCTCTATTGCCCCCAATATTTCTGGTTTTATACATTTTCCCCTCGGAAGATCTCGGTCGTCATCATCTTTAAAGGCCACAATTCCTTTTCGCCTTAAAGCATCGTGAAAATGGTCAACGAAGTTTTTGCGGGTATCCTCACCTCTGAAACTCAGGAAGACATCATACTTGTAATGACACTGTTCGTTTTCTGGCCTTGGGAAAGATGCCATATCTTCTTGGACAAATTTTGTAAAGACGAGAGAAATGAATGCACCTAGTCCTTATAGGAGTCCTCAGAAACAAATCGGGCTTGTGTTGGCAAGTCAATAAAGACGAGGGGATTTCAGGGGGTTATATAGGAGCACTGCGTCTGATCTTGTACTTCCGTTCCAGGGCCGAAGGAGATGAATAAGTACAAGAAAACGCCCTTTGCCTGATCATTTGATTTGATGAATTACTGTATATCACCCCAAAAAACAAAAAAAGAGAGAGGAAGAAGAGAGTTTCAGACATACCCTGTAAGATGAACGTGACTTTTACCCAAGGCTAGAGGCTGAATCTTGACTAATTTCTTCTTTGGGAACTTCAGGATGTTATGACATGAAGCATCAATTTGCAAAGCAAAGTAACAAAACAACAAAACAAAAATGAGAGAGGCTCTAAAAAATGGAACTTCTCGGGCAATTGGAGCACTTCTAAGAGCAGAAAATGGTCAGATCGGCACAAAATAAACGCGCATTTAACGTTACGAAAATTCTTGGAAGAAGATAATCAAAGGAAATGGCAGTTTGCACATTTGGAGCTAAGAAACGGTGAAATACGCGCGACGATTAACAAGCGAGGAGCGGCTAAACTCAGAAACAAGCAGAGGACAAGGAAAACCTCGAGAACGGAAGAAGCCTGAGCCCGAGCGAAAGAGACGAATGCGGAAGCCAGTCGAAGCTGTCGAGACTTTGAGCTTGAGAGTAAAGACTAAGATGCAGCGGAAGCTGTTGATGCGAAGGACTGCTCAAGTCAAGTCAAAACCCTCACCAGAAAAGATGATTGTTTATCGCTTTGCCAATTATCATATTTGTATGTTACTCCGTGAATAATTAATTAATTAATTAATGGTCTAACCAATTCCTTAAGAGTTAAGGTTTTCCTTATCCTCCAAACCAGAGACCGTCCATGTACACGTGCCAATGGTCCCACGCCGAAAATGCTTGGAGACGCTCCGTTGACGCGTGTTTAGGACGAGCCTTTGCCATCACGATCTCGCATTTTCCGACATGGCACGAACCAAGCCATTGGCATTGTTGAGGCACTTCCCCCTTTTCTTCTCTGTTTTTGGTACGAAATCTCGAGGCGACTTCCCAGAAATCGGCGTTTGCCTAAGGAGGAAAACTGGTTAGCGGCATTCTCAACGCTATTTCCAATTTGGAGGAGCGACCATTTCACGGAAATAGCCATGTCGATCTCTTTTTTAAACCGAATAAAGAAATAATTTTCACATCGACGGGAGGCCCGAAAATTAAACATCCTCTATCACGGATAAGGACAAGCTAAGCTACTTTTTATCTTTTCAGAGGAGGACCCGAACGATTCCCAAGGGAACTCTATCGAAAGATCATGAAAAATCGTTGGAAAAGTCGGAATATATGTGCACACCCAAATCACGGCCGAGAAATCTCAATCAATAAATAGTAGATTTTATATACCCCATATGGTTTAATATAGTATATGGACTGTCAAGATAAGAGAATCTTAAAATTCAGCCGCAAAATACCACACACTCTCCCTATCTGTGAATTTTTATTTCCTTTTATTTTTTATCAGACTAACCAACAAACACGATTTTATTTCTATCATTCTCGTTTCACAATTTAAGTGTCCATTACACCCAACAAGACATAATCTGATCTTGTATCTTATTATTACTTTGCTTGGAGAAGAATTGGAATTTTATTTGTGAGGGCTAATAGATACGTAATTAATTGTCTTTTTTGAATTCAAATATCACGAGTTAAATTACATTTCAAAGTTGAAAGTTAAATTTCAATCTAATTATCTAGCTGATCTTGAGCAATAACGGAAAGAGATTGATGTAAAAATGGAAAGGGTTAATTTGTTAGAAGCGTGATCAAATGATAAGCTCATATTTAGATAATGTCGACATACCAACGCGCGCTATAATTCCCGGGTTGCCGCCCAGAAACGGCGGGAAAATTGGATTTCGATGAGCTTCAAGTGGTACCGTCAACTTCTTTCCCTCTTTTGGATTTCGATCTCAAGGAGCTAAAATGTGCAATGACTGATAGTCGTTTTCGATATTTATAACTAAAAACCTGCCTTTCAGATCTTTTAAGAAAGAGAGCTTTCTTGCAGTTTTTCTTTCGAAATCATGGATCAATTGGCAATATACTGCATATGTAAATACTGGTTGGTTTTGAGAGACCATTAGATATGTAGGTTTTAATTATTTTTTAGGGGCTACTAGCCGTAGGAAATGAGTTTCGCCATCTGAAATAATCAGTTATGTCATGTCAAAATAATATGCCAGATGGGCATGCTTGAGTTTGAGCATCTGTTACGAAATTTCCATACAGGCAGATTGATGCCTTGAGTTGAGATTTGAACAGTCTCTCTTTTTATGTGGATGCTTATACAACTTGATTTATGGATAGAACTTCGAAATTGAACAGGGATCTTGTTGACTCCATGGTTGTTCATTTGCACACTTATGAGAATATGTGAGCTTTATTCCCTCGCCTGCTACATATTAAATGTATATTCCTAGAAATTTCCTTTGCTTGATGTGTATGCAGAAGCCAGGGAAGAATGTGACAGTGAATGCTCAGTTCAAGTCTATAGTGTGCAAACTTGCATTCCAATGGATCCGGCAGCACTTTGGAATGCTGAATTTGTGCAGGCAGAGAAGCTTTTCAGCCAGGATGCAACCACAGAGAATTGTCTGAGAGATAACAGGTTTGATGCCTTGGTTCAGGTTTCTGAGTATCTGTATGTATGCAGGCGTCTCTAAACATAATATTTTGACGAGGACTAAACACAACGACTTCTCTGTGATTTTTCAGGTTCTGTGCGTAGCTAGTCCCTTTGTTAGGTGAAGTGCAGAGAGGGAATTATTTGACTGGGAAGCTCCACAGCTTAATGGCGCCAGAGTCTCAGGGTCATCAAATACTGTCCATCAAAAGGTTAACCCACTACAACCGAGAAACATTGAACATACAAGCCAAAAAAAGTTGGAGCAACTGGTTGATGTGCTTAAGCATGCAAATAGTGAAGGTAATGGTGCAGGCGTTCACGATCAAGCCAGCAAACTGTCTGCAGACACAGGAAAAGTCACTAACTTGCCTGCAAGCAAAAAGTTGGGTCAGAACGGCAAGAACTCTTCCACAGCTGGGGGTTCTCTGGCAAATCTATGGGGTCGCGCTTCCACCACAACAAAATCAAGTGCTAGCCCAGCAGAAAATAGCAGCTCTGCTCCAAGTTCCACTGGTTGGTTCCTATAACCCATTCGTCTCTTTCAAAAGTTTGCTTTAATTCTCTCAAGTCTTGTAAAAGATTTCTTGATAGGGACTATTACAGAATTCCTTCTGTAAATGGAAAATATTTCTTCATCAGTTAGTGCAGAAGCTCAAACTGTGCACATGAGGCAGCAGAACTGAACAGCAATGATGAGGGTCAGGATGTGAATGTTAAGAGAACCTCCAAAACTGAAGGCGATAGAAAAAGAAGAGTTGTATTTGATTTCTCAGATGAAGAAGATGAGAATGAAGATGCAGTCAATTTGGCATCACCTGATTTTCCAAAAGCCCAGTCTATCCTCGTTTCAAAAGAGAGTGTCAAGGAGTTGGTTTCTGAGAAGAAGTGCAAGGAAGATAAAATGGAGGTTGATGAAGTAAAAGTGAGAGAGGAAGAACACCACCAGCCACCAAAGGAAGATGTTTCTGCCATCAGTAGAGGTGTGAACATTGGGATGTGCTCTTTGAGGGCCAAAATCATGGTTCCTCCAAGGATTTAAATAATAAAGTGACAAATCCTGCATCAACCTCACCAAAGTGGCGAAAGGTTTTGAAGAGTAGAATCGATGGGCATGGGAGAGAAGGTAACTTGATGCTAATTTATGGATCATATATCTACTTAGCCTGCTATTTTTCTATGAATATGTTGGGGTTTGATAGGAAGGGGACGGATTACTCAATAGAAAGTGTGGGCAATTGCCTCTGGTCACGTTTTGAAAAATGTATCATGATAGTAGTAGTTTATAAGGATTTTCTTAGTTGTGACCCCCATTAAGTTTGTGGAGGTTTTGCTTAAAACAATATTTTCTTTTTGACAAATTTCTGGGTTTGGCCCCACATCTTTGGAAAGCTTAACGTTGCTAGATGGTTAGTTGTTGTACACCTATACTTGATAGTTCATCCTGTAGTAATTTGTCTAGTAACGTGAGCACACAAGAACTTTAGGCATTATTTGAATCAACAAACTTAATTAAAGCACAAGTACAAGTTTGCCCCCATTGCAGAGAAATCTATACATCCGTTCCCGTTGATAGGCATCATATACTTTCCTTTTTCTCAGTGTAAGTTAATTTGTTTATCTGAAGGAGATACAAAAGTCACCAATTCTATGTTACATACTCAAATACACCACAAGAGCCACTTACAAGGCAAATAGGCATTACCTGTACATCATGAGTTTTTTGTGTGTTATCCATCAGTAAGAGGTCCTCAGGTTTACCTCTACATGTTCTTGAGTGTATCTTCTTTGCAGTAACCGAAGTGGCCTGGGAGGGTGAGGAAGAATTGAAAAAAGCAAACTGTACTTCTTTTAAACCAAGCTCCAGGTCTCCTTATTCTTTTCTGACTTCTCATGCCACATTAAGCATAGAAAATGTGTCCTTGAGAGACACAACACAGTTAGCTATTAGCAACACCCAAGTCTGGCATTCTTTTTGGTTGAGTTAAATCACTGGAACGGGAGTATCTGCTTTGAGCTTGACCGCAAGGAATGGTGGCTGTCTTAACAAGGACTATAGCACCTAAGATTGATCATCATACTGGATCCATGGCATTAGATGCTACTGGAGATTTTTGCTTGTGGGCAGGCATGGGCTTAATTACCTCACGATCCTTGAAAATCGTACACCTCTTGCTCGTAAAGTTAGAGAGTAAAGCATAACACATTTCCTTTGCAACTCCGAGTAAAGCCGTCGACGAAAACATGGATCTTAACGTAATCTTTACGAGGAGAGATCACTAGATTGTTATGACTATGACAAAATGATGTTTGGGGTGGATTAGTTGTATTATCTATGCCTAGCTCGGGGAGGATTGTTGTGAAAGAGGGGGGATTTAGCATGCGCCATTTCTTAATCGTCGAAAAGTGATCGTGAGAGACAAATGGCGTTTCTTCAGGGCATGCAAGCAACACATGCATCCTCTCTCACACCTGTGGATTAGAGGAGTTAATGCTTTGTATACCCTCTTTGAGGAGTTTTACATGAGTGATGGGTATAATGTTGGAGTGTGGTTTCTTTTGGGTTGTGTTTGTATAGATTTTATGGCCTTGACTATTTTTAGATAACCACCACTTTGTTTTTCATTTCTAGATGCTGATATTTGGTCGGAATGCTGAAGCTCAACATGGTCAATGGAGTGCTTGCTCTTTACTGGAGGGTGGGCTAAAACCGGATTGTGTTATATGATTGTGAAGGCAATTTTCAAGATACTGTTATGATTGATACCCCTACATATTTCTAAGATTTTGTGTTTCTATTTATTGGTTGGAGACAGAGCTTCATCAATCTTGTCTTGACTGTTTTCATGCAATTAAATTTTTCTATGGGTAGTTTGCCTAGAATAATGTGCTTTTCTTCATTCAAAAACTTTTTATTCCATTGCTCCAAGACAGGCGAGCATTCTTACTGCCTTGGGAGAGAATAGTTCGTTTTTATATGCTTTCAATGAGTGTCCTGTACATTTTTGCTTTGCAATTTTTAGATGTACTCTTTGCCTGTTGTTTGCAGAAAGTTTTGGTGAAGAGTGATGCTGCTGACCACTTCCCATCTTATGCCATCTGCTTGTTCTTTGAACTATTGACAATGATAATCAGCAAGGTAACTTTAACCCTTGTCACCGTTTTGAATAGTCTGTCAATGCTTTCAGTCCTTTTGGTTGCATATTTTCTCTTTTCTAATGCAAGAGTCACTTTACATGGTCTGTTCTTTAAACAAAAAAAATTTCTTTTTACTTTTTATCTTTTGTGAGGTATTGTGCCAGAAGAAAACTTCTGTCCTCCCATAGCTTGACTTAGCACACTTGATTGGTTATCATCTGCATAAAGCTATGGCCTCTGTGGCCACAAAACTTGAAAGCATAAGTCGTCACTGCAAGGTTGAGATTGCCATTGCTTTAACCTTGACGAGCATGGAGATTATTTCGCATCCAACCAATTGTGATGCAAATAATCCCTCAAGGTTTAATTTCCTTTCGTCCATGTCAAACGGATAAATTCTGAATGATTTACAGAAAGTGTAGTTCATAGTATAAAGAGGAAATTGGAAAAAATCTCTTGATAATAATTTAACAATTCCCTAATGACAGGACAAAAGCATTCTCGAGGAATTTAATGCTGCAGATCACGCATCCACTCTACAATTTATGAGAAACACAAATGTTGAAGGAACGGTATTTCAAAGGTATGGTTGACCCTAGTAAGCTTTCACTGTCAACTTTTAAGTACTAACGCATATAAAGACAGATCAAGCTGTATTCTTTTTTAATCGACAGCAAGCAGGATATCTGTATGCTTCCGATTGGCTTCTTATGCTCTATGAGAATATAAATTTGGATTTATAATTTAGTAGATGATGCTTATTATGTAGCCATGGAATCAAAATATTGCTGGGGAGAGAAATGTGGATTACATCAAATTATTACGGATGATCATCCTGGTATACCAAAAGTGGTTATTGGAATAGAAGATGCGGGGTTACCTTGTATAAGGTGTCTGTTGCTTGATATAGTCATGCATAATCACCTATAGATGCAGTTCCAACTTCCATCTATCCACTCTTTTGCAGATTTCCGCCGGATTTGCTTAAAAAGTCGAGTACAGATTGCCTTGTCATGCAAAATCATCATGTGAGTTGTAAGACTTCAGTAGCCTGCTGGTTTTAATTGAGAATACTAAGTGGAATTTGTTTGATTCCCCGTTTCGTCTTCCTTTTGTTTTCTCTCACGTACCTCTTTCTTCCAGCAGAGTGTTGTCATCGCAGGGACTACATTCTTATTTTGATATAAGCCATCTGTTACACATGACACAACCATTACTTCTAAAGAATGGTGTCTAGATGGACCAGTTAGATCCTGGAAAAGTTAAAAGAGGAGACAAAATTCATGCAACTTTAATGCATTGTTTTACTTCTTTCTGTAGACTAAAATCCTGTGAGTTTTTTATATGGGCCCAGTAGTTTTTTTTTGGGCTAAAATTGGCTAAAAAGGCTAATGATATGCTTTTTGGCTGAATCTTTTTATACTGGCCCAGGATTTTTTTTCTTGCTCGTGTTATGTTATACTTTTTATTTCATGAATGTAATTGGGACCAGTCTATTTTAATTAAGACTTAAATCTCAGTCATCTTGCCTATTCTTGATGTATGCAATCCTCTTTTCTAATCCAACTATTCATTTGTGTTGCAGTACGGCATCTCGCCAGAAAGACTGATGCAGAATGCTGACTTAGCGAATTTCTTTAAGGTCTTGAGAACCTGCACGGATGGAGACAACAAGGTTGAATATGACCAACTACCTCTCACTTCTGTCTGAAGTGTTATATCGCAGTGAAAAAATATTTTGTGTTACTGCTTATTTCAGTTATTTGTGAGAATACCATTAAGTTCTTTGAGGAACTCTATTACCAGGTCTATGTCTCCACGGTTCAAGCCCACAGTTACCCTGTAACTGCTTTCCAGTGGCATTCAGAGGTAATAGTTAGTTTCATGCTTTTCTTCTTGTTCAACACCAATCTCATTTGATTAGGAAAGACACATGGCTTCATGTAGTAGCTTTCATGCCGATCATCTCACTATTGGATGCATGTTAAGCCTATTCAGGTAGATAACCCATCATGATATGCCAGACTTTAATTTGTTATTTGGCAAATATAACTAAGTTGGCCTTTTTTGTAGTTTGTTGTCATTCAAAATTCCTGGTATAAACTCTTCTACCAAGTTAGCTCGAAGGAACAATAATCTGCACGACAATTTGACTGCATGAGGATAATGCTGTGTTGGTGCCAAATGAAGCATGCGCCTTCTATAGGGTTCTGACACTACCGAATGCAGCATCATGAGAAAGTAGCTACCCAAAGATCGTGATAGTTGAGTTTCTGAATGTAGAGATTTGGGCTCTGGTCTAGCAGTTTTTAGCTTTATCCAAGATGATCCATATTGAATTGATTGCCTTCCTGCTGAGGACATGATCATGGACTATGAATTCAATCTTTTCCTTTCTGGGCATTTTGTGGAAATTGACTTGTTGTTGCTGTAACGACCCGGGCCCACTGTATAATATTGTCCGCTTTGGACACTGAGTCCTCAGTGCTTTAAAACGTGTTATACAAGTTAGAGGGCCCAAGCCATTATAAACCGCCCCTGGACTCCCCCTAAGCGATGTGGGACAAGAGGGAGAGGATCCCTTCCTTGCGCACGTCCATGGACCGGCGCGCGCGGACGCACCGCCATCCCTCCTCCCCGCGCACCGCCGCTCGGGCCGTCACACTCTCCCTCCCCTCAGCAGAACAGCGTCCTCGCTGTGGCCCCACACGCTGTCGGGAGTCGGCTCTGATACCACTTGTAACGACCCGGGCCCACTGTATAATATTGTCCGCTTTGGACACCGAGTCCTCCGGACAATATTAAAACGTGGGCCCGGGTCGTTACAAGTGGTAGAGCCGACTCCCGACACGGCGTGTGGGGCCACGCGAGGACGCTGTTCGCGAGGGGGGAGAGTGTGACGGCCCGGCCGGCGGTGCGCGGGGGAGGAGGGATGGCGATGCGTCCGCGCCTCGGTCCCCCTGACGTGCGCAAGGAAGGGATCCTCTCCCTCTTGTCCCACATCGCTTAGGGGGGGAGTCCAGGGCCAGTATATAATGGCTTGGGCCCTTTAATCTGTATAACGCGTTTTAAAGCCGTGAGGACTCAATGTCCAAAGCGGACAATATTATACAGTGGGGCCCGGGTCGTTACAGTTGCAGATTCTAATACATATTGCTCAATACTTGTTTCTTGCGATGCCTCCTGACTTGGTGGTTTTTGATTTCTTTGGTGAAGAGCTTGTGGCACAACTTGCCTGAGTCTTGCAGAATTGGTTAGGCAAAATTTGGAGACTAGGCAATTTGAGTTAATCATGTTATGGAGGACATGATCCTTTTTGTTTTTATGGCTTTGACTTAAACATGATTCATTCGCGTAAATATCTTTTTTGTTTTTATGGCTTTGACTTAAACATGATTCATTCACGTAAATATCTGGGGGAGCTAAATCAGTGATAGTTCTTGGGATTATATATTCCACCTTTTCATATCTGTGAAATATGTTTAGACTTACTGCCTCGAGGTAACTTATATGGCTTTCTCGATATTGTGCAGAAAAATGCTTTTGAATGGGGTTTGTTCATGATGCCACCCTCAGATGATGCCATTCAAGTTACACAGCATATAGCGAACTTCTTTGTCAGGTCAGAATTTGTCGAGTAATTTCATGCTGCAAAGCAAGTTGCGTTTGAAATTTCCATGTCAAAGTTCTTAAATATCTTGTATCATGCACAATTATGGTTACGTCAACTGTGCTTGTGGTTAAGTGTTTGCTTTTCACTCAGTTTGAAGGGAAAACATTTCTACTTTGAACTTCTTATCCTGTAGTGAGGCTAGGAAGTCCATAAATCAGGGCTTCTGCTTGGAAAGTGCTCGGCAATCTAATATATAATTACAGTCCCATATATGGTAGGAAAGCAGGGTAAGCCCTTATGCTATCAATTCAGTGCATTTCTTCATCAGTTTTGCACATGAGTTTTGTGATTTAATGACCGTAGTGTTAAGTTTGTATGACTATAGGAAGGGATATGACGAGGTTTTATATCTTCACGAGACTGCAAAGCCCCCATTTTTCACGGGCGTCAAGTCTCCTATGCTGAAGCAGGACGCTGTAGTGAATTGCTCAAAATCAGAAATTTGCTCTTTATGTAAATGAGATCATGAGATGTACGGACATTATTATTTTAACGGCAAGTGTTGAACTTTGTCCTAGTTATCTGAACTTGTACTATGCATACGATTTGTTGCCTGTAAACTAATCAATGACTTCGTGTCTTGACAAGTCAATCAATGGATGAGCCAGGGCCCCATCTCTCTGCTAGGAATTCCTTTGATTGATCAGAAGATGCCTCGGATCGAGTATCGTTTTGTTGTCATATATGTGTGCTCAAAGCGTGACAAACACTATAACAAAGATTTCTTCTCCCTGATCCCCCAATTAACTGCATATCGCGTCCTGTAAAGTCCTTAAAATGGAAAAAGGAAGCTATGTAGGCCCTAATGAACTTCGAATTCTGAAAGATGAGATTCTTCATTTAGCTCGGAGAAGATCTTAATCCTTTAGGACTTTCATTTGATTTGCAACTATTCATTTCTGCCAAGAGTTGGTAGAAGAATCAATTTATTTATTTATTTATTTATTTATTGATAAGTTTTGTTGGACAACGGAATCATCCGACCAAAAGAAAAAAAAAACAAGGGAATCATCAATATTTGAACAAAATGGAAGATTGCTTCATTTTGTTAGCTGCCTAATCTATGGATTAAACTCTGTTGTAGTTCTTTCTCAGTTTTGCAAGATTTACAACCATGATTCCCACAGCATCCATTGCCGCTCACTGCTTGGATCCGAAGGACCGCGGCGAGTGTTGGCAGGGTGATGGTGAAGGGCAGTGACCGGTGGTACGGGAGATTTAGGATGTGGGTAATTTAGAGCTAGGATTTTGTTTTTACGAGAGGATGAGATAGCGTTTTGTTTATTTTTAAATTTTTTATTGTTTTGTTAACTTGGTATTTAGGTATTGTCAGATAAAAATTATGAGCGTATCATGACACAAGATGTATACTATTGATTCATGTTAGCAGTCCACATCGACAAATATTCATCAATAGTGAAATAGTTTAACAGAAAAATTAACAGTATTTTATTTTGAAAAAGTAGAAACTTTTGATTTTTGAAAAATTATAAGGAAGATTTTGTTTTTATGATAAGAATAAATGAAGTACATTAACTATTTGTAATCCTTCGTTTGTGTTGCATTAAAGAAATCATTTACAAAATATTTTTCTCAAAATAATTGCTTGGATCGTGTAAAATAATTAGTTAAGGAACTTGTTATCATTATAGATAATAATTTATGTTTAACTATTTTCATGGACGATAAAAATATTTCTCGTTCATTTATTTTTAAAAACAACATAAGGGATCAATTTTAGAAAAATGTGTTCTAAATCAATTTTTTATATAAAAAAATAAGTGAAGCTTAAGGCATAAATGAACTTGACGCAAGAGCTGGTGGAATAATATTACTAGAAAATCCGATAATTTCTTTGATTGATCGGAAGATGAATTAGATTGAATATTAATATTGGCCATGTTTAGTGTACGTAGCTCCTGAAAATTCTATGATAGTTAATAATAACGCCTTGTTTAAATTTTACATCATACGGCTCCTGTCCTTATTTTCCTCTTTATTTATCGTTTTTGCTTGATTTAATTGTTATTGCTTGAGCAGCCATGCATATGATCATTTATATGTGTTCTTACAAAACAAAATTGGAGAGATCACGTGCATATAGTCGTCATGAAAGAGATAAGGCATTGAAAGAACGTTATGTAACAAAGTTCCCAGACTTGTGAATCTTCAATTCATAATAATAAGGGTGACTCCTTCATCTTACACTATTCATAACCGATCCATTATATGTCAGTGGCGACTTCTAAGTAAATTAAACTAAGCAATTAAAAAAGAAAATCAAGTTATAATCGATAAAGCTTAGGAGAATCAACGTTAATCGTAGACGCCATAGTACAACCATTCAAGCCACCTCCCTTAGAGATCTCACCTCGGGAGATTCGCGACAACTATATCGTGAAAATAACACACAACTAACAGATTTTGCAATTCAAGTTTAATGCAAGAAAATGAAATTACCAAAAAATTTAATAAAGAATAATAAGATCACTAGAGATTTATATAGTTCGGTTTGAATATCAGTACATACTTTATAAAAAGAGCCGACTACCAATAAATCCACTATAAATCTGAAAAGTATAGAATTTACCATTGTTTGACCACTCAAGTGTTTTGCAGCCCTTAATCTCAATCAAAGCAAACCATTAATTGTTATCTCACATTTTTTTTTTCACAAATAACTCATTCAGAAAATTCACAGAGAGAAAATTCAAACATACCTCTTATTGTATAATAATCGAATAGAATTTCATCTCTAATATATGTAATATTTGTACAAAAAACCCATTACAGGAAACCTACTCAATTTAGAAAACCAATAAAACTTAAAAAGCTATTCAGATGGGGTATCTCGGCTAAAACTCAAGACATTCTCAACAATGGCACTCATCTGAATTAATATTGATTTTCAAAAGAGCGGACATAAACAAACGGTAGCAGCAAGGTTCAAGATGACGGTTGCTTAGTGACATCCATTATGCTCTTGTAACAGCTTGGTTTAAATCTGGAAAGAGATGACCCCATTTGACGGTTTTTCTAGAACCTCTAAGAAAGATTTTGTTATGGTAAGTCAGCGAAACACAAAAGCCAGCAAAAATTATTCCCCTGATTATTTTGGAGATGCTGGTACCGCCGGTGATATTCTAGAATTTTAGGCAGGATTAACATGAGTTTTCATGGTCTATTTGGATTTCGATAGGTGTAACCTAAGCCCCAGCAATTGATCAAATCTAGTAATGATTACCTTCAATCGGAATCATCATCGAACACTTGTCGAAGTCCCTTAGGTTACTCGAGGACACGATATTCTTCAACAAATCTGGAAAGAGATGATTTTATAGACAGATCATTATCCCTCGATGAGTATGCAAAGGAAAAAAAAGTAAATACAAAAGCTAAAGAAAGAGATCAAAGAACTCGCTATATTTAAATTCTCCTACTCTTAAAAAAAAACGTACAGGTTTACAGACACTTGTCGACAAAAATCCGAAATGGAGTTGGCAGCCAGGGAAGAGATTGTGGGAGTTCATTCCATTGACTGAATTACAGAGAGAGGGTTTTAGTTTTAGTCTCACCTAAAACTCCAATTGTAGATTACCAATACATTACAATTTGTATTTGGAACTGTAATTTCAGAGAAAATAGTCAAAGTAAAATATAGTCAGTAGGAAAATTGAAAATTATGAATTCGTCCAAAAGGTTAAAAAAGTGAAATTAGTATTGAACAAGATATACATTATAGTATTAAAGTGTGGCATAAGTTTCTCAAAAACAAAGAATCCACTTACGATGCAAGTGGAATTTTCTTCACGAAATCCAAGAGCGCCAACCACATTTGACAGTCCTTGGAGAACCTGTAAGAAAGATTTTGTTATGGTGAGAAAGCAAAACGCAAAAGCCAGCAAAATTTATTCCCCTGATTGTTTTGGAGATGCTGGCGCCAGTGGTGATATTCTAGAATTTTAGGTCAGGATTGACATGAGTTTTCATTGTCTATTTGGATTTCGAAAGGTCTAAACCAAGCCCCGGCAATTGATCAAATCTAGTAGTGATTACCTTGAATTCAAATCATGACGAGATAGTTGTCCATTTAGCGATTGAAACCAAACCATATATTGGTAGTCCATGAGTAAATAACAATCTATATAAGGGTGAGATAGATGCTCACGGACCCCACAGCTCATTACACCTTTATTCACTTTGTACAGGAATTGACCTGTGGAATCTTTGTAGGCACTCCCGACCTCCCTTTGTGATTCAATCTCATGGTAGAATCTATCCCAATCCCTGGGCGATGAGCTACACTGCTTGACTAAAAGATCATTAAATATTATTGCACTCAGCTCGTAAACCAGATGAACACCACACTTTTCCACCTTTAACCCAGGGTTGGTGATCGTAAATGAAGCGACAATGTGGTTTGACATTGTCTCCCAATTTGTATCACATGGAAATTGAGTATCTGACACATAACCTAGCCAAAGGCAACCTGAATTGACAAATCTGATGGGAAACCTAAATAAGGGACCTAGCTTATTTCCATCAGCATGAAACCCGCAAAAAATGAAGTGGTCATTTTCTAGGTCCTGACAGGGGCTGCAGTTGATTCGTTTAAAAGATGCGCAGATGGCAAATCCTCTCCAGCTATCGTAATGCCAATTAGGGGGCATGTCTATGCTCAATGAAGGTCCAACTGCCTGGTAGCCGAACCACTTCGGTATTTCACATTGTAGACATGGAGACACCACATAAGTTCCCCAAAAAGAATTTGTGGAACAACAAAAGATGTAATGAAGCAACGATAAGGAGTACTTCTGCTGCAAAGTTAAATCAAGATCTTGAGGAAGCAAACTGGAGCAGTTAAGGAAGTAAAATCCTGAGTTAGGTGCTGTGCATATAATGAATGGGTTTGATATCCTTTCCAACCCGAGGCAATCCTCAGCCGCCACAACCATTGTGCTTTCTGGGAGTCTTGGTAACACTTCAAGCTTTTTGCAACGATTTATTATGAGAGATTGCAGGTCAGAGATATGTTCGATGCTTGCGGTTATGGTGGTAAAACTGTTTTGGGCTAGGTCTAAAGACCTCAACGAGGGTAAGCAGCCAATATCATTGGGAATTTCTCCATCTAGAAGATTACAACCACTCATATACAACTCTGTCAAAGAGGATAGCCCTGAAAATGAAGGCAACCGCGGACGTCTAGAGTTCAGAGCTTTTCTCGGCGTACGCATCAGTGTCCTCCAAAAATTTTGTCGCCTTCCTTTACTAACATGAAAGCGTAATTTTCTCAGATTTTTTAAGGACGTCAAGCTGGATGGGAGATGTGTAATGGCAGTTTCACTAATATCAAGCTCCTCTAAGCACTCTAAGCCCCCGATGCTCTCAGGCAGCTCTTCAAGATTTGAACATCCAGAGAGATTAAGATCTTTGAGAGATTTTAAATTACCTACACTATCTGGAAGTCCCGTGAGGTTTTCACAGTCACCCAAGTCAAGTAGACTGAGTCTTTCTAGATTTCCAATTGAAGGATGAACTTGAGATAATGCTTTGCAACCTTTGAAAATTAGACTCTCTAGATTTGGGACATATATGAAGTTTGGAGTCTCCATGAATAATTTGGAACCATTGAGGTTGATAACTTTTAACTTATCTAAGACCTGCATCTAGAAAAAATTGGTTGAACAATTTTATTAGCTTGTTAAACATAATAAAGCGTCTGATGAAGCATAGATATGCATGAGCACTAATTCCAACCTTTTCCCCTCTCGAGAGGCTGCAAAGGAGGCTATCTTGCATATGGAGCTTGACAAGATTCTTCGGAAGAAAACTTGATGGAAATGACCTAAGATCGTAGTTGTCCCATGTAAGCAGGCGTAGTTCATTTGAAAGGTGCTTAAACCCAGAAGAGAGGTGGATGGCACGAACATCAAGCAATCTTAAGTTAGTCATGTTTGTGAATGACTCTCCATTCAAGCACACTGTTGTATGGTCTCCAGATTGCAAGACTATGGCTTTGACTTTTCCAGTTCCCTGATAAACAATTCATATATGACTAGCAAGTCTTTTTTTTTTTCCCTATATCAAATAGGCATGCTTGCAAATTAATTTTGCAGAGTACTCACCGAGTTTTTTGACAGAATATGGCATACATCCTCAAAAAGCCAAACTCGACTTCGTTTTCCTGGCTCTTGAGGAGACTCTAGATGAACAATTTTCCAAGCCATCTCTTGGAGCAAATCATGCATCCACAATCTGTTGTCCACGATTTTGATAAGAGATCTCTGAGCAAGGGTATTGATTCCAAAATCTGCATAGAAGCCACAATTATCTAGAACTTCTGTAACATAAGGTTTCTTCTTCCCCTTGAAGAAACAAGCAATATCTAGGAAAATCTCCTTCTCATTCTGACGTAGTCCATCATAACTCATCCTAAGCCGGTTAAAAATTTCCCCTTCTGGACATTCTTTGAGACTGGCCAGTGCACTCTCCCATTGCAACAAATTTTCTTCATCCAAAAAGGAACCTAAGACATCAATGACTAGAGGAAGGCCACCAGCGTATCTAATAACTTGCTTCGCAAGCTCCTTGAACTCTGCTGGAAGATGCTTACTTCTAAAAGCTTTCCAAGAAAATAGTTGGAGAGCCTCATCAAAGGATAATTCCTCCGCCTTATATATGTCATTTACCCCATATTTGATAAGCAAATGCTTATCTCTAGTTGTTATAATGATCCTACTCCCTGGTGCAAACCATTCGAGATCTCCCGCTAATTTTTCCAACTGCTCCTTTTTATCCACATCATCAAGAATAAGAAGGACTTTTTATCTCGCACTAGTTTTTTTATCATGTTGGCTCCTATATGATCATCCCTGATTCCAACATTGTCCTCTTGGAGAATATCACCAAGAAACCGGCGCTGTAGATATATTAGACCATTATTTTCTGAATTTTCTCTGACATCGGTGAGAAAACTACAGCCATCATCAAATTGACCGCAGATTTCATCAGTAACTGCTCGTGCAACAGTTGTTTTGCCTGAACCAGCCATTCCCCATATACCAATACTGCGTGCACCACTGTCGCCCAAGCATAAAAGTTTTACTACTTTTGCAACCCGAGAATGCATCCCCACAAGATTGCCTACTACATAGGACGGATGGGGATCCAGTTTATCTTTGATTTCTCCAATGATTTGCCGAATGAACTGTGTCTCATGTCTACAATGAAGAAATGCAGATGATTAGTTCCCCTGCGAGCATTGAGGCCGTTTAGTTTTGGAGGAGTTAATCATATATTCTGGTTCAGATGAACCAACATAATACAGAGCATGATAGTCATAACATTCGTGGCATGCAAAAATTTAAAGCAAACAAATAATTCCAAGTTAGTGGAAGAGAGGCCTACCCATCTTTCAATTCTCTTCCAGCGAGATCAGCTACTTTTCTCAGTGCATCCTTCCACCTCTTTATATCTCCCTTGTCGCCCGAATAAGTTTCCTCAGTTTTAGCAAAGCCTGTCCCAAAGTTTCCCCTCAGTTTCCGTATGTTAGATGGATCAACCTTGTAGAAGATCGGTATCACAGATCCTTCATTGATATCCATACACTCCACAGCCTTAGCAACTTCTTCCAGGCACCAAGTAGAAGAAGAGTAGTTTTCAGAGAATATCACAAGCACAAGTCTTGACTGCTCTATTGCCCTCAATATTTCTGGTTTAATACATTTTCCCCTCTGAAGATCTCGGTGGTGATCATCTCGAAAGGCCACGATTCCTCTTCGCCGTAGATGATCATGCAGATGGTTAACAAAGTTTTTGCGGGTATCCTCACCTCGGAAACTCAGGAAAGCATCATACTTATATTGCCTCTGTTTGTTTGCTGGCCTTGGGAAAGATGCCATATCTTCTTGGACAAATTTTGTAAAGACGATAAAGGAATGCACCTTGTCCTTCTAGAAGTCCTCAGAAAAAAATCGGGGTTGTGTTGGCCATTCAACAAAGATGAGGAGATTTGACGGGGTTATATAGAGGCATGGTGTCCGATCCCGTACTTCCACTTTAAGGCCAAAGGAGATGAATGAGTAAACGTAAAATGCCCTGGGCCCAATCATTTGATTTGACGAATTACTGTCTACCACCCAAAAGAAAAGAAGAAGAAGAAGAAGAAGAGAGCAAGAAGAGAGTTTCAGACATCCCCTGGAAGCTGAACGTAAGTTTTACCGAAGGCTAGAGTCTTAATCTTGACTGATTCCTTCTTTGGGAATTTCACGATGTTATGGCATGAACCATCAATTTGCAAAGCAAAGTGACAAAACAAAAATGAAAGAGACTCTAAAAAATGGAACTTCCCAGGCAATCGGAGCACTTCTAAGAGCAGAAAATGGTCAGATCGGCACAAAATCAACGAGCATTTAACGTTACGAAAATTCCTGGAAGAAGATAATTAAAGGAATTGGCAGTTTGCACATCTGGAGCTAAGAAACGGTGAAATACGTGCGACGATTAACAAACGAGGAACGGCCAAATTCAGAAACAAGTGGAGGACAGAGGAAACCTCGACAACGGAAGAAGCCTGAGTCCGAGCGAAGAGACGAATGCAGAAGCCGATCGAAGTTGTCCAGAGTTTGAGCTTGAGAGTAGAGACTACGATCCAGCGGAAGCTGTTTATACGAAGGATTGCCCAAGTCAAGTCAAGTCAACCCCCTCACCAGAAAAGATCATTGTTAATTGTGTTGCCGATTATTATATTTGTATGTTACTTCGTGAATAATTAATTAATTAATGGTCTAACCAATTCCTTAGGGGTTAAGGTTTTTCTTATTCTCCAAACCAGAGACCGTCCATGTACACGGGCCAATGGTCTTTATCCTCCTCCTCATTCTTTGCCATCACGATCTAGGCACTTCCCCCTTTTCTTCTCTGTTTTCGGTACGAAAGCTCGAGGCAACTTCCTAGAAATCGGCACTTGTCTAAAGAGGAAAACGGGTGAGCGGCATTCTCAACGCTATTTCCCATTTGAAGGAGTAACAATTTCACGGATATAGCCATGTTGGATTTACTTTTTAAATCGAATATAAAAATAATTTTTGCAACGATGGGAGCTCCGGAAATCAAACATTTTCTATCACGAACAAGAACACGCCACTCCTTATCTTTTCAGAGGAGGACCTGAACAATTCTTAAGGGAACTCTATCGAAAGACCACGAAAAATGGGTAGAAAAGTCGGACCGTTTGAGTACACTTAGATCACGGCTGAAAAATCTCAATCAATAAATAGTAGATCTTATATACCCCATCTAGTTTAATATAGTATATAGACTATCGAGATCAGAGAATCTTAAATTTCAGCCGTGAAAAATAAAATTTGGGTCCTAAGTCAGTCCGAAATTTGCACATATTGACTCCTAATTAAATAGTATTTTCCACGCCCAAAAAAAAAAAAAGTAATGTCATACATTACATCGCACCGCATCGCATCGTGAAACCTGCACTGTTGGACTTTTCCAAATCTCTTTTCTTCTGGTTCGCACGATCAATAGTGGGCAAGGTTTTAGAAATTCGAAAGGTTGTTTTTAATATTGCAAAAAAAAATCATAAATTGATACATTCATAATAATTTTACTTGGATTATTTTTTTACCATCAAAAATCCCAAATGAATACATTCATGATAGATTTACCCCAAATAAATTTTTCAACTACAATAAAATCCCAAATAGGTACACTTGAGACAAATTTATCTACCATAAGTTTTCGCTAAATTGGATTAATACTATGAAAAATTACAAACCGATAGACTTGTGCTAAAAACATGGGTAAAACTTCGAATTGGTGCACCTATCAACTGTTACATGGTATCCAACTCAATAATTTGATGATAAATTAATGGAAAGTAAATTTTTCATGCATATAATTTGGGATAAATTTGTCATAGATTTATTGATTTATTTCTACTTCAAGATTTGCTTCAATGCTGAGCGCGCACTATAAAAAGCCCCCGACCCGAAAAAATTCCCCGGGACGCCGCGCAGAAATGGCGGGAAAATTGGATCGGGATTGAGCCCTAGCAGGGGAAGGCGCAATCGGATTCTTCTTGAAGGCGCCGCGCGAAATCATCGCTCAGAAGGACAACCTCCCCATATCGATCGGAGCTTCGGAGCAAAGATGTGCCAAGCAGGCCGAAATCCTAGGGATCGTCGACGAGATCACGGCCCTCGTTTACGATAAGCTTCAAGTGGTACCGCTCGACTTCTTTACCCCCTTTCGATTTCGATCTTGTAATTGTTGCTTTTTCGTCGTCTTCGATCTCTCTCGTGTCGATACGCGGGTGTTTTGTTCCCCCTCCAATATCCCCCGATTTTAAAGAAGATTCATGATGCGCGTAGAAATTGACTTCTTGCTGTTGTAGATTCTAATATATATTGATCAACACTAGTTTCTTGCGATGCCTTCTCATTTTCTGGTTTTTTATTTCTTTAGTGAAGAGCTTGTTGCCTGATTCTCGCAGAACTGGTTAGGCAAAAGTTAGGAGACTAGGCAATTTGAGTTTATCATGCTATAGAGGACATGATCTTTTTTTTTTTTTTTTTTTTCTCTTTAGTGGCTTTGATTTAAACATGATTTATTTGCCTAAATATCTTAGGGAGCTAAATCAGTGATGGTTCTTGGGATCATGTTTTCCACCTCTCCATGTCTGCGAAGTATGTTTAGACTTATTGCCTTGAGGTAAACTTATATGGCTTTCTCGATATTGTGCAGAGTAATGCTTTCGAATGGGGTTTGTCCATGGTATCACACTCAGATGATGCCATTCAAGTTACACATCATGTAGCGAACTTCTTTGTCAGGTCAGAAGTTTTTGAGTAATTTTTATGCTGCGGAACAAGTTGCGTTTGAATTTTCCTCGTCAAAGTTCTTCAAATATCATACATCATACACGATTATGGTTATATGAACTGCGCTTACGGTTAAACTTCACTCAGTTTGAAGGGAAAAAAACTTTTAATTCAAACTAGTTATCCTGTAGTGAGGCTAGGAAGTCCATAAACCGGGCTTCTGCTTGAAAAGTGCTCAATAATCTGATATATAATTACAGTCCCACCTACTGTGGGAAAGCAGGGTAAGCCCTGATGCTATCTATTCATTGCATTTCTTCATAGTTTTGCTCATGATTTGTGATTTACTGTCTGAAGTGTTACATTTGAATGACGACAGAAGGGGATATGATGAGGTCTATATCTTTATGTGACTGCGGGCATCAAGTCTCTCATGCAGAAGAAGGCGTTGTACTGAATTGCTCAAGATCAGAAACTTGCTCTTTATGTAAATGAAATTATGAGATTTATGGACATTACTTTAGCAGAAACTAATGGCAAATGTTGAACATTTTCCCTAGCTTATCTGAACATGAACTGTGCTTGGTTTGTCGCCTGTAAACTAATTAATGACTTCGTGTCCTGATAAGTCAATTAATGGACGATCTAGGATGTCTATCTATGTGCTTATGCTCGAAAGCTCTAGTCATTTGTGAGCACTCCGGAGTTCAAATGTACTATGTAGTCAAGACGTGATTCAGTTACTGGTTTTCTCAGTAATAGAGGGAAATGAGTTAGAAGAGCAAGGAATCGATTCAGAAGCTGGGAAGATGTTTATCAGTTCAACGCCGCACTCTGGCCACCATTAAGCTGAGGTTGGAGATCTCGAACGCAGCATAAATATGGTTCGACATTGCCTGCCAATCTGTGTTATCGGAGACCAATGACATGCCAATTTATGTCATCTAAGGGCCTGGTTATTGACTAGCCAAATAGTGTTTGATTTTATTCTTTTGTTCCCTAGAACAAAAGAATAACATAAGCCCGTTTTATAAACTTTTTGCTCTCGGGAACAAATTTGTTCATGGGAATAGATTTGGAATAGAATCAAGAGTAAAAAAAAAGTTACTTCTTTATTCTCAAGAATAATTCTAGAATCAAATCCATTTTCCTTTTTCTCCTATTTTCTTTTCTTTTTTCTTTTTCTTCTTCCCCTTCTTTATCTTTCGCCGGCAACCTCGTTAGAGCATCGCTGGCTCTCGGCGAGGTTGAGCCTCACCAGTGGTTGCGCAAGCTCAGTTTCGCTAGATCTTGTTAACTTGGTATTTAGGTAGTGTCACATAAAATTGGGGAAAATTTCAAATAGAGGCTTGAAGTGAGACAATTTTCTTAAAAAAAAGGGTTCAAAGTGAGCATTATCTCATGGCTTGAACTCACCAGTTGTCGAAATCTTATTTATACCTAAGGGTATTTTCGTCCACGATTTTCTTCTTTATTTTTATTTTTCTTTCTTTTTTCTCTCTTTCTTTTTGTTTTGTTTTCTTTATTTGTGTTTTTCTTTCATATTTCTCACGCCTCCTCCTTCGCTATAGGTCCCCCACATACGAGCTTGACGTCATTTGCTACCAGTCGCCTTCTCTGACTACAAAATCATCAGTTCCTCAAGACGCGTTAGATCTTGGCTTGCTTGTGCTTGATCTAGGGCTCAGATTTATCTCCATCTGACGATGAAGATTTTGGAAGTTTTGTATAGGGTGGTGGTGGACAAGGTCAAAGGCTCGAATAGGACTTGTCAATGGCGGCAATGTGGCCATTGGCAAGAAAGGTGTGGCCATATGTTAGGTAGGAGTTCCATGTGTTGGCAATTGAATCTAGCGGTTAATAATGTGAAGTTGGTTGACAATCAATTTGAGGATGGGGCATTGGTGGAGGAGAAGTCGAATTGTGTCGATGAGAATGGCAAGAGTCCAAGTGGGTGTCTTCAAACTAGGGATTACTACAAGGAGCCACTGGCATTGCAAAGGCAAAGGAGGAGCTTCGAAAAGATCAAACCCGAATTTGAAATTGATGAATAAAACCATTGTCGAGGTTGAAATAGTCACCTGCTTAAGTCAGTCAGACAAGATCATATGGTGACGCTTGAATAATGTTGCTTCTGTTGTTGGCAAACTGGACGGAAATCAGTTTGAAAATTGCAGTTGCTGGGTTGGAATAATACGTGAAGTTTGATGCGCTCTCAAGGTGAGAGAACATATGTTGCTGAAGGGATAAGTTGCATTGCTGGAGAGTTGGACAACAAGTTGGCCGTTGCTGAATCTCAGCAAAAGCAAAAAGGAGTTGCAAAGAAGATTAATTAATTGGTAATATTAGCCAGAGGCTTAAGAGGAGTTACATTAAGGACTTAAGGTAGGCTGTCCGCCGGAAGGAGTTTGGAAAGAGTCACTTAATTTGAGAAATCTTCCTCATATGATTATTGAGTGCTTCAAAGTTAAAGTTCAATCCCGTTGTAATGATAGGAGGACAAAGAGGTGTGCAAACTTGGTGCTGAAAAAGATTTTGCACATAAGATAAGAGAATATTTGAGAAGTTACAGTCTAGCATTGTCTCAATGAGATGTACAACTCATTCCGATATTCAAGAGGACGATCTCAACAACCTAAAATCACATGGTAGAAGTTTGTGTAGTTGAACTCAATTCAACACAATGACAACTCATTCCCATATTAGTTGTGTGGATGTATCTATAATCTAATGAAAAAGAATTTACGGCACAACATATATGGATTTTTCATTTGATTAATAGAAAAAACTGGTGATTGTTGATGGTGAAAAACGTCTGAGAATATGATTTAAGTTGTATCAAATTGGTAGCACCACAACAACAACAACTTCAAAGCTTTGGACACTGAGGCAATTATATGCACTCTACTAAATCACCGCACCTGATTCAACATAATGTCAAAGGACCTGTATGATTGCAACATATATGCTCAAATTTACTGGTCAAGATAAATTAGGATCCAGATGACACCGAAGAAATTTTATTAAGAGCAATGGTTTCAAACAAAGCAAAGATGTAAAAAGCTAGATAAGAGGCCAATCGTAAAGTGCTCACACTTTGTCAGCAAATTCAACCCTACCAATTTGCTCAAAGTACTTTCGTTTCATAAGATGTTCTCAAACCCACCTAATTCACGCAATATCATGCCCTTTTTCTTGGAGCTCCACAATGAACTCATTCCTCATCCTAAACTGCAGCTTCTAAGCTTCTTGCTCAAACTTCTTGTTTCGCTACTCCTGGTAGTTATAAACCTCTTTATCAGCTTCAACAAGGGCCTTTTTGGCTCAACACCTTCTCATCATCAAGCGATTTGATATATTGAAGCCCTGGACAAATCGTGTTGTCATATCAGAAAGGAAGAAGTTTCTAATTATCCATTGTTAAAACAAAATAAACCCATTCTTTGATGACCATCTTTAGGTCCCATGGTGTGATTCATCGAGCAATCAAATTAGACTGGAAACTTGCAATGATTTTCGAGATAAAGAATCAAAATTTGTAAGAACTTTTTGAAGAATCATTTACGAACAATTTCGAGGAGAAATTAGAATATTCAACGAGCTAAAAAATGTAGAAAAATTATACTTGGACGAAAATGCCCCTAAATAAGATTTGGTCAACTGTAAAAACATATCCTTATTTGAGTCAGCATCCACTTTGGGCCCTCTTTTAAGTAAAATACTTTCACTTCAAGCTCTTATCTAAAATTTTCCCTAAAAACCATAAGGTGTATACCATAGATTCATGTTAGAAGTTCGACAGTTCACATTGATAAACATCCATCGATAGTAAAATAGTTTAGATGAAAGATTAATAGTATTTTATTTGAAGAAGTAGAAACTTTTGATTTTAAAAAATTTTGTGAGGAAGAGTTGTTTTTGTGATAAAAATAAATGAAGTACATTAACTATTCATAACACTTCATTTGTTTTGAAAAATAAATAATTTAGAAAATAATTTTCTTTAAATAAAAAGTACATTAACTATTCATAACACTTCATTTGTTTTGAAAAATAAATAATTTAGAAAATAATTTTCTTAAATAATTATTTTATGCAATGCATAAAATAATTATTTAAGAAAATTATCATTATAGACAAAAATTTATGTATAACTATTTTATGGATGATGAAAATATTTTTCATTTATTCATTTTTATAAATAATATAAGCAATCAATTTTTTTTAAAAGTGTTTCAAATTATATTTTTTACGAAATAAATAGAGCTTAGGGCATAAATGCACTTGACACAAGAGCCGGTGGAATATCACTAGAAAATTTTATCGATGATGACTGCCAATAATTTCTTTGATTGATTGGAAGATGAATCAAATTGAGTTTTAATATTAGCCACCTTTAGTGCACAGAGCTCCTGAGAATCTTGTAAGAGTTAATAACAAACCTTAAACTATGCTCATTGGGACACATTTATTCCAAACTTGTACAATTTGACATATTTACCCTAAACTGTTTTTTATGACACCAAAAACCCTAAAAATTTTACCGTGACACCAAATTTTTGGGATAAGTGTGTCACGCGAATACAAGTTTGTGATTTTTGATATCATAAAAAAAAAGTTTAGGATTTTTTGTGTTACAAAAAAAAAGTTTGAGGTTAATATGTCACATGAGTATAAGTTTGAAGTATTTGATGTCACAAAAAAAGTTTGAGGTAAATGTGTCATGGTTGTTGGTAAAGTTTGGGATTTTTTATAACTTTTTTCCTTCTTTATTTATCTTTATTGCTTGATTTAATTTTTATTACTTGCACACCCATGCATAATATCTTTTATTTGTGCTGCGTTAGGACTTACGGAATAAAATTGAAGAGATTCCGTGCAAATTGTTTTCAAGATAAGAACTGAAAGGACGTTAAATTTCCTATAGAGTAACCAAGTTCCTCGATTTGAAAATCTCCGATTCGTAGTAGTAAGGGTGACTCCCTCGCATTACATGGCTCATAACCGATCCATTATATGTTAGCCGCAGCTTCTAAATAAATTAAACTAAGTAATTGAAAAAGAAAATCAAGTCAGGATCGATAGAGCTTGTGAGAACCAATGCTTCTCGTAGGCACCACCTCGTGAGTATAACCATTCAAGCCTATTTAACAATCCGGTACCTCCCTCAGGGATCTCACCACAAGAGCTTAACGACAACGCTATTGTGAAAATACACAGTGTTAATTGTTATTTCCCATTTTTTACAAAGAACTCATCCAGAAAACTCATAGCGAAAATTCAAATATCCCTCTTACCGTGTAATGATTTAGTAGAATTTCATCTCTTATATATGTAATATTTGTGTCAAAAAAATGAAAAACGTATTATAGAAAACCTACTCAATTTAGAAAGCCAATAGAACTTCAAAATCTATTTGGATGGGGTATCTCAGCTCAAACTCAAGACATTCTCAGCAATGGAACTCATCTTTGAATTAATATCAACTTTCAAAAGAGCAGACATACACAAACCATAGCTGTCAGGTTCAAGATGACGGTTGCTCAGCGACATCCGTATGCTCTTGTAATAACTTCGAGCAAATCTAGAAAGAGATGATTTCATGGATAGATCAATCTCCCATGATGAGGATGCAAAGGAAAAAAAAGGTAAATACCAAAGCTAAAGAAAGAGATGGAAGAACTCGCCATATTTAAATTCTCCTACCCTTGGAAAAAAATCTATAGGGGTGGCCTCACCTGACAAAAGAAAAATTAATGGTGTGCAAGAATTTAAAAATCCGTAAGGTTTACAGAAAAGCTCATTAGGGTTCTTGGCCTCCATGGGCGCCACAAGGGAGAGACATTAGCCGACAAAAACTCAACATGGAGTTGACAGCCAGGAAATAGATTTAGTTACGCCTAAAACTCTAATTGTAGATTAGCAATACATTAAAATTTGTATTTGGAATTGTAATTTCAGAGAAAATATTCAAAGTAAAATATAGTCGGCAGGAAAATTAAAATTATAGAATGGTCCAAAAAGTTAAAATAGTGAAATTAGTATTTAATCGAAATCTACATTCTAGTATTAAAGTATGGCGTAACTTTCTTGAAAACAAAGAATCCACTTACGGTACACGTGGAACTTTTTTCCCTAGAAAGTTACTGAGCAGTGACCACATACGATAGTTCTGCCATAACCTGTAAGAAAGATTTTGTCATGGTGAGAAAGCGGAACACAAAAGCCAGCAACAATATTTCCCCAGATTATTTTGGAGTGTTGGTCCCGTTGGTGATATTCTAGATTTTTAGGTTAGGATTAACATGAGTTTTCATAGTCTATTAGAATTTCAAAAGGTCTAACCCAAGCCCCGGCAATTGATCAAATCTAGTAGTGATTACCTTCTTTGGACATCATGATTAGACAGTCCAAGTCTCCAAGGAGGCCAAAACAAATATATACACACTGCGAGTAAAAGACCTCCATTGTTCGAGAGGGCCTGAACATCTAAGATCCCACAGCTCATCACACCTTCATTCACTTTGCACATGTTCCGACCGATGGAAGTTCTGTAAGGAGGATTGACCGCCCCTGGTCGTTGAAGCTCATTGTAGATTCTATTACAATCCCCGGGCCACCTGACTAAAATATCATCAAAATCTGTTGGACACTGATTGTAAACCAGATGAACACCACACTTTTCCACCTTTAATCCAGGGTTGGTGATTGTAAATGAAACGAAAATGTGGTTTGACATTGTCTCCCAATTTGTATCATGTGGAAATTGAGTATCTGACACAAGACTTAGCCAAAGGCAACCTGAATTGACAAATCTAATGGGAAACTTAAATAAGGGACCCAGCCGATTTCCATCAACATAGAACCCACAGAAAATGAAGTGGTCATTTTCCAAGTCTTGACAGGAGCTGCAGTTGATTCGTTTAAAAGATGCGCAGATGGCAAATCCTGCCCAGCTATTGTCATGCCAATTAGGAGACATTTCTATGCTCAACGAAGGTCCAACTGCCTGGTGGCCAAACCACTCAGGTATTTCACATTGCAGACATGGAGACACGACATAAGTTCCTGGACTTAGTCTCATGGAACGATAAATGATGTAACGAAGCAACGACAAGGAGTACTTCTGCTGCAAAGTTAAATCAAGATCTTGCGGAAGCAAACTGAAGCAGTTTGCGAAGAAAAACCCTGAGTTAGCTAGTTTGCCTATAATAAATGGGTTTGATATTCTTTCCAACCTGAGGCACTTCTTAGCCGCCACAGCAATTATGCTTTCTGGAAGTCTTGGTAACACTTCAAGATTTTTGCAATGATTTAATATGAGAAATTGCAGGCCAGAAATATGTTCGATGCTTGCAGTAATGGTGGTAAAAAGGTTTTTGGCTAGGTCTAAAGACCTCAAGGAGGGTAAGCAGTCAATATCACCGGGAATTTCTCCTTCCAAAAGACTGCAGCCACTCAGTTCCAACTCTGTCAAAGAGGATAGCCCCGAAAATGAAGGCAACCGCGGACGTCTAGAGTTCAGAGCTCTTCTCAGTGTACGCATCAGTGTCCTCCAAGAATTTTGTGGCCTCCTTTTACTGACATGAAAGCGTAACTTTTTCAAATTTTGTAAGAATGTCAAGCTGGAGGGGAGGTGTGTTATGGCACTTTCACTAATATCAAGCTCCTCTAAGCACTCTAAGCCCCCGATGCTCTCAGGCAGTTCTTCAAGATTTGAACATCCAGACAGATTAAGAACTCGAAGAGCTTTTAGATTACCTACATCATCTGGAAGTCCCTTGAGGCTTTCACAGTCAGTCAAGTCAAGTAGATCTAGTCTTCCTAGATTTCCAATTGAAGGATGAACCTGAGATAATGCTTTGCAACCTTTGAGAATTAGCCTCTCTAGATTTGGGACATATATGAAGTTCGGAGTCTCCACGAATAATTTGGAACCATTGAGGTTGATAACTTTTAACTTCTCTAAGACCTGCATCTTGAAAAAATTGGTTGAACAATTTTATTAGCTTGTTAAACATAATAAAGCATCTGATGAAGCATACACATGCATGAGTACAAATTCCAACCTTTTCCCCTTTCCAAAGGCTGCAAAGAAGGCTATCCTGCATATGGAGTTCGATAAGATTCTTTGGAAGAAAACTTGGTGGAAATGATTTAAGATTGTAGTTGTCCCATCTTAGCAGGCGTAGTTCATTTGAAAGGTGCTTGAACCCAGAAGAGAGGTGGATGGCACGAACATCAAGCAATCTTAAGTTAGTCATGTTTGTGAATGACTCTCCATTCAAGCGCACTGTTCTATGGTCCCCGGACTGCAAGACTATGGCTTTGACTTTTCTAGTTCCCTAATAAACAACTCATATAGTGTCAATACATGACTAGCAAGTTTTGCAAGTTATTTTTTCCTATATCAAACAAGCATGCTTGCAAATTAATTTTGCAGATACTAACCGAGTTTTTTGACAGAATATGGAATACATCCTCAAAAAGCCAGACTCGACTTCGTTCTCCTGGCTCTTCAGGTGACTCTCGACGAACAATTTCCCAAGCCATCTCTTGTAGCAAATCATGCATCCATAGTTTGTTGCCCACAATTTGGATAAGAGATTTATCAACAAGGACTTCGATTCCAATATCTGCGTACAAGCCGCAATTGTCTAGAACTTCTGTAACGTAAGGTTTCTCCTTTCCCTTGAAAAAACAGGCAATATCTAGGAAAATCTCCTTCTCTTTCTGCTGAAGTCCATCATAACTTAACCTAAGCTGGTCAAAAATTTTCTCTTCTAGACATTCTTTGAGTCTGGCTAGCGCACTCTTCCATTGCATCAAGCTCCTACAAGCCAAAAAGGAACCTAAGACATCAAGGGCTAGAGGAAGGCCGTCAGCATATCCAATGACCTGCTTCACGAGCTCATTGAACTCTGCTGGAGGATGGTTACTTCTAAAAGCTTTCAAACAAAATAGTTGAAGAGCCTCACCAAAGGATAATTCCTCCACCTTATATACGGAATTTACTCCATATTGGAGAAGCAAATGTTCATCTCTGGTTGTTATAATGATCCTAGTTCCACGTCCAAACCAATCAAAACCTCCTGCTAATTTTTCCAACTGCTCCTTTTCATCCACGTCATCAAGTATAACGAGAACTTTTCTATGTTGTAGTTGTTCTTTTATCATGTTCGCTCCTCTATGATCACCCCTGATTCTTAAATTGTCGTCTTGGAGAATATCACCAAGAAACTGGTTTTGTAGATATACCAGACCATTCTTTTTTGAAATTTCTCTTACATTGGCAAGAAAACATCCATCATCAAATTGGCCGCAGATTTTGTCATAAACTGCTCGTGCAACAGTTGTTTTGCCTATGCCACCCATTCCTCGTATGCCAATACTGCGTACATCGCTCTCGTCCAAGCATAAAGATTCGACTACATTTGCAACACGAGAATGCAATCCCACAAGATCGCCTACAACATAGGACAGCCGAGGACCCAATTTATTTGCGACTTCTCCAATGATTTGCTGAATAAACTTGGTCTCATATCTGCAATGAGGAAAAGCAGATGATTAATTCCCCGGCAAGCATTGAGGTTTTTTAGTTCTGGAATGTATTCTGGTTCAGATGATCTAACATAATACAAAGTATGATAGTCATGACATGAGTGGCATGCAAATATTAAGGATAACAAATCATTCCAAGTTAGTGGATAAGAGGCCCACCCATCTTTCAATTCTATTCCGGCGAGACCAGCTACTTTACTCACTGCATCCTTCCACTTCTTTATATCTCTCTTGTCGCCCAAATAAGCTTCTTCAGTTTTAGCAAAGCTTGTCCCAAAGTTCTCCCTCAGTTTCCGTATGTCAGATGGATCGACCCTGTAGAAGATCGGTATCACTAATCCTTTATTGATATCCTTGCACTCCACAGCCTTAGCAACTTCTTCCAAGCACCAAGTAGAAGAAGCGTAGTTTTTAGAGAATATTACAAGTACAAGTCTTGACCGCTCTATTGCCCTCAATATTTCTGGTTTAATACATTTTCCCCTCTGAAGATCTTGGTGGTGATCATCTCGAAAGGCCATGATTCCTCTTCGCCGCAGATGATCATGCAGATGGTCAACAAAGTTTTTGCGTATATCTTCGCCTCGGAAACTCAGGAAAACATCATACTTATATTGACTCTGTTTGTTTTCTGGCGTGGGGAAAGATGCCATATTTTCTTGGACAAATTTTGCAAAGACAAGAGAAATGAATGCACCTTGTCCTTATAGGAGTCCTCCGAAATAAATCGGGGTTGTGTTGACAATTCAACAAAGATGAGGAGATTTTACGGGGTTATATAGAGGCACTGCTTCCGATCTTGTACTTCCAATCCAGGGCCGAAGGAGATGGATGAGTACAAGTAAATGCTCTTTGCCTGTGCATCAACCAAATATAAATAGAAAGCAAGAAGAGAGTTTCAGACATCCCCTGGAAGAAGAATGTAAGTTTACCGAAGGTTGGAGGCTTAATCTTGACTAATTCCTCCTTTGGGAAGTTCGTGATGTTATTATATGAACCATCAATTTGCAAAGATGTACGTAGCCCAGGAAAAGGGGACGAGCAAAGTGACAAAAAAATAGTGAAAGAGACTCTAAAAAGTGGAACTTCTCAGGCAATTGGATTGGGTCAGGGCACTTGTAAGGGGAGAAAATGGTCAAATCGGCACAAAATCAATGCACCTTTAGTATTACGAAAATTTTTGGAAGAAGGAAATTGCAGTTTCAAGGTGCGTATAGTAATGTTTCCGTTATTGAGAATAATTTCTGTTCAGAAGTAATTTTTTCTTTTTTTGTTCCTTGGATAAGTTTTTTATCAGAAGAATGCGTTTGATAATTGTACAAAATTTCTAATTTTGAAATAGAAACGTGGTTGGTACGATCACTGAATATTTGTGTGACTTAGAATTTACCTCTCCCAGCAAACGATGATGCCTTGCCGGAGCGTCGAGTGCCGAGCCTCATTTGGCTAGTCGTCGGCTGGCCATGGCCAAGGCCGGCAATCAGTTAGGGGAAGAAGAGGAGGAAGAGAAAAAGAGAGGAAAAAAAAAAGAAAAGAAAAAAAAAATTTGGACTTGATTCTTGAGTTGTTCTGGAGAATAAAAAAAAATTATGTTTTTTGTTTATTCCAAATCTATTACCGGAACAAAAACCCATGCAAATGGATTTCTATTCCAAGAAAGAAAGGAAGGAAGAAACCAAAACGTTATCAAACGCGTCCTTACACATATGGAGCTAAGAAACAGTGAAATACATATAACAATTGACAAACAAAGAACGGCTAAATTCAGAATCAAGCAGAGGATAGAGAAAACCTTGAGAATAGAAGAAGCTTGAGTCCTAGCGAAGAGATGAATGCAGAAGCCGGTCGAATGTGTCAAGGCTCGAATAGAGAGACCACGATCAGCGGAAGCTGTTCTTATGAAGGATTGCTCGAGTGAAACTCCCCAGAAAGATGATTGTTTTTTGTGTTGGCGATCATTAAGTTTGTAATGTTCCTTCAAACTCTTTTCTCGCCATGTGAAGCTAGGTGTAATTTCCTTTATTCTACACAATGTTTTCTTCTAAAAGTCGCGATCGTATGTAATCGAGATTGTTGGTGAGCGGCTAAAATGAGTCCATATCGCAATCTAATTAATGTTGATAATTACCAATAAAAGCCGGAAACTTCAATGGCGTCAGGAAGTCGCTATAATAGATGTTGTTAGATCCTACCAACCGCGAATGGCGATACTTTTCCAACCTTAGCAAGATATTAAAAAAAATAATAAAAAAAAGTCAGTATGTGAGTAAAATTAATTGGTTTCTTACTATGTCAAATGTTGATACAATAATCAAATCAAGGCTGACAATTGCTTTGAAAAATTAGTAACCTTCACAGCATTGGTAGGTTATGAAAATAAACGTCGGTAGACTATTAAAATCAGCTGGCAATTTTTTAAGCGTAAATAGGTCTTGGTACTTGTCAAAAAGCTGTCTGATAAGTTACAAAAGCTTGACCGGGGGAGCAAAGCTACAGGTCATTTGCTGGTTTATCGAAGTTGTTTGACACTTACCAGTATCATTTGCCGAATTACCAGCGCGGCACCGAATTAGATCCCGTTTCTCAGGGCACGGAACGCCGACGTCTAGCGCCCCCCGGGGGGAGGGGGCAGTGGGGAGGGATTCGTCGTGATTATAGGCGTTAAATGATCCTAAATGGAACTACGATACGTGTATTAGGATGCCTATAAGGGAACACTTTTCTTCCACGAATTCAAGTGATCAATTTTAACTGATGGCAGGGCAAAGCATCCGTCACGAGTATACCCCCATGTCAACTCATCATTTACTTCCAGGGCGGAGTCACCTGTCAAAGCGTTTGGTTCGTAGTACTCGCAGGTGAGATGAATGCAGTTCACGGTCCTTCACGGTCTTGGACGCTTCTTCGTCTTGCCTCTCCTTTTTAGCTGAAGCCTTAGAAGGATGTCCATCTCGAAGCCGACTCTATCGCGGTAGCTCCAGCTGTTCGGAACCTCGACCTGCTTTGGTCCCCTCCATTCCAGGTCTGTTCCGTGAAGGAATGAAAGCTCGGGGATCGCTCCGAGTCAACTCCCAAGCAGCATTCTTCGTCTATGTGAAGGCTATTATTTCAAGAAGATATATACATGTAGACTGTTGGAGATAACCGGGGACAACAATTCATCAGGAACTAAATCCAATCCATGATCAATTTCTTTCCCGAAACTAAACCAACCGAAATCAACTTAGCCCCATCAACAACCAGTCATATATATTCTTGAAATAAGTAAATAAAATGCCAAATTGATAAGAGAATAAAGCCAACAATAATACCAATGATTTATCGTGGCAACCTAATGCGAGAAAAGTATGAATCGCCCAAAAACTTCCACTAATCACTAAGAATAATAGGATACACATGAGAGGCTGAACATAAGCATTACAATCACATTTTCTCACAACAAAAGTGAATTAACAAATTCAAAATTGGAAAACCCTAACCGTAATCAGAGAATTCGGAGGAGTACTCGACGAACGAAACCAATCAACTTGTAATTCTCAATCTCACGGACAACGTATTCAAACTTGAGCTGATTCTGTCAATGTTTAAACTTGAAATGGGGCCGGCAAAGATTCAGCCCTCTTTCTTTTTTTTCTACGCGTGCTCTCGGTGAGATCACCGTCACACGCTCTCTCTATTTTCTCTCTCTTCTTGGGTTCGCTCTTCTCTCTCCACTTTCTCGGGCACACGCGCACGAAGCAACAACCCCTTTTCTTCTTTTAACTTTTGACTTTTCTTCTTCCTTTTAAAAAAAAAAATGTTTCTTTTGTTTTAATGTTAGCTGGGCCCCCACATGAAGTGGACCCAGCCAACAGTTGACATCACTCGGCACGAACTACGAAGCACTCCGCATGCGCGGATCGTATTTGTAAATTCGCCGCCGTCCGCATCTCACCAAGACTTTTCTTTCCTTTCATCTGGACGTGATTTCGATCCTTTGACCGCGGGGGCGGCCTTGCGATGTGTCCACATCCTGGGTGGCAAAATAATTAGTCAGGGAAAATATTATTATTATAGATAATCATTTATATTTAACTATTTTCATAGACAATAAAAATATTTTTTATTCATTTATTTTTATAAACAACGTAAGGGATCAATTTAAGGAAAATATATTTTAAATCATTCATTTTTTACGAAATAAATAGAGTTTCAGGCATGAATGCATTTGACACAAGAGCTGGTGAAATATTAATAATTTCTTTGATTGATTGGAAGATGAATCAGATTGAATATCAATATTAGGCATGTTTAGTGCACGTGGCTCCTGAGAATTATGTGAGAGTTAATAACAAGGGCTTGTTTAAATTTTACATTAGACGGCTCTTGTCTTTATTTTCCCCATTCCTTATTTATCTTTTTTGCCTGATTTAATTTTTATTGCTTGAGCACCCATGCATAATGTCATTTATATGTTTTGGGACTTATAAAAAAAAAAAATTGAAGAGATCACGTGCCAATTATTTTCATAAAAGAAATAAGGTATCGAAAGGACGCTAAATTTCATATAAGAGTAATTAAGTTCCCAGACTTGTGAATCTCTAATTCGTAGTAATAAGGGTGACCCCCTCACCTTACATGGCTCATAACCAATCCATTACATAATTTTTAAGAAACAATTTTTTCTATTTCCATTCTTTGGACGAGTTTATAAGTAAAAGAACACATTTAATAATTGGATAAAATTTCTATTTATGAAATAGAAATGCGTTTGATATGACTCCCAAATATTTTTGTAACCTAGAATTGACCTCATCCAGACAAGGTGAGGCCGAGCCTCACCTAGCCACCGGCAAAACTCGACCTCACACCTGGTCACCACAAGGTCGGCATTGCCTAGTAGAGCGAGGCTTGACCTTGCCGGACTAAGCAAGGTCACCTCACCTAGCCACGGCAAGGCTTGGGAGACCTTGCCGAGGGCCACAAGGCTTCAGCAAGGCTGTTGGGCCTCGTCGGGCTGGTCGCCGGCCACTCATGACTAAGGCCGATCGGTTAGGGAAGAAGAGGGGAAAGAGAAAAACAGAAAAAAAAAAAAGAAAAAAGGAAAAAATTTGGGTTTGGCTCTTGAGTTATTCCTTAAAAATAAAGAACTAATTTTTTTTTTCTATTCAAAATCTATTTCCAAGAACAAAAACCTATACAAACGGATTTCTATACTATTTATATTACGGGGAACAAAAAAATAATAATAAAGACTGAAACTTGAGAAACGTTGAAATACATATAACAATTGACAAACAAGGAACGGCTAAATTCAGAATCAAGCAAAGGATTAAGAAAACCCTGAGAATCGAAGAAGCTTGAGTCCGAGAGAAGAGATGAATGCAAAAGCCGGTCAAATTTGTCAAAGCTCGAATTGAGAGACCACGATCAGCGGAAGCTGTTCTTCTGAAGGATTGCTCAAGTTGAACTCCCCAGAAAGATGCCTCTTTTTTTTTTTTTTTTTTTTTGTTGGCGATTATTAAATTTGTAATTTTAATTCATACTCTTTTCCCGCCACGTGGAGCTAGGTGTAATTTCCTTTATTCTAAACAATTTTTTCTTCTTAAAGCCGCGATAGCATGTCATCAAGATAATTGGTAAGCAACTAAAATTAGTTGATATCTCAATTTAATTAATTTTGCCAACAAAAGCTGGAAACTTCAAAGACGTCAAGAAGTCGCAATAATAAATGTTAGATTCTACCAACCATGAATGGCGATAATTTTCCAAACCTAGCAAGATAAAAAAAAAAAAAAAAAAATTGATATGTGAATAAAATTAATTGGTGTCTTACCATGTCAAATGTTGATACAATAATCAAATCAAGGGCGGCAATTGCTTTGTTAAATTAGTAACCTTCACGGCATTGGTAAGTCAAAAAAGAAACGTCGGTAGACTATTAAAATCAGTTGGCAATTTTTTATGGAAAAAAAAGTCTTAAACTTATTGCATTAGTACCAATTCAATTATAAATTATTTCAATTGGACCATTTTAATTCTAAATATTTTTACAGTGGTACCAATTAAGTCCATCCGACTAATTTAGGCTGAAAATTACTGACATGAACAGTGGCAGTCCTATGTGGCAGACCAACGCTAACGTAAATAAATTTTATAATTTTTAAAATTTTTTCAGAATTTTTTTTAAATTTTTTTTTTTTTTTTTTAAATTTTTTCTTTCTTTCTCCTTACCCTTTGGTAGCGCCGGCGAGGTCGCAACGGACCATCACCAGCCACAAGTTGGTTTGGGCAAGGCCCTCTGCCCTCACCGGCCAGTATGCTACAAGTGAATATTTGCGACAAAAAATGAATCCTAATTTTAGGATAAATTACCCCTTTAATTCAATCCATATAATGCCTTTTTCGGGAGCCGGAGGAAATGCATCGTCGATGAGATTGCGGCCCTCATTTCTGATAAGCTTCAAGTGGTACCGCTCGACTTCTTTACCCCCTTTCGATTTCAATCTTGTAATTGTTGCTTTTTCGTCGTCTTCGATCTCTCTCGTGTCGATACGCGGGTGTTTTGTTCCCCTCCAATATCCCCCGATTTTAAAGAAGATTCATGATGCGCGTAGAAATTGACTTCTTGCTGTTGTAGATTCTAACACCTATTGATCAATACTAGTTTCTTGCGATGCCTTCTGATTTCGAGGTTTTTGATTTCTTCAGTGAAGAGCTTGTGGCACAGCTTGCCTGAGTCTTGCAGTATTGGTTAGGCAAAATTTGAAGACTAGACAATTTGAGTTTATCATGTTATAGAGGATATGATCCTTTTTTTTTTTCTTTTTATATGGCTTTGACCTAGACGTGATTCATTTGCTTAAATTATCATAGGGAGCTAAATCGGTGATGGTTCTTGGGATCATATTTTCCAACTCTCCATGTCTGTGAAGTATGTTTAGACTTACTCCCTGAGGTTAACTTATATGGCTTTCTCAATATTGTGCAGAAAAATGCTTTCGAATGGGGTTTGTCCATGATAACACACTCGGATGATGCCATTCAAGTTACACAGCATGTAGCAAACTTCTTTGTCTGGTCAGACTTTGTCTAGTAATTCCATGCTGCAAACCAAGTTGTGTTTGAAATTTCCATGTCAAAGTTCTTAAATATGTTGTATCATACACAATTATGGTTGCATGAACTGTGCTTGTGGTTCAGTGTTTGCTTTTCACTCAGTTTGAAGGGAAAACATTTGTAATTCGAACTTTTTATCCTGTAGTAAGGCTAGGAAGTCCGTAAACCAGGCTTCTTCTCAAACTGTGTTCGACAATCTGATATATAATTACTGTTCCACATATTGTGGCAAAGCAGGGAAAGCTCTGATGCTATCAATTCAATGCATTTCCTCATTAGTTCTGCACATGAATTTTGTGACTTAATGACTTAAGAGTTAAATTTGTATGACTATAGGAAGGGATATGAAGAGGTTTATATCTTTACGTGACAGTGAAGCCCCCATTTTTCACGGGTGTCAAGTCTCCTATGCTGAAGAAGGCGCTGTACCGAAATCATAGATGTATGGACATTATTAGATTTATGGCTAGTGTTAAACATTGTCCTAGTTATCTGAACTTGAACTATGCATATGATTTGTCGCCTGTAAACTAATTGATGACTATCGATGATTTTTTGCCTTGACGATTCAATCAATGAACGAGCTTGGGTCTCATCTCTCTGCTAGTAATTCCTTTGATTGATTGGAAGATGCCTCAGATTGAGTATTTTTTTTGTCGTCGTATTTGTGTGCTCAAAGCGTGAAAAACACAATAATAAAGATTTCTTTTCCCTGATTTCCCAATTAAATGCATATCGCGCCCTGAAAAGTCCTACTTAAAATGGAAAAAGGAAGCTATATAAGGCCCTAATGAACCTCGATTTCTGAAAGACAAGATTCTTCATTCAGCTCGAAGAAAAATGTTGATCCTTTAGGACTTTCATTTGATTTGCGACTATCCATTTTTGCCATGAGTTACTAGAAGAATCAATTTATTTATTTATTTTATAAGTTTTGACGGACAACGGAGTCATCCGACCAAAAAAAAAAAAAACAAGGGAATCATCAGTATTTGAACAAAATAGAAGATTGCTTAATTTTGTTAGCTGCGTAATCTATTGATTAAACCCTGTTGTTCTTACCCAGTTCTGCAAGATTAATAGCCATAATCCACACAGCATCCGTTGCTGCTCACTGCTCGGATTCGAAGGACCGCGACGAGTGTTGGCAGGGTGGTCCAAGGCACAAGGGTGATGGTGGGGGGTGATGATCGGTGGTGCGGGAGGTTTAGGACGTGGGTAATTTAGGGCCAGGATTTTGTTTTTACGAGAAGATGGGATAGCGTTTTGTTTATTTTTAAATTTTGTATTGTTTTGTTAACTTGGTATTTAGGTAGTGTCACGTAAAAATTATGAGCGTATCATGACACAAAAGGTGTATACCAAAAATTCGTGTTAGCAATTTGACGGTCCAAATAGACAAATATCCGTCGATAGTAAAATAATTTAACGGAAATATTAACAGTATTTTATTTTGAAAAAGTAGAAACTTTTGATTTAAAAAAAATTATAAAGAAGATTTTGCTTTTCTGATAAAAATAACATGAAGTGCATCAACTATTTGCAACACTTCATCCGTTTCGCATTAAATAAATAATTAAAAAATATTTTCCAAAAAAATTGTTTGCATCGCGTAAAATAATTAGTTAAGGAAAATGTTATCATTATAGAAAATAATTTATGTTTAACTGTTTTCGTGGACAACAAAAATATTCTTCATTCATTTATTTTTGTAAATAATATAAGCAATCAATTCTTTAAAAAAAAGTGTTTCAAATCATTATTTTTTACGAAATAAATAGAGTTTAAGGCATAAATGCACTTGACACAAGAGCGGGTGGAATGTTAGTATAAAATTTTATGGATGATAACTGCCAATAATTTCTTTGATTGATCGAAAGATGAATCCAATTAAGTATTAATATTAGCCACATTTTAGTGCACGTAGCTCCTGAGAATCCTGTGAGAGTTAATAATAAGGTCTTGTTTAAACTTACAAGATACGGCTCCTGTATTTATTTTCCTCATTATTTATTGGGTAAAGACCACTAAACCCTAAATTATGTCCATTACGACACATTTACTTTAAACCTGTACAATATGACACATTTACCCATAATTTTTTTTTATGACACCAAAAACCCTAAACTTTTTATATGACGCCAAATTTTTTATGTAAATGTGTCATGCGAATACAATTTTGGAATTTTCGGTAAAATTTAGGATTTTTTATGTCACACAAGTATAAGTTTAAGGTTTTTGGTGTTACGTAGAAAAAGTTTAGGATGAATGTGTCATACGCGTACAAGTTTGGGATGTTTGATGTTACAAAAAAAAAAGTTAAGGATAAATGTGTCATAGTTGATAAAATTTGAGATTTTTTTATGGCCGGGCTTTTCCTGTCTTCTTTTGTCTTTATTGCTTGATTTAATTTGTATTACTTGTGCACCCATGCATAATATCTTCTTTTTTTTTTTTTTTAGTGTTGTGTTAGAACTTACAGGATAAAATTGAAGAGATCCCGTACAAATTGTTTTCAAAAAAGAGATAAGTACAAAAAGGAAAGGACGTTAAATATCCTATAGAGTAACCAAGTTCCTAGATTTGTGAATCTCTAATTCGTAGTAGTAAGGATGACGCCCTTGCCATAACCGATCCATTATATGTAAGTGGTAGCTTCTAAGTAAATTAAACTAAGTAATTGAAAAAGAAAACTAGGTCACGATCGATATAGCTTGGGAGAGCCAATGCTAGTCATAGGCACCACCTCAGGAGTATAATCATTCAAGCCTGCTTAACAATCTGGTACCTCCCCTAGAGATCTCACCTCAAGAGCTTCTCGACAACACTATTTTAAAAATAATGCAAAACTGACGGATTTTTTAATTCAAGTTTTTACACAAGAAAAAGAAATTACCAGAAAAATCAACAAAGAATAATAAGAACACTAGAGATTTATATGATTTGGTTTGAATGTTAGTATATTGTTTACAAAAAAGCCAATTGCCAAGAAATCCACTATTAAACCGAAAAGTAAAGAATTTACCGTTTTTGATCGCTCAAGTGTTTTCCAATGTTTAGTCTCAATCAAAACAAACCATTAATTGTTATCCCACATGTTTTTCACAAAGAGCTTATTAAGTAAACTTATAGAGAGAAAATTCAAACATCCATCTTATTGCATAATACTCGAGTGGAATTTCATTCATTATATATGTAATATTTGTATCAAAAAATAAAATATAAAAATCCATTACAGGAAACCTACTCAATTTATAAAATCAATAAAACTTTAAAAACTATTTGGACGGGGTAGCTCAGCTCAAACTCAAGACATTCTTAGTAATGGCACTCATCTTCAAATTAATATCAATTTTCAAAAGAGCAGGACATAAACAAACGGTAGCTACCAGGTTCAAGGTGATGGTTCCTTGGCGACATCCAGCATGCTCTTGTAAACAATTCTTTGGGTAAATCTGGAAAGAGATGATTTTATAGAGAGATCAATCTCCCATGATTTCGACCAAGAGAAAAAAAAACATCTCCCATGATGGGTATGCAAAGGAAAAAAAAGGTAAATACAAAAGCTAAAGAAAGAGATGGAAGAACTCGCCATATTTAAAGTATCCTACCCTTGGAAAAAAAATGTACAGGTGTGGCCTCTCCTAATGAAAGAAAAATTAATAGTGTGGATTTAATAATCCGTAAGGTTTACAGAAAAAGCTCATTAGGGTTCTTGGCCTCCTTGGGTGTGCCACAAGGGAGAGATATTTAGCCGACAAAAACTCAACATGGAGTTGGCTGCCATTAGAGAGACTTAGTTATGCCTAAAACTCTAATTGTAGATTAGCAATACATTACAATTTGTATTTGGAACTGTAATTTCAGAGAAAATAGTCAAAGTAAAAATATTGTTAGTTGGAAAATTGGAATTCTTGAATTGGTCCAAAAGCTAAAAAAGTGAAATTAGTATTTAATCAAAATATACGTTATAGTATCAAAGTATGACATAAGTTTTTCCAAAAGAAAGAATCCACTTACGGTGCAAGGTGAAGATTCTTCCTGAAATTAACGAACGTTGACAACGCCTGACAATTCTTCTGGAACCTGAAAGAAATATTTTGTTATGGTGACAAAGCGAAACACAAAAGCCAGCAAAAATTATTCCCCTAATTATTTTGGAGATGTTGGTACCGGTGGTGATATTCTAGATTTTAGGTTAGGATTGACACGAGCTTTCATAGTCTATTTGAATTTCGAAAGGTCTAACCCATGCGCCAGCGATTGATCAAATCTAGTAGTGATTACCTTCTATTGAAATCATGAACAGAGACTGCTAGATATCTTGAAGGATGCCAATGCAAATATAGATACTCTACGAATAAACGACTTCCCATGTGGATCTGAAACTCAAAGACCCCACAGCTCATTACACCTTCATTCACTTTGTATAAGTCCGGATCAATGGAATATTTGAAGACACTATTGACCTCCCTTCGGTGTTGAAACTCGTGGTAGATTCTATCCCAATCCCTGGGCGATGAACTAGACCACCTGACTAAAATGTCATCAAACTTTCTTGGATGCTGCTTGTAAACCAGATGAACACCACACTTTTCCACCTTTAACTTAGGGTTGGTGATAAAAAATAAAACGACAATATGGTTTGACATTATCTCCCAATTTGTATCACGTGGAAATTGAGTACTCGACACATAACCGAGCCAAAGGCAACCTGAATTGACAAATCTGATGGGAAACTTGAATAAGGGACCTAGCCGATTTCCATCAACATAGAACCCACAAAAAATGAAGTGGTCATTTTTCAAGTCCTGACAAGAGTTGCAGTTGATTCGTTTAAAAGATGCGCATATGGCAAATCCTCTCCAACTATTGTCATGCCAATTAGGTGGCATGTCTATGCTCAATACAGGTCCAACTTCCCGGTAGCTAAACCATTCGGGTATTTCACATTGCAAACATGGAGACACCACATAAGTTCCCTGAATCATTCTCATGGAACAGCAAATGATGTAACGAAGCAACGACAAGGAGTACTTCTGCTGCAAAGTTAAATCAAGATCTTGCATAAGCAAACTAGAGCAATTAAGGAAGCAAAACCTTGAGTTAGGTAGTGTGAATACAATGAATGGGTTTGATATCCTTTCCAATCTGAGGCACTTCTCAACCGTCACAACGATTATGCTTTCTGGAAGTCTTGGTAACTCTTCAAGATTTTTGCAATGATTTAATATGAGAAATTCCAGGCCAGAGATACGTTCGATGCTTTCAGTTATTGTGGTGAAACTGTTTTTGGCTAAGTCTAAAGACCTCAAGGAGGGTAAGCAGTCAATATCACTGGGAATTTCTCCTTCCAGAAGATTGCAGCCGCTCAAGTCCAACTCTGTCAAAGAGGATAGCCCTGAAAATGAAGGCAACCGCGGACGTCTAGAGTTCAGAGCTCTTCTCAGCGTACGCGTCATTGTCCTCCAACAATTTTGTGGCCTCCTTTTACTAACATGAAAGCGTAATTTTTTCAGATTTTGTAAGAATGTCAAGCTAGATGGGAGGTGTGTTATGGCACTTTCACTAATATCAAGCTCCTCTAAGCACTCTAAGCCTCTGATGCTCTCAGGTAGTTCTTCAAGATTCGAACATCCAGACAGATTAAGAACTCTGAGAGATTTTAGATTACCGACACTATTTGGAAGTCTCGTGAGGTTTTCACAGTCACCCAAGTCAAGTAGACCGAGTCTTTCCAAATTTCCAACTGAAGGATGAACCTGAGATAATGCTTTGCAACCTTTGAGAATTAGCCTCTCTAGATTTGGGACATATATGAAGTTTGGAGTCTCCATGAATAATTTGGAACCATTGAGGTCGATAACTTTCAACTTCTCTAAGACCCGCATCTAGAAAAAATTGGTCGAACAACTTTATTAGCTTGTCAAACATAATAATGCATCGATGAAGAATACATATGCATGAGTACTATTCCAACCTTTTCCCCTCTCCAGAGGCTGCAAAGGAGGCTATCCTGCATATGGAGCTCGACAAGATTCTTTGGAAGAAAACTTGGTGGAAATGATTTAAGGCTGTAGTTGTCCCATCTTAGCAGGCATAGTTCATTTGAAAGGTGCTTAAACCCAGAAGAGAGGTGGATGGCACGAACATCAAGCAATCTTAAGTTAGTCATGTTTGTGAGTGACTCTCCATTCAAGCGCACTGTTCTACAGTCCCCAGATCGCAAGACTATGGCTTTGACATTTTCTGTTCCCTGATAAACAACTCATATAGTGTCAATACATGACTAGCAAAATTTTTTTTCCTATATCAAATAAGCATGCTTGAAAATTAATTTTACAAATACTCACCGAGTTTTTTGACAGAATATGGCATACATCCTCTAAAAGCCAGACTCGACTTCGCTCTCCTGGCTCTTCGGGAGACTCTCGACGAACAATTTCCCAAGCCATCTCTTGTAGCAAATCATGCATCCTCAATTTGTTGCCAATGATTTGGATAAGAGCTCTATTAACAAGGACTTCAATTCCAATATCTGCATACAAACCGCAATAGTCCAAAACTTCTGTAACATAAGTTTTCTCCTTTCCCTTGAAAAAACAAGCAATATCTAGGAAAATCTCCTTCTCTTTCTGCTGTAGTCCATCGTAACTTAACTTAAGCCGGTCAAAAATCTTCCCTTCTGGACATTCTTTAAGTCTAGCCAATGCACTCTTCCATTGCATCAAGCTCCTACACGCCAAAAAGGAACCTAAGACATCAAGGGCTAGAGGAAGGCCATCAGCGTATCCAATAACCTGCTTCATGAGCCCATTGAACTCTGCTGGAGGATGATTTCTTCTAAAAGCTTTCAAACAAAATAGTTGGAGAGCCTCACCAAAGGATAGTTCCTCCACCTTATATATGGAATTTACTCCATATTGGAGAAGCAAATGTTCATCTCTAGTTGTTATAATGATCCTACTTCCATGTCCAAACCAATCAAAACCTCCTGTTAATTTTTCCAACTGCTCCTTTTCATCCACATCATCAAGTATAATGAGAACTTTTTTATATTGTAGTCGTTCTTTTATCATGTTCGCTCCTCTATGATCATCCCTGATTCTCCAATTGTCGTCTTGGAGAATATCACCGAGAAACTGGTTTTGTAGATACACCAAACCATTCTTTTTTTAAATTTCTTTGACATCTGCAAGAAAACAACATCCATCATCAAATTGGCTGTGGATTTTGTCATAAACTGCTCGTGCAACAGTTGTTTTGCCTATGCCACCCATTCCCCATATGCCAATACTGCGTACATCACTCTCGTCCAAGCATAAACATTCAACTACATTTGCAACGCGGGAATGCATTCCCACAAGATTGCCTACAACATAAGACAACCGAGGACCCAGTTTATTTTCGACTTCTCCAATGATTTGCTGAATAAACTTGGTCTCATATCTGCAGTGAAGAAATGCAGATGATTAGTTCCCCCAGCAAGCATTGAGGCTGTCTAGTTCTAGAGTTGGTTCAGATGAACTAACATAATACAGAGTATGACGGTTATGACATTAGTGGCATGCAAATATTAAGGAAAAAAACATCATTCCAAGTTAGTGGAAGAGAGGCCTACCCATCTTTCAATTCTATTCCGGCGAGACTGGCTACTTTACTCACTGCATCCTTCCACCTCTTTATATCTCTCTTGTCACCCGAATAAGTTTCCTCAATTCTAGGAAAGCCTGTCCCAAAGTTTCCCCTCAATTTCCGTATGTCGGATGGATTTACCTCATAGAAGATTGGTATCACCGATCCTTCGTTGATATCCTTGCACTCCACAGCCTTAGCAACTTCTTCTAGGCACCAAGTGGAAGAAGCGTAGTTTTCAGAGAATATCACAAGCACAAGTCTTGACTGCTCTATTGCCCTCACTATTTCTGGTTTAATACGTTTTCCCCTCTGAAGATCTAGGTGATGATTATCTCGAAAGGCCACGATTCCTCTTCGCCGTAGATGATTGTGCAGATGGTCAACAAAGTTTTTGCGTATATCTTCACCTCGGAAACTCGGGAAAACATCATACTTATATTGACTATGTTTGTTTTCTGGCCTTGGGAAAGATGCCATATCTTCTTGGACAAATTTTGCAAAGACGATAAATGAATGCACCTTGTCCTTATAGGAGTCCTCATAAATAAATCGGGGTTGTGTTGACGATTCAACAAAGATAAGGAGATTTTACGGGGTTATATAGAGGCATTGCGTCCAATATAGTACTTCCATTCCAGGGCCAGAGGAGATGAATGAGTACAAGTGAATGCCCTTTGCCTGTACATCACCAAAAAAGAAAAAAAAAAAGAAATTGAAAAAGAGAGAGAAGACAGTTTCAGACATCCCCTGGAAGATGAATGTAAGATTTAGCGAGGGCTAGAGGCTTAATCTCGACTAATTCCTTCTTTGGGAACTTCATGATGTTATGTTATGACATGAAACATCAATTTGCAAAGACCTATGAGCCCAGAAAAAGGGGAAAGGAACAAAGTACACAACAAAGATGAAAGAGACTCTAAAAAGCGCAGCTTCTGGCAATTGGATTGGGTTAGGCCACTTCTAAGGACAGAAAATGGTCAAATCAGCACAAAATCCACGCGCATTTAACGTTACGAAAATTTATGGAAGAAGATAACCAAAGGAAATGGCAGTTTATACATCTGGAGCTGAGAAATGTTGAAATACATACAACAATTGACAAACAAGGAACGGCTAGATTCGGAAACAAGCAGAAGATAGATAAAACCTTGAGAATGGAAGAAGCTGGAGTCCGAGCGAAGAGATATATGCAGAAGCTGATTCGAAGCTGTCGAGACTCGACTTGAGAGACCACGATCAGCGGAAGCTGTTCTTATGAAGGATTGCTCAAGTGAAACTCCCCAAATAGTTGACTGTTTTTTGCGCCGGCGATTATTAAATTTGCAATGTTACTTCATAATCTTTTCCCACCATGTGGAGCTAGGTATGATTTCCTTTGTTCTACACAGTTTTTTCTGCTAAAATCCTCGATCGAATGTCGTTCGTGAGCGACTAAAATTAATTGATATCTCAATCTAATTAATGTTGAATAATTTCCAATGGATGTTGTTAGATTCTACCAGTTGCAATAATAGATATCGTTAGATTGTGAAATCAATCGGTAATCCTGGGATGTATAAAGAAATGACGATACTTTTCAAAGCCTAGCAAGCAAAAAAAAAAAAAAAAAAAAAAAAAAAAAAAACGGTTGGCATGTGAGTAAAATTAATTGGTATCTTACCATGTCATTTGTTGATATAATCAATCAAGGCCGGCAATTGCTTTGACCTTCACTGCATTGATAAGTTATAGAAATAAATATCGATTGACTATTAAAATCAGCTGACAATTTTTTAAGCATATATAGATCTTGGTACTTGTCAAAAACCTGTCAATAAGTTACAAACGCTTGATCAGGGGGAGCAAACTTACCGGTCATTTTCTGGTTATCGGAGTTGTTTGACACTTACCAGTACCGCATACCAAATTACCAACGCGGCAGCGAATTAGATCCAGATTTCTCAGGGCGTGGAATGCTGACGTTTGGGAGGGGGATTGGTCGTGATTATAGGCCCGAAATGATCCTAAATGGAACTATGATATGTCCATGACGACGCCTATGAGGGGCCCGGGCCGTGGAATCACGAGCATAACCCTGCATGGCAATGCAAATAAGCGTTTCAACTCTTCATTTACTTCTATGGTGGAATCACCTGTCAAAGCGTTTGGTTTGTAGTAGTCGCAGGTGAGATGAAAGCAGTTCACCGTGATGGACGCTTCTTCGTCTTTTCTCTCCTTTTTAGCTGAAGACATAGAAGGATATCTATCTCGAAGCCGAGTCTACCGTGGTAGCTCCAGCTGTTCGGAACCTCAACCTGCTTCGGTCCACTCCATTCCAGGTCTGTTCCGTGAAGGAATGACAGCTCGGGGATCGCTCTGAGTCAACTCCCAAGCAGCAATCTTCATCTGCGTTAAGTCTATTATTTCAAGAAGACACCCATATGTAGACGTCACTCGGCACGAACTGCTCTGCATGCGCAGATCGTATTTTCATATTCGCTGCGTTTACTTCTCCCGCCGTCCGCATCTCATCAAGGCCGAAGAGACTTTCCTTTTTCCCTTTCATCTGAACATGATTTCTGTCAAAGGAAACAATGCCAGCTAAGAGGAATAATCTAGAATCACCCAAGAATCACTGCAACTTCTCTCCAAGGAAGATTGTCAAAGGAAACACTACCAGCCAAATGAATAATCCAGAATCACCCAAGAATCACGGCAACTTTCTCTCCAAAGAAGATCACCTTAAAAATCTCAGAATCACCACAACTTCCTCTCCAAGGAAGATCACTCAAGAGATATCTCTCTTTAATCTTCACATTGATTAATTGAATCAATCTAAGATTAGAATTGATACACCTAGATTAGGAAAATATACTCTTTCTTTTTGTTAATCATTCTTTGTGTTATATATTGACTCCTTTGTACAAAGATTCATACAGCTCTATAATAAAACTTTCCTCAAGGCAATATTCTGCAGAAATCTATCTCTCTAGAATTTTCACAATTTCGATCATATGAACACGAGGACGGCCTCATGATGCGTCCACATTCCGTGTGGCAAACAATGATTGCGGCTGCTCGAGTTGAATTGCTCGGCCAGCCCACTTAACATGGAGAAGTTATTGCATGGGTCCACTCTATAGGCCATCAACATCCCAATCATTAGTTGTGGAGGACCTATCACGGAGCCGATTTGATCAACGGTGGAGATAGGTTTGGTCTATAGAATTTGTAGAACATGCGATATTTCTTCCTCGATTACCGGTTTACTTGTTTGATTAGTAAAGGTGATCAACGGGCAAGCGCCTCGAAAAGAAAATAGACCAACTTGAGCAACACCCTTACATTACAAAGCCCATTCCAGCCTAAATAGAACCTTTATATAAAAATTTTATATCATGGGCGAGCTTTTTAAAAATATATAATGCACGCTCAGCCCAATGACCACCTTTATTAGTTAGTAAAATGGTAGTGTTTTTCTACTAATCTAGAAAAAAAAAAATTCTAACTAGGCATTTAATCGATTACTTTCAAAATATAGATATCAATCATATGTCAACTTAATTAAAAATAAATGTCGGTAATGACCAATTTATAACCTGTCAATAATTCGTCATAGAAAGTTTTCTTCATGGAAGAGTATGGCCAATTAGCAAAGTACTTGTATTTTGATGGGGGGTCTTCTTGACACTTCTTAAACATACTTTACATGGGACACTTAGGGGTGTTTGTTTATGATCTTTTTTTTTTTTATGAACAAAAAAATTCTGTTTTTCTGTTTAGGAACAAAAAAAAGAAGAAACGCATTTGTTTGCGTTTTTGTTCCAAATCTGTTCTTCGTTCCTAAAAAAAAAAACAAAACAAAAAAAAAAAAATTATTTTTTGTTTCTAGAACAATTTGTAAGAACAAATTTTCTCTCTCCTTTCTTTTCTTTCTTCTTCTTTTCTTCTTCTTTTTTCTTTGGCCGGTCCCCGGCCATGGCCGGCGACCGGCTGTCTAGGGCCGGCGACCTCGCCGAAGCGTCGTCGGCCCCGCGAGGCCGAGCATCGCGGTCCCCGGCGAGGCTCGGCCTCGCATCGGCCCAGCGACGCTCGACCTTGCCTTGGCTAGGCGAGCTTGAGCTCGCCTAGATCCGGCGCCGCCAAGCTCGCCCAACCATCGGCGAGGCTCGGCCTCATCGGGCCACCGCCCAGTCGACGTCGCCTAGTGGTGGCCGGCAAGGCCGAGCCTCGGCCGGTGGCTAGGCGAGCTTGGCCTCGTCGGATCCGGGTGAGCCCGAGCTCGCCCGGCCTAAGGCGAGGTCTGCGGCCACAAGGAAGAAAAAAAAAAAAAAGAAAAAGAAAGAAAAAATGAAAAATAAAATAAAAATATTAACAAATTAAAAAGAAACAAAAAAAACGAATACAAATTTACCAAACATGCTTTTATTCTTTTTTTATTCCGTGAACAGAATGTTTATCAAACGCGTTCTTCCGATAAAAAATTGTTTTCCTAATGAAATAGTTTTTCTATTTACGCTCCTGTAACAATTTTTTAACAAAACACGAACAAACGCACCCTTATTAGTCATTGCAATTTATATTTTTTTCTAGGTCTGACTAGCGTCCCAACATGTTTCGGGAATGACGAATGATAGGAATAGACCACATCACATGCCGAATAAAGGGGACAGTGTTGGTGATGGTGACCAATATGAGCAAACCCCGAGGAGAATGTGAGCTTTATAAATCATGTCATTAGGTGAACATAACACGTAAACAATTCTACGACACATGACTAGCGGTCGAATTAAGATAATAGAATTGTAAAACGGTTAGTTCAATAACCAAATCAAAATTTGTCATCAATCCACTGACACGAAGCATAAATTGTTTTTCAATTAATAGTTAGATAGATATTAGAAAATAGGCCAAGGTGGATTTATTCCTTATTCTCGTCGAATCACAACAACGATGTCATAATCGTTTTAATTTTTCGTATGGATTCTCAGCGTGAAAAATACAGGAACCTGGTTTTTACTATTTCCAGATCGCTTTAACGCTTAGCGCGGACTATAAAACCCCCCCACCCGAAATAATTCCCGGGACGCCGCACAGAAATGGCGGGAAAATTGGATTAGGATTGAACCCTAGCGGGGAAGGCGCGATCGGATTCTCCTTCGAGGCGTCGGGCGAAATCGTCGGTCAGAAGGACAAGGGCCTTCCCGCATCGATCGGAGCTCCGGAGCAAAGATGTGCCAGGCCGAAACCCTAGGGATCGTCGACGAGATCGCGGCCCTCGTCTCCGATAAGCTGCAAGTGGTACCGTTCGACTTCCTTTCCCTCTTTCGATTTTCGATCTCGTAAATTGTTGCCTTTTTTGTCGTCTGCGATCTATCTCTCGTGTCGAGAAGTGATTGTTTTATGAAGATTCACGACGCCCGCAGATCGCTAACTAGTTTTTGACGTGTTTCCGGCTGTCAGGGGAAGAGAAAGAATCACTGCAAATGATTCCCGGGTCTTGGTCCGTATCGAGTGTTAATGCATTACGAGATGAAGGGTTCTGTCGTGTGACAGCTTTGAATTAATCTCTATGTTAAATCTGTAGTCTTTCTTCTAGCGCAGTTCTTCTGCGTGATTTAGTTGTCTAACTGTGGGATCTTGGAAAGACCGGTATTGGATTTGTAATGGCTTCGTTTCTTTGTAGAAAGCGGTGTTTAACTTATTTTCTCATTGGTTCAATCTGTTTGAGTCAAAATTCTCGTATCCCAGTTTTGCTCTCTTCTGTAAGGACACCAATTACTCTCCAGGACTTATGGGTGTTGTTCCTTCAATGGTCAGCTCTTTTTAGCAAGTTCTAAGCAATTTGGTTTCCTTCTCAGGTTTCATTCAAGTGGTTGAGCCGCAATTTCTTGGTATCTTCAAATACTGCAAAGAGGTTGGCACTGTCTTCGTAGAGAATGATTTAGAATACATGGGCTTGAAACGGCACTGTTAATAGTTACTTCCTCTTCAGGTTGTTGCAAGAATTTGTTGAAAGACATGGAGATGGATTGGAAGTAGTATACTCTTTATCTGGATGGTTAAAGGACAATCCGTCGTGTTACCATATCAAACTTGTTTCTGGGCCTAAACTTGCTGGTCAGATTTTATTTTGCGTTGCCTGTTGCCTAATTTTCGTATTGGTTTGACGCTTATCTGACCTCCTGAGATGTGTTAGCCACGCACTGGAGATGGGTCTTCCTGAAATAACCAAATGGAATTCCTATATTCATATAGTTACATTGGTTTTGACCTTGATTCTTCATTTTATGATGTCTCAAGGAGCTAAAATGTGCAATGACTGATAGTTGTTTCTGAAATCTATAACTAAAAACCTGCCTTTCAGATTTTAAGAAGAGTACTTTTTTGCAGTTTTTTTTTATTTTTGCCCTTTTCCTGAAAATATGGATCGATTGGCAACATGCTGCATAGGTAAATAACGGTTGGTTTTGAGGGACTACTAGATATGTAGATTTAAATTATTTTTTAGGGGCTACTAGCAGTATGAAATGAGTTTTGCCTTCTGAGTTAATCAATTATGTCATGTCAAAATAATATGCCCGATGGCCATGCTTGAGTTCAACTATTTGTTACGAAATCTCCATGCCGACAGAGTGATGCCTTGAATTGAGGTTTGAATAGGCCCACTTGTTGCGTGGATGCTTATACAGCTCGAATTGTGGATAGAACTTTGAAATTGAACAGGGATCTTGTTGACTTCATGGTTGTTCATTTGCACAGTTATGAGAATGTGTGAGCTTTATTCCCTCACCTGCCACATATTAAATGTGTGTTCCTAGAAATTTCTTGGTTTGATTAATTAATTATTTTATTAAGTCCATAAGGGATATTTACTTTGCTTGATGTGTATGCAGAAGCCAGGGAAGAATTTGACGGTGAATGCTCAGTTCAAGTCTATAGTGTGCAAACTTGCATTCCAAAGGATCCAGCTGCACTTTGGAATGCTGAATTTGTGCAGGCAGAGGAGCTTTTCAGCCAGGATGCAACCACTGAGAATTGTCTGAGAGATAACAGGTGCGATGTCTTGGTTCAGGTTTCTGAGTATCTATATGCATGCAGGTGTCACTACACATAATATTTTGATGAGGACTAAACACAACGACTTCTCTGTGTGATTTTTCAGGTTCTGTGCGGTAGCTAATCCCTTTGTTAGGCGAAGTGCAGAGAGGAAATTATTTGACTTGGGAGCTCCCAAGCTGAATGGCACCAGAGCCTCAGGACCATCAAATGCTGTCCATCAAAAGGTTAACCCACCACAACTGAGAAAGATTGAACAGACAAGCCAAAAAAAGTCGGAGCAATCTGTAGATATGCTTAAGCATGCAAATAGTGAAGGTAATGGTGCAGGAGTTCATGATCAGGCCAGCAAACTGCCTGCAGACAAAGAAAAAGTTGCTAACTTGCCTGCGAGTAAAAAGTTGGGCCAGAACAGCAAGAACTCTTCCACAGCTGGGGGTTCTCTAGCAAATCTGTGGGGTCGTGCTTCCACCACAACAAAATCAAGTGCTGGGCCAGCAGAAAATAGCAGCTCTGCTCCAAGTTCCACTGGTTGGTTCCTATAACCCATTTGTCTCTTTCAAAAGTTTGCTTTAATCCTCTCAAGTTATGTAAAAAAAAATTTACAAGGACTATTACAGAGTTCCTTCTGTTAATGTAAAATATCTCTTCATCAGTTAGTGCAGAAGCTCAAATCCATGCACATGAGGCAGCAGAATCAAATAGTGATGATGAGGGTCGGGATATCAATTTTAAGAGAACCTCCAAAACTGAAGGTGGTAGAAAAAGAAGAGTTGTATTTGATTTGTCGGATGAAGAAGATGAGAATGAAGATGCGGTCAATTTGGCATCACCCGATCTTCCAAAAGCCCAGTCTATCCTCGCTTCAAAAGAGAGTGCCAAGGAGTTAGTTTCTGAGAAGAAGTGCAAGGAAGATAAAGTGGAAGTTGATGAAGTAAAAGTGAGCAAGGAAGGACACCACCGGCCACCAGAGGAAGATGTTTCTGCTGTCAGCAGAGGCATGAACATTGGGATGTGCTCTTTGAAGGGCCAAAATCATGGTTCCTCCAAGGATGTAAATAAAAAAGTGACAAATCCTGCTCCAACCTCACCGAAGAGGCAAAAGGTTTTGAAGACTAGAATCGATGAACGTGGGAGAGAAGGTACCTCTATGCTTATTTATGGTTTTTCATATCTACTTAGCATGCTAGTTTTATGTAAATATTTTGGGGTTTGATAGGAAGGGACGGATTACTGAATAGAAAGTGGGGGCAATTGCCTCTGCTCGCGTTTTGAAAAATGCATCAGGATAGTAGTAGTTTTGTAAGGATTTTATTGTTTGCACCATTAAGTTTGTGAAGGAATTGTTTAGAACAATAATTTTCTGACAAGTTTCTGGTTCAGCCCCACATCTTTGGAAAGCTTAACATTGCTAGATGGTTAGTTGTTGTGTATCTATACTTAATAGTTGATCCTGTAGTAATTTGTCTAATGATGTGAGCATACAAGAACTTTAGGCATTATATAACTCAACAAACTTAATTAAAGCACATAGACAAGTTTGCCCCCACTTCATAGAAGTTTCTACATCCGTCCCTGTTGATAGGTATTCTATACTTTCTTCTTTTCGGTGTAAGTTAATTTGTTTATTTGAAGGATATGCAGGATTCTCCAATTCTATTTTACAAACTCAAATACATCACAAAAGCCACTTACAAGGCAAATAGGCATTACCTGCAAATCTTGAGTTTTTTGTATGTTATCCATTGGTAAGAGGTGTCCTCAGGTTTACCTCTACATGTTCTTGAGTGCATCTTCTTTGCAGTAACCGATGTGGTCTGGGAGGGTGAGGAAGAATTGAAGAAAGCAAACTGTACTGCCGCTGACAAACCTAATGATGACAAAGCTGCTGACACCAAGAGCAGGTTTGTTCTTCTTTGGGTTGTTTTCGTTCTGCAATATCCCACATGACCTTTATTTGGGTAGAAGCTCACACTGGTATAGTTTACGTGTATACATGCTTATAGAGAGCTTAGCTAGACTGATAATATCTTACGCTGTTAAGAGGGCCATTTCTTCAGTTACAATTAGGCGAAGATGAAAGCATGATTGATGACTCCTACCTTTTCCCTCATCCTTCAAGCAGCTCTAATTAAAAGAGGTTATCTGGATATTTCTCCTAACTAAATTCGACCAGTCTGCATCTTTTAACCGAGTCCCAGGTCTCCTTATTTTTTTTTTTTTTTTCTGACTTGTCATGCCACATCAAGTACAGAAATCACCTCATTCAGTCAGAGACACGCCACAATTAGCTAATAGCAACATCCAAGTCTGACATTCTTTGTGGTTGAGTTAAATAAGTGGAACTAGGGATCTGCTTTGAGCTTGACCACAAGGAATGGTAGCTGTCTCAAAAAGGACTATAGCACCTAAGATTGATCATCATACTGGACCCATGACATCAGATGCTACTGGAGATTTTGTCATTAAATGACAGAGTGGGGCTATGATTGGAAACATAATCTATGGTACTAAGAGATGGAGCTAGGCTACTGTCGTGCTAGCCAGTTTGATTCTTGGCATATGTAGTGCGTCTCTTATGTTTAGCTTGTCCGCGTAAATGCCTTTAACAAATTCCTGAAATCTTCAGGCCTCCTTTGACAAAGAAGTCCCCGGCAGTCGTTCCCACAGGTCATAGCAATCCAGCTGGCAAGGCAGGAAACAAGAAATCTGGAAGTCTTAAAGATCCTAAGCAAGGCAACATCTTGTCCTTCTTCAAGAAAGTTTGAGTACAACTTGAGACACTTTATATTCTCTATCCTGTGTTCTTGGTTGTGATCTTCACTGTGTACATGTAACCTCCATGCAATTAGGTCATTAGTTATAAAATTTCCTACCTCTGTGATTTGGAATGGTTTCTTCTATCAGTGTACTTTTCTCCGTACATGATCTTTGTGTCAATGTATCGAGAGAGGAATGAAACATTGCTCAGACTGGAGCGCGGGCAGAGACTAATGGCACATTGCCCAAAAACTTGATGAATTCAACCACACAATTAGCGGCAGCGCAACATGCTATTACTTGTTATTCATCATGTGTGGAGGTTCTTGCTGGCTTCTTCACTGGACATTGGAATGGATATCCTGAATTTCTGATGTATTGTAGAGGAATATCATAAGACCCTACTTTTATTAGTTATTATACCCCAACATAAACATTTTGCCGCCGGTGAACGGATTAAATAGACTTGACTGTTATTTTCTAGATAGCTACCCACTATTTCTTCTCTTGTACTCTAATATTTCGAAATCGATGTGGTCCGCCCTTCTCATTCTGACAAGCATATTGGGTTGGTCAAGTCTGTTCCTTTGAACGATTCAACGCCAGATAAGCGAGCGTTGAACGTAGCAGTTGTAGGGTATAATGAAGGATTGTTATAATTCGAGGTGGATTTGAAAAATTCAGCAAAGTTTCACGTTCTTTTTTATATTGTTAAAATTCAAGGTGTACTTGAAGAATTCGAGGTGGCACATTTTTCCATCCAAAAGAATCATTAAGACAAGTGTTGATACCATTTCCATTATTTTTCTTAAAAAAGTTAATGCCATTAAAATTTTCGAATTAATACCCTGATGATATATATCTCACCGAAAAATTCGAATTGGTATCTTGAAATGTTTGTTCAAAATTAATTTTCATTATTTTGATACTATGCATTTTAATGGGATCAATTTGGGTTATCAGCACCAAATTAAAATTTTTTATAAGATGAAAATTAATTAGAGATAAATAGCATGGATATACCGACATGGAATTTCTTTTGGTAACACTAACCCTTTAACAGGCTGCACATAATTTGTCCACTGATATCTAGTGAGAATCCTTAAAATATATATATATATATATTCAGTTCATAGAGAGCGCAGCCTCCGTTGAAAGTTCAAAACCAACCCTTCGAAAAAATCAACACGGCCATTTGGGATCCATCTCGACCAGGACTCGGAGCGTCCCTCGCCACGTCAGCGGCGTCCCACACGTGTCGCGCTTTCACTCGTCGGGCGTCGTGGCCGCGGGCCCACATATAAAACCCCAACGATCGCTCTATACAAACCCACCCCCCGCACCGAGACCAAATCGCGGCCTGAACCACCTCGACTTTCACGAGCTCCCCCCCAGATCTGTCTCTCTCTCTCTCCTCCATCGAACCCGAGGAAATCTCGCTCCGCACCACCGAAAAGTTCGAACGCGTCTTCGAAGGTTCGATCTCCCATTCGCTCTTCCTCCTCCTCCGCCGATTCTGGATCCCTCGGTTAAACGTTGTCGGATTAGTGTGGATCTGCCGTCGATTCCGTTGCTCGAGCATGATATAATTGTCCGTTTTTTGTTCTGCTTCTGAGCTCGACGATTTGAGTGGTTTCTGAGATGTTGACCGACGAATTGCGCGGTTTGGATTTCCGTACGACGAGATCCGGGTGGGGAAGGGTGGGGTTCGTGCGTGCGTGTTGGGGATCGCGTCGTTGTAGATGCTTGGATTGAGTCGATGCGAAGAAAAAAGTTTCTATTTTTCCTGCGCCGCGGAACGGGTCGGTGCATGGGGGTTTTGCTGGCTCTTGAATTTCGCTTCGAGGTGGACTGAGTGGTGTGATTTTGTTTTGAGGTCGGGATCTTCATGTGAGTAGCTTGAATGCCTTTGACCGTATCGTGTATGGCGTTGGTTTGGAGAATAGAACCCTTTGTGACGTCGGTTGCGTTTGGTGTTTGCAAGGAGTTGTGCGGAGTTGTCGGAGAGAGTTCTTGTTTTTCGTTGAAACATATGAAGACTAAAAAGAATTATATTAAGTGTATTGACATTCTACACTGTAGCACTTGATTTTTAGATCGATGAACCTCTTTTGGATGGCTCATGTCCGTTCTTTTAGTGGCTTGTTATATCTGTAGCACTTGATTTTCGGGAATTGATGTTGCAATCTTAAGACATGGAGAGGTTTTTGTGTAGTGTTGTTTTGAACCTGGTTTCTTGTTTATATCCGGTGTGCAGGTTTTTGGTGGATTAGTGTCGGGAAGGTACCATGGGTGGTGGTTTCAGAGTGCTTCATCTTGTCAGACCGTTCCTTTCGTTCTTGCCTGAAGTTCAAAGTGCTGATAGGAAGATACCATTCCGGGAGAAAGTGATTTACACCGTCATTTCTCTCTTCATATTCTTGGTTTGCAGTCAGCTCCCTCTGTATGGCATACATTCCACCACAGGCGCCGATCCATTCTACTGGATGCGTGTTATTCTTGCTTCCAACCGTGGAACCGTCATGGAGCTTGGTATTACTCCTATCGTGACATCTGGGCTTGTGATGCAACTCCTGGCTGGGTCAAAATCATCGAAGTGGACAATAATGTCCGTGAGGATCGAGCTCTCCTGTAAGTATCAGTTGAAGTAATTTATATTTCCAGCACATTATTATGTCCAGAGCTGGATCATTCTCTTTTGATACCCAAGCCTCAGTGGTGATGTTGCATTTTTCGGTATCCTGGTCATTATTTGGTACTGGTAGACACTTTTTAGCTGCTGCTCTGTTGTTAATATTCACCTAATTTTGATGCCCATGGAACTCCTACTGCTGAATTAGCTTCCCTACTTCTTTTCATCTTTGAAGCATCAGTACGTGTTGAAAGATACCCCTAGCTTTTAGCTTGGCCCTTATTTTGAATTGAAGCTATTGGATGTCTTTATTGGAAATGAGGACGTCCTTTTCTACCCATATGACCTTGGTCACGGTGCACCAGTTTTTCTGCTTGATCAAAATAGTGCGTCTTTTTTCTTTTCTTTTTTTGTGTGTGCGCCTCCTCAATTTACTTTGTAAATTTTATTTCCTTTTATTTTTT